>OZ014519.1:643378872-644076372 GCA_963966055.1 Lathyrus aphaca
TGAGGGATCCCCAATCAACGGAAAACACCTGGAAACGAGGAGCAGAAAATAGACCGGATGGTCAACGGTTCCTGGGCAACCCAATCTTCGACATAAACTACCTCCACAGATTGATTCTACTCGTGTAAGGCAGAAGTGGTCTCGTTAGCGCTACTGGCATTTGATGTCATTTCCTCAGAGAGCTCCTCCTTGGGCATAGCCTCGTAATCACGATTACTAGCCATTTTTCACCTGAAAATTAGTGGAGAAAATGTGAATTCGATGATATGATCAAATCCACCCTTCCACTACTAGTCAAGTGAAAGGGCGTGCTGAGGAACGAGGACAACGTCCCCGACCAAATCCCTTATGCAAAATGTAAAACATCCAAATGAAGGGGATACGCCTGACACTCACATGGGGAGAGAAATTCATAGTTGAAAAACTCTCAACTCATGTCGAACAGGTCCTTCTCGACAAGGAAACCCAAAACCCCGATTGTACTTCAACCAAAGTCATCACATGATGTCAAGAATGCACCCATCGCTTGTTTGTCTCACTGTAACGACATTGGGAAACAATTAAAGAAACTAACTACACTACTACCAGCCACGGCGGTATCACCACCAGAAATGGCAAATCCGCAGTGGAACACCAACAACTCTAATAAAATAGTCTAAATCCTAGGTTTTAGGCCTAGATAACATGAATTCTACATCTACAAAAGCAATAGACTATCCTAAAAGAAAAGAATCACGGAAACTTACTTGTTTTTGAAATCTAAAAGTGTGTGCTCTAAGGCATATCCTCGGTGGACGCGACGACAGACGGTGGTTTGCGGCTGAAACTCAAAGAAGCGACAACAGAGATAATGTCGAGCAGGAAAAGAAGTAAGTGAAAAGTGCATAACTGGCATGCATCATCCTATTTATAGGCAATCCCAACCACGTGAACGAGGATGTGCGACATAGGGTCATGCAAACGACATCATTATTACCTAGGGCTAGCCAAGGGTAGCCACCATTACACATTAAATGCACGCACGTCACAAAGCGCACATGTCAGGAGAAGTTTCAATCCCATAACCATTGGCCTCCTTGTCCGTCGGGAAAGCATGGCGAACAAGTTTACCCAAACACGCTCTATTCGAGTATCTCTCAATAGACTTTACCGGCCACCCATACCAGTTCCTGATTATTGAGCTACCCTTAAGTCATCACTTCTATGACCAGAAGCAACGACTTAGGGCCTCATGTTCCTGACTGTCTCAATGACTAGGCATGACTGTAACACGGTGGGAGAACTGACTTTTAGTCAAGTTGCGGATAGCAAGAGTCGCCACCGACTTTTATTTTATCCATAAGGAATGGACATAAAAGAACAGGAAATACCATTTTGAAAAAACTTGGGTTCGGGGGGTAGGTTATATAAAGGGAAGATGTTAGCACTCTTTATATCCATGGGTTGTTACTTAGCTCACTTCAATTGTTTTTGAAAAGTGTAGTGTGTGATTAGAAATTTTCTAAGTACTTTGTAATGATCCTCGTATGGATGTATACAAAGCCTTGTTTGAAAATGTTTGAAAATAGTGAGGTGTGAAAAGTATTTTTTAAAGATGTGAGCAAGTAACTATGAGGTACCTACCATAGACTAAGTCATTCATGTTCTTATATGTTCTTTCAAGGGTAAGACTATCCCTATTATTAAGGAATAGGTAGTCATTACCTTGGATTTGTTTAAGGGACGGGCGTAGGGTCATCGTATGGTCAATGAAGGCAACTTAAGGCGTGTCTTTAGATATTCGTAGGGACTATCATCATTTATTCGAAAGGACAAGATCATTATTTCGTAGGTAACCTCGAAGGGACTTGATCTTTTAAATCTGTAGGGACTTGATGATTTATACGTGAAAGGACTTTGCTTAAGACACCCCTATATTTGAGGGACTTGACCATTTAAAGAAGATAACCAAGAGGAATACCCTAGGAAGTACAGATGGCGATCAAAGATCGACTTACGTGTGTGAGTGTTATTTTTGAGATATTTGTCTTGTATTTAATTTTCTAAGTTCAATTATTTACAGTTAGTTTTGTACTCCCTAAATTACTAACCACGCAGTTAAATATTTACAAAGAAAAAAAAAGACGGAAAAATTAATCTATAAGCTATTACAAGGCTTTGGCAGATACATAATAGTAGGATAAAAATAAATTATAAAGCAAGAATAATAGATATAATAAAATAGTAAATAAGCAATAATAATAAAGCAATAATAATACTAATAAAGCAAAAATAATAAAGTTAAAATACTTTAGCTCCAAAGTCTTGCTATCAATCCTATTCGCCTTGTTCCAAGCTCGTATAAACCTTTGATGGTAACCCTGAAGATCGTTGTCGTAGTCGAACACAATACCCTGAATAAGCATGTCATGAGGACCATTACTCCGAGCATAACCAAACTGACGTAGTGCTAAAGAAGGGTTGTAGGTAATGCCCCCTCTTATGCCTAGAAGTGGCACATTAGGGAACTCCCCACAACGGTCAATGATAGTAACATTCTCCATAGATCGAGAGCACCAATGAATATCTGAATGAGAAAGTAACATAATCCTCTCAGACCACCTTAACCCTTGTTCATTCTTCATGACTGATCGAGGAAGGTTAGAAATAAACCACCTAGCCAATAAAGGTATGCAGCACATCAGAGTTCCTCTCGCCTTCGTAGTACGAGTGTGGAGAGAGTGTAAGATGTCCCCAAGTAATGTAGGCACTGGATTGTGAGTCAGAAATATGTTAATGGCGTGTATGTCTATGAACTGGTCTGGATTAGGGAACAGCACTAAGACATAGATCAACAGGGCTAGGATCTCCTCAAAAGCATCAAAACTCATAGCCTTCAAGAACACTTGAGCTTTCTCCACCAATACCTTAGCAAGAATACCCTTAACTCCGCTTCTCGTTTCTAGAACAATGTCTGATTTCTTCAAATGTAAGGTTGCATCAATGACTTCAGGTTTAGGCTCCTTCTCTAAGCATGTGAAGGGTCTCTGATCAAGGACATGTATACCCAGTAGTTTAGAGAACTCCTCCGTTGTAGGAACCAGCTGATAGTCGGGGAATGTGAAGCAATGATGTTTATGATAAAAGAACTGAAATAGGACACTTATCATGTCTTCATTAAAACCTGAAGTGACTAGATCCAGTAGGTGACCATGCTTCTTGATGAATTGGGAGTTTTCAGAAACTTGAGATACCAATTCCTTAAGCTTAGAAGGTATTCCTACAAAGTTGATTCAAATAGTATTCCTACGAGCAGAAGCCATGACCTATAACAAAGAACAAAGATACATCCTTTGGTCCTTGAAATGGTTAGTGAAAATGCTATGCTTATGATGTCATGATGTCATGATATTATGCTCAATTACAAATATGTGGCACACACAAACAAGTCACACCATAACCCTAGGTTTGAAGGCTTGCATGAGGTTTAAAGGTAAGTACCCTCACCTGAAGTTTAGTTAGTTCATCCTGTCCTACAAAAGTAACCAGGTTCTAAGGGATCTCAATAATACTAATCCTTCCCAATGATGGTTGTTCAGTAGGCAACTTACTTGCCAATAAAAACCCTCCAAGTTTAGGATCTCAATGAGCGTAGTATCGAGTATCAACCAACTTCAGTCTTCACCAAAGTCGGCTATCTCACTACTTTCTAAAGGCCAAGATGGGATAACTAGGGTTCTAAAAGTCAGTTAGTGTATTGACAACATATGGCAGCCCCATATTATCCTTAACTTACTTAAGGAACATAAGCACCAACCAAGAAGTCACACTAACTATGGCCACCAGATCAACCATATCGGTATACGCCGTACAGTTTCCTTGGTCTATTGTCATTTACCTTGGGTACACTAGATTCGGGTTAGGATCTTTCACACAAAAAGCCCAACAGAAAAGTAAAACAAACAAAGCAAACAATTTAAGTGATCTAATTTCTAAGGGTACCCCTCTTTTACTTAGTAACTCCCCAGCAGAGTCGCCATTTTTGTAACACGGTGGGAGAACTGACTTTTAGTCATGTTGCGGATAGCAAGAGTCGCCACCGACTTTTATTTTATCCATAAGGAAGGGACATAAAAGAACAGGAAATACCGTTTTGAAAAGACTTAGGTTCGGGGGTAGGTTATATAAAGGGAAGGTGTTAGCACCCTTTATATCCATGGTTATCCACGGACTCTTGGTTACTTAGCTCACTTCAATTGTTTTTGAAAAGTGTAGTGTGTGATTAGAAATTTTCTAAGTACTTTGTAATGATCCTCGTATGGATGTATACAAAGCCTTGTTTGAAAATGTTTGAAAATAGTGAGGTGTGAAAAATATTTTTTAAAGATGTGAGCAAGTAACTATGAGGTACCTACCCTAGACTAAGTCATTCATGTTCTTATATGTTCTTTCAAGGGTAAGATTATCCCTATTATTAAGGAATAGGTAGTTATTACCTTGGATTTGTTTAAGGGACGGACGTAGGGTCATCGTATGGTCAATGAAGGCAACTTAAGGGGTGTCTTTAGCAATTCGTAGGGACTATCATCATTTATTCGAAGGGACAAGATCATTATTCCGTAGGTAACCTCGAAGGGACTTGATCTTTTAAATCTGTAGGGACTTGATGATTTATACGTGAAGGGACTTTGCTTAAGACACCCATATATTCGAGGGACTTGACCATTTAAAGAAGGCAACCAAAAGGAATACCCTAGGAAGTACAGATGACGATCAAAGATCGACTTACGTGTGTGAGTGTTATTTTTCAGATATTTGTCTTGTATTTAATATTCTAAGTTCAATTATTTACAGTTAGTTTTGCACTCCCTAAATTACTAACCACGCAGTTAAATATTTACAAAGAAAATAAAGACGGGAAAATTAATCTATAAGATATTACAAGGCTTTGGCAGATACATAATAGTAGGATAAAAATAAATTATAAAGCAAGAATAATAGATATAATAAAATAGTAAATAAGCAATAATAATAAAGCAATAATAATACTAATAAAGCAAAAATAATAAAGTTAAAATAAATTAAAACATTTAAGTAAAAAAAGAAAAAGTTTAGGTTAGACAAGTTAGATTTTTTAGAAGTTATTAGAATTAGTGAAAAAAAGGAATTAAGTTTAGAGAAAAACAATTAAAGATTATTGAGAAAACTTTTAATTATTTACACTATATGATTATTAATATTATAATAAAATACTATTAATATATAAAATATTATTGACAAAATGTTATTGAGAAATTTTTTAGAGAAAAAAATTAATTTAATATGTACAAAATAATAAAAGAGTTAGTATTTACAAAATAAAGATTTATTGTTATAAATAAGTTTATAAAAATAATTAGCATTTATTTACAAAAAATATAAAGATTATAGAAAAATATTAAATAAGTAATTTAGTAGGTTTTCACGCCCTACATTACTAAACCACGCAGTTAATATATGATCAATGGCAGAAAAATAAATGGCAGAAAAATAAAATGGCAGAAAATAAATGGCAGAAAAATAAAATGGCAGAAAATAAATGGCTAACTATTACAACGCTTTGGGGCAGTTACATCATTATAAGGAGAAAAATAAAAGTAAACCCAAAAATATTACAGATGAGAAATAATCACATAAAAATAAATGGCAGATGAATAACATAAAAAAAAATTAGTGAAAATGAGAAATAATAACAGGTTTGTTAAGGTTTAAGATTTTGAGTTTGTGGCGAAAACTTAGGGTTTATGAAAAAATCAGAGTAGTTAGTTATCTAAAATGTGCAAATCTAAATATATATATATGAATAACATAAAAAAAATATGAATTAAAAAAACAACGACGTTGCTAACGCAAAATTGCGATCATCGCAACTAGATTGGATCAATACAAGTGTCATGATGTTCGCTGTGATTTCTGACGAACAACCTCTGGTTAACCAATCTTTTACAGGACTGAGTTACTTACAGGACCAACCAAACAAGTCATAGGACACATGTGCAATTTTGTTGTCAAATTACTCTTAGTGTTTGATAATTGTTTGTGGTTTGTTTTGTCAATGATATTAAAATCTTGAATGTCTGAATGTAAAAGTAAAGTAAACTAAAAGTTGAACAAAAAGTAAAGAAAAATGGCAAAAAGACCATACATTTTGCAGAAAAGTAAAGAAACTGGAAGTAAAAGAATTGAAACGAAAAAGACTTGTAATTTAAATAACTTGAATAAAATTGGTGTTCAACACGTACATTTCTCCAAATATCAAACTCGTTTCTCTCACACTGGGTACTTAGAGTATTTTTTTTCACAGGATTATTGTACAAATTTTTCACACCCATGATTCTACAACAACTACCCTATTTATATACAAATAAAATAACTGCCTAAAACGGAAAAAATCCTAACTACTCGACACTTGTCAATCTGCATGTATTCTTCTTTTCTTGAAGCTTCCACGCGTCCAACTGCCAAATGTTGTAACTTTTGAATTTGAATTCTTCTTCTTTGTGACGAAACGCTGCATCTCTTCGTTTTGTCGAATTGTCGAAGAAAACAAAAACTCTTCAAACTTTATAGGATAATGCCTTCGTCGAAATCTATTCCAACCTATCTTCTGTTGAAATGTCGAACAGCACACCAATTCTTCAAATTCTGTCAAATGCTGAACTGTAATGAAAGTTCTTCAAACTTTGTCTGCTGAAACATTTCTCATATTCCTGTCGAAGTATTTGAACATCTGGTCCTGTCGAAAATATCAAAACTTCTTCTGAATATCTTTATTTTCTTTCTCCTTTATCTGGTGACCATTTCCTTTGTAAAAACATGATTTTACATCTTAACTTATGGTATCGAAATTATGTGCCTACAAATTGCCCCTCAACAAAGATGTTTCGACTAACTCTGGAGAAATCATCCTTTGCTGTCGAAATTATTCTGACACCATGTCAGCTTCATTAATTGTGACATGACTTCGTTAAGTCCCAAGAAAATCCATGATTACACTTTTCTGAAAACGTCTCACCTATCCCACGTTTCAGACATGATCTTCCATAACCCTACAAACTAGCTAATCATGGGTTTTCTCCAACTATCAACTTTTGATCATCACCGTTGATTAACATGACACGCACCCCATGATCATCATAAAACTGAAACGTTTTTTTTTTTTTTTACTTTATCACTTTTCTTCCTATAAATACTTCTTTTTACCAATCTTCTCACTTTTTTACGCTCTTGAACTTCCTCTTCTTTATCAAACCAAAATTTCAATTCCATTACTTCCTCTGCAACTCTTGCTCAAACTTCTCTCAACAATGGCTCCTCCAAAGAACACTGCTGACCAAGGTGATGAGAAAGAAAAAAGAACAACTGATCTTCCTCCTGCTCACACGCTACCTGGGCCAGTGCAGGTAAACAAACAACAATATATTCCAGAGCCTCCTAATGAGAGAGAAAAGGCTAGCATCTATCGATCTCAGGTACTCATCCCTGTTTTAATCTCTGGAGTTTGCCAAGCACTGTTAGGCCCACTCTCTGATCCTAACGCTGATCAGGACCGCTTAAAAGAATTTTACCCTTCTTACTCTGCTTCAAAACCCATAGGTGCAGGTAAAAAACCTCAACCTACGGAAACAACCTCCAAAAATCCTGAAAGCCCTTTAGCTTCGACAGACCTAGATTTACTATATCTAAATCAAAGTAGGATTTTTAGGAGCCCTCCGTTGACAAAAGACCCCAAGGATTACTTAGCTTGGTTAAATAGAGTCGAAGGGGCTAAGGGAAAGTTTTGGAAGAAAATAGGCATTTATGACCTAATCCAATTGTCGAGAGATGGACCACGTTATTGCCAAAACATATTGTTGGCTTCCCTATATTTTTGGGACAGTACTTACAACAACTTTCACCTCCCTTGTGGGATGGTCACCCCAACCCTTTTTGATCTAGCAGCCATCACAGGTCTTAGTCCTATAGGTGAAATTTTCAACCCTGAGCATTTAAATAAAGATCCTATAGGCTTCGACACCAAACATGCTGGTTACTCCCTGTTCATTGCGCACCACCATGGTGAAGACACTGAAGAGGTTTCTGATAAGGAACATGTGGCTTTCCTAACTTTGTGGCTAGCAAAATTCGTCTTCTGCACTAGATCTCTTCAAGTTGCCAAGAGTTACATCACCATTGCTAACCAACTTCATGTCGGAGTTAATCTTTGTCTAAGTGAAATGATTCTGGCGAATCTTTATGAATCCCTTAGTGAAAGTATAAACGCCCTGAAGACTAGCAAAGAAAAAGGAAATATCAGCCTGACAGGTCCTTTTTGGCTTCTACAATTGTGGCTGAATGCTACTTTTGAAACCTGCATTCCCATCAAGAACCAAATAGACGAAGAAGAGGTAAAGGACAGGCGTGTCGAATGGCCTAGGCTGATCAAACTAACTCCAACTGATGAAGGGATAAGCCTTCGACAAGCCTTTACCAGCTACGTGATGATGTTTGCCAAACGCTACAAATTCTCACCATCCATGGCACCTTTCGCCAACAGGACTATAGGTCCTAAATGGTTCATCAGACAACTTCCTTTAGAACATCAGAAAGAAGAGGATTCATATATATCTATCTGGGCATCAAAATGCTCGAAAAAATAAAATGAACACGTCAAAATAATCAGCGTGAAATAAATGACTCGGAAAAATACATGGTTTGGTCGGATTTTGAAATAAAAATTATGATCGTTTAAGTCGCTCAGACTGATCAACATATGACCAAAAATAGTCGTAAAAATATTTTTAGCATGTCAAATTAAACCACGTGAACCACAGATTAATGTTACCGACATTTGCAAACTTAAACTTGACATTTTTTCGTTCATTGATTGATTTTAGGCACAGTAAAAAATTAATTAATTTGACCAGTCTGTCTTTAAATTCCGAGAAATTATTCCGGCTAATATCAAGACGGAATACATGCTATGCTATGAAGATGATGCAAATGAATGCGAAACAAAAAGCCGGTTAGAGTTAAAAATCAGAGGGAAAATTTTGGGGTACAACAATGACCCAATCCACTCCTACATCCAGGATGACCCAATAGTCTCAATCCAACCCATCAATTCCAAAAGGACTAGCTTTCCCACTACTCCTCAGCCGAGGAGGTGGAACCGACCATGCGCCATGGCTGTTCTTCTTTGCTCTTTATGGCTCCTACTCGACACCTGACAGAAGTCCCTAGACTCGGCTGTCGCGGTGAGAATCGGATACCAAGCTATTAAGTGAGCTTGAATCGCAAAACTTTTATGTTCACCACCGACTTTAATTTAATCCAAAGGGAAAAGGGAAAAAGATCGTAAAAACCCTAAATGAGGAGAAACTAGGTTCGGGGGTTGATTATACCTAGGGAAGGTGTTAGCATCCTAAGCATCCGCAGTATCCTACGGGAACCTCTTGTTAATATTTGCATTATTGTTGTTTATTGCTTGCTAAAATTAAGGGAACCTAAAGTTTTATTTCTAATGGTGCTCGCACAACATCGCATCGATGCCTACGTATCGGGTATAGAATCAGAGCACTCGTAGTTCTCCTAAGGATTAACGAACACTTGGTTACGCTCAAGGTTCGCGGGGGAAGGTAAGTGTTATGGCAAACACTCACGTGACTTTAAGAAAGTCACAAAAAGTTATAAAATGAAAAGCTACGGACCTAATGGCTAAGGACCTAAGGATGAGGGATGGCTAAACTTCCTATGACATTGAGTCAACTGCAGGAGTTCTTTCCCTTTTGGATTAAAAAGCATAAACATATATATACAAAGGTGCAAGCTCCTAAGACTAGGCAAAGGCTGCTACTTGCAAAAATAAATCGAATAAAGTAAATGGAAATAAGGCAAAGGCTTAGTAACCGGGCTATGGCTCGATATATGGATCGAGAATGCGGGGGTGGAAAACAAACGCAGTGCGTCAAATTGCTAAAGTTGAAAAGCTGTGCAGTGTAAGGAACTGTGCAGATGGCGATCGTAAACGACCGACTTACGTGTGTGAGTGAAGTGTAGTGAATTTCACTTGGCGTTGGACCAAGGAATTATTATTTTTGAAATGAAATTGGTATAGTGTAAAAACGCGAGAAATAATAAATAAATAAGATAAATAAAGTGAAATGTAGAATGAAATGAATTAAATAAATTAAGTAAAATAAATAATGAATTAAATGGAATAAGAAATAAATAAATGTATGAAATAGAAATAAAATGCAATGGCCTCATATGGGTCACGATTAATCGGAAACGATTTATCGTGACCTTCGTCATATCATCGGCCCTAAATAGTTAAATAAATTGAGAAATCGATAAATAATAAGGAAACGGAAAAGTTTGGCCTCATATAGGTTTAGATAACGTCGACTACAAATATCGAATATCGATAACCCTTAATGATATCATTGGCCCCTAAAATAAAAATGATTCACTACTAATTTTTAAGGCATTTTCTTATGGGAAAAACAATTACTAATAAAGAAACTGAAAATTAAAACTTATAAGAATAAAAAGAAAAACAAATTCTAACTAATCACAACACAAATAAAAAAATTTAAAAAAGAAAAGAATATAAAACAGAGGGGGGTGGCGCTGGGAACTAGTGTGAGTAGCAGTGGGGAAATCGTTGGGCTTAGGGCACGGAGGCCCATTCAATCAATCAACAAAATATGTAATAAAAAAAATCAACATAAACAAAATAAAGAAAATGAGACTAGGAACCAAAACGCAAAAACAACTTGTCACTCTCAATACACATTCCTGCTGCAGAATCCAACGCTGGAAAGGAAACAGGGGATCCGCCTTCACCATCACGGTCCAATCTCGGTCTCTCTCTGGCATCTGTTCTCTCTCTCGTCTCTCACTCTCAATCGCCTTTGTCTCACTCTCGGTCTCTCTCTCTCAGGCTCGTGAATCAATCATGGTTCCACTCGGTTCGCAGTAGTGGGTTGTGAGTCGAATCCGCGATGGTGGATGGCCGTGTGTGAAGGGTTTGTGTTTCACTGTTTCTGGGTCGGTGGATGGTGGCCGGTAATGGGGGGTTTGAGTGGCGGCTGGGCTTAATGGCTCTGAGGGCGGAAGGCGGTGATGGGTTGAATGAGTGGTTGGTTGCCGGTGGGTGACGGATTGGATTGGTGATTTCGACGGTGGATTTGCCGGCGGGTGACGGTTGGTGAGGGTTTGATGAAATGGTTATCGTTGAGGGTGGTTCACGATGGTAATGTCCTTCGATCCATTTCCGCGGTTTTGCATTTCTGCACTTTATGATGTTTGAATTTGGGGAAGAAAGGTGGGTTTTGGTGTACGTGTTGATGATGTAGGTGGTAGGCGCGGATGAATGGGACGATTCGCGGCGGCTCTCGGTTCGGTTTCAATCGAACGGTTTGGAGTTTGAAAAAACTGGATTGAGGGTGGTGATGAGCGTTTGGGTCAGGAATTGAAGGTGACGGGTTTGGCTCAGTTTTGGTTTGGCTTGTGCTGATTGTCGTTTGCGTTGGTTTCTGATGGTTGCAGGGTTTTGACGAGTTGGTGGATGTTTGTTCCACTGTGAAAGGTGGCGAATGGTTCTTTTTGGTTTTGATGTTTTGTCTCAAATTATCTTCATCTCCTTCTTTTTTAGGTTCTGTTTTGTGATGTTGTGTTGTTGATATTGTTGCAGGTTGTATAAGTTATGAAGGTTGAGTGTTGTTTGTTGTTAAAGATGGTGGTAATGGTGATTAGCTGCAGGGAATTTTGAAGGTGAGAAAGGCTGGTTCGGTTTCTGGTTTTCATAGGTTTGCTTCTACTTTTTTTTTCTGAGCTTGGAATTTTCCATGTGGTCTTTGTAGTTTAAGAAAAAGGCAAAGGATGAAAGTTTACGGAAGGTGACGGCGTATGGTGAAGGATGTCCGGCACGGTGGTGGATGGGGTTTTGTTTACAAATTTCCAGATTTCGGTTTTCTCATGGTTTAGGATGACAGTCTGTGTTGACAGCGGCTGTTATGTGTGGCTGAAATTGGTGAAGGTCTCGGTTGTTTGGTTTTGTGAAGGATTTGAAGTTGTCTTTGTGTGGTGGAAACTTTGATGGTTGTTTTTTCATGTGCGGTTCTGCTTTCATTTTTCAGGTGGTAGTTTAGTTCTTGTTGTGGAGTTTGAAGAAGGTGAAAGTTATGAGAGGTTATGGCAGAGAATGGAGTTTGGCTGGTTTAAAGTTTGGTTTTTAACATTTGACATTTTTTCATGCGTAAATTGTGAGCTATGAGAATTAATGGGTGTGGATTTGAAAGGCTTTGCTGGTTTTTGCAGGTGAGTTTGCTGGCTGGACAATGGCGAAGGGCGTGTGGGTTCAGTCTGTTCGTGTTGATTTGAAACTCTCAGTAGTGCTCACTCTATCCCTCTCTGTTTGTTCTTATGTCTCTCAATTCATCTCTCACTCTTTCTGATTTTTGATTGTTGTTTTTTTGGATTTGAAGGTTGGTGTTTCTGGTTTGGATTTGGTGAGGAATTTGAGGGAGAATCCGCGGTTGGGAGGTTTATGCTAGCTGCTTTGGTTTCAGTGGATTTTTTTTGGTCGGTCTCTGTGATGGCTGAGGTTTGAGATTGCTTTTTTTTCATCTGTTTCTGTGTTTTTTCAATCAGATTTGTTTTAAAAGAGACAAGTAATGGTGATGATGAAGATTTGGTTTATTGTTGTGAAAAGGATAGTCGTGAAGGTCGGTTTATTGTTGTGGTTGCGGTTCGAAGTGGTGGGTGACTCTGCAGTTGGATTTGTTTTACAGTGAGTGGAGTGCTCGACCCGTTTGGAGGTTGTGTCTCAATGGTTGATTGACAGTGAAGGTAAAATGGTGAGTAATTTTGATTGAGATTTATTTCTATCCCTTTTTGATTTTTCGGTTTCCTCACTTCACATCTCTCTCTGTTTTTCATTTCATCTCTTTTCTTCTATTAATGGCACAGTGGCTGGGTTTGTGAGTGACGAAGAGTTGTTTATTTTTTTTAGTTTTGTGAGTGCAGGTTTAACATTAAAATGAAACAATCAAAAAGGAAAGGAAACCAAACATTGGATAAAATGCTGAAAAGAAGTAAAAGAAAAGAACCGTACCGACCCGAATGTTATCGGGGTGAAGAATCCGCGGTTGTAAGTCTACTATTCCTTGCTGCTCCTGAATCTTTCTTGTCCTCTCCTTTCTTTTTTTTGAAGTTTTTGTTGGCTGGATTTTTTTGTGATTTTATGAACTGTTTTGTGGTGTATTCTTAAGGCTGTATTGTAGTGTTTTTGAAGGCTGTTTTGGTGTGTGTTTGTAGCTGTAACTTCGGTGTTTTTGTGATGCTTTATGGGGCTGTAGCAGTGTTGAAATGAGGGCTGTTTTGGGACTGCTTTGAGGGTGGTTTGATGCTGATTTTTTTGTGTAAATGCTGAGTTTTGAGAACTTGTTATGAGTGTCTTGAGGCAGATTTTTTTGTGTGTGTTTTATTGGCAGATTTGGAGCTGATTCTGTCCTTGTTGCTTGCAAATGAAGGGTTGGAGGAAGGGAGACAAGTGCTGAATTCTGCAGCAGTGGGTGGAGTAGTGGAGCAGGATGTTTGTGTGCTTGGAGCAGGCTGTTGGTGGCTTGGAGCAGGCTGTTGTGTGCTGCATTTTTTTTGTAGTCTAGCAGAATTTTTTGTACATTTTCTATGCAATTGTAACATAACAATAGTATGAAATAAAAAGAAGTGATTATTTACACAATGGTTTGAAATTGAAACTTGAAATAAGAAACTCTAAATTTGAATCTAAATAAAAACTTAAATTATGAATGAATTAAAAAAGAATTAAATTTGAAAATAACTTATAAACTTAAAATAAATAAACTTGGAAATAAAATTAAATTAGAACTTGAGAAATAAATTGGAATTTGGAATTCAAAAAAAATAAAATAAAATGTGGATGTGAATTAAAATGGAATAAATGGTTAAAAATTAAAATTTGAATTAGAAGTGAATAAAAAAGGAATTAAACTTAAAATTGAAATAACTTAGAAACTTAAATAATTGAAATTAAAAAACTAACTTTAGAATTTGAGAAATAAGTTTGGAATTTAGAAAATAAAAATGAATTGAAATTGACATTAGATTTATAAATAACAACTTAAAAATGGAATAAAAATTAAAAATAGAAAATAAATTTAGAAAATAAAATTTGAAAATGAAATAAAAATTAAATTTAGGAATGAGGACTTGATAATGAAAAGAAATAACAAATAAGTTTAGAAAATTTTGAAAATTGAACTAAAAAATTAGAAATGGAAATTGAAATAAAATTTTAAAAATAGGAACTTACAAATAGAACGAAAATAGAAATTAAAATTAAAAAATACGAAAATGAATTAAAAGGTCATAAATTAAATTAAAATGGAAGCTAGAAAATGAGAAGAAAGCAAAAGAAAATAAATCGGGAAAAAAATCCCTGCAAAAATGCGATAAGAGTATGATTATGATATGAGCGATTAGGGGTAAAATTTGGGGTGTGACAGTTGCCCCTATTTAAATAACTTTACCAGATGGCGTGAATGACGGAGGACACTCAGGCGATCATGGTGAAAGGTATTTAAATACAGAAATAACCGAAAATTTTGCCCCTAAACGCAATGTTATGCTGGACTACAAAACTATCTAACTCTGAAACTCTTATGCAATGAAATGATGATTATGGTATGAATGATTAGAATGAGAATGCCGACGACCACAAGCCAAGACTCACTGGGGATGACATGCACTGGGGACGACAGACACTGGGGATAAATAAACGAAAACGGGGAAATATTCAAAGTGATAAAACAACAGGTTCAAGTGTAACTGTCGACACTAAGAATAACAAAAGACGGAAACAAGCGGAAATCCAAATCGTTGGATCAACGAACACAGACAAAACAAAATGAAATCCAAAGTGACTGCACAGCGGCTCGATGCGACCAACTGACACTAAGAATACAAATAAAACAAGGAAATAATCGAAGTGGTAGATCAATGGCTTTATGCGACCAATTGACCGCGAGAAGAAAAAAACAACAACATATTCGAAGTGAATGCGCAGCGGCACGATGCGACCAACTGACACCAAGAATACAACAAAATAAACATTCAAAGGGAATGTGCAGCGGCTCGATGCGACCAACTGACACTAAGAATACAACAAACTAACATCCGAAAGAAATGTGCAGTGGCTCAATGCGACCAACTGTCACTGGAAATAAAAATCATAATATTCAAAGTGAATGCGCAGCGGCTCGATGCGACCAACTGACACCAAGAATACAAACAAGCAAGGAAATAGATCGAAATGGTTGACCAATGGCTCTATGCGACCAAAACTGACTTTGAGAAATAAAAGAAAACAACAACATATTCAAAGTGAATGCGCAGCGGCACGATGCGACCAACTGACACCAAGAATACAACAAAATAAACGTTCAAAGGGAAAAATGCAGTGGCTCGATGCGACCAACCGTCATTAAGAATAATGAATCATAATATTCAAAGTGAATGCGCAGCGACCCGATGCGACCAACTGACACCATGAATACAAACAAGATAAACGTTCAAAGAGAAAATGCAGCGGCTCGATGCGACCGGCTAGCATTGGAAATGATAAACATGATATTCAAAGTGAATGCGCAGCGGCTCAATGCGACCAACTGACACTAAGAATAATCAACAAAAATATTCAAGGGGAAAGTGCAGCGGCTCGAGGCGACCAACTATCACTGGAAATAATAAACATAATATTCGAAGTGAATGCGCAGCGGCTCAAAGCGACCAACTGATACCAATGAATAACAACAAAAATAAACATTCAAAAGGAAAAGTGCAGCGGCTCGATGCGACCAACTGTCACTGAGAATAATCAACAAAAATAAACATTCAAAGTGCATGCACAGCGGCTCGATGCGACCAACTGTCACTGAGAATGACAACGAGCTTATTCAAGGTGAATGCGCAGCGGCTCAATGCAACCAACTGACACCATGAATACAAACAAGATAAACATAATGGAAGCGCAATAGGTTCGAAACCTATTGACACTACAAAAGAAAGCCAAGATACACTCAAAGTGAATGCGCAACAAGTTAAAAAACCGGTTGACACTAAGAATGATAAAGACAAAGTAGTCAAAGTATTCAAAATGGTAAATTAGCAGGTTCAAATGTAACTGCCGACACTGAGGATAAAGAAGGAAATCACACTGACTTAGTAGCGGCTCCATGCGACCAGCTAGCATTGGGGGTAAAATGCAAATCACCCAAAGATAGATCAACGGCTCTAAGCGACCGGCTAACGCAAAGAAATAACAGCAAAATATGTTGGAGTTTACAAATAAGATGAGACATCAAACCTCTGGAAATTCCTTCAGGAACCATCAGGAGAAAGGGTACAAGTATGTACAAAATCAAATTGACTTGGATTTAAAACAAAGGTTTCAGGACCTGCTTAAAAGATTTGTGCCAATGACAATTGGACTTCAAGGAGACATTGGTGGTCATAAAGACAAATACCAACCACAAATAGCATTCCACGGGGAACACCAGCAATTACTGGGGACAAACAAAATGGTAAACCACCTCGGGTACCAACAACAATGAATCCTCAAATTGAACGCTAGCGATATAGGGACTTGGAGTTAGACAGACGCCAACTGGGGAAAGACAAATGCTAACGTCAAATGCGCATGATTGAGCATGATGCGAATGATCATGATATGCAAATGTTGACTCAAAAGAAACAAAGAGTTTTGACAAGACTCAAAGAGGAGTAGGCTCTCAACACCAATACTCAGACGAGCAACAAGAAAAATCACTGAGGAGATGTCTTCGAATTTGGAAACCATGCTTGGTCCAAGGATCCATCCAAGAATGTTACCAGTTTTGAGCTTCTATGGGGATTTCTGTAATAGTAGTATAAAAGTGTTGTTGCAAACCAGGACTTCTTGGGGAAACAGAAGGTTTTTTCAATTTTCCAAAGTCAAAGAAACTTAAAAGTTTTTCAGTGTGTTTTCAAAAACATTTTCCTTAAAAAAAAAAAAAAAAAAAAAAAAAAAAAAGACTTGTCATTTTCAGAGTTAAATTGTAATCAAGTGATGGCATTTTGCATAACAAAGGAAAATAAGAGATTGAACAACAAAATTCATAGGCAAAGTTGGTATTTTATTCAGGGATGGTAGTTTGCCAATGGCAAAAACTCCATGGGAAATTACAATTTGAAAATGGCAATGGGGAAGGGTCTACATTGAATCCAACGACCACTACAATCCCTAATAACTAAGACTGCCCGACACCTTGCTTCCGACGAGAGCAATTGGATCGATCTTCCAGTATGATTCTTCAGTAATGGTAAACACCATCTGACACAGTCAAATGCCTTTGTCCCTAACTTTTGCCTGGATCGCCCTTTCGGGTTTTCAATCCACCGGGACGCTCTTTTTTGCCTAAGCCGCCCTTTCGGGTTTTCAACTTAGCGAGCTCTTATTTTTCATTTTTTTATCCCTAACTTTTGCCTGGATCTCCTTCATAGGTTTTGATCCACCGGGATACCTATTTTTGCATAGGTCGCCATTTCTGGTTTTCGACCTATCGGGTTTTATTTAGGCATAATATTTTTTGACTGCATCAGAATTCACCGGGTGTTTCAGCTGTTCACCATCCATAGTTGTAAGGATTAAGGAACCTCCAGAGAATGCCACCTTCACAACATATGGGCCTTCATAGTTAGGACTCCATTTTCCACGCATGTCTTTGTGGACTGGCAGGATTTTCTTGAGTACAAGATCTCCTTCCTTGAATTCTCGGATACGGACTTTCTTGTCAAATGCTCTCTTGATGCGCTTCTGGTACATCTGGCCATGGCACATGGCGGTCATTCTCTTTTCGTCAATGAGGTTCAGCTGGTCGTATCTGCTCTGGACCCACTCAGCTTCCTCCAGTTTGGTTTCCATCAAGATTCTCAAAGATGGTATCTCTACTTCAATAGGGAGAACTGCATCCATCCCATACACCAGAGAGAAAGGGGTTGCCCCTGTTGAAGTGCGGACTGATGTTCTGTATCCGTGTAAAGCATAGGGTAACATCTCGTGCCAATCTTTGTAAGTTTTTACCATCTTCTGCAGAATCTTTTTGATGTTCTTGTTTGCAGCTTCAACAGCTCCATTCATCTTTGGACGATACGGAGAAGAGTTATGATGTTCAATCTTGAATGTCTCACACAACTCTTTCATTGTTTTGTTGTTCAAATTGGTCCCATTATCTGTGATGATCCGGCTTGGGATTCCATAACGGCAGATAATTTGGTTCTTGATGAAACGGGCAACCACTTGCTTTGTCACATTGGCGTAGGAAGCTGCTTCTACCCATTTGGTGAAATAATCGATTGCGACCAAGATAAACCGATGACCATTGGAAGCTTTAGGCTCAATTGCCCCTATCATGTCAATGCCCCACATTGAGAAAGGCCAAGGCGATGACAGAACATTCAAAAGTGTTGGAGGTACGTGCACCTTGTCGGCATAAATCTGGCATTTATGACACCTCCTGGCATACTTGAAACAATCTGACTCCATGGTCAACCAGAAGTATCCAGCTCTCAAAATCTTCCTGGACATGGCATGTCCATTGGCATGTGTTCCAAATGATCCCTCATGGATTTCCCTGATCAATAAGTCTGCTTCGCGCTTGTCCACACATCTGAGCAGAACCATATCATGATTTCTCTTGTAAAGCACATTGTTGCTGAGGAAGAACTTGGATGCCAATCTTCTTAAAGTCTTCTTGTCTAAGTTTGTTGCATCCGCTGGGTACTCTTGATTTTGCAAGTAGTTCTTGATGTCGTAGAACCACGGTTTCTCATCAGTTTCTTCTTCGACCAGTAGACAGTAGGCTGGTGCAGTTCTTCGCTCGATTGTAATGAGTGGAGCTTCATTAAGAAACCTGACTTGAAACATAGAAGCCAACATAGCCAAGGCATCTGCAATTTGATTCTCTGCCCTCGGAACATGATGGAAAGTGACTTCATCAAAGTATTTGATCAATTCTACAATGTGGGCACGGTATGGGATCAGCTTCTCATCACGAGTCTCCCATTCACCTTTGACTTGATATATTACCAAAGCTGAGTCTCCATATACATCAAGGATCTTGATTCTAGTATCGATTGCAGCTTCGATACCCAAAATACATGCTTCGTACTCTGCGATGTTGTTTGTACATTCAAAGCACAATCTAGCCGTGAAGGGAGTATAACCACCATCAGGATTCATCAAGACCACTCCTACACCATGCCCCATGTAGTTAGTGGAACCATCAAACATCATCTTCCAACGAGACCCTGGCTCGGGACCTTCATCTGGACCTGGAACTTCATAGTCCTTTATCAACATAATGTCCTCGTCCGGGAAATCGAATTTCAAAGGTTCATAATCTTCGACAGGATGATCAGCAAGGTATTCGGATAAAACACTGCCTTTAATAGACTTCTGGGTTACATATTGGATGTCGTACTCGGATAACAACATGTGCCAACGGGCGAGTCTTCCAGTCAAAGCAGGCTTCTCAAAGATGTACTTTATTGGATCCATTTTCGAGATCAACAAAGTAGTGTGACAAATCATGTACTGCCTGAGGCGTCTGGCCGCCCATGCCAAAGCACAACAAGTCTTCTCTAAAAGTGAGTATCTGCTCTCACAATCTGTGAACTTCTTGCTTAAGTAATAAATGGCGTGCTCCTTACGACCAGTTTCGTCTTGTTGGCCCAACACGCAACCCATAGATCCCTCGAGTACAGTCAGGTACATGAAAAGAGGCTTCCCTGGAGTAGGTGGGATCAAGATAGGAGGTTCCTGTAGATAAACCTTAATCTTCTCAAAAGCCAGCTGACAATCAGGACTCCACTCAATTGCTTGATTTTTCCGGAGTAACTTGAATAAAGGCTCACATGTAGCAGTCATGTTGGAGATGAATCTGGAGATGTAGTTCAATCTTCCGAGGAAACCCCTGACTTGCTTCTCTGTTTTGGGAGCTGGCATCTCTTGAATTGCTCTGACCTTGTCTGGATCTACTTCAATACCTTGCTGACTAACAATAAAACCAAGTAACTTTCCTGATCGGACACCAAAAGTACACTTAGCTGGATTCAGTCGCAGTTGGAACTTTCTGAGACGCTCAAATAACTTCAAGAGATGATTCAAATGATCCTCCTCACTCTGTGATTTGGCAATCATATCATCCACATAAACTTCTATCTCTTTATGCATCATATCATGGAAAAGGGTGACCATTGCCCTCTGATAAGTGGCTCCTGCATTTCTGAGACCAAATGGCATAACCTTGTAACAATAAGTGCCCCATGGTGTGATGAATGTAGTCTTTTCCATATCGTCAGGATCCATCTTGATCTGGTTGTATCCTGAAAACCCATCCATGAAGGAGAAAACAGCAAATTTAGCAGTGTTGTCGACCAAAGTATCAATATGCGGGAGAGGGAAATCGTCCTTCGGACTGGCTTTGTTCAAATCCCTATAGTCCACACACATCCTGACTTTGCCATCTTTTTTAGGGACTGGCACAATATTAGCTACCCACTCAGGGTACTTTGCAACTGCGAGGAATCCAGCATCAAACTGTCTTTTGACTTCTTCTCGAATCTTCAGAGCCATGTCTGGTCTTGTTCTTCGAAGCTTTTGCTTTACAGGAGGACAATCTGGTCGAAGAGGTAACTTGTGGACCACTATGTCTGTGTCTAAGCCGGGCATATCTTGATACGACCATGCAAACACATCTACATACTCTCTGAGAAGCTTGACCAATCTTTCCCTGATGTCTGCCCCAAGTGTTGTACCAATCTTGACTTCCTTCTTGTCTTCATCAGTGCCAAGATTTATGGTCTCTACCTGCTCCTTATGTGGCTGAAGATCTGTGTGCTCATTCTCAACCAATCTTGCCAGTTCTTCAGGAATGTCACAATCTTCCTCACTTTCATCTTCCGCTTGGTATATGGGCGAATCAAAGTTAGGAGAGAATGTAGAGTCATTGGATTCAACAGGGTTTTCATTTATTCTGCATGTGAATATGATTTGCTTTTATTAAAAGTGGAAAATAGAGAAATGCAAGAGAAAAAGCTTTTTCTTGGTTTTGAAAGCTTGCCATTTTTTCTTTTAAAAGTGAAAAGAGAGAAAAAACAGTAAATGATCAAAATAAGAGTTTAACAAAATGCCTTCATTGATAATAACTTTAAAAATGAGAAGGGGCCCTACAAAATACTCCCATAGCCTTGGGCAGAGCTAGGGAACTTTTGAAAATACTTAAAAAACAACAAATTACTTTGACAAAGGAAAAAACTCTGGGATCTCAACTGCCTCCCAATTGTCCAAGGCTTCTTCACACTGATACACCAGATGATTCACATCTTCATCTTCAGAAACTCCATCAATTGCGTTGACCTGATAACCAGCACTGGAAAACACTTCTTGGATGGTCTTCGAACGTCCTTTAACGGAGGTTGACGCTCCTTCCTTCACATGAGTTGGTTTGTAACCCAACCCGCAACGATCCAGCTTCTGCTTGACTTCGATGACATCACCCCAACCTTCATGACTTCTTTCTTCAATGGTGGAAATGGTACTCTTCAGCGATGCGAAAGATGGTATACCCTTCCCTTTCGGTTCCTCTACTTCCAGAAGGACAGCATTGGCTATCTCAAGAGCTTGGAAAGAAGTTTCCAAAGCATCTTCATCAGCCTCAATATAACTGAAGGATGAAAGGTTGCTAACCATGAGGTCTTCTTCCCCAGATACGGTTACCAGCTTGTTATTGACTACAAACTTCATCTTTTGATGCAGGGTAGAAGTGACTGCCCCAGCCGCATGGATCCAAGGTCTTCCCAGCAAGCAACTGTAGTTAGGATTGATGTCCATAACCTGGAAAGTGATTTTGAAGACCTGTGGCCCAATCAAGATTGGTAAGTCTACTTCTCCAATAACAGTTCTTCTTGACCCATCAAATGCTTTCACAATCAGTGCGCTGGGTCTCATCTCTGCCCCTTGATAAGATAATTTAGCAAGTGTTCTTTTCGGCAAAACATTCAGTGAAGATCCTGTATCCACAAGAACTCTTGCTAAAGTATCCTCTTGACATTTCACTGATATGTGGAGCGCACGGTTGTGGTCCAAACCCTCCTTTGGAAGATCCTCCATACTGAAACTGAGGTTGTTACACGCAGTGATATTGGCGATGACACCATCAAACTGGTTCACTGTTATATCATGCGTAACATGTGCTTGAGCTAGCAACTTCTGAAGCGCACTTCGATGAGCCGGAGAATGCATAAGCAGTGATAGGATAGATATTTTGGAAGGCGTTTGATGCAGCTGATCAATCACCTTATAATCACTCTTCTTTATGATTCTGAGAAATTCGGCATCTTCTTCCCCCAAGACTACCTCTTTATCTTTGTTGACAACAGCTGGTATGACTTCTTTAGGCGGAGCCATATTGGCTTGCTGGGTATAAACACGACCACTACGGGTCAAACGACCTGCACCCGCTATATCAGTACTTGCAACCTTTGAACCTTCCTTCTGATCGATCTTCTGATGAACTTTCCCTGTATCATACCTCCATGGAACTGCTTTAGTGTCTTCATAACGGAAAGAGTTACTCCTTTGTTCTAATCTTGGCTCAGGTATATTGAAGATTGGCACCACAGATTCTGGAGTATTGAAGATAGGTTGAGCTCCTGAAGATTCAGGCAGATTGAACACTGGCACCCAAGTAGAATTAGATTCCGGCAAGTTGAAAATTGGTTCAATTACTGCCACTTCATTCCTCTTCATATGACCACTCACTTGTAAGACACCTTCATCAATCAAATCTTGAACATCTTTCAAGATCAGTTCACATCCCCTCGGACTATCAACACAACCTTCACAATTCTGATGACAACTTTTCAGTATACCCGCCTCTACTAACTTCGCATGGAGGTCTCTGAGCGGGGTCTTGATTTCGGTGGCATTGAAAATCAAACCTTCTTCGGACTCATCAACGATAGCATTTATAGACCCATGCTTGGGTAAAGGATTATCTTTGACATTCGGACCAGTATTCCCAAACGACAGAATATTCTTCTCCATCAAATCTTTCACTATGTACTTCAAAGCATAACAACCCTCCAAATCGTGCCCTGGAGCACCTTCATGGAATAAACAGTGAGCATTTGGGTTGTAATTTGGCGGGAGCGGACTTGGTGGGGGACCTAAAGGCCTTGGAGTAACCAAACCCTTCTTCAGCAGTGAAGGATATAACTCAGTATAAGTTATAGGGATTCGAGGATTAGGAGGCCTTCCACCTGGTCTTCTATTCTGAAGATTGGGATTTGAATGAGGAGCTGGAGTCCTCTGCTGGTAGGCTGAAGCATTGGGTGCTTGTTGATAGCCCGGATTGTTGATCATTGGTTGATAAGGTTGAATCATTGGAGCCGCTTGTTGGTACATCGGCACTGCTTGAGTTGGCCGATACATGGGGACTTGTGGATTAAATGCTGGTTGAACCGCCGCTATATAAGGATGTTGGGCATACTGTTGTTGATGAGCATGCTGCTGTCGAGCCATAGGTGAAGGTCTCTGCCAAAGCGGATTTCTTCTTTGACCTGTTATTATGGCATTTGTCTCACCTTCTTTCTTCTTGTGAAAGTGGCTGGTAAATTTCTTAACATTACTTCCACTGCCAGTGCTGGAACTACCAGATGCACCACTCATTTTTCCACTTTTCAACCCGAGTTCTACCTTGATTCCCACAGCCACTAAATCAGAGAAGCTAGCAGTTATGCTCCCCACCATTCTCTCATAGAATTCTGGTCTCACAGTGTCAACGAACCAGTCAGCTAATTCTCTTTCAGTCAATGGGGGCTCTACTTGAGAAGCGGTCCCTCTCCACCTCTGAGCATACTCCTTAAAAGATTCAGACTCTTTCTGGGACATGCTTAGCAATTGCCTCCTATCGGGAGCGAGGTCCATGTTGTATTTATATTGCTGGATGAAAGCATCGGCCAAGTCTTGGAAACTACGAATCTTTGACTGGTCAAGCGTCAAATACCATTTAGAGGAGATTCCCTTCAGACTGTCTTGAAAACAATGGATCATTAACTTATCATTGTCTACCTGAGCAGCCATTCTTCGATAGTACATCAGGAGATGGTTTTTGGGACAAGTTGCACCCTCATACATATCAAACGTGGGTATCTTGAACTTCGGAGGTATTACCAATCCAGACACCAGACACATTTCTCTGGCAGCAGCACCAAAGATCTGGTCACCTTCAATCGCTCTTAATCTTTTTTCAAGGGTATCAAAATTCTCCTGCATCTTCACGTGCTTCTCATCTCCGTTTTCAGACATATCTGGCGCTTCATACCCCTGATGGTCATTAAAATACGGTTGGGCACGGGTGTGCACAATGTCCTGCGTAAAATTAGCAACTGCATGATTTTCTTCATTAGTCACAGGAACAGTTTGTTGAGCAGCAAATCCCTGAGGAGGAGGCACAAAACCTTGGAAAGGAAATGCCATACCCTGAGAGGGAGGTGCGAAACTTTGAGAAGCTAAACCTTGGGACGAAGGAAAGAAACCCTGAGCAGCAAATCCTTGGGAAGGAGGAATAAAACTTTGAGTAGCAAAACCTTGAGAAGGAGGGAAGAAACCCTGAGCAGTAAGTCCTTGGGAAGGAGGAATAAAACTTTGAGTAGCAAACCCTTGTGAAGGAGGTATAAAACTCTGAGCAGCAAACCCTGAAGAAGAAGGAATAAAACTTTGAGAAGCAAAACCATGAGGAGGAGGGACGAATCCATGAGGAAGTCCAAAAGGAGGCCAGGTCACAGGGGTAATGACTGATGATGTAGGCTGGGTCGTTGCAGTGACAACTTCAGTCGTTGCAGTAACAATTTCTGACACCACAGTCCGTTGGGTATCCATCTTCGCTCGAATGACTTGCAACATTTCCATCATCTGACCCATATCTCCACGAATATCAGAAAGCTCTTCGTTAACTCTGTCCATCTCTACGTCTCTTTCAGCCATCCTCTTTCTGGCTTGAGCTCGAGTGTAGTATTTGCGTGAGAGCCTCAGTGTGAAAGCTGAATTGAGAGCAGATGACGGGAATGAGTTTCATGAAAAAAAATGCAAATGCAATGCAAAATGTATGAGTGCAATGCAAAAATGAAATTTTATTCAAGGAACATAAGAAACAAATTTGCAAATATCAAGGAACACATAATAATCAAAAGGATATGATTTCATTAAATTCAAAAAGTGATACAAAGTCTTGAGTACACTTTCAAAAATCCCAAACAAAGCTTAATAAAGACAAAGACAAAGTCCTAAGGAGATTCTCCTAAAAGCCTCAAGTTGAGTTTCTCGATTTGCGCCTTCATCTGAGCCCTTTCAAGCATAAGTTGATCCACGGTCGACTTCCAAGAAGTGTCCTCTTGAGTGCTGGAGGAAAATAAATCCTCTGGTGCTTTCCTTTTCTTGATGGAGAGCTCTTCTTCTTCCTTCATCTTCAGTTGTCTTCTAAGTTCCTCATTCTCACTGCTGATGATCTGATGTCGATTCTTCCATGCATTCTTCTCTCGAATCTCTTTCTCCAAATCAATCTTCAGCTTCTCTGCATCATCCATAAAGACCAGAATGGGTTTCTTGAAAGTCATAGGATCCTGGCGAGGGTAAGGCATCTTCAGAATGATTGCCCTATCTCGTACCCATTGGAGATAGGGTTCCATAGAAACACAATTCGGCTTTCCCAAGCTACTCCTCCCCTTCCTATGGATGTACTTCCAAGCTTGCATAATCTGTTTCTTGAGCTCTGGTTCTTCGTCATCCTTAAAGAAAATTCCTTCCACTTCAACACTCTTAGGTTTGTCCTTCAACGGGTACCCGAGTTGACGGCGAGCCAAAACTG
This sequence comes from Lathyrus aphaca, assembly GCA_963966055.1. Lineage (NCBI taxonomy): Eukaryota > Viridiplantae > Streptophyta > Magnoliopsida > Fabales > Fabaceae > Lathyrus > Lathyrus aphaca. The sequence goes on from OZ014519.1 coordinate 643,404,864, forward strand.
GATTATAGCTGATTCCTCCCTTAGTGCTAAGAAGAGGCACATTAGCAAAATCACCACAACTATCAATAATCAATGCTCCATCATAAACACGGTTGTACCAGCTAATGTCAGAGTGGGTAAGAGACATGATCCTTTGTGACCACCACAAACCATCTTTAAGGTTCCAAAATGAAGATGACTTAGGCAAGTGCGAAATAAACCACTCGTACAACAATGATGCACAACAAGTAATCATCCCTCCCTTATGGTGATTCCTCAGATGGATGGAATGGTAGGTGTCTCCGAGCAAAGTAGGGACCGGGTTCTTCTTCAGAAAGATCTTGATGGCGTTCAGGTCGACAAAGTCTTCAAAGTTTGGGAAAAGCAGCACTCCATATATCAGCAGAATGAAAGTCGCCTCAAAAGCCTTCATATCCTTCACATCAACAAAACTCTTGGCCTTTTCTATCAGAAACTTTGTAGGGAATCCAAAAATCTTTCCTTTATAGGTCATATTTGCCTTGACCTCAGGAACACTCAAATATGTCGCCTTTGCAATCTCTGCTTCTTCAGGGTCCTTCTCTAGAACAGGGAATGGAAACTCATCCTTAACACGTGATCCCACCAAAACTGAATACTCTTCCAAAGTAGGTGCCAATTGGTAATCAGGGAACGTAAAACAATGGTAGAGAGGATCATAAAACTGGAGCATCACAGAGAGCAGCCTTCCGTCCCAATCAGTCTTAAGCAAAGCTAAAAGTCTCCTATGCTTCTCCATGAAGGCATCTTGATCCAGAACCAAATCTCTTAATTTCCTTAGGTCTTCGAGTTTGGGGGTTTTGAATGTGTACTTGACGGTCTTTCTTCTTCCAAAATCCATGATGGTACCTATGATATTTGCAAAGATAGAGTTTCTAAGTTCCTTGAATAAATGGTAAAAATGATGCTTCATGATGCGTGAATGCAACAAACACAAACAAGGCTTAGGTTCAAAGCTTGCATGAGGTCAAAGGTTCAACCCTCCCAAAAAGGTATGTACTATGAGTTTATTTGTACCTGTACAACGGGTTCTAAAAGTTCCCAGAATCACTGTCCCATCTTTCGGATATTACCGACTTCCCAACTCGACTTGGTAATCAGTAATATTCTCAAGAGAGTCTCATCCGAGTGTAGTATCGCGTATCAACTATTTTGGATTTGCATCCTCATAGTCATCGCACTACATCCCTAAAAAGGCCAAGTGGGGGTAAATGTTCTACGGTCCTCAGCATTAATGGCTCTCAGGTCGAATATAGTAATGTTTTCACGACTGAACTCGATCAACAAAACTACATCCGAGGAGGCCTCCGCTGAGTGGTGGTGTCTCAAGTCAACTTGGTCGGGACTCAACTCCCTACAAGCCTTCTTGAATATACCACCGTCCTAACTTATTTGCACTCAAGTCCGGGTTAGGACTTATCTCACCACACATGGAACACCCAACAAAAAATCCAAAATAATAACAAGCAATACAACAACAAATATACAAATATACAAGGTGGGCTTAACCCTCAAAAATAGTGTCCCCAGTGAAGTCGCCATTTCTGTCGCGGTGAGAATCGGATACCAAGCTATTAAGTGAGCTTGAATCGCAAAACTTTTATGTTCACCACCGACTTTAATTTAATCCAAAGGGAAAAGGGAAAAAGATCGTAAAAACCCTAAATGAGGAGAAACTAGGTTCGGGGGTTGATTATACCTAGGGAAGGTGTTAGCATCCTAAGCATCCGCAGTATCCTACGGGAACCTCTTGTTAATATTTGCATTATTGTTGTTTATTGCTTGCTAAAATTAAGGGAACCTAAAGTTTTATTTCTAATGGTGCTCGCACAACATCGCATCGATGCCTACGTATCGGGTATAGAATCAGAGCACTCGTAGTTCTCCTAAGGATTAACGAACACTTGGTTACGCTCAAGGTTCGCGGGGGAAGGTAAGTGTTATGGCAAACACTCACGTGACTTTAAGAAAGTCACAAAAAGTTATAAAATGAAAAGCTACGGACCTAATGGCTAAGGACCTAAGGATGAGGGATGGCTAAACTTCCTATGACATTGAGTCAACTGCAGGAGTTCTTTCCCTTTTGGATTAAAAAGCATAAACATATATATACAAAGGTGCAAGCTCCTAAGACTAGGCAAAGGCTGCTACTTGCAAAAATAAATCGAATAAAGTAAATGGAAATAAGGCAAAGGCTTAGTAACCGGGCTATGGCTCGATATATGGATCGAGAATGCGGGGGTGGAAAACAAACGCAGTGCGTCAAATTGCTAAAGTTGAAAAGCTGTGCAGTGTAAGGAACTGTGCAGATGGCGATCGTAAACGACCGACTTACGTGTGTGAGTGAAGTGTAGTGAATTTCACTTGGCGTTGGACCAAGGAATTATTATTTTTGAAATGAAATTGGTATAGTGTAAAAACGCGAGAAATAATAAATAAATAAGATAAATAAAGTGAAATGTAGAATGAAATGAATTAAATAAATTAAGTAAAATAAATAATGAATTAAATGGAATAAGAAATAAATAAATGTATGAAATAGAAATAAAATGCAATGGCCTCATATGGGTCACGATTAATCGGAAACGATTTATCGTGACCTTCGTCATATCATCGGCCCTAAATAGTTAAATAAATTGAGAAATCGATAAATAATAAGGAAACGGAAAAGTTTGGCCTCATATAGGTTTAGATAACGTCGACTACAAATATCGAATATCGATAACCCTTAATGATATCATTGGCCCCTAAAATAAAAATGATTCACTACTAATTTTTAAGGCATTTTCTTATGGGAAAAACAATTACTAATAAAGAAACTGAAAATTAAAACTTATAAGAATAAAAAGAAAAACAAATTCTAACTAATCACAACACAAATAAAAAAATTTAAAAAAGAAAAGAATATAAAACAGAGGGGGGTGGCGCTGGGAACTAGTGTGAGTAGCAGTGGGGAAATCGTTGGGCTTAGGGCACGGAGGCCCATTCAATCAATCAACAAAATATGTAATAAAAAAAAATCAACATAAACAAAATAAAGAAAATGAGACTAGGAACCAAAACGCAAAAACAACTTGTCACTCTCAATACACATTCCTGCTGCAGAATCCAACGCTGGAAAGGAAACAGGGGATCCGCCTTCACCATCACGGTCCAATCTCGGTCTCTCTCTGGCATCTGTTCTCTCTCTCGTCTCTCACTCTCAATCGCCTTTGTCTCACTCTCGGTCTCTCTCTCTCAGGCTCGTGAATCAATCATGGTTCCACTCGGTTCGCAGTAGTGGGTTGTGAGTCGAATCCGCGATGGTGGATGGCCGTGTGTGAAGGGTTTGTGTTTCACTGTTTCTGGGTCGGTGGATGGTGGCCGGTAATGGGGGGTTTGAGTGGCGGCTGGGCTTAATGGCTCTGAGGGCGGAAGGCGGTGATGGGTTGAATGAGTGGTTGGTTGCCGGTGGGTGACGGATTGGATTGGTGATTTCGACGGTGGATTTGCCGGCGGGTGACGGTTGGTGAGGGTTTGATGAAATGGTTATCGTTGAGGGTGGTTCACGATGGTAATGTCCTTCGATCCATTTCCGCGGTTTTGCATTTCTGCACTTTATGATGTTTGAATTTGGGGAAGAAAGGTGGGTTTTGGTGTACGTGTTGATGATGTAGGTGGTAGGCGCGGATGAATGGGACGATTCGCGGCGGCTCTCGGTTCGGTTTCAATCGAACGGTTTGGAGTTTGAAAAAACTGGATTGAGGGTGGTGATGAGCGTTTGGGTCAGGAATTGAAGGTGACGGGTTTGGCTCAGTTTTGGTTTGGCTTGTGCTGATTGTCGTTTGCGTTGGTTTCTGATGGTTGCAGGGTTTTGACGAGTTGGTGGATGTTTGTTCCACTGTGAAAGGTGGCGAATGGTTCTTTTTGGTTTTGATGTTTTGTCTCAAATTATCTTCATCTCCTTCTTTTTTAGGTTCTGTTTTGTGATGTTGTGTTGTTGATATTGTTGCAGGTTGTATAAGTTATGAAGGTTGAGTGTTGTTTGTTGTTAAAGATGGTGGTAATGGTGATTAGCTGCAGGGAATTTTGAAGGTGAGAAAGGCTGGTTCGGTTTCTGGTTTTCATAGGTTTGCTTCTACTTTTTTTTTCTGAGCTTGGAATTTTCCATGTGGTCTTTGTAGTTTAAGAAAAAGGCAAAGGATGAAAGTTTACGGAAGGTGACGGCGTATGGTGAAGGATGTCCGGCACGGTGGTGGATGGGGTTTTGTTTACAAATTTCCAGATTTCGGTTTTCTCATGGTTTAGGATGACAGTCTGTGTTGACAGCGGCTGTTATGTGTGGCTGAAATTGGTGAAGGTCTCGGTTGTTTGGTTTTGTGAAGGATTTGAAGTTGTCTTTGTGTGGTGGAAACTTTGATGGTTGTTTTTTCATGTGCGGTTCTGCTTTCATTTTTCAGGTGGTAGTTTAGTTCTTGTTGTGGAGTTTGAAGAAGGTGAAAGTTATGAGAGGTTATGGCAGAGAATGGAGTTTGGCTGGTTTAAAGTTTGGTTTTTAACATTTGACATTTTTTCATGCGTAAATTGTGAGCTATGAGAATTAATGGGTGTGGATTTGAAAGGCTTTGCTGGTTTTTGCAGGTGAGTTTGCTGGCTGGACAATGGCGAAGGGCGTGTGGGTTCAGTCTGTTCGTGTTGATTTGAAACTCTCAGTAGTGCTCACTCTATCCCTCTCTGTTTGTTCTTATGTCTCTCAATTCATCTCTCACTCTTTCTGATTTTTGATTGTTGTTTTTTTGGATTTGAAGGTTGGTGTTTCTGGTTTGGATTTGGTGAGGAATTTGAGGGAGAATCCGCGGTTGGGAGGTTTATGCTAGCTGCTTTGGTTTCAGTGGATTTTTTTTGGTCGGTCTCTGTGATGGCTGAGGTTTGAGATTGCTTTTTTTTCATCTGTTTCTGTGTTTTTTCAATCAGATTTGTTTTAAAAGAGACAAGTAATGGTGATGATGAAGATTTGGTTTATTGTTGTGAAAAGGATAGTCGTGAAGGTCGGTTTATTGTTGTGGTTGCGGTTCGAAGTGGTGGGTGACTCTGCAGTTGGATTTGTTTTACAGTGAGTGGAGTGCTCGACCCGTTTGGAGGTTGTGTCTCAATGGTTGATTGACAGTGAAGGTAAAATGGTGAGTAATTTTGATTGAGATTTATTTCTATCCCTTTTTGATTTTTCGGTTTCCTCACTTCACATCTCTCTCTGTTTTTCATTTCATCTCTTTTCTTCTATTAATGGCACAGTGGCTGGGTTTGTGAGTGACGAAGAGTTGTTTATTTTTTTTAGTTTTGTGAGTGCAGGTTTAACATTAAAATGAAACAATCAAAAAGGAAAGGAAACCAAACATTGGATAAAATGCTGAAAAGAAGTAAAAGAAAAGAACCGTACCGACCCGAATGTTATCGGGGTGAAGAATCCGCGGTTGTAAGTCTACTATTCCTTGCTGCTCCTGAATCTTTCTTGTCCTCTCCTTTCTTTTTTTTGAAGTTTTTGTTGGCTGGATTTTTTTGTGATTTTATGAACTGTTTTGTGGTGTATTCTTAAGGCTGTATTGTAGTGTTTTTGAAGGCTGTTTTGGTGTGTGTTTGTAGCTGTAACTTCGGTGTTTTTGTGATGCTTTATGGGGCTGTAGCAGTGTTGAAATGAGGGCTGTTTTGGGACTGCTTTGAGGGTGGTTTGATGCTGATTTTTTTGTGTAAATGCTGAGTTTTGAGAACTTGTTATGAGTGTCTTGAGGCAGATTTTTTTGTGTGTGTTTTATTGGCAGATTTGGAGCTGATTCTGTCCTTGTTGCTTGCAAATGAAGGGTTGGAGGAAGGGAGACAAGTGCTGAATTCTGCAGCAGTGGGTGGAGTAGTGGAGCAGGATGTTTGTGTGCTTGGAGCAGGCTGTTGGTGGCTTGGAGCAGGCTGTTGTGTGCTGCATTTTTTTTGTAGTCTAGCAGAATTTTTTGTACATTTTCTATGCAATTGTAACATAACAATAGTATGAAATAAAAAGAAGTGATTATTTACACAATGGTTTGAAATTGAAACTTGAAATAAGAAACTCTAAATTTGAATCTAAATAAAAACTTAAATTATGAATGAATTAAAAAAGAATTAAATTTGAAAATAACTTATAAACTTAAAATAAATAAACTTGGAAATAAAATTAAATTAGAACTTGAGAAATAAATTGGAATTTGGAATTCAAAAAAAATAAAATAAAATGTGGATGTGAATTAAAATGGAATAAATGGTTAAAAATTAAAATTTGAATTAGAAGTGAATAAAAAAGGAATTAAACTTAAAATTGAAATAACTTAGAAACTTAAATAATTGAAATTAAAAAACTAACTTTAGAATTTGAGAAATAAGTTTGGAATTTAGAAAATAAAAATGAATTGAAATTGACATTAGATTTATAAATAACAACTTAAAAATGGAATAAAAATTAAAAATAGAAAATAAATTTAGAAAATAAAATTTGAAAATGAAATAAAAATTAAATTTAGGAATGAGGACTTGATAATGAAAAGAAATAACAAATAAGTTTAGAAAATTTTGAAAATTGAACTAAAAAATTAGAAATGGAAATTGAAATAAAATTTTAAAAATAGGAACTTACAAATAGAACGAAAATAGAAATTAAAATTAAAAAATACGAAAATGAATTAAAAGGTCATAAATTAAATTAAAATGGAAGCTAGAAAATGAGAAGAAAGCAAAAGAAAATAAATCGGGAAAAAAATCCCTGCAAAAATGCGATAAGAGTATGATTATGATATGAGCGATTAGGGGTAAAATTTGGGGTGTGACATCGGCCACGCGCTAGGGGCATTATATAAACCCTCTAACATGAGAGAGCAAGGTATTCAATTTTCACTCTAACAATATTCTCTCTTGTATTTTCCTAATTCTTTGCTCGTTTCTTACTTTAGCATTAGAGTGCCTTACAGGTACACCCTCTTATCTCCTCAAGAATCTGACATCCTCAACGCAGTTCGTGACCCACTCAAGATTCTGATCAGCTAGAAAGATCAATTATCAAGTAATCAATGGAAAGGACTACAAAGAAAAGGAAATGAGCAATTTGGATGACAATTTGTTGGTGTGTTTGGACAAAGAGAGATGACATAATCTTCAATGGAGTTGTTGGTGCAATAGATATGAATTAGTCTGACATTAAGATGTTTTTTTTTTTGGTTTTGGTTTATAATTAATTCTAATGGCAAACAAAATTGTAGTTTCCATGAATGGTGTAAAAGTCCATTAGATTTTCTTAAAATATCATGAATTGTTACTTTTAGGCTTGTATTGTATTATCTCATTTTTGTTGTATTTGAGTTAAGGTACCTCTAATAATCTCGATGAATATGAAAACACAGATGATTATATAAAATTAAAAAAAAAGATTTTCTAACTTTTTAAGGTTTTCACTTTAACCCCTCTTTTAGTTTTTTTAATAATATTTTATTTTATAAAATAAAAGGGTTAAATATATTTACGGTCTTATTAAATATCTTTTTTTAAATTATTTTCATCAATGAAGGGTCTTTTTAAAAGTTTTTCATAGATACTTTTGAGAATCCTAATAATAAAATCGTCGTTAAAGTTGTTGTTAATTCAGTCACTAAGTAATAAATCGTCATTAAATTGTAAAAGTCGTCGTTAAATTATTGAAAAAATAAAAAATATAGATAAAACGTTTTAGAGAATAATTCCTTAAAAACAAAATTAAAAACAAAATTTAAAATATTTAAAAGAACAACAAACATATTTAATCCAAAATAAAATAAATCACCCCACTAAAATAAATAGTTGTAGTGAACAGTTTGAATTTGGTTTATGAAAATTAATTTTTATCATCTGATTTATGACAATGGTTTCATCAGCACAACAATAAATGCATAGCCGACGTAGACAATCAATATTATCTTTTTAAACATCTATTCTTATATGATGGCCCTTGTTATTTTGACTCAATATAGTCACTCTTTAGTGTTTGACTTACTATCCATATTTCTTATATATTAAATTCCTCGTACTATTAAATTCCTTGTATTTCCTACCAATATGAATTTGTTTTTAATCGACAACACTAAGTCCATTCAACCATTATTTTAATGTCTATTCCACATATTATTATTATTATTATTATTATTATTATTATTATTACATCAAATACTTACATCAAACACACTTTATTGATAAATAATATTTTTATCTTTTTAATTAATTAAAAATAATATTTAAAACAAAATATTTTTATTATTAAAATTATTTTTATAACACATAAATTTTATCATTAACCAATTTTATTATTGTATTAATTAAAAAAATAAAAATAAAACTTATTAACCATATATTTTCGATATAACTTATTAACCAAGTTTCATCAACCAATAAAATATATAATATAAAGAGGGAAGATTTTGAGAATTTGGAAGGAGGCGTAGTTAGATTTTGAGAATGCGATTGCTTTAGATTTAAAGGGTAATTTTTTGGAGTGGATTGTTCTTTGTAGATCCGGAAAAATTTATGATTGGCGGTGTGTTGGAACATTTGGTTGGTTAGGAATGAGATTATTTTTTTAATGTAAATTAGAATATTTTAGACATTGTTTGGAAGATCAAAATTTTTATTTGGAAGTGGTCTTTGATGAAAAAATTATTCATTCCAACTGCAACTTATATGAGTTTGACAAGAATCCCTTGTTTTTTCTGTCTTAGTGTATTTGGTTGGTTACTTCTTTGAGTTTGGTGAGTCTTGTCTCGACCCTCCTTTTTTGTATTCAGGTGGAGTATCCTTTGTACTCGTTGATATTAAATCACTTGCTTTTATATATATATATATATATATATATATATATATATATATATATATATATATATATATATATATATATATATATATATATATATATATATATATATATATATATATATATATATTTTCTTCTGTAAAAATATAATACAAAATTACATGAACATAAAATATATTGGGAAATTAAAAATCAACCTCTTACAAATTTTCCACATGAATGAGAGATGAAAAGAGATAAGAAATAGGAGAGAGTTCTACCATTTATGTTGCATTGGTAATGACATTCCCTTGTATTTCTTCATTGATTCACTCATATTCAATTTCACTACTTCTCCAGTTTTTAATGATAAAAATTAACTTTGCATTCCAAGTGTTGTATAGTGCAGTTTTTTCTTAAAGAAATTATTGTGTATTAGAGTTAGAGATACGATTGTGGCTTTGAAATATCTTTGTATTCTAAGTGTGTATAATGCATGTTTTTCTTAAAGAAATTGTTGAGTATTAGAATTAGAGAGATGATTGTGGTTTTTTGTTGTTGGTATAAGAGATGATTGTGGTTTTGAAATATGTAATATGGATTCTTTGTAATAAACTATTGCACTTATTTATATGTGTTTTCATCTATAAACGTAAATGTCTTGCCGCCACCATCCTGTACGTAAGAAGATAACTCCTCATTTAAAATTTAAATTTCATAAAAGACGGTGGAAGTTACAAAGTATGAAAGCAAATAAAAATAAAAATTGGCCGTTATTTTAGATTTTAATAGGAAGTTAAAGTCATTTTTTTCAAATAAATAGTTGTTTTTAGTTGGGTATAATATTCAAATATAAAATGGGGGGAGGAGTTATTTTTTGTTGTTGTAATTTCTAAGTAGTTTTGAAGGGCAAAAGAGAAATGAAAATAGGCTATACCAAAAAAATATTTTGCGTATATATATTTATATAGATAAAATTACATAGTAAAAATAATTAAATAAATAAAATAGTTCTAAAATATAGGAAGTTATATAAGGGTAAGTTTGGGAGAAAAAAATCCAGACCAAAATGATGTATCCTCTTTATATATAAACCAAATTGTAACATTAAAATATAAAATATAATGATTAATTTTCACACCCTATTAATCAAATTCTAATATTAAATTATGAAATATATAAAATAAAATAAATAAAATTGATTAATAGAGTTTAAAGACTAATTATTATAGAGCAATGTTATTTAGTACGAATGAATTTGAAGAAGAAATGTAAGAATACATATATGTCACTATTTTAGAGATTAATTTTAAATTTAACTTCCTTTTTAGTGATTAATAAATTATAAGTAAAACGTGTGCTTAATATCTATATTTTCGTGGTTAATACAAAAATAAAATTGATTAATAATAAATTTTATATTTATATTATAAAAATAATTTTAAAATAAAAATATTTTTTATAAATATTATTATTTTCATTTATAAAAAATAAAATAAAAAATTGTTCACAATGGTGATGTAAATATTGGAGGCAAGAGAATAATATTATTTAATTATTATAGTTATTATATTTAATAGCGTGCCCTATGCTCTTGTTTAAGTCAAATTTCATTGAGCACAAACTTTGTTCAACACTATTTTGTCTTACTTGATTAGTTAATGGGTAGTATTCAAAAATGGCTACTACAATTTCATGCACATGCTTGACCATTCAAAATTACTGAGTCTATATAAACCACTTACTTCACTAATCTCAATCATCAAAACCTCTTTGCTATAATTCCAGAGTTGTATAGTTTATAGCAAAATGGATAACTATTTGTCCCAATTGAGTCCAGAAATGTATGTTGCAACCACAATGCTCTCTCTCATAGTACTATACATTACTATGAACTTTCTTTCAATCCAAAGTAGAACCAAAACCCAAAAAAATATTCTCCCACCAGGTCCATCACCATTTGCAATCATGTTACATGTTTTCGAGTTAAGAAAAAATCCACAATATTGTCTAGCAAAATTCTCCACTATACATGGTGCAATAATGCATTTAAAACTAGGGCAAATATCGACCGTGGTTATTTCTTCGGCTGATGCCGCACAAGAAGTGCTTCAAACTCATGACCTTTTATTCTCAAACCGAACAGTTCCTCAAGCTGTCGCGGTCCTCGATCACGATATTTTTAGTTTACCGTTTATGCCGGTTTGTGATCTTTGGAGAGACCTAAGAAAAATATGCAAAAATGAGTTGTTTTCTAGCCAAACACTTGATGCTAGCCATGCACTTAGGTGTAAGAAGTTACAAGAGATTTTAAGTGAGATTGATAGAAGTAGCTTAGTTGGTGAAGCTGTTGATGTTGGAAGAGCAGCTTTTAAGACTACTATGAATTTTTTATCAAACACTTTTTTTTCAAAGGACTTTGCTAACTCTGCAGGTGAAACTGATGAGTATAAGAGTATTATTGAAAATCTTGTGAGTGCAATAGGAACACCAAATTTGGTTGATTTTTTTCCTGTTTTGAAAATGGTTGATCCACAAGGTATAAGAGGAGTTTCAGCAACTTATCTTGATAAGTTGTTGCAAATAATTGATTCTTATATTATTAAGAGAATGGAGTTAAGAGGAGGAGCAAATTATGTCAAATATGATGATATGTTGGATAATTTGCTTGACATCTCTCAACAGAATGGTCAAAAGATGGACAACACCAAGATAAAACATTTGTTTCTTGTAATTTTCTCTTCATCTCTTTTTACTATTTTTAACTTTGTTTTCATGTTTTTAATTTGATACATATTTTACTATTTAATTGTGTTTTTAAAACATTTTTTACCTCTTATTTTGTTATTTTCATAATTTTAATTAAATTAATTTTTTTTTGGTTTAAAATCACTTTTTGAAATTTGACTATTTACTTCTTTGATTTTTTTTTACATATACATTTTAGGTTTTAAATAGTCTTTTTGTACGTCTAGGTAAGTTGTCGCTTTTTTTTTTCTGGATAAAATCCTTAAATAATAAATTTCATTTGGTTTTAGTTTTTAAATTTAAAACCAGCAAGAATATCTACATGTTTCCTGTGGATTTTTCTTTGGATTTTAATATTAGAAACTAAAACAAAAATGATTTTAACATTTAGAGATTATTTGCAGGAAGAAAATTCAGAAATGAAAATTAAAAACACAGTAATTTATAATGACTAAAATATTATTTAGACCTAAATATTTTTTTATAAGCAAAAATTATAATATAAATTAGTATCTCACTAAATTAGACCTAAATTTTAATATCTCACTAAATAAATATTTATGTATTTATAGTAGAATAAAGTGGATGTTTGAGTAAAATAGTTTTGCGCTTAAAGTTTACACAAATGAAATTATTATTTTATGAATTTTCTAAGGATCTTACCAAGGATCATCTTAGGAGATTGAATCAAAGAATAAATAAGATTGTTTTATAAAATTTCATATCTTTGACGATTTAAGTTCATAAGTTGATGAAAATTGTCTTTTGCCAAAGACTTGTTAACATTTACAAAAGATTATAAAAACAAAACTAAAAAAAAACATTTGCATAAACTTCATTAAATGTCTTTTTTTATAGTTGAATAATAATATTTTGTTCACATGCATAACTCATTATGAATATTTTATTATTATCAAAAGATGATATTTGCAGCAATTTAGGACTTAGGATGATATTATCATAAGCACGTTGGTTTATTTATTTGTTTTTTATGTTATGATTAAAATGAGAGCATGATATTCATTTAATTTATTATTAAATACTAATTTTTGATTTTATAATAGGATTTATTCGTTGCGGGAACAGATACAACTTCCTACACGATAGAAAAAGCAATGACAGAACTAATCCATAATCCACATGCGATGTTAAAGGCCAAAGAAGAGCTTGCACAAATAATCGGTTTAGGAAAAACTATTCAAGAATCAGACATTGTCAATCTTCCATATTTGCAAGCAATAGTAAAAGAAACATTACGTTTGCATCCATCAGCTCCACTTTTACTACCAAGAAAAGCCAAAATCGACGTACAGATTCAAGGATACACAATTCCACAAGGTGCACAAGTTCTGATTAACAAATGGGCCATGGCAAGAGACCCAAAAATTTGGAATGATGCAAACTGGTTTTCACCAGAAAGATTTTTGGACTCTGAAATCAATTACAGAGGCCAAAACTTTCAGTTGACTCCATTTGGGAGCGGAAGAAGAATATGTCCTGGAATGCCACTTGCTATTAGGATGTTGCATACCATGTTGGGATCATTGATTAACTTCTTTGATTGGAAACTTGAAAATGGAGTCAAAGATATTGATCAACACTTGAGAGCTATTCCCTCTAGAGTGAACAAGCTGGAATGTATATAGTGTATGTTTTTATTTGCATAAGGCACAACAAAACAAAAACACTATTGTGCCATGTTGTCAATTTATTAATAAGTTGTTTTATTTCAGCTACTTTAACTTAAGTTGCACTCCTATAATAATTAATAGACAAAAGCTATATATGTGCTTTTGTTAGAGCATCTTCAACACTTAGTTTATGTTGCTTATATTTCTTTGTTGTTGAACTTGTCAAACCTGGCAATTGCGATTGTTTCAATTGAAGCCATGTATGTACCTTATGTAAGATCCCTAAAACAATGTTGTTTTATTATTTGATAACATCTTTTCACCTTCAATCTCTACATGATATCATTTAAATCAAATTATGTTAACAGTCCTTTAAGTTTTATATTTTAGATGAGTCTTTTAAGTTTATATATATATATATATATATATATATATATATATATATATATATATATATATATATATATATATATATATATATATATATATATATATATATATATATATATATATATATATATATATGAAGGAAATATTGAAATCTCGAGTACCATCATGACCTTTAATTTATTTTGATTATAAAATAATGAAAAATATTTAGAGGAGAGAGAGAGACAATGAATGCAAAAGACAGAACTTCAGGAGATTTTAATTGTCTGGTTCTAAGACCAGTTTTAGTGCTGGTTGAACAAGGGTTCCTCACATGGTTCTCCATCTGACACATCAAATTTTTTTGCCAGCCTGACAAATGGTGTAAACATAGCAACAATTAGTTGCTGAAAAAATGCCACATTTTATTTTTTTTTACAAGATATGTTTTTTTTTTTTTTTTATATATGAAAACTAGTCGTTGAACGGCTAGTTGTTTTATTCTTTTTTATTTTTTTTTCAATTTAATTTCTTATAAATATAGGTTAAAATATCATCCACACAAATTTTCTCTCACTCTTATTTTTTCTTCTATTTGAAATTTCTCTCTCACAATTTCATCATTTTATTCTTAAACTTTTAATTTTTTTTCAACAATTTTTTCTAAAATGGATCCTAATCATTTTCATTTTCAACAGGCTTTCTTCAATTACATGCAAGATTATCAAAATGCTCAAATTCCGTCGGTGCCAACAAATCTCGCCGTATTTCTTCTGTCACCAAACAATCCAAATATGTTTCCTAGAGCTCAAATGAATTCTAATAGTATGAAATTCTCTACTCAAGTTCCACCATTTTCTACTTAAGTTGGTACCGAAAAAGAAGAAAGGGTTGTCGTTAAAAAAAATCTCGAGAGCAATTTACAAGGGATGAGGATATACTACGTATCCAATCATGGCTCAATGTTTCAAAGGATCCAATTGTGGGGGTTGATCAAAAGGCTGAGAGTTTTTGGGAAAGAATCGCTGCTAGTTATAACCAATATCGTGGACAATTGCGGGAAAAGTCAGGGGGACAATTAAAATGTGGGTGGCATCGAATAAATGACATGGTTCAAAAATGTGTTGGGTGTTACAAAAATACTGTCAAAGGAAAGAAAAGTGGGACATCGGAGTTGGATATCATGTCAGAAGCACATGCTTTTTTTGCTCAAGATCAAGGTACAACATTCAATCTTGAGTACGCATGGCGATTGTTAAAAGATGAAGCTAAATGGTGCATCGTCGGAGAATCGATTGGAAGTTCTTCAAGAATAACAAATACTTCTGCTAGTATGGCATCATCGGAGAATCCAAATACAACTTCAAGTTATGAGTTTAACTCATCATCATCAATTGAGCGTCCAATGGGACAAAAAGTAGCAAAAAGGAAGGGTAAGACATCAGAAATTCCAAATGCAACGCAAAATGCAAGGAATAAAAGAGCATAATGCATGGAAAGACTTGCACAATTTAAGGAGGACGAGATAGAATTAAAGGTAATACAAAATCCTGCTGAAGGACACTTCTACTATGAGCGGTAGTCAACGAGATATTCATGAAAAATATTGTAATAAGATGAAAAAAAATATGAAATGTAGTTAAAATCACTTATGTAAAATGGTCATTAGTACCACTTTATTTCATCAACACCTATGTAAAATGGTCATTAGTACCACTTTAAATTAAACTACCCGTTATTCAAACCATTATATATACTACCACTTATGTCATTATTTTATCATTCTCATATTTGTCACATATCTCTCATTTTTCTCTCATTTTTTACTAACTACAATAGATTCAGACAATTCAGATAATAATGACATACATATGGAGGTAATTTTGATTACTCTTATGATAATATGGATATCAACAACTCAACAACTGAAATATTTAGCAGTTCTCATCTGAATCTTACAACAAGACTATAAAATTTAATATGAATAATATATTAATATATAAAGTAAAGTTGTGGGACCCAATATGAGTTCTTCAGAGTGAAAAACTGAATGAGTTGCTTCAAACTGACGTGACTTTATAGGTCCTATAAGAAACCCAAAAATGAATTCACGATTGGAAATACTCTAAAGTATTAAAGCTACAACAGTTCTTAACATTGTCTCCAACAATTCTACCCTATTATTTTTACTTAAAAAAAGTAGGCAGTACAAGAAGTACTATAACCCGATACAGTATGATAAACATGAGTTTTTTACTCTAATGCCATCTTTTGAAATTTAAACACCAAATTACCACGAGTTGAAAATAATTTTTTAAAATATCATGTCTTTAGTAAAGACTCGTCCAATCAATAATCAAACTTTTTTTTTCATTCTCTAATGGTTCGGCCATCTATTGGCCGAACCCATCAAAGAATTATTATTTTTTTATTTTTTTATTAGGGGCTGCTGTTATTGGTGTAGTGTTTGGACAAATTGGTGTACTAATTTTTTTATTAAGGGGTGACTATTATTATTAATGGCCGAGCCATCCCTTGTAGTTCCACCAGATCTGCCTCCCATCCTATACTAGCTTCATAATTAAATAAAACTTCTATTTATTTTATCCTTGCTAAATTATGACTAATTTATTGAATTCAAGCGGAACCATTAACCCATATTCTATGTTGCATCGTTTCTAGCAAAAATTAATCTACTTTTTTTAATTCAAATGTTACATAAATTCTTCTTTTTTATTTATTTATAAATAAAGTAAATAAATAGGCGTCAACTTTCCCAACATCATACAATATATTTAATTAGATAAATAAATATTTATTAAATTTATTTTATTTAATTATAGAAATATTATGAAATTTAGTATAAAAAAATAAAATTTATTTAAATCAATAATATAAAATAATATAAAATTTATTGAATTTAATAATAGAAATATATTTTAGATTAGAAATACTATAAAATTTATTATTTGTTATAATAGAAATATATAAAACTTATTTAATAAATTTTATTTGATTTATTGATAAAAATATATATTTAATGAGATTAAATTATTATAAGAAATATTTGCAACTTCAAGTCGTCATATCTTATTTACATTTTGCAATTTCTATACGAGTGTTGTCATTAAAATAAAACTATTATAAGCTGATTTTGTTAGTGATTTTGTTGTTGTTAATTAATTTATGTGGTTCAATTTTGGGTGATAGTGAACATTGTTGTGATATGTCTTTCATTGTAAATCGTTACTTAGGAACATTGTTGTTATGGACTTTCTATTTGGTATGTAAAATGGGTTTGTTTATATGTGACATGAAAATGTGTTTGAAATTTTAATTTTTAATATTGATAAATTATATTTACTTCTAATTAGTCTGTTTTTAAATTGTTCCTTTTTGAATGTGAATTTTACTTGCTAAATACTTTACTTGGGTTTTATTTGGTCATAGGTTTGTTATTAGCTTTCTCTTTGAAGTTTGTTGATTTTAATGATGTAGTTGACTCAAAAGAGTGATAAAGAGAATTTAGAATTGTTAGCATGAAAATTATAAGTGGTGAAAAAGTTAAAAGTTAATAAAGAATCGAATGTTAAAAATGGTAAGTGTTAAGAATTTTAGTTTAAGAGTTTCGACATATTAATTATGTCCACTAAGTGGTTCAACTAATTTGTCATAATTTGTCAGATGAGTCGAGGTTAAGAATGGTTTGAAAGACTCTCAAAAATAGACCCACAAGATTATAATCACTCTCTTCCAAATATGATAGGAATCTTAAAAAGGGTTTCACAGGTCATACTTTCGACCACTGTCAAAGTAAACACATTTACCAGATGTTTGGGACTCAAGATATTCTTAAGTCCAAAGACTATGTGATATGAAGATATCTCAGCCTCATAGGGATGGATCAAGGGCTTTCGACAAAGGTAGTTAAGGAGTTAGATGGCAGTTATCAACGTAGTTATCGACGTAATGGTTGATTTTCAGTAGGTTTATCTTTGAAGACGCATGGAAACATGTTAGAGCAAAGTTGTATAAGTAGTGGGAATCGTGTTAGATTATTAGGATCTATCAGTTATCGAAAGTTATTATTATATTGGTATATGAGATATGCTCAATGTATGAGTTAGGGGTCACAAATTTTCACTAATTCTCCTTAAAACTAAAGTTTACACATCGCAGAGAGAGAAACAATTTGTAATAAATGTGAGTTTGCGTCAACTCTTTCAACTTTCTACAAATCTTTTATATTTAAAATATTTACTTTAATGTCATTTATTCTTTTACTACTTATTATTTTTCATCCAAAACATATTTATTGTGTCTAGTTATCATCATTCAAACAATTAAATCCAAGTCACGCATTTTTTTATTCATACTTCTCTTGTATGAATCCTAAGTATTGAAAATAATCTAAAAGATGGTGAATTATATTGATTAGACTTTCTGAAATTTTTTTTGTTTTAAAACGATGGCAATTGTTCTTATTTTTTCGAAAACAAAAAGAATGATAAAATGCAAAAAGTAAGTGATGAAAATAAAAGACACCAAGATATACATTAGTTTCCAAACAAGGGTGCGTCTAGTCCCCTTACTCATACACTTATCTAACATATAAGAAAGTATATCATCACTTTCTTTTACACTTTGAATAAAAAGTATTCCACTTGTTATCATAAACCAATATCATTTAACACTTAGTGATCCAACAAAAATAGAATGTTGTAAAGAATGATTGCAGTGACTCTGAACTATTGGCCTACTCATCCATATAATTGTTCCACCTTAACCACAACCATGAAAAACCTTAAAAAGTGTGTGTATTGTGCATCTGATAATCGAAAGAGAGTTTATCCAAGCCTATGCATAATATTGTGTATTGTGAATTTTGAGTGAAAATACATAACTACCTGAGAGATTTTGTGAGAGTGTGCAACGAGGTGACATCTAAAGCAATATCATCAAGTAAAAATATGGAAGATCAAATGACATCAAGGTATCTTGAGTTTTTTGTTTCTCGGTATCCAGCTGAGTTCTCCTTTTGGTGAATGCTTTTATTATATATATATATATATATATATATATATATATATATATATATATATATATATATATATATATATATATATATATATATATATATATATATATATATAAAAAGATAGGATCAAATGACATCAAGGTATCAAAGTTTAATTTGACACCAAATTATAGCCGTTAATAACAGTGAATCAATGTACGAATGTTGTTGTAAAACAGTGAAATTGAATTTTATGAAAATTATTGTATCTTTGATTCTTGTCCTCCTTGTATTAGACATCTCTTTGATGTTTTGATTGGTTGGAAACTACAATTCCCCAATTAATTGTTGTGTAGTTTTGTTTTTGTTGGGCTTTTGCCCTGTGTTTAGAAAGAAAGAAAAAAATTAACTTAGGTGGCTATGCCTATATATAATGTGATATTGAAGTAAGCCTCATTTTGATTCTTATCACTTATACGATTCACGTATAATTTTTATGTTGAATATATGATTCACGTTTAATTTTTATGTTGAATATATGATTCATGTTTCTTCACCGCAATAATTGAATTAGTGATAGTGCTTTTATCTTTTTTGGTAAACATATTAATTCTTATATGGTGTGCTTTACTATAATGTTATTCTTTGGTCATGCCCGCCTAATAAGTTATCCTATTATTTATTATAATATTGGATTAGACAGATCTAAAAGAATTATTTTAAGGTCCTTTTTTATTACATGTTACATTTACAGATTTTTTCCCCTATATACATGTCACTTTTGAGTATGCAATATTTATTATAAATTGATCTATAATACCTTTAATTATCAATTATAAGGAAATAAATATAGTGAATGAATAATGACCGAAAAAAATAATTTTAGAAACAACATAATTTATTAATTGTATTAGTTTTAAAAATTGTTAAGTAACATGTAAAAAAGAATCTTAGCTTTTAAGGAATATCATGTCATTTTAGAATATATATATATATATATATATATATATATATATATATATATATATATATATATATATATATATATATATATATATATATATATATATATATATATATATATATATATATATATATATATATATATATATATATATATATATATATATGGAAAATCAGAATAACATTTTATATTCTTTATTCTTTCATCTTTAGTTTTTTCTAATTAAACTCAAATTTGCTTAGTAGATGTAAAACTCACCACTTCAATATTAAATACTATTGATGCTTACAAAATATCATAAAGTCCTTAAAATAAACCTTTAGATATATTTTAGTTCAACACTTTCTTTTGTTGGGAAAAAACATCATGATAATTTAAAATTAAATCAGAAATCAAAGAACCTTCAAATATTAGAAAAATCAGCTTTTTTATTTTCTATTTTTTTCTAGAAAAATCGAGTTCTTTTTTCTGAAAAATCCAGTTTTTGTCGATAAATTGAATATTTTCCGAAAAATTAAGTTTTTTAAGAAAAATTGATTTTTTTTATGTTTGAGAAAAATCGGGTTTTTTAAATTTCGGAAAATATCGATTTTTTTATTTTCTAAAAAAATCGATTTCATGAGGGGACTTAAAAATAAGATTCCAATTTTTTTTTCATAAACCTAAAATAAAAGGACTAAGTATGAACCTAAATCCTAGGACCGTAAAGAATTTTTTTGACAAGCGCTACATGTGATAAGCACTTGAAAAAAGATATAGTATCTAAAAAAATAAAATAAAATGTGATGTAATAGAAATTTTTGACACCTCTATATGTGATAAGCACATGAAAAAAGATATATATTTTTTTTTAATAAAATGTGATGTTAATTTTTGTTATAAATATTTTTTTCGTTTCACACTATTCCCACATTCATAAAGTAAAAATACACATAACAATAATGATGAAAAAGGAGCGAACAATGATGAGTTATTATCATCCATCTCTAATTAAATGATGATTAATGAGAAAGTTTGTAGTATTTGTAAAAGAGAAGATGAAACATTAAACCATCTTTTCTTTGAGTGTGAGCAAATGAAGTGTATTTGGGAGGAAGTGTTGGATTGGTTAGAAATTAGGCATGATCCTAAGGTGTGAAATGAAGAAATTTTGTGGTTGATAAGAGGTACAAAAGGAAAAGGATGGAGGGCAACAATCTTGAAAATTGCTATAGCGGAAACAATTTATCATGTGTGGAAATTCAGAAATGATATTGTGTTTGGAAACAATGTGGATAGAAATAGTATAGTAACTAATATCATAGATAATGTGATATATAGAGGGTGAATAGATAAAGGAATTAGGAGGAACATAGTTAAATTCACGATGTAATTGGTAGGATGGACCTTGGGTCTCCTTGATGTAATTGTTTTTTTGAATTATAATATATTTCTTTGATTCAAAAAAAAAATATTATTAAAAAAAATATTATTGTACATCTTGGTTTTCAAACATTGTTTCCCTCTTTATCTCTCACATGCATCCATGTATATATTATTGCTAGTTAGTTCATTTAATTATTATTATTATTATTATTATTATTATTATTATTATTATTATTATTAGTATTATTATTATTATTATTATTATTATTATGTAAGTTTACAATATATTATTCAATGTACACTACAAGAAAACATTGATTTAGCAATGTGATTTAGCCAAATGAAAATCACCTCGCAAAGAATATCACTTGCAAGGTACAAAGCATTTCGCAACACACTTTTATCAATTTACCAGTTTTTTCATCTGTCTAGTGATGGAGGGAAATTCAATTTTTTTTTTTGAAATTCATGTTGCAAGGTGATATCCACCCCGCAATTTGGGGGGAAAATATTTGAACATTTATTGTTGGGTCAGAGGTTGCAGGAAAAGAACACATCGTAACGGTAAAAACATTTGTGGGGTGCATCCTACTTCGCAACAGTTGCGTTTTGCAAGGTGTTTAACATCTGGCTAAATTTTTTTGAAAATATTTATGGAAAGTTGCAATTGTGTACACAAGAGCAAATGAATGTTCTGCCAATTCTAACATTACAGTTTACGGGGTGCATAACACCTCGCTAAGTGCAACGGTGCACATATTTTTCTTTCATAGTTTCTTCAAATAGTTAAATTAATTTGTATGATAGCATGAATGATGTTTAGATCTGTGTAGAAATGTTAGAATTTTTTTTAATAAAATTCGTATGATTTCATTATGTATAATAATATGTTGAAATGAAAGAATATATATTTAGGGTTTATTATTTTCGTTTTTCAGAATATTATTAAAAACAGAATATTGAAAAAATATTATGTTATTTAAAAAAGAATATTAAAATAATATTATTTCATTTCACTATTATGATACATAGAATGATATGTTATTGTTATTTTTTCGTTTTTTTTATATTATTATTATTTGTTATTTTTCAGAATATGTTATTGTTATGTGTTATTGTAAAACAGAATAATATAAATATTGTTATTTTTCAGAATATTGAAATAATATATTTTTTTTTCGTTTTTTTATATTATTATTGTTATTTTTTAAAACATAATATTTGTTAAAAAGAATATTATTAGATTATTATTATTATTATATACAAAATATTTTTTTAATATTTTTTTCGCATATTTTTTTCTTCGTTTTTTTAGATTATTATTATTATGTTACCGAATATTATTATTATTAAACAATTTTTTTAAAACAAAATATTATTATTATAGATTATTATAATACATAATATTATTATTATTATTATTTGTTAAAACAGAATATCATTTTTTTTTAAAACCAAATATTATGCTACATAGAATAATATAGTAACAAACTAAATATTATACAAAATATTGTTATTTTAAACAGAATATTATTATTATTTTTTATTATTTGTAAAAATATAAATATTATATTTTAGAAAATAGAATATTAATATTATTATTAATTAAAAACATAATTAATTAATATTGTATTCTAGGGCTGGTGATCTGAAGTACTGGTTGACTGCAGTGTATGCTCATAACCAGATAGATAAGAGAAGAATATTGTGGAATGATATTAAGCAGTTGTATGGAAATATTCATGGACCTTGGTGTGTAATAGGTGATTTTAACAATGTGATCAAGGCTCAAGATAGAATAGGGGGAATCCTGTTACTCAAAAAGAGTATGCAGATATGGTGAATATGATGCATAATACTGGGCT
Organism: Lathyrus aphaca; assembly: GCA_963966055.1. Classification (NCBI taxonomy): domain Eukaryota; kingdom Viridiplantae; phylum Streptophyta; class Magnoliopsida; order Fabales; family Fabaceae; genus Lathyrus; species Lathyrus aphaca. The sequence continues at coordinate 643,427,653 of OZ014519.1, forward strand.
TAGTGAAATGGAGAGTTCTGGAGACTACTTTACTTGGTCCAATAGGCAGGGGATAATGTTATATATTCAAGAATTGATAGATTACTGGGAAATGTTGAATGGTTCCAGGATAATCTTGATACTACTCTGCAGATAATGCCTCCCAATGTATCAGATCATGCCATGTTGTTGGTGGATGATGATAGAAATAAGAAGAGAGTACCTAGACAGTTCAGATACACCAATTGTATTGCTGAATTTCCAGGATTTCTGCAAATGGTGAAGAACAATTGGGATCAACCTATGATAGGGTATTCAATGATGATGTTATGGAAGAAGCTCATGAGGTTAAAAGCAAAGATAACAAAATTCAGTAGGCCCTTGTCAAACATGAAGCAACAAATTATTGAGGCTAGAGCAAAGCTTGAGCAAAGCCAGCTGGAACTCAGGGGTAACATAATGGATAAGGAGCTGATTGACAAAGTGAAACAGTTAACTGATCAGGTTATTCATTTAAATGATATCCATGAGAAAGTGTTGAGACAAAAAACAAAAATTGATTGGATTAAGAAAGGAGATGGGAATAATGCTTATTTCCATGCTATGCTAAAATCCCAACATAACACAAAGAGATTAGTCCAGTTGTATAAAGATGATGGCAGTTTATTACATGAACAAAAGGAAATGGAAATTGAAGTCCTTGAATTCTATAGACAACTCATGGGGGAAAAAAGCACACTAATACCAACATTGATGTTGAAGCAATGAGAATTGGGCCACAAGTGAATATGGAGCAAAGAGAAATGTTGATTCAAGAGGTGACTGAACAGGAAATTGAAAAGGCTCTCGAGGGGATAAGTGACAGGAAAATCCCAGGATTGGATGGCTATGGAGCAGGTTTTTCAAGGCCAGCTGGAGTGTGATAAAAAAGGATGTAATTAAAGATGTCAAAGAGTACTTTGAGAGGGGGTCCATCTACAAACCTTTCAATAGTACATTGGTGACATTGATTCCCAAAGGGGATAATGCTAAATGAGTGAAGGATTATAGGCCTATAGCAGGGTGTACCACCTTTTATAAAATAATATCTAGGATTTTGACTGACACATTGGGGAGAGTGTTGCCAACTGTCATAAGTCAAAATCAGGTTGCTTTTGTAAAAGGACAACACATACACAACCATATTATGCTGGCTATTGAACTTATAAAAGGCTATGAAAGAAAGAAGGGAACACCTAGAGTGATGCTGAAAAATGATTTACAGAAGGCCTATGACATGGTACATTGGGGGCCTTAACCAATATTCTGAAGAAAATTGGGATGCCTCATCAGTTCATTAACTGGATCATGGCTGGAATTAATTCTGTATCTTACAGGTTCAATATAAATGGAGAGTTTACTGATTTTATGCAGGCTTAAAGAGGCATAAGGCAAGGAGATCCTATATCTCCCATGCACTTTGTGATCATCATTGAATATATGCATAGAGTCCTGCTAAAGATGCATAAAGATAACAACTTCAATTACCATGCTAAGTGTGAAGGGTTGAAGTTGACAAACATCACCTTTGCTGATGATATCCTGATGTTTTGTAGAGGTGATGATGTCTCGGTTCAAATGTTGACTAAGGCTTTCAAGTTGTTTACTGATTCGACTGGATTGGTGGTAAATCAGAATAAAAGTAAAATCTTCATGGTTGGTCTGGATAATGTAGAAAAAGCAAGAATGTTGAGCAATACAGGATTCCAAAGTGGAAGTATACCTATTCGATATCTTGGGGTTCCCCTCTCAAGTAAGAAGCTCTCCATTACTCACTACCTTCCTCTGATAGACCGGATTGTGTGTAAAGTGAACCACTGGTCAGCTAAGTTGTTAAGTCATGCTGGGAGGATTCAACTGGTGCAAAGCATATCTAATGCCATAACGCAATATTGGATGTAGTGCTTTCCACTCCCTAAGGTGGTTATAAAGAAGATTGATGCCATATGTAGAAGTTTCATCTGGACTGGAAAGAAGGAGATTATCCGCAAAAGCCCTATTGCCTGGAAGTCCATGTGTCAGCCGAAGGAGCAAGGATGTAAGACATATAATTTATGGGTTAAATGGATCCATATGTACTATTTCAAAAATGAAGAGATAATGAACTATGAGATGAATCCTCATCACTCATGGGTTATGAAAGGGATTTTGAATCAAAGAGCTAATATTGGATTGGCACAACAAGAATGGGATAAAGCTGTTAGAGTGAAGATGTTTAAAGACATCCAAATGTATACTTGATGATGGATGATGGTATGAGAGTTAGCTGGTATAAATTGATCAAGTATAATAGGGCAAGGCCTCGGGCTGTAGTTTGTCTATGGATGGCTTGTCAAGGAAAATTAGCTACAAAAGATAGAATGGTGAGATTCAAGATGATAACTGACAAAGTTTGTAGTATGTGCAAAAAAGAGGATGAAACTCTAAATCATCTCTTATTTGAGTGTGAGCAAATGAAATCAATATGGGAGGAAGTGTTGAATTAGTTAGAAGTTAGACATGTGCCCAAGGCATGGAATGAAGAACTTTTGTGGTTGATAAGAGATACTAAAGAAAAAGGGTGGAGGGCAGCGGTCCTGAAAATGGCTATAGCTGAAACACTCTATCATATGTGGAAATTTAGAAATGATAATGTGTTTGGAAACAAAGTGGATAGAAATAGTATAGTTACCAATATCATAGAAAATGTGATATATAAAGGTTGGATAGATAGAAGAATTAGGAAAAACATAGTTAAATTCATGATGTAAGTAGTTTGTTAGTTAGATGGATCTTGGGTCTCCTTACTTGTAATAGTTTTTTGAATTATAATTATTCAAACAAAAAACATAATTAAATTTTATTAATAAGAACATATTTATAAATGTATATTTTACAGTAGCATATAGTATAGTAACATAGTTAGTGATATTATGCTAAATATTAGTAACATATTTATTGATACAATTCTAAACATAATTAAGATATAAACATGTATTATAGTTACATTAATTAATTTTGTATTTACATTTTGTTACTATTTTTTAATATATTGTTATTGTATGATAGTTATAATATATTTTTAAAATAGCATTGTGACACGATTTTATAATAAAATGATTATTTTGTAAATAGTATGGTGTACTTTAATTTTGAAATGAAATGTTATTTATAATAACATAATTATAGTATTTACTATGTTTTTAAAACGTTTATGTGATCAAAATTCTCGAATTAATCAGTTGATTAAAACGTTTATGTGATAATAATGGTTACAATATTGTAAACATGCAATATGGAATATTATAAGTACTATCGTAGTTGGATATACGGTCGTATGTATGCTGGAAGACACAGACTTAAATCACATTTTGAGGAAGGAGTTAAAGCATTTATTACATGGGCATTTGATCAAGAATGTTGTCGGATAGAGGGAGGAGTAAGATCTTTGTGTCTTAAATGTGGATGCATACATATAATAAGTAATTCGGAAGAAGTAGAAACTCATTTGAAGAGAAAGGGATTTAAGGATAATTATTGGGTTTGGACATCAAATGGGGAAGAAATGCCGATGAATATTCCAGAGACTAGTAATTTACAACATGGCTCAAGTAATCGATCGCAGATGGAGTATGAAGAACAATTTAATCTACACGATGACATGATTGGTGATGCTTTTGGGGTGAATGTGACCTACGATGAACAACAAGATAATGATAAGGAAGAGTTGTTGAATGAGAAAACTCAAAAGTTTTATTAGTTGTTGAAAGAAATAAACACTCTATTGTTTGAGGGTTCATCCGACTCTAAATTATCTATGTGTGAGAGGTTGTTGGCCGCGAAGTCAAACTGGAATGTCTTTGATAAATGTCTGGAATTATTTTGTCAAATGATGTTAGATGCGACCTCTACAAAAGACAATTTGCCTAGAAGTTATTATGACGCGAAGAGGCTGGTTATGAAGTTGGGTTTAGAAGTAAGGATGATTGATTGTTGCATTAGAGGTTGCATGTTGTTCTATGACAATGAGTTTGGTACAAACGATTCAGTGTTGGAGGAATGAAAGTTTTGTAACAGTCCAAGGTATGTAGTTCGCACTAAAGCCATTGATCGGAATAAAAAATGTGTAGCAGTGAAATCAATGTTTTATCTGTCGATAATACCAAGGTTGCAGAGAATGTTTGCTTCAATGCACAGTGCAAGTCAAATGACATGGCATCATACAAACAAAACAAGTCCAGGCACTATGCGACATCCATCTCATGGCGAGGCATGGAAGCATTTTGATCAGGTGCATCCTGATTTTGTTGCAGAACCTAGAAATGTCAGACTCAGATTGTGCTCTGATGGTTTTACTCCGTGTGTCCAATCGCCGGGAACTGGATATTCTTTTTGGCCAGTTATTGTTACCCCTTTCAACCTCCCCCCCTGAGATATGCATGACAAAGCCTTACATGTTTTTGACTTGCCTCATTCCAGGGCCGTCGAGTCCAAAAGCAGGAATCGATGTGTATTTACAACCTTTAATTGATTATATAAAGAGGTTGTGGATTGAAGAATGTACTTATGACATATCTCGTAAACAAAACTTCAATATACGAGCTGCTTTGATGTGGAGTATTAACGACTTTTCTGCATATGCCATGTTGTCTGGTTGGGGTACACATGGTAAAATATGATCTCCTCATTGCATGGAAGAAGCATTGAGAATTTCACAAGAGCAAATAATGTTTACACAGTAACAAATGCAACAACAAATGCAACAAATGTTTCAACAATATGGTGGTGGCAGAGGTTGAGCGGTTGAAAACCAAGGAGCAGTAGACGAGAATGATGAAGAAAACGGAAACAACCAAGAATGTTCAGATTCAGATTGAATGTCATTTTAAATTTAAATATTTTGGATTAATTATAAACTTATTTAATTATGAACTTTTTAAAATTAAATTTAAATATTTAGAGTTTATTATAATATAACAATTTTAAATATTTGTGAATTTAAATTATTTATTATATTTATATTATTCTAAATATTAATTTTATATATATATATATATATATATATATATATATATATATATATATATATATATATATATATATATATATATATATATATATATATATATATATATATGCATTACAAATTGCGTGGTGATACAAACCTGACACATATCAAAAACATTTGTTAGGTGAATTTAACCCAGCAAAATAATGAATATTCAAAATTTGCCAGGTGGTTTGCACCCCGCAAAATTCTAAACATTGATAACCTGTTCTTCTGACCCACACCTACTCTTCTGACTCCCTGCTCTTCTGAACACAAACAGTGCAAATGTGTTTGCGGGGTAAATTGTACCTGGCAACTTTGCAGGGTAAAATCTACCTGGAAATGTTGCGGGGTAATTTCCACCTTGCAAAAAGTTGCGACTACTGTTTCTGCGAGGTGTTTCAAATACCCCGCAAATGTGACGTTGCAGGGTGAATTTTTTGGAATTGCAGGGTGATATTCACCCAACAACATCCTTTTTTTGTAGTGGTAGTCTCAACCCTTAGGTCGGTAAAATTTTCATTTTAAATCTCAAAATTTTAAAAATTATATATATATATATATATATATATATATATATATATATATATATATATTGGAGAGACGACGTAAGAGGATGATTATGATGCTGAAAAGAAGTAATCATATGAGAGTCTTGACCAATCGATTTAGGCATTACAATTAAAGCTCATAGATCTTGACATTGTAATAGTTATTTGGTTGAAAGCACTACGATAAATAACACTTTATGTGATGAAACTTTCACATCGAACATGCCAAAACCTGCACGTATAGATCATGGGAGCGGCATGTTTGATTTTTTTTATATAAAAAAAGCATTTTTTCTCGGTTTTTAATATAGCTATACGTGAGCGTCAAATTTTCTCCATAAAAAATTAAATTTATTACCTCGGTGTTTTTCAAAATTGAAGATATATAGCTATAAGGGAACACATTTTGAATCCCTATAACTACATTTAAGATTTTTTTTCAATGACTTCTCACTTGACGTCTTTCAATCTTCCTTTTTTTCTTAGTTATTTTTTTCATTTTTTTCTTATTAATTAGTAATTCTCAAAAAAATTGTTATCAATAAAAACAAATAGGAAATAATATGAAAGAAAATATTTCATTAGTTAAAAACAGGACAACAAATATTTATTTCACATATTTCAGATTCCACTGAACTTCAATAGTATCACTACTAACTATCTCTAACTGGTTGGAAAGTTCAAAAAGAAATATTTCATATGGTATGAGGAAAGTCATTTCCTCCCTAGAGATGATTATCATTTCCTTAAGAAGTTAAAAATGATAAGAGGAAGATTAATGTTGATGTTCTTGGTAAGAAATAACAAGAAATGCTTGTCATCCCAAGTAAGTGTTTCTAGATGTTTCTTTATTTGATGGAGATTTGACATTAGAAGTTGATACAAAAAAATTTCAATTGGTCGTAGAGTAGTATGATTGCTGAGATTATCGTAGTTGGCATAAATTAGGCGAATGTGATATGAGTAGGCATTGTTGAATCTATAATATTCAACACAACAACCTTCCTATTCACAGTTTATTGTCTGAGCAATAAGTGACTGAGTAATTGTGATAGGAGAGCCATTGTATAAGACTATATTGACTCCACATCATGACCAGATGGCCCAACAGAGACATTTAACCAGAACTCATTAAGTATATTACTGTAGATGGGTACATGAAGAATGTCAAAGTAGTCATTCAACTTTTGCTTGCGAATAGTTTTCCTTGGATCAAAATATTTCTTTCAAATAATCGAAATCAACAAAAACGAACAAAAGATTTTCATTTAAGGTTGTTAAACACATTTCTGAAGAAAATAAAACACTTTGAAACTAGCTAGGTTTGAAGACACAAAGAGTTGGAAATGAGGCATTGAAACTAGGAATATTATTTAAATAAATGGGAGAATAGAAAGTGAAACAATCAAAGAAGCTTAAACGTCTCCTTGAAAATCCAAAAGATATGTTACATTTGTTAATATGGATGATCATTGTTATTCTAGTGATATGATTCCATTGTGCGTCGTAATTTATTTTTTTAAGAATTAAAAGCCACATATTACCTCGGTTTTACCGAGGGAAAAATCAACTTATTATCTCAGTTATTAAAAAAAATCTGAGGGGAAAGACAAATCAGGAACCTATTTTTTATTATATAAGTTTTTTGTAGACTAAATGATATATCTTATCGTTTTCCTTAATAACCGAGGGATACGATAATCACATTTTACTATAAAAGCACTCGTTAAATATATTTTATCTTAATCCTAACTCATATGTAGCCGCTCCAAACCCGAATGCATCATTCTTTTGAGATCCATCTCAAAAAATGGTGTTGCTATTGTATTTAGAAGCTTAAAAAAGTTTCTATGATGGATTGCAAGTGCAAAAAAAATTTTGTTTCAAATTTGGAACAGATAATTCTTTTAGAAATTGGATACATCAATGGTTGGAACATATAACTCCTAGAAATTGGATGTGCGCTATATTTGGAACACATAACTCCTTACACAAAAATTCTTCTTTTAACTGTATTATTGGTTTTCAATATTTTGTGTAAACAACGTAATTTAAAAAAAAAATCATGTTCAACTTGATTTTTAACAAAACTGAGGGGATAACTAAGCATGATAATTTTAGATATAGATCATTGTCCCTAAACAAATCTTTGTCGTCCATTTCATGATTTTCAACTCTCAAGACACTACCATTAGTAATTTGCGTGAAACCTAAAAAAAATACATTATAAAGGCCTTCTGATATCTATAAGTGATAAAGAAATATCATGAAGCACTTGAAACTATCTACATCCTCCACTTTAACTTTTGTCATTAGGAGTTCTCTATGATGGATTGTAAGTGCAGGAAGTTATATGGGTTTAAGGTTTGTGTTCTTAAATTAGAAATAAATACTTACAAGGTGAAACATTTGATCTTACCCAAATATCAAGGAGTCAAAGATTCAACTTATGATCTTCAGGGGTAAATTAATTTTTATTTTAATATTTTGTGTAAACAATGTAATATATTGAATAAACATTGTAGTTTGTAGATAATTTTTTTTATATTTATTTTCTGCGTAAATAATTTAACGAATTAAAATTAAAAGAAAACAATTTATCTTACCCCTTGAATTTATGGTAAACTGAGATATAAGAGGCACTCGGCTAGATTTATATATTTGAGACAATGATTGTATAAAATTGATTGGCAAATCTTTCAAGGATCTAATCCAATTAAAATGAACTTTAAATAAAAATATTTTATAATTATTTAAATTTTTAGAAAAGATGAATAAAATTATGGAACCAACTAAAATAAAGATTTGATTTATTTAAATAAATAATATAAATATCTCACAATTATTTTATTCTTAAACTATATTTAATTTATTAACTAAAATTAATTTTTTAACTTATAAATTACTAAAACAAAACAAAATCTTTTCAAATTAACTTTATAATGGTAATCATGATTAAAAAAATGATAAATGATATTCATGAAAAAATATATTAAATGGTATTCAAGAAAAAAAATAATGATAATCAGAAATAACCCAAAAGCCAAAAGAATTTCGGAATTAATTTTTTTATTTTTTATTAAAATTTTGATCATTATAACTAATCATGTCATTAAATATATAAAATATTAAATCAATTAAATTGACCAATTATTATTAAAGTTATCAATTTACTTTTATTTTTAAGATATCGTGGAGTGTAGATATTAATTTAGAGCTGAAATTTGATGAGGAGTTGTCATATATATTGTAGGTTTGTAAAAATATTAAAATAATATAATAAGAAGGATTTAAAATTGATATTTGATTGGAAACTATTATACATTTTAGTTATAGAAAAATCGACTAATATCTAAAAAGTAAAGTTATTTGAATTGGAAAATCATTTGTAGTTTTAAAATTAACTTATTTGGATTCAACTATATCGTGGAGTGTAGATATTAATTTAGAGCTGAAATTTGATGAGGAGTTGTCATATATATTGTAGGTTTGTAAAAATATTAAAATAATATAATAAGAAGGATTTAAAATTGATATTTGATTGGAAACTATTATACATTTTAGTTATAGAAAAATCGACTAATATCTAAAAAGTAAAGTTATTTGAATTGGAAAATCATTGGTAGTTTTAAAATTAACTCATTTGGATTCAACTAAGTTTTGTTAACTCATTTGGATTCACGGGTAGATGTAAACGTATTTATGAGAGACTATATTGTTGACTGTTCATTTTAATGTCCTACTTTTAAATATTTCTTTTGTTGAAGTTAAAAGTTGGTTTACATTATTAGTATATATTTGTAACTATGTCAATGTTAACCAATTGAAGAATGAATTCAAAGTTTACAAATGATGATTCAGTAAACATGTGATGTGAACCAAAGTTATGCTCATAAACCAAAATTATATGTTTGTTAAAGTATTGATGGCAACAATCGAATCAAAGCCTTTTGGAGACTTGATTGACATGGTGAAATAAACTACAACGCTCATGAATGTTATTTGAAAAAATAATGAATAAATGCAAGGAATAATAATTATTTGTGGTTATTAATTACGAATTAGGTCTAAGAATTAGGGACATGAAATTAGGTCTAAGACATGAAATTTGTGGTTATTAATTACGAATTAGGTCTAAGAATTAATTTACTTCGGTTAATTTACCTTAGATTCTGAAATATTATTTAGTTTTTTTTATTATTTTAATTTTGTAATATAGAATTTTAATTTGGTAAATGTTAAAATCAAATAAAATCAAATATTTTATTACATTTCTTAACATTAAATATAGGTTCGACCTAGAAAATATATGTCTGACGGACTGAGACAAGCTAATATTTCATGCTACATTTTAATTTTATATTAGGAAAATACAAACTAAAAGTTGCATATATTAATATATATTTTACATTTTTGAATTTTTTTACCTTTCTATTTAAATATACAAAATAGAATTTGAGTGTTTATACTAAAAGTTGCACATATTCATAAATTCATCAAATAAATAGAATATAATACTAAATTGGTGGTTACAGTTCTAGAAACAAGTATATTTTATAGCTTATAATGAAGACTGTTCTGGTCCGGCCCAATTCCTCCAATTGGGCCAAGGAAACTGATCCAATAATCCTGCTCGACGTCGAGCGCAATCATGAAAAGTGGTCCTCAGCCGACCACAAACAGTCCGATCACGATGAGGTTCTCTAACGGCTAGTATTGACCGTTGCCTATCTTCACGGATCCCTCGATCCGCGCCTCACAGAACGAACCAATAATCTTTCAGCTGGTCCCTTATATAAACCCTTTCATTTGAGAGGGTCAGGTATTCAATTTCTCTGACCTTTATTCTTGTACTTGCCCACTCTTGCTCGGTTACTTACTTTAGCATCGGAGTGCCTTGCAGGTACAACCCCTTTTTCTCCTCAACGACCATATTCATCCGCTCTCGAGGCCAGTCGCATCGGATCCTGATCTCCAGGTACGATCAGGTGGCGCCGTCTGTGGGAAACTGATTTCCCTGTTCTTCTTTCAAGATCCTCAAAGAACCAAAGTTTTAACAAGATCCATGGCTGCTCGGGACAACCAGGAAAATCGATCGAACGATGGTATGATTCTCACACAACGTGAGAGCAACATCCATCCTCCTCTACATGACGAAACGGTACAAGACCATCCGGACGGGAAGGCAATATCACTTTCGCCTGATCGCGATCAACCTTTAGAAAGTCTCCCGGAAACTCTTTTTCCTCCGACTCCCTCAGGGTCAGATTTCGCCGCATTGGCCGAGATCCTGAATCAAACAAACTTGTTGCTCCTCACCCATGGCGAGAAGATCGCCCGTCTTGAAGATAACTCTCGTCGTCGACCACAATCTCCCACGAGACCTCAAAGGGAACACACTTTGTCTCCTGCTAAGAAGAAGAGGAAAGGACACACCGACGAATCAACAGGCGACAAACGTTTTCGTCAGTCTTCCCCATGACCCTCTCCTAAAAGAAAATCAAGAAGGAGCAGGTCAAGATCTGCCTCTCCCCGACGAACAAAGAAACATTCCCACAGGTCTTCATCGCTCAATTCTAGCGACGACAAGGACGCTCGGGGTCCCATATCGTCTGAAATCATGGCGGCCAAGCTTCCAAGAGGCTTAGAGAAACCCCCTCCGTTAGGCTCGTATAATGGGGCCACCGACCCAGACGAGCACATCGAAAACATCGATGCACTGCTCGACTATCGGGGTGTACGAGGGGCAATCAAATGCCGACTCTTTCCTACAACGCTGAGGAAAGGAGCAATGACATGGTACAAAAGCCTTGAGGCTGAATCCATTACATCATGGAAACAACTTGGACGCACGTTCTCCAGGCACTTTACCGCATCAAGACGACACCCAAAGACAGAGGCTTCGCTCGAAGCAATAATCCAGGGGAGGGACGAGCCTTTACGAACTTACATCGATAGGTTCAATAAAGAAGCGGTCCAAGTATCCACGACCGACGACATGAAAAAATACTTGCTAGAACGAGGGCTACGCCCCCCGATCGATTTCCATCGGGCGGTCGGCATTGAAACCCCGGCCACCCTCGACGCGTTCCTACTGAAAGCCCAAGCCTACATCCAATATGAAGAAAAGCAAGCGGCCAGTTCAGTAAGGGACGCCCGACGTCGTGAAGACGCCAAACCACACCGGGTCGATGAACCCTCGACATCTCGTCGAGGAGGAGACAAAAGAAAGGATAATCGCTCCCGTGAACCGCGGGAGCACCGGGGACCTATCGGTCGGTTCCACGAATACACACCTCTCCTGGCCTCCAGGGAGAAAATTTTGTCTGAGTACGCCAATTCGGAATTCAAACAGGCAGGAGTACGTTTTCCGAGGCAACAACCTAGCAAGCCCGGCACGGATAAAACGAAATACTGCAGATTCCACAAGAGTCACGGACACAACACAGAGGATTGCATCCACCTCAAGGACGCGATCGAAATCCTCATCAAAGACGGGCACCTGAAGCAATTCACCAAGTCCAGAGACAATCCTCGACAGGATACACAAGAGACCTAGAAAGTCGAGGAAGCCGTACCCATCCCTGCAGATGCTAACATGCAGGTCGCCCTGAGCATTTATCGCCCGGAAGATTTCTTTTTACCAGATCACATCGAGAGTTCGGGGTACCTCTCCTCCCATAGCCCATGGGAAGCTTTTCCTTCGGCAATGGTCATATCAGGAGGAGGCTTCAACAAAATCACGGTCGGTTCCGTGAAAAGAAAATTCGACCAGTTAATTTCCAAGGGGCCCGCGCAAAACGCCACCCTGGACCCACCAAGAGAGGGCTCCGTACCCCTTGCATTCTATCGGGAGGAACTCCTAGGAGGGGCACCCAACGCTAGCATTCCTCTGCTCATCCGAGCGCGCATGGCGAACTTCGATGTGAGGAGGATCCTAGTGGACCAAGGTAGTTCATGCGACATCATGTACTCCCAACTGTTTTCAACACTTCAGCTAAACGAGACACACCTAACTCCATACGTCGGATCAAACCTGCAAGGTTTCAACGGAGCAGTATCCCGACCATGGGGCTATGTCGACTTATTTGTTACCTTCGGGGCGGGCGAGACAGCCAGGACAGTTAGAGTCCAGTTCCTAGTCGTGGACTGCTCGTCGCTGTACCAATGCATACTAGGACGACCAACTTTGGCCGAACTAATCGCTGTGCCGTCCACCGTCCACCTGAAGATGAAGTACTACACTACTTCAGGTAAAGTCACCACAATGCACGGAGACGTCGACGCTGCCCGCAGATGTTTCGAAACAGCATCAAAAGGTCTCAGCTCGATATCATACCAACCAAGTCCCCTGACATCGAATTCGCCGGATATTCCCAGGGCTTTCCCTCAGGTAGATTCGATCGACCTAGACTGCAGATTTTCGGATAGTAGCGAGGGCACCCAGAGGCCAACAGAGTCGTTATCCCGACCAATACCGGATGGAGACTTCGAACTGATTCCTTTGGGGGGAGGACCCAGCCCGGTGTGTTAAAATCGGAGCACATATGCCTGAATTGGTGAAGCGACAGTTGGAAGCTTGCCTCAAAGGGAACGCAAATTTATTTGCCTGGAGCGCCGCAGAAATGCCAGGGCTCGACCCCGAGACAGCTTGCCACCACCTCTCTATCGACCCAACACATAAAGCGGTCGCTCAACGCAGGAGGAAGCAGTCGACCGAGAAGACCGAAGCTGTTGAATCTGCTGTTAAAGACCTCCTAGAGGCTAAATTTGTAACCAAGGCCAGGTATACGACCTGGCTCTCAAATGTTGTACTTGTGAAAAAATCTAGTGGAAAATGGAGGATGTGCGTTGATTATACCGAACTCAATCGGGCATGCCCGAAAGATGCATACCCTTTACCTAACATCGATAAATTGGTCGACAATTCGTCCAGTTACAAGTTTCTATCCTTCATGGACGCATATTCAGGGTACAATCAAATACCCATGGCCGTGTCTGACAAAAAATACACGGCCTTCATGACCGAATCGGGCAATTACTTTTACAACGTTATGCCCTTCGGTCTAAAAAATACGGGCGCAACATATCAGCGCATGATGAATAAAGTTTTCCGAGCCGAAATCGGAGACATGCTCGAAGTATACATGGACGACATGATCGTCAAATCTCAACAAGAAACAGACCACGCATCCCATTTACGGAAAGTGTTCGACCAAGCACGAAAGTGCAAAATGCGCTTCAACCCTGAAAAATGCACATTTGGTGTCCGAGCAGGAAAATTCCTCGGATTCTATTTGACCGAACGAGGCATCGAGGCCAACCCCGACAGGTGTCGGGCGTTCGCGGAGCTCCCAACTCCCACTTCTAAAAAATCCATACAATCACTAAACGGGGTCATTACCTCCCTCGCTCGATTCGTGGCAAAATCCGCTCAACACGCTCTCCCTTTTTACAAACTCCTCCGCAAAGAGGCAACTTTCGAGTGGACAGTGGAGTGAGAGCTAGCACTATCCCACCTGAAAAAGGCACTAAGTGAACCCCCAGTCTTATCCAGACCAGAAGAAGGGGAGATATTGTATCTCTACCTTGCAGTCGCAAACGAAGCAGTAAGCGCAGCACTCGTGCGCGACCTACCCGAAGGACAAAAACCTGTATATTTCACAAGCAAAGCACTCCACGGCCCAAAAATTCGATCCCTTCAGATAGAAAAGGTTGCTTTGGCCCTCCTTCTCGCAGCTAGAAGGCTATGCCATTACTTTCTGGCTCACACCATCATCGTAAGGACCGATCAGCCCATAAGACAGTTGCTCGGTCGACCAGACATGGCCGGACGAATGTTAAAATGGTCATTAGAACTATCTGAGTTCGATGTCAAGTTTGAAGGAAGACAAGCTCTCAAAGCTCAAGCGCTGGCCGACTTCGTGGCTGAACTTACATTCACCGAGCAAGACCCGAAAGTTTCGTCCAGGTGGGTTATTTTCGTGGACGGTGCATCTGGCCCGGCGGGTAGCGGAGCTGACATTATTTTAGAAAACAAAGAGGGGAACATCATTGAAGTGTCCCTAACCTTATCTTTCCCCATTTCTAACAACCAAGCAGAGTATGAAGCTTTCCTAGCGGGCATACGGCTCGCGACCGATCTGGAAGCAGAAGAGATCACGATCTGCACGGATTCTCAGTTGGTCGCAAGCCAAGTCCGAGGAGATTTCCAGGCCAAAAATGATAACATGGCCGAATATTTGGCCCTTGTAAAAGGCGAACTAAAACGGTTCAAAAGTGTGGAAGTCAAACACGTTCCGCGGGAAAACAATGCCCGCGCAGACATCCTGTCCAAATTGGAAAGCACTAAAAGGAAAGGAAACAACAAGTCCGTCGTACAGAAATTGCTTCCCCGACCAAGTATCGGACACTCATCGACCCGCGTAGACATTAACGTCGTGGGCGACACGGGCTGCTGGATGACCCCAGTGTTCAACTATTTAACTAAAGGAGAATTACCAACCGACCCAAAAGAAGCCAGTACTATACGACGAAGGGCATGCTCATATTCTTTAGTAGGTGGACGTATGTATCGTCGAGGATTCTCTACACCCCTCCTCAGGTGTGTAGAGGAGGAAAACATTCCACACGTACTAAGGGAAGTCCACGAAGGAATCAATGCACAACATCCTGGCGGACGTTCATTAGCTCGAAAAATCCTAAGGGCAGGATACTACTGGCCCACCCTCCAACACGATGCAAAAGAGCATGTGAAGAGGTGCGACAAATGCCAACGACATGGAGACTTGTACGCAGCACCCCCATCCGAGCTAAAATCATTATCGTCACCCTGGCCGTTCGCATGGTGGGGGATGGATATTTTAGGACCATTCGTCATTGGGTCTGGTCAGAATAAATACTTAATTGTAGGTGTCGACTATTTCACCAAGTGGATAGAAGTTGAGGCCCTAGCCAAAATCACTGCGCTCAACATACTCCGTTTCTTCAAGAGAAACATCCTCGCCCGATTCGGGGTGCCCCTCGCCATCGTGACCGACAACGGCACTCAATTCACAGATAAACACTTCAAAGAATTCGTTGCATCAATGGGGACGAAACAACATTTCACTTCAGTCGAGCATCCTCAAACTAACGGGCAAGCAGAGGCCGCGAACAGGGTAATCCTAAGAGGTTTGAAACGAAGATTGGACGAGCATAAGAAACACTGGGTCGAGGAGCTACATAGCGTACTATGGGCATATAGGACCACACCCCACTCAACAATCGGAGAATCCCCATTTCGATTAGCATATGGGACCGAAGCGGTGATCTCTATAGAAATGCACGTCCGATCGAGGCGCACGGAATCCCCCATGGAACAAGATACCAATGCTGAAGCTATAAGAGACGAGCTCGACATGGTCGAAGAAGTTCGATCAGAGGCTGCTCTTCGAGAATTCACTCTCAAACATAAAATAGCCACTCGGTATGATTCTAAGGTCATAAGGCGGACGTTCGAGGTGGGCAGCCTTGTCCTTCGAAGAAATCACAGAGACCCCCGCGAGGGAAAACTAACGCCCAATTGGGAAGGCCCGTATCGCGTTCGAGCAAAAACCGAGAACGGAGCTTATTATTTGGAAAATCTACACGGGGAAGAGCTCGCTCGGCCTTGGAACGCCGAGAAACTCAAACAATACTATAGCTAAATCAGTCACCTTACTCAACTTCCAAGCGAGGAGAAAGGGAGACCGACGGAAAACTGCGTGCCTAGGTACGAGCACGACAGCCCAAATATAACAAAGTCAAGAAAGATCTCTTTTCAAGCAAAAGAGAAGCTTTCCGCACGAACAAATACTCAAACGAGTCCGACGTCGTCTAAGTACCACGACCAGGTAGAACCCCAGCTCGCGATGGGATGTTCACGCCACGGAGCCCGGGCCATTATCTTGGCCCGGGCACCGATCGGGAGTAAGACTCTCAAATACTGATTGGTCCCCCTAACCAACAGATCACTCACACACCCCGTATCCATTCAATTACTTCTAATTAATGCAAAGACGCACACCAAACACTTAGT
The DNA here is from genome assembly GCA_963966055.1 of Lathyrus aphaca. NCBI lineage: Eukaryota > Viridiplantae > Streptophyta > Magnoliopsida > Fabales > Fabaceae > Lathyrus > Lathyrus aphaca. The sequence goes on from OZ014519.1 coordinate 643,444,310, forward strand.
AAAAATAACAAGTAAACTATGTCCTCCGACGGACGCATTGTTACGAGCAAAACAAAATATGAAACTGACCATCAAGGTCGAATACATGACATTAAAAGAAAAAATGCGACACCAAAGGGCCGACTTGTTCAGGGTTACAAATAAAGGGGGCCACGCCCCCCAAAACAGAAAATACATCATAAGTTACAAAGGCACGCAGGCCATAAATTAATTATCCTCGCCTCCCGGGCGGCCTTCATCTTCACGAGCATCCTCTTGGCCCAGCTGCGCTTCAGGTTGACCAAGCTGATCAGTCGGCCCCGGCTGAGAGTCGTCCACCACCAAATCTGAGGGGACCACGATCCGACCATCCACGACCTTGTACAGGTAGCTCATGCGACCAACGTCCAAGGCCATGTCAGGGTGGAGAGCTTTCATCTGGTCCACCACATTCTGGAAGCTAAGCTCAGTTGATGTGTTCAGATCTTCCATGTCCTGGTCGATCCGAGCAAGAAACTGAGCCCTCGTCACCAGATTTTTAGTCTCCTCATCCTCGTCCTCCTTGGGGCAAAAGGCGTCTTTCAGTTTCTTATTTTGCTCAAGCACCCTCTTCTTGTCAACCTCCAGTTTGGCAATGACGGCAGCTCTTTCGGTCGACTCTTTGGCAGCAGCTTTAGCCTCCTCAGTGGCCGCTGTCAGCTTAGCCTCAGAAGCAGCCAGCTGCTCCTTAAGCTTGCTATTCTCCCGCTCCAGTCCAGGACTCCCTTCGGCCGTCAGCCAGGCCATTGTCAGGACCCGCATGACTGCGCTCGCATCCTGAGCCAGAGATAGTCGCCGAGTAGGACGGTCCATCCCCTCCAAGAACAGAGAGTCCGCACGATCCACCTCCATGCTGGTCCCTTCAAAGAAATTGCGCACCACAAAACATGGGGGTATCCTGTGCTTTGGCTTTGGAGGAACGCTGGCCGTTAAATCTACAGTGGCCGCTGATTTGTGTTTCTTCATTAAGGAGCCAGTCGATGCGCTCGGCGAACCCTGGACCAAAGGGCCCGACCCCGAGCCACTCGTCTCGGTCAGCTTGGTCTGCACGACCCTTGATCGTTTCCTCTGCTGTTGGACCAAACGCTCTTGAATTTTGTCCAAAGGATTCGTCAGGGAACCTGAAAAAAGAATAAGATCAAGTTAGTCATAAGCAACAAAATCAAACCAAGGACTTTAACGAGCGCAAATAAACGGATACCAAAGAAGTCAGACACTTCCTGCCCATTACGACAAGCTAGCAGCTCGGTAACGTTGATCAAAGGACACTCCACAGCTTCCCCCCCATCCTGATCAACTATGACCTTCCCATCTCCGTCCAACAGAGGGTTCGGAGTGAAGGAGGCTATTAACTTTCTGAAGGCCTCGAAACTGGCCGCATCGTCATCATTCAGTGTATCTCCCACTTGGACGAACTCCCCCACAGGTTTTTCATAGTGGGCGTAACTCCAAGAAAAGGGGAACAGCCACAGTCTCCTCGGAATCACCTGACCTTGGTCGTCAAGCTTAGGCTCGTCATTCTCGTCAGTGTCTATCCCAAGAAAGCTCATAGCTCTCACGGCCACCGCGCTCGCAGGCTTTATCAGGAAGTAGTCAGTTTTGAAGGCCCGGATGGATTCTGAATGGGCCTTAAAGATCTTGGTCCGCTGCTTGAAGGACACGAACCCCTTTCGGTCAGTTCCTCGCCCAACTTGGCGTTGTAAGGAGAAGAGGCAGAAGAAGAGGGGAAGTGTGGCACCAACGCCCAGATAGGCGCACGTTATCTCGAACTCCCTTAGAAATGCATATGAGTTGGGGTGTAACTGGGAAGGAGCTACACAGAGATGCCCGAGCACGGCTCTCACAAAATCGCTGAAAGGCAACGTCACCCCCAGGATTGAAGTTGCATATTCGTACATGGAGAACGCCCGACCACGAAAATCTGAGAAGATACGGTCGTCGTCTCCCGAGCAGGTTACAACCCAATCAGCAGGATCACCAACAACTGGCAGCGGCTCCGATCGAGGTCTCGAGAATGAGGACACCTTGTCCAGCAAATCTTCCATCACTCATTCTTCGGGTGAGACCCTCGTCTGGTCAGGACACTGAGGCGAGTCTGTCGACGGTCCCGTAGTACTTGTATCCGAACTTTCCGAGGAGCTCCCGGAGCCTGAAGGTATGGACGTAGACGACCCTGAATCTCTCGAGGACGTATCCTCAGAAAGCACATCCAGCGGATTCACGAGCGAGTTTTCACCTGAAAAGCAGAGGAAAGGCGTCAGTGAATTCGATTAAGAATATCAAATCCACCCTTCCACCGCTCGACAAGTGAAAGGGCGCGCATCAGCTCAGAGACTATGTCCCGAGCTATAGCCCTGGCTGACCATCGCTCGGAGCAACGGCTGACGCCCAATAATGTATATGTCAAGGATCTAACCTAATATCCATCAAACCCAAGTCTAAGTCGACCAATATCTACGTCGACCCTAAAGTTAGGGTTTGCAACCGACTGGCTACGGTGGCAGAAGTCTTGAGGTTTACCGATTCCAAATCTAAAATCTACCGGTAAAATCATCCTAAACCGCATACATTTCTACAAAATCTAAGCTATAAACACCTAAAGAGAAGAAAAAGAACCGTACCTTGCGCTTGAGAAGACATTCTTGAAGAAAATGAGCTTCTGAAAGTGGTGGTCGGTAAGGAATGGCGGTGGTCGACGGCTGAGACAGTGGCAGTTGAGCGAGCAGAGTCTTGAGGAAGAAGATGAAACGAAAAGGTCAAAATGGGCCCTGAGAATCCTATTTATAGGAAGGGAAACACGTGCACACACGCATGACCCCTACACGCTAGCCCCTAGACTAGCCGTCAAATCATTAATAGGCACGAATTTCCAGATATTCCAGCCTTTCGTTTCACATTCTTCTGTCGAGCAACGCATCATCTGCCCGTTCCCAGAAGATCGACAACATAGATCCCTGACCTTAACATTACACTTCGTCGAGCACAACATCACTCTTAAGTCACTGCTCTACAGCACGAGCAATGACTTGGGGGGCTCCTGTTTTGGTCCGGCCCAATTCCTCCAATTGGGCCAAGGAAACTGATCCAATAATCCTGCTCGACGTCGAGCGCAATCATGAAAAGTGGTCCTCATCCGACCACAAACCGTCCGATCACGATGAAGTTCTCTAACGGCTAGTATTGACTGTTGCCTATCTTCACGGATCCCTCGATCCGCGCCTCACAGAACGAACCAATAATCTTCCAGCTGGTCCCTTATATAAACCCTTTCATTTGAGAGGGTCAGGTATTCAATTTCTCTGACCTTTATTCTTGTACTTGCCCACTCTTGCTCGGTTACTTACTTTAGCATCGGAGTGCCTTGCAGGTACAACCCCTTTTTCTCCTCAACGACCATATTCATCCGCTCTCGAGGCCAGCCGCATCGGATCCTGATCTCCAGGTACGATCAAAGACTATTGTAGATACAATTATTTTTATTAACTGAAATACTTTTATAAACGAGTATAAATTATAATTTTTTTTATAAACGGATAGATGTGAAGATATCTATGAGATATCAGTTGTAGACTGTTCATTTTAACAATGGTAGATTGTTCATCATAATCAAGGTCCTTGCAGACATAGATTCACAAGTAGACATGAATGTATCTGTTATATATCAGCTGTAGAGTGTTCATTTTAATGATCATCTTTTTAAATCTTTCTTTTGTTGTTGTTTTATATTAATTCACTACACAATTTATTTTTGACTAAATTGTAGAATATTTTTAACAAAATCCGATTAACATTAAAGACGTAATACTTTCTTGGCTAAGTATATTAATCTAAGATCACTTTTTATTTCTCATTTTATTTCTCAATTTAAAAGGTTGTCTATATTATTAGTCTATATATAACTATGTGTATATTAATCAATTGAAAAATGAATTCAAACTCGACATGAGAATGGACAACGTGTAATGTGAGTTCAGACGGGACCCGTGCAATAACACATATATTGTTCAGAGTTGTAGCTTTAGGATTTAGTCATTTGAATTCAACTGAATTTTGTTAATTACAGGAATTGCAAGCATAATCCACGGATAGACGTGAACGTATCTATAAGAAACTTATTATTGTTTGCATCGATGAAGTACCACGTTCGAGTCACATATTGTATATTGGATGATATTATTATATAATTTTTTAATACCATAGGTAGGAAGTATTAATTTTGTAATATTTTGTAATTTATGCATATTATTGTTGTTGGATTTATTAACCTATTAAATTGGTTATGCTGTAAAAAATTTAGAGTCTGAAAAAAAGTTGCAGGATTGATAAGTGATGTTTCACAATATAGCATGTGAATATAGATAGGACTCGTGCGATAACACAGATATCCGCTAGTTATGTATAAACAACGTAATTTAAAAAAATCATGTTCAACTTCATTTTTAACAAAACCGAGGGGATAACTTAGCATGATAATTTTAGATATTGATCATCCTCCTTAAACAAATCTTTGTTGCTCATTTCATGATTATCAACTCTTATGACACTATCATTAGTGGTATGCGTGAAACCTAAAAAAATTACATGTTAAACGCCTTATGATATCTATAATTGATAAAGAAATGTCATGAAGCGCTTGAAATTATCTACATCCTCCACTTTAACTTTTGTCATTAGGACTTCTTTATGATGGATTGCAAGTGCAAGAAATTATCTGGATTTAAGGTTTGTGTTTTTAAATATTCATTTGAGCAAAAAAAAAATCAATTATTTTTCTAACCTTTTTTTTTGTTTTATAATAGAAATAAATACTTGCAAGGTGAATCATTTGATCTTACCCAAATATCAAGGAGTCAAAGATCCAACTTATGATCTTCAAGGATAAATTAATTTTTATTTTTGTTGTCTCACTATTGTCGTCGAGGTAAAATGCATTTTGTTTCCGATGTTAAAAGTATTTTTTGTAGTAGTGATAGTGATGTGTTGTCTTGGAAAACATGAATCATTGATTGGATATCAGTAGCAGATTACGCTTGTGAGTTATTTTCGTGCACAATGCTATAGAAATAGATAAATTTCAGGAAGAATGTGTGAGAATCAGAAGACGTTTCACATTGATGATTCTATAGAAATATAAGTGGATGAAAGGTTAAAGATGACCAACATGACGAAGCTTATGGTGCAATGGTTATGATCTCTGGTGATCAAAGATGTAGAACTTGCAAGATTAGCATGTCAACGTTTAAGTTAGTGTTTGAGAGAGATGAAACATTTACAAATATAAGTGAAAAGAATACATGGACATGCCACACTTACATAGGGGAAGACATTTAGAATTGTTTCTTGTTGATCTGACGTGGAGTGCGAAAAACCATTAGATATAGATCAATAGTTGAGATGAGGAAGAATATTGTACTCCCATATGATGCTAAGGAAATAGAGGTATGCATATACATTAGTCAATGAAGTGCATTTGTAAGATTAAACCTATAAATTAGACTCGTTTGGTTGGATCTCTAACATACCCAAAATAATTTACAAGTTCAACATTAGAAGGTTAATATGAATTCCTTTATCAATGCTTGTTGAATCTTAAAAGGCATATAATTTTAACATTTCAAATGAGAGATCCAAAATATATATTTTTATCGAGAATAAATCGAATTTTGCATACATTGCATGAAGTGTTATATCTTTAACCCTAAATTTTATTTAAGAAAGAAAAAGAAAACAATTTGACATTATGTATATTATAGTACATAACATTGAAAAAGTTTCAATCGATGATTTTGATAACAGTCTACTAGATAAGAGTGGACAGTTCTTTAAAGCTATATTTTATTGTCACTCTCACATACTCCAATTATATAAAGGGAACCCCTAAATATTCTTATGTTAATCATTGGAACACTAAGCTTGAAGCAACAAAAACTATTTTCAAGTTGGATTTAAAAATTATGGTGGATGACATCGGAATGAATCAAGAGAACTGAACATGGACATGTTATTTCAGACCCTTGTTTATTGATCCGTGACCTGTATTCTTAATATAAACTAAAATCTTAGATCATGTTTGTCTTACTTGACTGATTAATTTGTAGAATTCAATCAATCATCTAGCCAGCCTGACAGCCACACTGCCATTTTTCATGCACGCTTTTTCCTGTCGACAAATCCATATATGCCATTTGACTTTGGTTAATTGCGATAAAGACGTGTACGAGGTTTATATGTCCTTAATTTTGTTTTTTTTGTCTTTAAGTATCATGATGTTCCATTTAGATCCTCCACATTTTGATTTTGATTATTCTATATGTGAACACAAAATAATAATAGAATCAAAATAACATTTAATATCTTGACACCTTCGGTTGTCTCTTCTTTAAGGGTGATGGCTTCCGAAACTCCTATTTTTAATTGAGTTTCCTTCTTTGGCTCTAAATAAGAATATTCTTATAAATAGTTTGTGAATGATATTTGTTCTGGACTTGGCCGATGCAGTATGTGTCGGGCAGAGGTACGGTTTATCGGGTGTAGGTTCATAGTCTGATTTAGTGACGTATGTTTTGGGTTGGACCAACGTTGTTCGTGTCGGGTAAATACTCAGTTCGTCAGGTACATATTCATTGTCTAATATATATATATAGACATGGGGAGAGCGTCTCCCTTACGTGCTCCATTCAGTCAACTGTTCCCGTTATTTTCTCCTAGCATTATGGGACAGCAGGACCAAAGGCAAGACCACACGCTAGGTCTTATCTGCTCCTACGCAACCTTTGGCAGTTCTTCCTTGGGCCTAGCTAATCTAGCCCATGAGAAGGATCTTGGCTCAGCGTTTGGGACACACTATATATACCCTCTTTCACTAGAGGGTCAGGTATTCTAATTATATTCTCACTACTTTCTGTACTTGTACTCCATAGTTCTTTCTGACTTTGACATTTGAGTACCTTGCAGGTACACCCCTCTTCGTTTCTCCATCGTAGTTGTTCATCACTGGAAGGTTCCTCCTGATCAGGTCAGATTAATGGCGCCGTCTGTGGAAACTTGAAAGTTCTCCCCATCTTTTGAAACAAAAGACCAAAACTTCACCCCCTTTTCAACCATCCAACATGACCAACGAACACGGTGACAACCGTGTCCAGGCCTCGTCGACTACACCACCGGTGGGGACGAAGACCACCCTATCACCCATGAGTCCGAAGAAAGGGACAGACAACCTGTCAGTCCCTCCCCTGAACTAGAGGCCAACGACGCTCCCCAACCTCAACTCGCGGCTTTCTTCTAACCCATCCTGATATATGTTGAAGGAGATGCCACGATCATAGTCATGGCTAACGCGCTCAACCAGACGAACCTCATGTTATTTCAACAGCAGGAGAGAATCATCGCACTAGAGACTGAGCGATGAGCCGACTCTCCTCAGCCGAGGCCCCAACGATCACACAGCCCCTCCACCCGCAGGCGTGGGCGTGAACCTCACCTGGAGAGGCCTCAGCCAGAGACCACCAATAAACACGGGCGCTCCCCTCATCACCAGGGACGACGCTCCCTTAAGTCCAAGAAGAATAAAGCCAGAGGACGCTCGAGCAGCCAAACGACCAGTCGAGGGTATGTCCCCATCAAAACTAAAGTCCCAAGAATGATGACTACTCACCACCGAGGAACGACGAGGACGACCCTCGTTTTTCACTTTCTCGGGTCATCATGGAGACCCCACTCCTAGAGGCAATGGAGAAGCCCTTCAACCCTGCGACGTACAACGGGACGACTGACCCCGACGATCACGTCGATAACATCAATGTCATGCTAGACTACCGCAATGACATCAGGGAAAATGTCAAATGTAGGATATTCTCCATGACACTTAGAAAGGAAGCCTGTTCGCAATTGTTTTTGATGAACAACCGTTGGTTTTCCAATTAACACTAAATTGGTTTACTTGCAGATTCAACCATACAAATCCTAGGACATAAGTGCAATTTTGTCAAAATCATAAATCTGGCAATCTTGTGACTTCACTTTTTATTAGGTTTTTTTATATATCATTGTATAATTTATCTGACTAAATACAAAATTAGAAGACTTGGCGAAAACTTAAAGAAAGTAAATTTTGATAATGCATAAAGTAAATGGCAAAGAACAAATAAATGACTTGTAAATGAAAATGAATGGTAAATAACTTGGAATTTTATTAAACATGATAATATAAATTGGTGTTGCACACGTACATTTTGCATAATAAGACTCTTTTCTCACACACGGGTACTTTGAGTATTTTTTACAGGAAGTTTGTATAAGATTTTCACACACACAGTTTCTGACAAGAACTACTCTATTTATACATAAACAAGATAATTTTTACTAACGGAGAAATCCTACAAATATGACACTTGGCCTTCAGCATGTCTTCTTTCCACCAAACGCTTCCACACGTCCTTCTGCCAAACGTCCCAATCTTTAAATTTTGAATCTCTTCTTTGTGTCGAAACGATACACCCTTTCAAGGTTGTCGAACTTGTCGAAAAATATCATAGTTATCTGACTTTGTCGAAACGTCGAAAAAACATTCTTCAACTGGCTTGGTCGAAAGCGTCAAAAAAATCCTCTTTGTCTGACTCGGTCGAAATTGATTTATGAAACATCTTCCCGTTTCTAGTCGAAGTACATCACTTTGACATTCATCTTTATGGCGTCGAAAACCCTTGTCTACAAATTGCCCCCCAACAAAGAACTTTCGACTAACTCTGGAGAAAAATCATTTGCTGTCGATGAACCTTTTTCGATGCCACATTGCCTTTATCAATTTGTCATTTCCAAGACTTGATATTCCAACTTCCTAAAAACATATCATTGCATGTTCTCAAAAGGTCAACTTCAACCCACGTTTCTGACATGACTCCCATCATTTCCTAAGAGCTAGGAAGCCATAGGCATTTCAACTGCCCCCATCCTACTTTCCCCACGAAATTTTCGCCATTTGGTCCATGATCAAAAACAAAACTCAATCGTTTTAATCCCTTTCTTCCTATAAATACCCATTCATCATCTTCTTCAGTTCTTTTACGCTTTCTTCCTCTTCATTTTTAAACAGAAACATCAAACCTTTCTTCTAAACTGCACAAAACTTAGCTTCAACCAAAATGGCATCATCAAAACCTTCCAACAACAAGAAAAACAAAAGCTCAACTCCTCTCCCATACGCTCATAGATTGACTGGGCCAGATACTGCAGGTAACCAACAATACATCCCAGAACCTCCTAACGAGAAGGAAAAAAGCAAGCATCTTCAAATCCCAAGTATTAATTCCTATTCTAGTTTTTGGTACTTGCCATGCAATGTTAGATCATCTCTCTAACCCAAACATAAACCCAGATAGGCTGAAAGAAATTTTTCCTTCTTATCAACGCCTTAAACCCATAGGTGTTGGGGTTAGGCCTAAACCCTCTGCAGAAAAATCTAAGGAAATAGAACCAAGTACTGACGCGAAACTAAACCTATGTTATTTACATAATGCTAGGATATTTAGAGCCTTCCCCAGGTCGAAAGACCTTTCAGACTATCTAGCCTGGTTAAGTAAGATTTAAAAAGTTAAGGCACCATTTTGGAAAGAACTAGGAATTTTCGACTTGATTCAGTTGTCGAAAGTAGGACTTAACATTTGCCCCAACATGTTGCCATCCTTCTATTTTTGGAATAGCACATACAATACTTTCCACCTTCCATGTGGAATGGTCACCCCTACCCTCTTCGACATAGCTGTCATTGCTAGGCTGAGTCCTTTAGGAGTATAATTCGACCCCACTATCCTGAACCAAGATAACATAGAATTCGACACCAACAAAGCCTCCTACTCTGCGTTTACAGACCACTACCATCTCAAGACAACTGCAGAAGTCTCTGACAAAGAGTATATAGCCTTTCTGACCTTGTGGTTGTCGAGGTTTGTCTTTTGTTCTCAATCTCTCCAGGTAGCCAAACGTTTTATCACTATAGCTAACCAACCCCACAAAGGAACAAAACTATGCCTAAGTGAAATGATTCTGGAAAACCTTTACGAATCATTGAGTGAAAGCATAATCTTTCTGAAGACCGTGAAAGAGAAAGGCAACCTTAGCGTGTCAGGACCAATTTGGGTTTTGCAACTATGGCTCAATGCCACTTTTGAAGCCTCTCTCCCTGTCAAGAATGACATAGAAGAAGATGAAGTGAAGGATAAGGTTGTCGAATGGCCTCACCTGGTACAATTGACTCCATCTGAGGAATGGCTTAGTCTTTGCCAATCTTTCACCAGTTATGTCATGATGTTCGCCAAGAGATACAACTTCACTCCCCCTATGGCACCTTTTGATAGCAGGGTAGTTGGTCCTGAAGGGTTTACCGAACAGCTGCCTCTGTAAATGCAGAAGGACGAAGATCAATTCCTTGACGTTTAGGAGTCATTCCTAACACCTAGACTTCTCATTTCCTATCATAACATCACCAAATCAAAAATTACCTTGATTGTTTATCAGCCCAACTTGGTCGCCCGACAGTTTGGATTGATTCAACTGAAGCCAAAATCCATTTTCCCCAAGAAAGGCTCCATCATTGTTTACATCTCCTTCCATACTGAGGAAAAAAGCAAAGAATTATTGAAGCAATTCACTGATGATTCTCTTGAAATCCTCCCAACGGTATTTCGACCATCTTTCCTTTGTACACCTGAGTTTAATGTTTGGTGGAAGGATTATTATCTCAACAAATTCTTCAACGTAGACACATTCACTACTCATATGACAAATGCCTTTGCTCTAGTGCAGGACCAGACGAAAAAAGGTAAAGAAAGGCATATCAAATAGATAAAAATATTTCAAAAATATTTTGAAACTATATATAGGCCAGACGAACTTAGTCGAACCATAAGCGAAGCAGCAGTCACCTTAAAACACAAGTTTACCGAAAAATTGGAAAAGTTGAAACTACCCTCATATGTTCGACTAGAACTACGATATGAAGTAGCTTTCAACCTTTATCCACCAAATTTTCCCCTCTACCTTCTGCTAACTTTGGTGTGACATTGAGCCCTCCATTTCCAGATTGGTTCGTTTGTGGGGATTCCATAAATCTGCTTCGACAATAAAGCAAAAAGCTTGTTGAGCGTGTGGTTCCGACTAAGTTCACTTTGGACAATTACCAAGGACACTTTCATATTGGAATAGAACACGTTCACGTGGAAACTCCCATTCCTGAAGGTGTTAATGAAAACATCTCTATTTTGACATCCTAACTTTGTACATTTCTTGTATTCATTTTTGACTTTTTTTTTGTTTTCTTAGCCACAAGAATTCAGCCCAAGAAAGCAGTTGTCGAGAGTACAACTGACATGATGGAAGAAGACCCACCAGTCACTACTAAAAATACTATAACAAAGGTACAATCCCTTTTTAGCTTATTCTTTGTCTTTCAAAACTGAACCATTTTTTGTTTCTATGTCTAGGTAGGTCGAAAACCACCATTTGTCCCAAAAAGAAAACAAAAAGAAGAAAAAGTCTTCAGTGAAGAATCTGGTGATGAATCACCAGAACCAAGCCAACCTCAGAAAAAGAAGAAACTCACAAAGGTCTCCTTACAAAAATCCAAAGTCAATACACCTAAAGAAACTCCCCCACACAGCCCAGACGTGAAAGTGCAAGTAAAATATGCAGAGAGTGGGAACTCTAGTTTTCACACTGAGATCCCTCAGGTAATTCTTTATTTCGACTGTTTACTTTTTTACTTCTTATTATATTTTCTCCTTAATTTTTTAGCCACTTGCAGATCAACCTTGACAAAATCCCTCAAAAGGAAACTACATCAATAAAACAAGATGATTCAACTCACCAAGTTACCAGCCCACCACCTTTTTCTCCGAGGAATTCGACGAAGGGATCAGAAATGGAGAGGGAACAATCTCCTGATTCTCCTCAATATTCTGATGATCATTCTCCTCCTCCTCCTCCAAAATCAGATGCAACCCAGAAAAATAATGACCTAAATGTTGATGCTAAGGTCGAAGATGAGGATGACAAAAAAGGAGAAACTGTTGGTCAGGATGGCAAGTCGAAACAAAAGGATGCTGGTTTGTTACATTGTTATCTTGTTAATCATCAACCTTATATGATTGTATGAAAACATCAACAACATGGTTCAAGAGTCATCTTGACAACTTGGTTGTTTATCATATTTTCAGTATGTAGTGATAATCAACAACCTGGTCGTTTCCAACAACTTCACGTCTACACGTTTTGTTGTGGATTAACAACATCACATAAGCATGTGATCCTTTCCTTATATTGCCAAGCAAAATAGAGTCATTACAGTGCAGCTGGCTACTGAGGAATGTCGTTACCCAAGGATGAAAATTACTGCCACGTATTGTCCTTTTTCCACAATTTAAGGTTAGTGGAGAGGTTGTGGGATAAAGTATTTTCGTATTGTGTATTATCCTTGCTAATTGTCACATCGTCGTTTGAAATTCAGAGACTTCTGATAGCAGATGATTGAAGCATGAATAGAGATGTGATAGTTATGTCTACATAATCTCAAGTCTTCGGTCTTCAGAAATTGTTCACTCAGAACCTTGTCATCAGAACTTCAGCATTTGTCTTTAAAGCTCTTAGTCTTCAGAACTCCAAGTCTTCAGAATCTTCAGAACCTTGTTCACATAGAATGTGTCTTCAGAGTCTTCAGCAATTGGTCTTCAGATCCTTAATCTTCATAAACATTAAATCTTCAGAGTCTTTCTGCAATTGGTCTTCAGAAACTTCAGTCTTCAAAACTTCAAGTCATCAGAATCTTCAACACTTAGTTCTTAGAAGACTACAACTTCAGAAGCTTCGCTAGCTTCAAAATCAGAATCACTCTTAGAACAGAATCCATAAGAGTATTGCAACAACAACATCATGCATCATTGGATCTTTCTAATTGTGATCAGATACATAAGCATACTTGCTTCTTTAGTACACTTATGACTTGTGTTACACAAAGTAGCTCGCATATGATGTTTAACACACATTCTGATAATGTTTGTTTGATATGATATCTTCAATAATTATGATCTGCACAATAACAAACATTAAAACATAAAATAGTTCTTTCACAAATACTCCATTGTTATCATCAAAACATAGAGATGAAATGCAAAGATAACTCTTATTCTTACAAACATCACACTATTGTTGGTAATATTTATTGGTCTTTTAATATTTCTGTGTCATTTTTATTTCATATTTGCAACACCATTACTGATGATTTGTGTGTTCCAACACTTTTCAAAATTGTATCAACTTTTTTGAGAGAGGAATTGGTTGTATCAACCATAAAAGAATGAATGATATCGTCAGTGACTTAATATGGTGTGACATGTGGATCTTAATGAGTTATGATTATATATTGTATTGACTATTTTTCATATCTAGTCTAACGATGAAGTTTGTGATATAAAACATGGTGAGTGCAAGATGAAAGACATAAGTATGAGTTTGATTAGAGACCGAAGAGGATTTTGGTTGTGATCAAATTCGACCATGAGGTATGTGGAAGGCAATTCCAGCAGATGGCAAGGGAAAAGAGAGAATGTGATTGTCGACAATGAATGAAAATGACTAGGTTTAGAAACCAAAACTTTAATGTAAGAGAATATCTGTCTTTTAATATTTCATTGCATAAGCATGTATATATACGAGAATATATCAAGACGTTACTAAATTGTAAGGGTAATCTCTCAATGAGATTGATTTATTAAACAAATACAAATAAATATAAAAGATATTTACACATTCTAATAGAATTCTCATGATTAAATTCAAATTCTAGACTCCTTGTTAAATTTAAAGATATTTCTATCATCTCATCCAAGATTTGCATAGATATATTTGAAAACAATATTGATCAAAATGTTGTTGGTTTGCAAGATAAATATTTGAGGACAATATTGATCGGTGTAAACAATTTTTTTGAATGTTGTAAAATTTTGGTAGTTTAAAAAACAAAACAAAAATTAATACTGCAACAAACTTCAAAAAAAAATGTTGTAGTTTATCAAAATTTTCAAAACAATTTGTAGTTTATCGATATTTTCAATTGTGTTAAAAATATCAAAAATTTTGAAAAATTCTGTTTTTATTTATTTTTTATTTTCTGAAAATTACAATAATAAATTTCAAGAAATTTTTTTTATAAGGATATAAGGTTTAATTGAGGGGTTGGCAAATTAAAACCTGGCAATAGATACTAATAAAAATGGGCGAGATTGAGCTTTTATTGCAATAGCATTTTAAAAGTTCTAAGATGAAGGAATGAATTTGGTTAAAGTTTGTATCTCTATGAATCCCTTTTAGCTAAACAAAGAATGACAATAATTTTGTTATATTGAATGAAACCAAATACTAGTTTTCAAGAAGAGCAGCATACAACATCTCATTCCAAGTATCAGGAACACCGGCCAGACACCAGTGACTGCAGTCCACATAGCTTCCGCCGCGACCTGTGTAGATAGACGGGTGGCCGTCCCTCCTTAACTGCGTTTGCAAAGTGATGTCCAGCAACTCTACCGGCTTCTCCATTTTACTTATAATGTTCTTTACTGTCTCTACACCAGGATAAGGTGCCATTGGCCCTTCATCAGGTTTAGTTTGCTTCAAGCACCCCTTTGCGCTAAAATTTTCAGTTCATTCAAAGAAACAAGAAAAAAAAATGACTCAGTTTTTTAATATAGCCGCAATCTATAAAACATCTGCACATCATAATAAAAATATGTCTGGTGTCTGATATGTGTCTGAGTCGAACATTTGCACAATACTGACATAAACAATTAAGGATCAGATAAACTTACTCCACATGAGAAGCAGCAATTCCCTGAAACAAAACTCTAGTCTTTGAGGGATCAACATTGGAATCAACCCATTTAGCCCAAGTGCTTAATCCAATCTTAAAAGCTTCCAAATGATCCATCTCCTTCATTAACTCATTCCCAACTTGAAAGTAATCCCATCTATAAAACATTGAAATAAAAAGCCATTAGCCACATACATACATGCCCAAATAAAAACTCTTGACATAAAAACAAAGACACTAAAAATGAGTTGAGAAATTTTCAATACGTTTGAGATTTTCCAGTATGAGTCCACCAATGATAAGTATTGAAAATCAAAACATCATAACCTTTCCATTGGTTCCCAGTGCTTATTGTGTCCAACCTCAAAATTCTTCCTTTTTCTTCATCATGTACCAAATCTACTAAGAACCCATTTTTCAACCACATAATTGAAGCTTCATAGTCCTACAAAACCACCCAAAAAACCTCAAATTAAACAAAATTATCATCTTGTAAATGAATATATAATAAATAAATAAAAGTACCGGAAATGAGAAGGCAGTGAGTTCTTTAGTCTGTTGTGTTAATGTATAATTTGAGTTTGGGATTGCAATGTGAAGCAAACAAGTTAATGATTGCCACATGTTGTTGCTAATGGAGTCTCCCACAAACAATATCTTGTTTCCTTTGTATCTTTCCAAAAACTTCCCACCATCAAACCTGTCAGCAAAAAAAAAAAGTTATCATTTTTGTTATACTCAGATCTCTTTAGTAGTGAATAGTGAATACCCATTTGACAAAAAGAAAAGTTGAGTAAAAAAGTGAGAACCTTGGAAGGTTACAAGAAGAGGGTTTCCATCTAAAGTTGAGGTAATCTTTGTCAGTTCTACCATTTTTTAGGCAATCAAAACCTTGACCAATGAAAGGACAATCTTTGGAAGAATCATAGAGAGTAGAATGATGGTGATGATGATCAATGATCCAGTTTCCTTGAGAATAATCACATGGTTGTTGTTGTTGTTGATGAATGGGAAAAGGTGACACCGTCCATAGAAAGAGTAAGACAAGTTTGAAAGAAGTGAGAGAAGAAAGGTGGAATGTGAGTGACATTTCAAATTCTGGGGAATGTTTGGGGTCTTTGTCGTTTTTTATAATACTACTTTATTTGTTTCTTGTGCTTTATTATTGCTTTATTATTACTTTATTATGCTTTATTAGTAAAACTTTTGATCTCTTAAATTCAGTTACTACTTATTATCCTTTCACATTTTTCATTTAAATTAGATGATCATTCTATTTTTAAATTAAGTAACATGAGACTGAATTTAGAGAAGTCACAAATCATTATATAAAATTTATTGAAAAATTTTAAAATATAAAATATTTGTTATATGTCATTGAAAATCAATATGTTATTAATTTTAAATATAAAATTACCAAAAATAAATTTGTTTTGGATCAATCATACATCGTCTGATTCAACCATCTTGAAGAAGATCATCCCAATAAAATTTAAGTCAACTAAATGCATGATCGAAATTTTGGAAACTTTCTTTGATTCCTAAATTATTATATACTTTGTTGTTAAACACATCTGGCACTCCTCTAGATTTCATGTTTAAACGATAATGAAATTGTTATTCCTAATCCAATATGTGGAATTGAATGATGTCATTTCAGATCATAAATTTCAAACATAATTATAATATTTTATTATTTATTATTATTATTAATATTATTTGTTATTATTTGGTCATGAAACAAATTTTTTTCTTCCAAAAAGCAATTGATATTAATTGAATACACCCTTACAATAAGAAATTCCCAACAAACACTACTCTCCTAAATAGACTTCATACAAAATGCATGAAAACAAAGTTGGACTAATGAATCTCACTATTACAATTCCATTTCCAAATAAAAAATTTAATATTCTTACAAATTATTGACACTAAATTTTTTCGACTTAAAAATACAATTATTTTGTTCCTTCCAAATAGACCAAACAACCGTCATCCAAATAACTCCTTTAACAATATTTTGAATATTAGTCGTTAAACATAATTATATTGTTTTAGATAACTAAAAAGATAGAATAACTTTTGAAACGAATAGAGGGAGGAGGATGTTGATAAGTCAAGGATGACTTGGCTTCGTTGCTATGGAATACCATACCAATCATGTAGTTTCTTTTTTTTTAAGTTGTTAGCCAAGACTGTGGGAGACTATATTTGTGTGGATGATAACAAAACCAAAGGAGAATGTATGGATGTTGCGAGAATACTTGTTAGAACACATTGTGCAGTGGTGTTGAACGAATTTATTAATGTCAATATCAATGCTGTGATGCTTTGTATCTAGATGGTTGAGGATAGCCATGGTCCACTTCGTATTACTCGTAATCAACTTGTTAACAAAATTGTAGATTCGTCTTCTACAATATCAGAGAGTTCTTGGAGTGGGTTTAAAGGTGAATAAGGTAGTGAGGTAGAAAGGGAAATGGTACGAGATTCGAAGGAGAATGCATTCTATGTTGAAGGCGGAAAATATGGTTCAATCTCAACGGATTTGTTAGCAGGTTCGTTACAACTTAATGATAGTTAGCCCTGCTAGGGAAGGTGTCATAAAGAATGGTGCTTTGGTAAATTTCGAAGAGTCAAATACTATATTGTCGTATTTTGATGAGGCTCTATTGGCGGCAAAAGCGTTAAAGGAAGTTGTTTTATCTGAGACTCAGAATGTGGTAGACTACGGTTTTAATGTGGTGGAGGATGATAAGGAGTCAGTAGAGGCAGAAAGATTAGGAAAATATGTGGGGCTTGTGGGGAAGGGTGCAATAGATACATTTTAGAAAAAGAAAAAATTTAAAAATATTGTTGAGTTGGGTGGGCTTAAGCAAAAAAGGTAGACTAAGTTGAAGTCTATAAAGTTGTGCCTCGTAACTCATGGGTCATTGGATTTTGAAGACCAAATAGAGGAATTTTCCCAACCCTCTTTCTTTGCTTCTTTGTTGGCTAAGAAAACGTGTTGTCCAGGCGAGAAGGGTAATTTAGTGTCTGAAGATACATTGGTTTTTTCAGGAGGTGTTGTTTTGTGTTGTGAATCTTTGTCGGATGTGGATGTCCTTTTGTGTAACAAGAAGATTTTGAATCATTATGTTTCTAGTGTAGGTACTAAGGTGTTGAGAGAAGTAGAGGATTTGAGGCTGGTAGCTGTTGGCAGGAAGGAAATTTGGGCTGACAAAATTACTAGAATGGAAGTAAGGGACAAAGAATTCTACATCAATAAGAAGGTGTTTATCAAAGACTATAGATGATTGTCGGCTCTCTCAATATCAGAGGGGCCGGTAATTTGTCTAAACATCGAAGGATAAATTACCATATTAATTTGGGTAAGGTTGATATCTTCTTTTTATAAGAATCAAAGTTGAAAGTTGTGGATGATAAAATTGTATCTAGTTTTTGGAATATACAAGAGCTTGGTTGGTTTTTTCGCAGTTCGAATGGTATGTCTGGTGGTATAATTATTTTGTGGAATCAAAAAACGGTGAGTCCTATTTTTTCGTTCTTTGGGGAAGGTTTTATGAGAATCGAGTGTGTTTGGCATAAGGAGGTTTTTTATATTGTTAATGTGTATTCGAGATGCACGTTAAGCCTAAAGCGGAAATTATGGAAGGAAGTAACTGAATTAAATAGGAAGTGGCGAGATGGATTGTGGATAATAAAGGGAGATTTTAATTTCGTTTCGGATTGGAGTGAAAGGAAGGGTTCTGCTCAGAATTTCTGTCGGTCAGATACTAGCGAGTTTGCTAATTTTATCAAGGAAGCGGATCTTGTTGATCTTCCTGTGATGAATAAATGGTTTTCTTGGTTTAGTAGCGATGGCAGATCGATGAGTAGGTTGGACAGATTTCTGGTAGATGATAGTTTTATCGACAAATGAGGGATAATCAATCAGTCGATTGGTGAGCGAGATATATCAAATCACTGTATTATTTGGTTGAAAAATTGCAGTAGATATTGGGGTCCTAAGCCTTTCAAATCCAACAATTGTTGGTTTGAGAATGCTGGTTTTCTGAAATTTGTTGAGGAGAAATGTAAAAGTATGGTGATTCATGGCAGAAGTGACTTTATTCTTAAGGAAAAGTTAAGGATGTTGAGGGACTGTCTAAAATCTTGGAGCAAGGAGATTTTTGGCTGGTGTGATATTATAATAGAAGAAAATGTGGAATTAATAAACAAGATGGATTTGGAGTTGATTAATGCTACAAATGAAGAGATTGAGGAGTTAGTTTCTGTTATAGCAAAGACGTGTAAATCGGTTTGGAACAATATCAGAATCAAAGAGAACTTGTTACTTCAGAAGTCGCGGGTTAAATGGAATAAGGAGGGTGATAGAAATTCTAGATTTTACCATAATGTTGTTAAGGGCATGGCTAAAAGTAAATTCATTGGTTCGGTTAATGTGGAAGGGGTTGTAGTGAAATCAGTAGACGGCACTAAGCAGACTGTGAAGGGATTCTTTAAGAAAAGGTTTACGGAAGCAGAGGAGGTTAGATCGTGTTAGAAGGTGTGTTTTTTTAACACTTTATCAGTTGGAAATGCAGATTTGTTGGAAGCTCATTTCCTGGATGACGAACTTAAAGAGGTGGTGTGGAATTGTGATGGTTCCAAGAGTCTGGGGTCGGACGGATTAAATTTCTTTTTTATTAAAAGGTGTTGGTATTTTATGAAGGAGTAAATATGTGTGTTTATAAAGGATTTTCACCATCACGGTGTAACACTCTAAAATTTGTCCTTTTATTTATTACCAGTTTCAAGTAGCTTATGCTTCTTTTCCACATCATTTTACATTGCATTGCCTTCAAATCATAAACCATTATAAAAACAATAAAAATAAAGCATACATTATCAGTCGAAGCATAGGGCATGGGATCAAGGTTTCCCACCAAAAGGAGGGAAAATTTAAATTTTGCTTGTGTTAACTGGTTAACACATTGGTGTAACACCCCAAAATTTTCCCTCTTATTGGTTACCAGTTTAGAATAGCTTATGCTTCACTTCCACATCATTTTAGCATCTCCTTTCATACATTTCATTTTCTTCAAATCATAAATCATAATAAAAATAATAAAAATAAAGCATATCGTCTTGTTTTTTTCATAAATCATGAATCAGAGTGACGTAGTTCCCCTAACTAGGGATGAAATTTGTTTGTTTTTGTTTTTTATGATTGAACTACTTATGCATATGCTCAGGTGTTGTAGGCTCATCTGGAACGAGTGCGATACCGTCTTGCAAAATACAAGTCGAAGCGAGTTCTTTTATTTTAGAGTGAAGGAGATGGGAAGAGAATTCCCGCAGGAAAGACGCTTATTATTGGTTTGGAGCTTTTGAGAAGCTTTTTATTTGAGTGTGTTGTGTAAGAAATTGTACTGAAGTCTCTACAAATGAGTGTGTACTTTTCACATCACCCCGATATGGAATTACAATGAAGCACACTAAGTATGAGTGAAATCCTCAAACTTATTTCCAAGGTTCAAGGCTTAAGCATAATTACTTACTTCCTTTATTATGTATTTTGGTTGTCTTAATGAAGAAGTGTTTTTGGTTTTATTTATGATACAACTTCATGCTAAGACTTGTTTGTCATGCTAGATGACTTACAACTCACCCCCAAGATGGGATGAATGCAAGCACCCCATGGC
Organism: Lathyrus aphaca; assembly: GCA_963966055.1. NCBI lineage: Eukaryota > Viridiplantae > Streptophyta > Magnoliopsida > Fabales > Fabaceae > Lathyrus > Lathyrus aphaca. The sequence goes on from OZ014519.1 coordinate 643,464,869, forward strand.
ATAAGGCTATTGGCACATGAAGAGGCATCAACCTTTATTATGTGTTTTTGAGTTGTTTTGAGATGAGAGAGAGAGAGAGAGAGAGAGAGAGATAACTCAAATGGAGAGAAAAGGAAAACTCTAATGGAGACTAAGACCAACCCCATGTTATCATGGATATAGATCCTAATGGTTAAGTGTGGTATTCTAATTTTAAAAGAAGAGAGAAAAGCAAGTTCTAACTCACTTTAAGGATTGAAGATAAGATAAGAACTCAAAGAGATGAAGAGAAATGAAATGTCAAAGAAGCAAAAAATGTTTTTCGCAATCAAACAAATTGAAAACTTAAAAGAGGAAGCAAAGAAGTTGGAATATGGATGCACACCCACATTCTTCATACTTACCATTAGCCCCTGAAAAGGTTAGTAAAATCAATGATTTATGAAATAAAAAAAGATAAAAAAGAAGACACTTAAGCATCAAACATCTCCTAAAGTGATTAGTGTTCAAATTAGACTGAAACCTAAAGCTAAGGGTACCTAAAGGTTAGATAAATTCCCAAGTCAGTAGCTACTACAACGCTTCAGCACACAATCAATTATCCTATGCATATGGCATACAAAAAGCTTATTACAGCTACCTAACAGCATGGTAACATACATTTAACAACTATTTTTCAGAAATGCATCAATGAAATGCATGGCATAATTAAACCCTTTAACATGTAAATGCATGTGTAACACGGTGGGAGAACTGACTTAGGCGTTCTTGTTTTCACAAAAACTATGTTACGGATAGCAAGAGTCGCCACCGACTTTTATTTTATCCAATAAAGAAAGGTATAAAATAACAGGAAAGACCTTTGAAAAAGATTTGAGTTCGGGGGTAAGTTATACAAAGGGAAGGTGTTAGCACCATTTGTATCCATGGTTATCCATGGGCTCTTAACTGCTTAGCTCACTTTACTTTGTTTGAAAAATAGTGTAGTGTGTGATTAGAAAATATTTTCATAAAGACTTTAACTTTTTAATGATTCTTGTATGGATGTATACAAAGTGTTTAGTTTGAAAGTATTTGAAGATGTGAGGTGTAAAGAGTATTTTGAAAATTTGTGAGAAAGCACTTAAGAACTACTTACCCTAAACTATAAGGCCTTTCTTGTTATTTCGTTTCTTTAGGGATATAATTGTCCTTACTATTAGTTAGTATGGTCATAGAAGGCAACCTTGTAGGGGTATGTTAGTAATTCAAAGGGACGATCATCATTTTCGTAGGGTCATCGAGGGACTAGATCATTTGTTCGTAGGCAACTCGGAGGGACTGTGATCTTTTATTCGAAGGGACTTGATGATTTTTATTCGTAGGCAACTTTACTAAGATACCCCCACGTTCGAGGGTCTTGACCATATTGTAAGGCAACAAAGATGAGAAACCCTAGGGGTGATGATGGTGATCGTATTACGACTGAATTACGTGTGTAAATGAAGTGTGTTAATTACAATTATTTATCTTAGAAATTAGTGGGCTAAGTCCAATTTGTTTGCATACAAGTCTTTTCACACCCTACGTTTACTAAGCACGCAGTTTAATATTTTACGGAATTAAAAAAAAAGCAGAAAACAAACCCTGGACTATTACATCATGGGGAAGGGGATACATTTTGAAATTTGGGGGAGTACGGAAAATAAAAGCGCAGAAATTAAAAGTCATACGCTATTACATCCCATGAACAGATACATAATCGAAAAAATGCGAGAAGATAAATCTAAATTATTACATGAATCGTACATCCTATACAATTTTCTAAGAAATTTAAATAGCAAAGATAAAATAAATAAAATGAATTTATGAAAAATATTTTTCTAATTAATTAAAATTATATTAAGAAAATGATTTTTTTAACTAAAAAAAAATTATTTAGGATTATGATAAATTAGGTTTAAAAAACAAAAAATTAAAGTTAAGATTGATTAAACCCTAATTATTAAATTAATTACAAATTAATCACAAAATTAATTGATGAAATAACCTAAAAACTAATTTTATATGAAAAATAAATTTATTATTAAAAGAAAATGATTAAGTTAATTAGAAAAGTTTTACGAATTTGTGTATATATTAAAAGAATTAAAATAGTTAATTGGTTAATTAATTAAGATTAGAAAAAAAAAGAAATAAAAGAAATAAAATAAATTAATAAAAGAAAAAGAAGGAAAAGGGATAAAAAAAATATAAGGGTGGAGGCCTGGATCGAACCCAGGACCTCCCCCTCCCAACAAGCGCGCATTTCCACTTGGCTAGCTGCTTGCGTTGTAAACCAATGGAAAAGAAAAATTATATAATAAAATAAGAATTTGAAAATATTTGAAACCAAAAGGCCGCGCGCTTGTATCATCATCTTCCTCCTTGTGAACCAGGGTTTTACCTACGGTCTCTCATCCGTAGCTACATCTTTTAGTGACGGTTTTTGTCCGTCACTAAATAACCTGCAAACCAAAAACATCAAAACGCACAAAATAAATAGCATCCATTGGTATATATCAACCATCAATCATCTTATGAATCCATTAACGTCATCAATTGGTCCTGAAATCGCATCTAATAGGGGTTCCCAAATTCGAACCCGAAAACCCTAGCCATGGTGTTTCTTCATTCCTACATCGAAACTTCAATTAAACTATCCAAAAACATTCCAAACATCAATACAAACCATAATATATAATCAAATCCAGGTATGAACACATATATGATCGAAATCGAAAAGAAAAAAAAACAAGATAAAAATGAATTAGGTTAGGGAAATTCATGATGTTTTTTATGATAATGATGATGGAGATATGTTCTAAAGATCCTCAAGAAGCTATTAAAACCTTCAAGACCTCTTGAAAGTGGCTAAAAAGGGGAAACTGAATTGTCACTTTTCTTGAATTTTTTTGGAAGTGTGATAAGGGTTCCTTGGCTCAAAAAATTTGTCCCTTTGGTATCTGACTTTGTTGTGTGTTTATAGGAGATTCAAATTAAGTTAAATTTTGGGCTTTTTGTGATGGATTGAAGATTTCTTGGGAGTGAAGTTTCTTCCTTTCAAATATGGCCAAATTTTGACTTTAAGACTTTCTCCTTTGATTTACACGAAATTTGGATCCTTATAATGATCATAAACATTCAAATCTCATCCCAAAATAGTTTAAAAATCAAATATTTGATTTTCTAATATTTATTTTAATTAAAATTGATTTTAAATAAATTAAATTCAATATAATATAAAATAAATATAAAAAATCAGATATTATAACTTATGGGTCGTGAATGATCTTATAATTGAGTTTGGGTTAGAAAAATATGGGCCCATTTGGAAAAACTTGAGTTTTGGTCATTATTTGCTTCATACACCTCCTCAAAATTGCCCAACTTCAATAATGCATAACTCTCTCAATTTTTATCCCATGTATGTGTTCTAGGACTTGTTAGAAAGCTTAGAGTGTCCTCTAACTACTAATTTTGGTCCCATGTCTATTTGATCTTCCATGTTCAAGTTATGAGCTTTTGAAAAAGTTGACTTTTTGTTGACTTTTTAAAGGACCTATAATTTCTTGGCTCATACCTCTCAAATGATGAATTTTTTGCCTTAGCTTGTGAGACACAAAGTTGTAGGGAATTGAATTTCCTTAAAAATGAGCTTTGGATGGGAAATTTTTGATGAAGAATGTGAAAGTTATGGCTGGTCAAAGTACAATTGACTTTTCTTGCACAAACCCTAATTTAGTAACTCCTGATTCTTGATGATTCTGAGGTTTCCTTGATGAATCATGTTCAACCCTTGATCAAATGATGAATTTCACCTCATAATCTTGACATTGACCAAAAATCTTGAAGTTTGACTTTGTGTTGACCACAATTGACTTTTTGACCAAGTTAATTGATTTTTGATATTTTGAGCATCTGACTGACCAAACTTGTAGGGAAAGCCTTGAAACTTGACATGAGGATTATTTGAAGTATGTGGGATACCATGAAGTCCACTTGAGGATTTGGAAGTCCAATTTTCTTTAAGAAACTCAAAGTCCTAATTTTAGATCCATTGCTTAGGAGGAGGTTTTGTCTGATGAAACCTGGAATCCTTTTGAGCAATTGAGAATCTTGTGATCATTAGGAGACCTCTAGAGGTATATTGTCTTGAAGATGTGAGGGAAAATTTTGGGGTACAACAGCTGCCCCTGTTCAATATTCTGAGACATGAAAAGTTAGATTGGCATGTACGCCATTTGTGACCTGAATGTGGAAGCGGATTGAATAATTAAGCCCAAAATTTTGCACTCGTCGGTGCGTAAAGTGTAACGCCCCGATTCGATTTTCAATTTTTGTGGAGTCTTTTATTTTATTTGTATGATAATTGTTTTATTTGTGAAATTATCATGATGATATGATATGTTGGTGTGATATGTGATTTTACCGTTTTGTGAATTTTTGGGTAAAATTGGTTTGGAGGGTATTTTAGATATTTGTTAATTAGTAATAAGTTAGAAATTAGTAGAATTGGTATTTTTGTGAGAGAATGATATTTGGTTGGAAAGAGTAGAAAATAGAAATAGAAAGAAAAAGAATATAAGAGAGTGAGAAAGAGTGAAATAGAAAGTTGGTAAGAAGATAAAGAAAAAGAGAAGAAAGAAAAAGAGAGAAGAGAAAAAGAAGAGAAAAGAGGGAAAGTTGGAAAAGCTTCAAGATTGCTCCTAGGAATCGGTATAATCGGGTAAGGGTGATAAGCATTGTTATCTTAATATTGTGTATGATTATGTATGTGTTTGAATGATTGGGTTTTTGTTTTGATAAAGTTTAAAGAAGATGAATAGTTAGGGTTTTAGAGAAAATGTGAGAAATTGGTGGATTAATCAGTTAGAAATCGTTGTAATCGAAGTATGGTGTTAGATATATGCTTTAGAACATGTTTATGGAAGTATTTTGGAGATTGGGAAGTGTTTGGTAGGTCTGTTCGCAGCTGAGAAATTCTGGAATTCGCAATGGTCGCTCAGCGAAAGTTCCAGGGATTTCCTCGCTCAGCGAGCCTGTAGATTTTTGAGAAAATTGTGTTTTAATCCGTAGCTTTTGTTTCGGTATCCGTTTTTATTGTTCCTTATATCGATTCGAAGCTAGAAACGTGTAGAAACTAATGATGCTAAGAAATGTAATTTTTAGCCGACTTTCACCCGACTTTTCCGATAAAACGTAAATGAAGTAATTATGGAAATGTGGGTTGATGTGATGTTGTGGTCGTTTGGCAAATGAATACATTGTTTGAATTGAATGTCAATGTTGTTAATTGAATGAGATGAATGCATAATTATGTTGTGAATAAGGTATGCATTTTCAAGAATGTTGTGTGTCATTTTGCATGTAAAGCATATGTATGAATTCTTGTGCCGTGGGATTCTTTGTGAATCCGTTGTAGCATCGTGTGCTCATGTGGAGTGTGAGCAATGACTACAACATGATTGTGTGCCCATGTGGGGTGTGAGCAATAAGATTGTGTGCCCGTGTGGGGTGTGAGCAATCCAAAAACATCGTGTGCCCGTGTGGGGTGTGAGCGATGGGTGATATATTCACATTGATTGTGTGCCCGTGTGGGGTGTGAGCAATCAGATTGTGTGCCCATGTGGGGTGTGAGCAATCCATAAACATTGTGTGCCCATGTGGGGTGTGAGTAATGGGGAACATCGTGTGCCGGACGGGGAGTTACTTTAGGTAACAAGCGATGATTCCATTTGGTTCCTGAGTGAACCTGCTGAAATGTTGAGTCGGTACCGCATTGCATCTGCATAGAGTCGTGTGTCGGTCTCTATTAGTTGCATTTTATCATTTTAATTATGATATGCAGAAATAAACATGAATATGCATATGTTTAGTTGGAGTATTATGGAGATGATAGTATGTGTGATGAAACATACTTGTTGTATATATGCATGTTTGATATATGTATATGTATGTGATTTATACATTTGTAATGTATATGTGTGATTAAACATAGCTAGACGTATGTTTATGCGGAATGAATAGAATTGAGGTATAAACATAAATAATGTAAGTTTATGTGAATTAGTGAATTAGTGCATGATGAACATGCTTGATTTGTGTATGTACACGTTGCAATATGTATAGGTGATGAGGTATGAATTGTGGTGAGAATATGTTTTATGTGCATTTTATATGTTGAGATATATAATTATATGTAATGTTATTATGATAATGTTTCTCACCCTTCTGCTGTTTTATGATGCTCTATGAGGCATTGCAGAGTAGGTTGCTGGATGGTATTTTTGTGAAGCTCGTCTTCATATTTTGGTCTGTCAGCTCTGATATGTAGCACCTGGTAGCTAGGCTTGGCTTGATGCCTTTTTGTGAATGCATTTGTATATGTATTTTTATGATAGATGTTTTATGTAAACATGGCATTATTTTGGTGATTCAAACTTGTGGATATATTTATGATAAGTATATAAGTTTGAAATTGTTATGTGGTTTCCACTGTTGTTTGAATTAAATGAATACGGGTGTAAGGATGAAATCCTTGTGTCTGCAAGTTACCCCGTTTGTTGCATATCTTTATTGAGCAGATGTTGTATGATTTCAATTTCAAGTATAATGTGGCATTGCTCTTTTATACCATGTTTCAAATATTACTCTGATGGAATTTTTAATATGTGCCTAAATGATTTAATTGCTTATTTGGGGTATAGAAAGGGGGTGTTACATTAAGTGGTATCAGAGCCAGTGTTCGAGTCAGTTGTGTCTGTCTTGATGTCGTTATGATTGAACTTTTGTTTAATCTTGTTGTTTTGTTTGGAACAATCAGTATATGGCTGGTAGAAATGACAATGATATGGATGCTGCTTTGGAAGCAATGGCTAGGGCGGTGCAGGGAGCGCCGAATGTGAATGCTAATGATGAGTTCAGGAAGAATCAACCGTCGGTCTTCAAAGGAAGATTTGATCCTGATGGTGCTCAAAATTGGTTGAAGGAGATTGAAAGAATCTTCATAGTCATGGACTGTGCTGAAGAAAGTAAGGTGAGGCTTGGTTCTCACATGTTGGAGGAAGAAGCCGATGATTGGTGGGTCGGTAGAAGTCAAGCCCTTGAGGAGGAGGATGAAGAGATAACTTGGGAAGTTTTTCGTACTGATTTCTTAGGGAAGTACTACCCTGAGAGTGTGAAGGGAAAGAAAGAGATGGAATTCGTTGAGCTGAAGCAAGGTAGTATGTCAGTGGTTGACTATACTGCTAAGTTTGTGGAATTGGTTCAGTTTCATCCTCATTATATTGTTGCTACTGTTGTGTTTTCTAAGTGCATTAAGTATGAAAATGGCTTGCGTCCTGAGATTAAGCAAGCTGTGGGATATCAGAGGATTAGAAGGTTTTCAGATTTGACTGAATGTTGTAGAATCTTTGAAGAAGATAGAAAAGCTCGTTCTACACATTACAAGAGTGTGAATGAGAGGAAAGGGAAGCAACAAGGTAGAAGTGAACCTTATGTGACACCCGCTGATAAGGGCAAACATAGGGGAAACTTTGATAGGAGATCTGGTGGAGGGAGTTCCGGTCCCGTTAAGTGTTACAAGTGTGGCGATTTAGGCCACAAGTCTTTTGAGTATGGGAAGAATATTGTGAAATGTTCAAACTGTGGAGGTCTTGGACATGCTACTACCGAGTGTAGGAGGAACATTGTGAAGTTCTTCAATTGTGGGGAAGTTGGTCATATTAGTACTAAGTGTACTAAGTCGAAGCAAGCTCAGGCGGGCGGAAAGGTGTTTGCATTAGCAGGGAAGGATACTACTAGTGCAGGCCGTTTGATTAAAGGTACATGATTTATTAATAGTACACCTTTAGTTACTATTATTGATACGGGAGCGACTCATTCGTTCATTTCTCTTGAGTGCACTAAGCGTTTGAATTTGTTTATCTCTTCTTGGGGTAGTGAGATGGTTATTGAGACTCCTGCTTCAGGGTCGGTAACTACTTCTTTGGTGTGTGTAAGTTGTTCTTTGACCATGTATGGTAAAGATTTTGTTATGGATTTATTTTGTTTGTCGTTGGAAGGTTTGGACGTGATATTGGGTATGAACTGTTTGCAATTTAATCGAGTTCATATAGATTGTTATCATAAGTTAGTAAGGTTTCCTTCTTTGGATGATGATGAAGAAGAGAGTTTCCTATCCACTAAAGAGTTGAATAAACTTTTAGTGGACGAAGCTCAATTGTTTGGTTTGTTTGCATCATTGTCAGTGGAAGGCGAAGTGGAGATAAGTAGGTTTCCAGTGGTGTGTGATTTTCCAGAAGTGTTTCCAGATGATATTAAGGATGTGCCGCCGGAAAGAGAAGTTGAGTTTTCTATTGATCTAGTTCCGGGTACTAGACCGATTTCGATAACACCGTATCGTATGTCAACTTCATAGTTGGTAGAATTGAAGAAGCAGTTGAATGACTTGTTGGATAAGAGGTTTGTTAGGTCGAGTGTTTCTCCTTGGGGTGCGCCGGTTTTGCTGGTAAAGAAGAAGGATGGAAGTATGCGGTTATGTATTGATTATCGACAATTGAACAAGGTGACAATTAAGAACAAGTATCCGCTTCCGAGGATCGATGATTTAATGGACCAATTGGTTGGTGCGCGTGATTTTAGTAAGATTGATTTGAGATCAGGATATCACCAGATTCGTGTGAAAGAGGAGGATATTCAAAAGACGGCTTTTAGGACACGGTATGGTCATTACAAGTATTCTGTGATGCCATTCGGAGTTTCTAATGCGCCAGGTGTGTTTATGGAATACATGAATCATATTTTTCATGAACATTTGGATCGTTTCGTGGTTATGTTCATCGACGACATTTTGATTTATTCTAAGTCTCAAGAAGAGCATGAAGAGCATTTAAGGATTGTGTTACAGATTTTGAAAGAGAAACAATTGTATGCTAAGTTATCAAAGTGCGAGTTTTGGTTGTCGAAGGTAAGTTTTCTTGGGCATGTTATTTATGATGGTGGTATTAGTGTTGATCCATCCAAGATTGATGCGGTAATGCAATGGGAAGTTCCTAGATCGGTTACGGAGATTCAAAGCTTTTTAGGCTTGGCGGGTTATTATCGGAGGTTTATCAAAGGATTTTCAAAGTTGGCACTTCCGTTAACGCAGTTGACTTGTAAAGGAAAGGATTTCATTTGGGATATTCAGTGTGAAGAGAGTTTCATGGAACTTAAGAGAAGGTTAACAACGGCTCCGATCTTGATTTTTCCGAATCCGACGGAACCATTTGTGGTGTTTTGTGAGGCTTCATTGTTTGGGTTAGGTGGTGTTTTGATGCAAGATGGAAAAGTTGTAGCTTATGCTTCAAGACAATTGAGGATGCATGAAAAGAATTATCCTACGCATGATTTGGAATTAGCGGCTGTGGTTTTTACTCTAAAAATTTGGAGGCATTATCTTTATGGTGCAAGGTTCGAAGTCTTTAGTGATCACAAAAGTTTGAAGTATTTATTCGATCAAAAGGAATTGAACATGAGACAAAGGAGATGGTTAGAACTTTTGAAGGATTATGATTTTGGTTTGAATTACCATCTGGGTAAGGCGAATGTGGTGGTTGATGCCTTGAGTCGTAAGTTGTTACATATGTCCGCATTGATGATAAGAGAATGGTAACTTTTGGAGAATTTTAGAGACGAGTTTGGTTTGCGAGATGACGCCGAGAAGCGTGAGACTTGGTATGCAACATGTTACGAATGATTTTCTTGCAACCGTTTGTGAAAAGCAAAAGTTGGATTTGAAATTTGTTGAGTTGATGATGAATGAGAATGAGGATTTCAAGGTTGATAATTTTAGAGTTTTGAGATTCCGTGGTCGTATTTGTATTCCCGATGATGAGGAGTTGAAAAAAATGTTATTGGAAGAGGGACACCAGAGTAATTTAAGTATACATCTGGGAGCGAATAAGATGTACCAAGATTTGAAGAAGATCTTTTGGTTGTCCGGATTAAAGAGAGATGTAGCTCATTTTGTATATGCGTGTTTGACTTGTCAGAAGTCTAAGGTGGAACATCAGAAGCCTAGTGGTTTGATGCAACCGTTGGATATTCCGGAATGGAAATGGGATAGTATATCGATGGATTTTGTTACGGGTTTACCGAATACGCAAAGAGGTCATAATTCTATTTGGGTAATTGTGGATAGGCTTACTAAATCTGCTCACTTTATTCTGATTGATATTAGTTATTCTTTGGAGAAGCTAGCCAAGATTTATGTTTCTGTGATTGTGAAGTTGCATGGAGTTCCTAAGAGTATTGTATCGGATAAAGATCCTAGATTTACATCGAGGTTTTGGGAAATTTTGCAAAAGGCTTTGGGTTCTAGGCTAAGATTGAGTTCGGCTTACCATCCGCAAACGGACGGTCAAACCGAGAGGACAATTCAATCGTTGGAGGATTTGTTGCGTGCTTGTGTGCTAGAGCAAGGTGGTGTTTGGGATAGTTATTTAGCATTGATTGAGTTCACATACAATAACAGTTTTCATTCGAGTATTGGTATGGCACCATTTGAGGCTTTATATGGACGAAGATGTCGAACACCTTTGTGTTGGCATGAGACCGGAGAGAGAACGGTAGTTGGACCGGAAATGGTACAACAAACAACGAAAAAAGTAAAGTTTATTCGGGAGAAGATGAAAGCTTCTCAAAGTAGTCAAAAGAGTTATCATGACAAGAGAAGAAAGGATCTTGAGTTTCAGGAAGGCGACCATGTGTTCTTGCGAGTTACACCAGTTACGGGTGTGGGTCGTGCTTTGAAGTCGAAGAAGTTGACTTCTCGTTTTATTGGACCATATCAGATTACTGCACGAGTGGGTGATGTGGCTTATCGTGTGGCGTTGCCTCCGAATCTTTCGAATTTGCATGATGTATTCCATGTTTCGCAACTTCGGAAGTATGTTCCGGATCCGTCACATGTTATTCCCATGGACAAGGTGGAAGTAAGAGATAACCTTACGGTGGAAGCTTTGCCGGTTAGGATTTTGGATCGTGAAATCAAGAAGCTAAGAGGCAAAGATATTGCGCTTGTGAAAGTGGCGTGGGGAGGCACTGCGGAAGGCAATATGACTTGGGAATTGGAGAGTAGGATGCGCGAGTCGTATCCGGAGTTGTTTGGATCAGGTAATATTTTCGAGGACGGAAATTTCTAAAGTGGGGGAGAGTTGTAACGCCCCGATTCGATTTTCCCAATTTTTGTGGAGTCATTTATTTTATTTGTACGATAATTGTTTTATTTGTGAATTATCATGATGATGTGATATGTTGGTGTGATATGTGATTTTACCGTTTTGTGAATTTTCGGGTAAAATTGGTTTGACGGGTATTTTAGATATTTGTTAATTAGTAATAAGTTAGAAATTAGTAGAATTGGTATTTTTGTGAGAGAATGATATTTGGTTGGAAAGAGTAGAAAATAGAAATAGAAAGAAAAAGAATATAAGAGAGTGAGAAAGAGTGAAATAGAAAGTTGGTAAGAAGATAAAGAAAAAGAGAAGAAAGAAAAGGAGAGAAGAGAAAAAGAAGAGAAAAGAGGGAAAGTTGGAAAAGCTTCAAGATTGCTCCTAGGAATCGGTATAATTGGGTAAGGGTGATAAGCATTGTTATCTTAATATTGTGTATGATTATGTATGTGTTTGAATGATTGGGTTTTTGTTTTGATAAAGTTTAGAGAAGATGAATAGTTAGGGTTTTATAGAAAATGTGAGAAATTGGTGGATTAATCGGTTAGAAATCGTTGTAATCGAAGTATGGTGTTAGATATATGCTTTAGAACATGTTTATGGAAGTAGTTTGGAGATTGGGAAGTGTTTGGTAGGTCTGTTCGCAGCTGAGAAATTCTGGAATTCGCAGTGGTCGCTCAGCGAGCTAAACCTAGCTCAACGAAAGTTCCAGGGATTTCCTCGCTCAGCGAGCGAGAGGGCGCTCAGCGAGCCTGTAGGTTTTTGAGAAAATTGTGTTTTAATCCGTAGCTTTAGTTTCGGGTATCCGTTTTTAGTGTTCCTTATATCAATTCGAAGCTAGAAATGTGTAGAAACCAATGATACTAAGAAATGTAATTTTTAGCCGACTTTCACCCGACTTTTCCGATAAAACGTAAATGAAGTAATTATGGAAATGTGGGTTGATGTGATGTTGTGGCCGTTTGGCAAATGAATACATTGTTTGAATTGAATGTCAATGTTGTTAATTGAATGAGATGAATGCATAATTATGTTGTGAATATTGTATGCATTTTCAAGAATGTTGTGTGTCATTTTGCATGTAAAGCATAATGTATGCATTCTTGTGCCATGGGATTCTTTGTGAATCCGTTGTAGCATCGTGTGCTCATGTGGAGTGTGAGCGATGACTACAACATGATCGTGTTCCCATGTGGGGTGTGAGCGATTGGATTGTGTGCCCGTGTAGGGTGTGAGCAATACAGAAACATCTTGTGCCCGTGTGGGGTGTGAGAAATCCATAAACATTGTGTGCCCATGTGGGGTGTGAGCAATAGGGAACATCGTGTGCCCGACGGGGAGTTACTTTAGGTAACAAGCGATGATTCCATTTGGTTCCTGAGTGAACCTGCTGAAATATTGAGTCGGTACCGCATTGCATCTGCATAGAGTCGTGTGTCGGTCTCTATGAATTGCATTTTATCATTTTAATTATGATATGCAGAAATAAACATAAATGTGCATATGTTTAGTTGGAGTATTATGGAGATTATAGTATGTGTGATGAAACATACTTGTTGTATATATGCATGTTTGATATATGTATATGTATGTGATTTATACATTTGTAATATATATGTGTGATTAAACATAGCTAGAGGTATGTTTATGCGGAATGAATAGAATTGAGGAATAAACATAAATAATGTAAGTTTATGTGAATTAGTGAATTAGTGCATGATGAACATGCTTGATTTGTGTATGTACACGTTGCGATGTGTATAGGTGATGAGGTATGAATTGTGGTGAGAATATGTTTTATGTGCATTTTATATGTTGAGATATATAATTATATGCAATGTTATTATGATAATGTTTCTCACCCTTCTGATTTTTTATGATGCTCTATGAGGCATTGCAGAGTATGCTGCTGGATGGTATTTTTGTGAAGCTCGTCTTCATCTTTTGGTCGGCCGGCTCTGATATGTATCACCGGGTAGCTAGGGTTGGCTTGATGCCTTTTTGTGAATGCATTTGTATATGTATTTTTATGATAGATGTTTTATGTAAACATGGCATTATTTTGGTGATTCAAACTTGTGGATATATTTATGATAAGTATATAAGTTTGAAATTGTATGTGGTTTCCGCTGTTGTTTGAATTAAATGAATACGGGTGTTAGGATGAAATCCTTGTGTGTGCAAATTATCCCGTTTGTTTCATATCATTATTGAGCAGATGTTGTATGATTTCAATTTCAAGTATAATATGACATTGCTCTTTTATACCATGTTTCAAATATTACTCTGATGGAATTTTTAATATGTGTCTAAATGATTTAATTGCTTATTTGGGGTATAGAAAGGGGGTGTTACATTAAGTAACACTGTTGGTTGAATGTATTGCTTGAATGGGCTTAAAGATGTCATTCAGAGTAACTGAATATGGGCTTATAGATGCCATCCAAAGTGTCTGTTGATAGGAGTATTAGAATGTGTCTACGTTTGACTCTATTTGAATGTTGTTACTGAACTAAGTATCAGAACTAGATCTTCGTCTCAACCATCTTTGAATTGTCTCTGTAACATATCATGAACTAAGTATCAGAACTAGATCTTCGTTTCGATCGTCTCTGTACTGTCTCTGGAGAATACCCTGAAGTAAGTATCAGAACTAGATCTTCGTTTCGATCGTCTTTGTACTGTCTTTGGGAAAATATTCTGAACTAAGCGTCAGAACTAGATATTTGTTTCGATCGTCTCTGAACTGCTTCTGGAAAGTATCCTGAACTAAGTATCAGAACTAGATCTTTGTCTTGATCATCTATGAACTGTCTCTAGGAGTTAATAATGTTTATCTGACCGTGAACTATCCTGAAAAGGAAAGGTTAGTTTTATGCGAGATCATTTGATGTATGCATGTATGGCATGACTTTCTTAATATAAATGATAATGTCGTATTCATTATGGATGTGTATGTCATGATGTGATGTAAATGATGTATGAACTATGTAGTTGAAGCACATTAGTAGCTTCGTGTAATAACTGCTAGTTGGAGAAAATAAATCCCAATTTGTTGCTGAGGAGTATGAAGACACCGTTCCCGTCTTGTTTCAAAATATTGTACTTGGGATCTTTCGACTTCCATCCGTCGTAATTTTTATTGAAAGATTAAATTCCTAAATACCCTGACTGGGGATAAAAAAGATGGACATTCCCCTGAGAGACTTATCCGTCCGAGTGTCAATTCTTATAAGGATATCAGGCTTGAGAGAAATCTGCCTGGGACTTTGTAGAGTTAGAAGTACATGAGGTTACTTGGAATACTTCGCTGAAATAAATTCGTAAAGATTACTTGTGGGGATGAACATGCGAGGATCTGTTGGATATGAACTTTTTTGGGGATTCCTACCTCCGAGAGTCCTTAGTAAATGCTATTATCGTAATTTTATATATGTATTTTTGGTAAACATCAATCATAATCAAAACAATATATACATTCAAACATAATCATTGGACGTTTACGCTTAAGTAAAACGGGAAAAGTAAACCTGAATTTGAAAATGGAATTGTATTAATCTTGAAAGTGGCCTATAAATAGGCAAGTTTTAACAAAGAGACAAAAATCATAGTAAGAGGAATTTGTCGTAGAAAAAGAGTACAGAAAACAAGGAAAAACAACTATGTGTAAATGATCCCATCAAGTTTCAACTCTGATATTGCCATTATCTTCAAGTATCTCATCTTTCGCTGTCGGAAGAGAAACGATTGGACTGATCTGCACCTGTTTGAACTTGACATGGGTAGCACAACTAGTTGAAGTTACATGGGTGATCTAATGATACATAGTCGTAAGCTTTAATCCCTAACTTTTTCCTGGACCGCCCTTTCAGGTTTTCAGTCCACCAGGATACCCTTTTTTGCCCAAGCCGCCTTTTCAGGTTTTCGACTTGCCGGGTGTACATTTATATATATATATATATATATATATATCCTTAATTTTTTCCCGAACCCTTTTGGTTCGCCGGGATGCCCTTATTTTTGCCTAGTCCAGTCAACCTAACGGTCTCTTTTTATGCGTAGTATTTTTTGACTATGTTTGTGTTCACAGGTTGCGGGAAATCTTCACCATCCATAGTAGTAAGCATCATAGCACCTCTAGAAAATACTCTTTTGACTACAAATGGTCCTTCATATGTGGGAGTCCATTTTCCCCTGGGATCACCCTGTGGTAATATGATACGCTTTATCACCAAATCTCCAGCCCAATATTCTTGATGTTTGACTTTCTTATTAAAGGATTTGATCATAAGCTTATGATACATCTGACCATGATAAACAACCGCAAGCCTCTTTTCATCAATCAAGTTTATCTGGTCAAGACGAGTTTGAACCCATTCGTCTTTATCTAAGTCTGCATCTTTCATAATTCTTAAGGAAGGAATCTGAACTTTAATGGGTAGTACTGCTTCCATACCATAGACAATAGAGAATGGGGTTGCCCCGGTTGAGGTATGTACTGTGGTACGATAACCATGGAGAGAAAATGGTAACATTTCGTGCCAATCTTTGTATGTAACTGTCATCTTCTGCAAGATTTTCTTAATGTTCTTGTTGGCGGCTTCCACTGCGTCATTCATCGTTGGTCGATATGGAGAAGAATTGTGATGCTTAATCTTGAACTGCGTACAGAGTTCAGTAAGCATATTGTTGTTAAGATTAGTAAATTTTTTATGATAATCCTTTCAGGGATGCCATATCTACATATAAGATTATGCTTGATGAACCAAGCCAAAACATTCTTGGTAACAGAAGCAAACGAGGTTGCCTCTACCCACTTCGTAAAGTAATAAATAGCAACAAGAATGAAACAATGTCCATTGGAAGTGGTAGGTTTGATCTCACTAATCATATCAATGCCCCACATTGCAAAAGGCCAAGGAGCAGTTAGAAAATTCAACGGAACTGGAGGCACGTGTACTTTATCAGCATATATCTGGCACTTATGACAAGTTTTGGAGTGCTGATAGCAATCAGCTTCCATGGTAGATTAGTAGTAACCTGCTCTCAAAATCTTCTTAGCCATCGTATGCCCACTAGAGTGAGTACCAAAGATCCCATTATGCATGTCTTCCATAATCTCTCTTGCTTCCTTCTTGTCCACACATCGAAGCAAAGTCGAATCGTGATTACGCTTGTACAAAATTCCATTACTCAGGAAAAATTTGGCATAAAAATAGATGCCCCTTCAGGATACTCCTGAGTTTTGAGATATCTTTTTACTTCGTGGAACCAAGGTTTATCTTCCACTCCCTCAGTATCAACCTCATAACAATATGACAGTTCATCTAATCGATCAATAGTAATTCTAAGAGCTTCATTGTCCCAACTGACTTCAAACATAGATGACATTGTAGCTAATGCGTCTGCCAATTTATTTTCTTCTTGTGGAATATGTTCAAAAGTGACCTCTTCAAATTATGGGATCAAAGTCAACACATGTTCTCGGTAAGGAATGAGATTTGGATGCTTTGTGTACCAATCTCCTTTAATTTGACTAACTACTAGGGTTGAATCCCCATATACATTCAAGAATTGGATCTTCATCCCAATGGCAGCCTTGATACTCATGATACACGCTTCATATTCAGCCATATTGTTGGTACAATCAAAACAAAGTCTTGCAGTAAACGGTGTATAACAACCCTCAGGAGAGATAATCACAACACCAATATTGTTACCAAGTGCATTAGAAGCTCCATCAAAAACCATTGTCCATCGGGATCCCTGTTCAAGTCCTTCATACGGTCTAAGTTCTTTATGATCAGTAACATGCATAATATCTTCATCTAGAAACTCAAAATTCATAGACTTATAGTCATCCACCGCTTGATGAGCCAAATGATCAGCTACCACACTTCCTTTAATTGCCTTATGAGTAGTGTATTGTATGTCATATTCTGTCAAAATCATTTGCCATCTCGTTATTCATCCGAAGAGAGAAGGTTTCTTAAATATGTATTTGATATGATCCATCTTCGAAATCAATAAAGTGGTATGAGTCAACATATACTGTCTTAGTCAGCGAGCAGCCCATGCCAAAGTGCAACAAGTCTTCTCGAGCAGTGAGTATCTTGTTTCACAGTCGGTAAACTTTTTGATAAGGTAGTATATTACTTTCTCTTTTCGACCAGACTCGTCATGTTACCCCAATACACAACCCATTGAATTGTCCAACATTGTCAGGTACATAATCAAGGGTCTTCCCGCAACTGGTGGCATCAATATTGGAGGTTATTGGAGAGATTTCTTGATCTCATCAAAAGTTATCTGGACTTCGTCATTCCATTCCATTACTTGATCTTTCTTCAGCAATTTGAAGATTGGCTCACAAGTAGCGGTTAATTGGAAAATAAATCTTGCAATGCAGTTCAGGCGTCCCAAGAAACCTCTGACTTCTTTCTCAGTACGGGGAGCGGGCATATCTTGTATAGTTTTTACCTTTGCAAGGTCAACTTCAATACCTTTACCACTGACAACGAAATCCAATGGCTTACCAGATCTAACTCCAAAAGTACATTTGTTTGGATTAAATCTCAGGTTGTATTTCTTCAACCTCTCAAACAGTGTGTGTAGATGGTCAAGATGTTCTTCTTCAGTCTGGGATCTGGCTATCATGTCATCAACATATACCTCTATCTCGTGATGAATCATATCATGAAACAAAGCTACCATAGCACACTGATATGTTGTCTCAGTGTTCTTCAAACCAAATGGCATTACTTTGTAACAAAAGGTTCCCCACTGTGTGACAAACGTAGTCTTTTCCATATCTTCAGGTGCCATCTTAATCTGATTATAACCAGAGAAACCATCCATAAAAGAGAATACCTTATGTTGAGCAGTGTTGTCTACCAGAACATCAATATGTGGAAGCGAAATATCATCTTTGGGGTTGGCCTTGTTCAAATCCATGTAATCTACGCACATGCGTACTTTACCATCTTTCTTAGGCACCGGTACCACATTTGCAACCCATTGAGGATAAGAAGTGACAACTAAGAACCCCGCGTCAAATTGTTTCATCACTTCAGCTTTGATCCTTTCTGACATTTCAGGACGCATACGACGAACTTTCTGTTTTATCGGGCGACAATCTTCCTTTATTGGTAGACGGTGAACCACAATATCAGTATCAAGCCCTGGCATATCTTTATAAGACCAAGCAAAGGTTTCCATGTAATCATGTAGCATCTTAATTAACCTGTTCTTAACACTGTCTTCAAATTCAGCACATATCTTGATCTCTTTCGTATCTTTCTCAGTACCCAGATTCACAACTTCGATCGGTTCTTCATGCGGCTGTATAACTTTCTCTTCTTGCTGTAGCAACCTAGAAAGCTCTACAAGCACTTCACAATCTTCCTCATTTCCATCCTCGGCTTGGTAGATTGGATTCAAAAAGTTATAATTGGCAATAACATAACTGTTATCAATGGGGAGCAATTTGTAGACAGGGATTTTCGACAATGAGAAAATGAAAGCGAAAGAGATATGATTTGACATAAGAAAAAAGAGTTGGAAAATACATTTGAAAGGAGGATTTCGACACAGACAGTGAGAAGTGATTTTTCTGTACTTTCGACAAGAGACAGGGAATAAGACATTGTTTTGGTAATTTGATTAGTCAGTCGAAGGTGGTCATCTTTGATGATTTCGACAGATGTTGAACAAAGGTGTTGGTTCAGCAAAAAAGAAGAAATTCAAAATTTAAGATTGAAACGTTTGTCAAAAGTACGCGTGGAAGCATCTAATGGAATGAATGCATGCGGAAAGGCCAAGTGTCAAAATATTAAGATTTGCCCGTTAGTGACAGTTATTTTAGTTTCTTATATATATGGTAGTTCTTATCAGATTTGTGTGTGTGAAATTATTGTACAAATTCCTGTAAAAAAACTCAAAGTACCCGTGTGATAGAAAAGAGTGTAATTCTGGAAAAATGTACGTGTAAACACCATCTTTAATTCTTCAAGTTTAATAAATTCCAAGTTATTTAACATCTTTGTATTTTTACAATTCAGTCAATTTACAAGTCCTTTCTATTTCGACAGTCTTCACTTATTATGATCAATTACTTTATACATTTTTAGAAGTTATTTCCTTTAAGTTTGTCAAGTTATTTTACTCTTGTTCTTAGTTCTTAGTTCTATGAATCATACAAACATATGAGAGAAACTTAACAAAAAGTGAAACCATCAATATTGCTAAAAAATCATCACTTTCGACCAAATCAATTCGCACTTATGTCCTACGATTTGTATGGTTGATCCTGCAAGTAAACTAATCTAACGTTGGATTAGAAACCAGAGGTTGTTCGTCGAAAAACACCAGCGAACAATTTCATAGTAAAATATAAAATAAAATGCAAAAGAAATTCTAACTATAAAACGTGTAAAAAGATTGTATCAAAATCATTTTAATAAGGGCTTTTATTAAAATGCTCCCACTATTTTTACTCATACCAAATGATCCTCAACATTTGATTCAGAAAATCCCCTTGGAAGATTTTCTAGCGGGTCGAGATCCATATTTCACTTTGTTTTAAGTCTGCGTAGGCAGACTACACAAAACTCTGTTATTTAGGTAGAAACTCTTTTCAATTATATTTAATACAATTCTCGAATTTTATTAGTTGAGCGAATAACTCCTTATTATAATCCATCTTATGGATTATTCTCAACTCT
This sequence comes from Lathyrus aphaca, assembly GCA_963966055.1. Lineage (NCBI taxonomy): Eukaryota > Viridiplantae > Streptophyta > Magnoliopsida > Fabales > Fabaceae > Lathyrus > Lathyrus aphaca. Next base: position 643,484,808 of record OZ014519.1, read on the forward strand.
TGCTTTTAAACATGTATAATCACATTATAATTAATTTAGTTAAGTCAAACCCAAAATTTTAGCCGTTAGATATTACATTTATCTCATGACACCTTACTAATATAAAACATGCACCTCGCGTTAGGCGAAACCTACATTATTCGATACTAGTCTTGATGAATGCTAAATTTTGGAATCAATTAACTTAATATTTAACTGATTTGATTAAATTTGATCTCACTAGTTTGTGTATCTCATACACTCACATAATTGTGTGTCTTATACACATACATACAAACATACATTTCGCGGATCACATACATAAATTAAAAGTTGATAATACGATTATGACCACCTAAAATGCAAGAATTAAATAAACTACTTTATTATAATTCTTTGACCCACGAGCAAGTTTCTCAAGTCTCTCCATCGACATCATCGTTTGACATTGTCTTCTCTTCAACTCTTGAACTCGAACAATTATAATATTATATAAATAAAATAAAAAATCAAATGGCACGACACACGGGTCGTATTTAATTACAATAAACCACGACACGCATGTCGTATATAAAAATTAACAAACGCCAAAATCTAAGGTCATAACCGTATACCAATTTATTTAATAATAAATAATAAAATAAAAATAATAATAGATTATCAGTTTCTAAATATTGACACATTAACACTTGATGGTTTTTGCGAACCCTAAAGGCACAACTCTTGCGTCGTCACAAACCATATTGCATAACTGTTCATACCATCAAAACATAATGATTGACTATTCAATATGATTGATCAAAATATCATTGCTTCACCATACAAATGTCGGATTCCGAAGCAGAATGCACATTGATCTTTCAAATGTATAACAATCATTACACTAATTAATGGACGAAACAAAATAGTGTATCAAATACACTTCGCATTAGAAATATTTATATTGTACATAAATTTATCAATTATATTTGTATCAATTATGGATGATCGAAGTAACGCGACTTCACCATACTAATGTCGGATTTCGAAGCATAGTCAACACCGAGCATCCAAATTACACAAAACTTGATGTCAATATTTAATATTAAATAATAAACATTTTATTATTGTTTATAATAATAAACTATTTTATTATTAATTAATTATAATAATAAACTCTTTTATTATTATTATTTAATAAAATGCAACAATTCATGAAAACACTAAAGTTCATTAAATATATTTTACTAACTTTGAAACATAAAACTGATATATGCAACCAAATAGTATGCTTAAAAACTATTATCCAATTACTGTTCATATCACAATATTCATAAAATTGGTGTTGCACAAATTTTAGTTACGACACACACATATTTTAAATTATTTTAAAAAACAATGTGTCTAACAATTAATATATTAAGAATAGTCGTGACATACCATATACATAATGAAAATATTATCCACAAATACATCGCAAAACATCATATCACAGTTACGACTCATATTTTGAAACAATTTCAAAAAGGACTATGTATAACAATGAATATATTAACATATAAACATCATAAAAATCAAATAAATTTGAATTAATGATTTAATCAGAACCAGACTCTGATACCACTGTTGGGACCTAAGAGGGGTTTTTCAAATTTTTTAATTCTTTTAGCGGAACAATCCCGATGAATGGATCTTGATTAAACCATTAATCACAAATCATACGCAAAATAGGAATTCTGAATTACATATTGAAGCGTGCTTTAACTTTGATCACGAACGAGGAAAATACTATCGTCTCTACGAAGTCCACGCGAGTACAAAGTGGAACGTGGTGCTAACCGTCTCTTGTTATAAGAAAATTGACAATTAGGATTGACAAGGGAAATAACACCTCTTTTTATAGAGAACTACTAAAACCCAATGCTCTTATTTTGGGTTTTTCCAAAATAAGTTCAATCTTATTTAATTAAACTATTTTAATTAAATAAAATACTATTATATTTAACTAAACTCTTTTAATAAACATTAATTAAATTAAATCATATTTAATTTAATCAATTGTCAATTCTCATTTATTTAATTAAATCATATTTAATCAAATAAATTATATTTTTGTTAATTTATTAAATAATACAATTAACACATAATTTAATTAAATCTTATTTAATTTAATCATTCGTTCCACTATCAGTACTCTATGAGTGTGACCCTGTAGGTTCTCGTAACGTTGGCAATAATATTAAATCACTTGTTTAATATTATAAATAGTAAGCGGTATCTAGCAACACATCACTGCTACCCAAGTGACGAGAATGTCGTGTGATCTGACATAACCTTTCTGTGATAATGATCATGTGTAAAATTACTCTTTTGTCATTATATCTATATTGAACCACAAGGCATATAATGTGTCACCCTTGTATAGTCCAATATTTTATTCCTTGATCTCGAATATACTTGATAATAACAAATAAGCCTAATATTTCATATTGACTTATTTGAGCACAACCATGCATTTTACAGTCATAATCTATCAAGGGGCCCATAGATATGACTCCCATATTTGTAGGAGGGTCAAATCCCATCTAGGTCACTCTTGTCCCTCAACATGATTTGTGAAGTACCTATCAAGCATATTTATGGTCGTCCTGTTACGGATAACGTTCGATTGGAAATAAAGTACCCAACTCCATATCTAGGGTCCATAGTGGTTTCAGGTCGAAGGGTGGTATACATCATTATCTCTATGAGAATAACTTATGACACTTACATAACAAACTATGTAGTATTCTCATGGTGGGTCAAGTATAAGTATTACTCCTAATATTTATACCTACATGAAGACTTGATATCTCATATCCATGACTTGTGAGATACAGTCATCATCTACTCACATAATAGTCTCTATGCATTACTGTTGTCCTATTTGACAATAAAACTTAACTACAGATACTTTAAGACTAGCATCCTTATGTTTAGTGAAATCTCACGATTAAGTCACACTTAATGTATCATTAAACAGACTAATTATTCCAATGACTTCATTATGTCATACAAAAATAAAACAATAAATACAATGCCTAATAAGTATATATATTAACAAACAATATATATATATATATATATATATATATATATATATATATATATATATATATATATATATATATCAATGTCAAGATACAAAAGCATATTAATCCAATATTCATTGGCTATTAAGGTTTACTCCAACATGAATATATATTAGTACTGACTTATTTATCTGATACTAACTGATATTTTATGTGCATACTTGTTGAAGCATCTGGCCTGGCATCTGGCCTCAATCTTGTGTGTTGATATGTGTTAGTAGTAAAAATTGTTATATGACTATTGACTATTAACCTATGTGTACATGCATGACTAAGGCATCTTGAGTCATTGCATGTTTATTATTGTGGAGTATTGAGTGTAGCAAACTCATGATATTGAGTGTGTGTGTGTGTGTGTGTGTGTGTGTGTGTGTAACTACCTTATTGTCATACCCCAAATTTTAACCATGCATTTTCATTATTCATCTGGTTGTATCCTCATTTGCATCATTTTTTGTATAATATCAAACATCTCATGTGTGTGTCTTTTAGGCGTTGCTAGTCCCATGAAAATACAAAAAATATATATGTTATTGTTGTTTATTTATCTATGTTGTTTAGGGTTTTTTTGAGATGTCAACAACGAAAGCATTGGTTGTAAGCCATAGGTGTTTGTTCATTCAAGTTAAGATCAGATGGAAATTTAACCTAATCTGTTTCGGACCATTAAGATTTCGTTTAAGTGATAAGTTATCAGTGGACTATTTCTCAGGAAATGTTCAGTATGGTTCATTAGTCCAAGTTGTGTTGATATGTGGATTTATTTTCCTGGAGATTGATTCTGACAAATTCATAGATATTATAGAAAATTTAAAGTGAATTCAAATGGTTGTGGCTTCAGTTGCAAGATAGCCAATGGTTCATGAGTGTTTTCATTCTTTTAACCAGAGGCTTGTGGAAAAGTTCCAGTTTGGTTACGGATTAAAATCAGGATTTCACTATTTATTTTTTTAGACCATTATCCATTTTTCAGACCAATTTCATCCAATTCAATCCATTAATCCATTCCAAACAATTATCCATTTCTAAACCATTTTCCATTTTAATTCATTTTCAATAACCATTGTCCATTTTTAATTACCAATATCCAAAATCCATTTCCTTATCCACATTCCAATTGTTATCTATTTTCAATCATTCATAAACAATTGTCCATTTTTATAATCATTTTTTTCATTACTCTATTTAACCATACAATTTATCCAACAAAAAATCCAACAAAAAAATCATTCAAAAACCCATTTATATTAATACATAAGCCCATTACATTTCTATAGTAATATCTTTTCTAAGGATATTCTATAGACCTTCATCAATCCTTTATCAAGACCAATGAGTGAAAAATATGTTTAGCTCTTCCATCATTTAAATTCGGTGGAATCATCCTTTGAATATGGTAGGAAAAGTTATATGATATTTTTCATATGGCATTTGATTCCTTCTTGAAGAAGAGATATAATTTTCTCATTGGATCATTATCTGCACCACTATTCAGTGTTAAGCATAAACCATGCTCTGATACCAATTAAAGGTGTGGAAAATACACAAGAAGGAGGTTAAGAAGGAGGTTTGAATTGTGTCTGTGTTTTCTTAATTTAGCTTTTGATCATAATTACAAAATCATAACTGGTGTTCAGATTCTGCTTTAATTCATTAGTAGCGGAGTTAACAGAAGTAAATAAATAACAATAGAAGACACATAAAATTTATTCTGGTTCCTACCCTAACTGATAGTACTCATTCCCCTTGCCTCACAAGATTTTTTCATTGTAATCACATCATGATTACAATCGCTTATACTTCTGCATAAGTCTTTTACACTTGCTCAGACCCACTGCCTGAGACTTCTGCTCAATCATCCTTGCTGATTAAGACTCTTACAGCTCAAGCACATAGCAAGAGGCTTACATAGCTAAAGAGCCTTGGCTTGAGTCTTGTTTCTTGAATTCCAATGAGACAAGACTTCTACACAAGCACATAGCCAGAGACTTTGATCTAAACTACTGAACATACCCAGCAAAATAGAGAACAAGGCGTACATGATACAAGTATCAGAGGTACGGGAAATCACCATAGCAAAAACCTAAAGCACTTAAGATTTATAAGATATTCAATGGTAAGATATCTTAAGGCTTTTACAATTACAACCTACAAACATAAAAATTGCATATTACAATAGAGTTAATAATTGTTTGATCTTGCTACTCCTTCTTTTGAAGAATCCTTGTTAAAAATTCAGCTTTGAACCTTCAGCCATATTTATAGCATTTGCAGAAAACTAGTCGTTGAAAAGCTAATTTAATCAAGTGTCTTTGTCTTTGCTCCATAGTACAAGAGGTGTTTAAGATAGATACACAGAAGATTCTAAACCCATTGTGTATCGCGTTTAACCTTTGAGTCTTCAAGAAGTTTTGTCCTGATAGAGCCGTTAGGAGTAGACATCCATAAAACATGTCAGTTTTTCTTGAGCCTTGCAATCTTGTAGACTCTGACTGACAAACTAATAAGATAATACATTTTGCTTTCTACAATACGGACAACTTTCAAGTTTATCACCAACTCTGAGTGATAGCAGATGTTGATATACAATTACCAAGTGTAGTGACTCATCTAAATGTTGGGACGTTCAACACCAGAGTTTACGCTCATACTAGTAAATGTTCTTCAAATTCTGCCACCAGAAGCTAGTAATGTAGCAACTCCCAAGTGTATTTGTATACATATAATTTTGACACCATGGAAGAGTCCCAGCAGCCGGAGGATTTGTTAAGCTTTGTTCCTTACACGTCATCATTATCTAACATGGCAGTTTCTCAGCTTCTCTCATGTTTTAAATAGGTGATGTACGTGGCTTCGAAGGTTTTTTCAACCAGATTAGATCACTCTTTCTTCCAAACATGACTAAGAAGATTAGATCACTCTTTCTTCCAAACATGTCCAGAATCTCGAGAAGGTTTGTGATGATTTGGTTTCTTATTATGGCGAACAGATGTCTATCGAAAGGAGACGAGTTACCCTTTAGGAAGTTCTTCACATCACTACTGGAAAATTCTTTTTGTATTTTTGACAAGATATAAATACGAGGATTCGACGAGGAAGAGATGAGGATTGTTTGAAATTCAAACGGGTTCGACAGGGCAAAAAGATGCGTCGTTTCGTCAGTTTAAAGAGCAGTTTCTATGAATAACGGTTATTCGTCAGATAATATTACGTGGAAGATTATCAGTGATTAGTAACATGCAAGATGCCAAGTGGCGAAGTCTTAGGATTTGACCGTTGTTCGACGGTTATGATATTTGTATATAAATAGGATAGTTTGCTTTGTGAAAAGTGTGTGTAAAATTCTGTACAACATTTATGTGATTACTCTAATACTCGTGTGTAAAGAGAAAGGAGAATTATCTGGAAAATGTACGTGTAAACACCATCTTATTTTTAGTTATAAAATTAGATTTATCATTCATATCTTGTTTAAGTTTATATTTTCATTTACTTTTAAGCAATCCATTTTCCAGTCATTTACTTCCTAAGTCAATCTATATTTCAACAAACCTTTAAGGCAAACTTTAAAGTTTCTTTGGTAGTTTCATTAGACAAACATCACCCTATTGTAATATCAATAAGAACAATCTTGTTGAGTAATTGTTCGACAGAACATAATAAGAATCAACAAAACTCATATATTTAGAATCCATCCTTTGATATTTAGCACATGTGTCCTAGGACTTGTGTGGTTGGTCCTGCAAGTGACCCTTTTCCAAGGAATTGGTAAACCAGAGGTTGTTCGCCAAAAACACCAGCGAACAAATTGGCACGCCCAGTGGGACAGTGCTAAAGTAATAACAAGGATTCTCAACCCAAAAAGAGTTTACTACGTTGTATGATTCTACGAAGTGGTAAATTAGTCGTGACTGATATAGAAAGACCTAGGCGAACTAGAGTAAGGAAAATGGCTATCCCACCACCAGTAAATAATGATGAAATTCCAGTTTCCACTGCCATTCCTTCGACAGGAGGGAATGTGGAAACACTCCACATTTCAGAAGGAGGAAATCCCTCAATATCTGGATCGATACCAGGAATGTCGTTGTCTCAAAGCGGACCCAGTTCCTCCAGAATAGGGAATTCGATACCTATGAGTACTCCTCCCCCTGGGGGAAATAACTTCAGTCCCTATCAAACGAATTTTTCCACACCTATGTTTGGAAGGGAACACCCTTATGGAATGCCAACTTCAATGATGGCTAGTTTGCATAACGCAACACCATTATATTCTGATATTGTGGCCCACATGTCTTCGCCATTACAAGGTTAAGGTTATGGTGGAAACATTAGTAGACCAAACCAACCCCCACTAGGATTCCACATGCTAGCAATTACAACTAATTATGCGCAGGCAATCTGTCAACAAATGGATGAAAGCAACCATGAAATGGTCCATAGGTTGATTCAACAAATGGGGGAAGTGTTCAACCCTTTAATACAAAGCACCACTCAAACAAACCAAATATTGGCAACAAAAATGGTGCGTATTGCTGAATTCTTTGGAGTACCCCAAATTCGACAGAGAGAGCCGGTGGTCCATAATCCAGTAATCAATGCCGAAGAAGAACCAACAATAAATCAGAGACCCTTAAACAATCCTCAGGCAAATATAAGGATTCAAGAAGAGGTAGTCGAACACCCTCGCGTCGAAGTCCCCATCCAATAGGAGCCTAGGAGGTTGTTAGTACAGAGAGGTCAAGACGCTGATGACATTTTACAACGAAGAATGTAGTATAATAATCCACCTGTCGAAAACAATTTGGCAGTCATGGTCGAAAGAATAACGACGCAAAACGGAGCAAATGTGGGATTTCACAGGCCCAGTTACACCTCCCCACTCTCTGAATATGTTCTACAACAAGAACTATCCCCAAGGTGGAAAATCCCCAAATTCACAAAGTTTTCAGGGGATACTAGTGAATCCACCATAGAACACATAACGCGTTACTTGATCGAAGCAGACGAAATAGCACACAATGAAAATCTAAATACTTCCCAAGTTCTTTGACAAGGAACGCATTCACCTGGTTTACATCCTTACCAGTAGGTTCCATACATACATGGACTCAGTTGGAAAGATTGTTCCATGAACAATTCTACATGGGACAAACTAAGATAAGCCTAAAAGAATTAGCAAGCGTTAAAAGAAAGTTCTTAGAACCTATAGACGACTACCTTAACAGATTCAGATTGCTAAAGGTAAGATGCTTCACGAAAGTGCCGGAACAAGAATTGGTCGAAATGGCTGCAGGAGGTCTAGACTATTCCGTAAGAAAGAAACTAAATACCCAATACTTAAAAGATATGGCACAATTAGTGGATAGGGTAAGGCAGATCGAAAGGCTTAAAGCTGAGAAGTTTAGAGCCAACAAAGGTAAAAAAGAAAGGGTAGCCTATGTAGGAATATGCCAAGAAGATGACTGTGAGGAAGACAAAACAATCGTTTTCGACGAGCAAGAAATTGACCTGGCAGAATTAAAGCAAGGTCCACCGTATTCTTGCAAAATGTTGACTCCGTCGAATGGAAAGAATCCTGTCGAACCAGAGAAGAACAATAAATTCCCTAAAAAGACATATACGTTCGACGTCACCAAATGTGACGAGATATTTGATTTGTTGGTAAAGGATGGTCAGTTAATAAAACCTCCGGTGTTAAAGAACCCCCTATTGACCAACAGAAAAAGAGAGGTTTTTGTAAGTACCATAACTTCTTGGGCCATAAAACTTCTCAATGTTTTCTTTTCAGGGATCTTGTGAAAAATGCAATCCAGGATGGAAGGCTGAGGTTTGGAGACAAACCAAAACAACAAATGAGGATTGAATCCTATGCAGATCTTGGAGGCCAACTATGCTGAACCATTCGACATGAACTTGGTCGAACTAGAGAAAATGTCTGATGATAGCTTTAAGATGATCGAAGCCATTGAAAGTTTCGACACCTACGTCAATATGGTGGAGGTAAATGAAGATCTCCCAGTCCAGCCCAACATAGAAGAAGTATCTGAAGATGAATTAACCATGCCTGTATTGATCAAGGTTGCTAAGGACCCTGAGGCAAAGAGGGACATCAAGACCACTGAAGGTTTCGATGCTCCAAAACAGGCTGAGACTACTAAGGGTCTCAACAAGGCCACCAATGTGGAAATTATTGAAGATTTCAATAACCAGAACAAAATTGAGGCCACAGAGGGCTTCGACCATCAAGACAAAACCAGGGTTACTGAAAACTCTGAGGGCATGAGGAAGGAAGCTACTGAGGGTTTCGACAAAAGAATAATATGGGGCACCTTGGGAGAGTCTAGTGGAAAGTTTGACTTTTGGTGAAATACACCGCTCCTGCCAGTGCCCAGGTTGACATCAACAGAATCCAGCCAACAGGTTAGGGAGACGTTTTTTAGAACGACGAGAAAGGGTCAAATGTTCCCCTCAACAGTGAGAAGGAGGCTCCTGAAGGCCTCGACAACAAAGACAAAACTTCTGAAGTTGTTACCCCTAACCAAACAGAAGAAGAAGAGGCCAAGGACCTCGCCAGTATTATCAAAACTGCAAACGAGGGCACTGTGCAAGCCAGGACAAAAACCGTCGAAGCAATCCTCATTAAAAAGATGGACAAATTGAGCATTGTCGGGGGGAAAAATAGACATCAATATGGTGGAAGCCTCTAGAAAGAATAAAGAAAAAGAGGAATGCCGTCAAGAGGAATACCAAAGGACAGTCTACCCAAAAGAGGAAGAGAACTTGGCAGAATTTACTCAAAGATGTCAAAAGAAGAAGACTGAAGTGATGTTATGCCCAAGATGCAGTGCCGTATTCGACAGAAAGCAGTGGCAAACTTGGAGGATATGGAGAAGACTAAATTAAGAGGAAACTGGGGACCAAGACCAGCAGTCGAAACATGTAGGTGTGATCCAAGAAAAGGACAATACCACTTTCAGAACGCTGGGGGCAGATACCACAACACTTACAAACCATCTAGAAGGGTACCCGATGATAGATGGGTGCAACCCATTAGAGATGCCCAAGGACCAAGAAGATGGAATAATTTCGAAGTCCAGAGAGGATCTTCAGTCGAAGTGAAGAAAGAAACTGGGAAACAAAAGCCAAGACCTTACCCCTCAGAGAACTATAAAGGAAAAAGTCTCATGTTGAAATCTCAATGGAGGAGGTTCCAAAGGCAGAAAAAGGGCTAAGAGAGATGCGGCAGAAGGACTCAGTGTCAAGAAGAAAAATACTGGCGAAAATAAGGCAGAGTCTAGCGGAAACACTCAGACAGAGAAAGACAAAGCTCTCAAAAGAGAAAACACCAGCAACATGTTGCAGTTGTCAAAGCCTCCCAACGTAATATCAGAAGGTGACGAGGCAACTGGCAATTTTGATTCTGACGAAGAAGGGTCATTCGACGTGATATGCAATGTGGTTTCAGTCCTTCCTAGGGACCATGACAGAATAATGGAAATCGAAGATGAATAAGAAAATATGATAGATAGTACCGTGGGACCAAGGCCTGTGTGTTATTACATCATGAACAATGGCTGTGTCGAAGAACAAAATGCTTTCTTTGAGAAGCCAGAGGAATAAATGAGAGGGCATTTGAAGCCTTTGTTCATAAAAGGGAAGGTCGAAAATATATGCGTCAACAAAATACTAGTGGATGAGGGAGCTGCAGTAAACTTAATGCCCCATTTCATGCTAAAAACGATTGGGAAAGATAACTCTGACGCGAAACCACACAACATGGTTATGTCGAACTGTGAAGGGAAAGTAGGCTCAACTATGGGCGTCATTCATGTGGACTTGACAGTTAGCACTATCACCAGACTAACAATGTTTATAGTCATAGCTTCCAGGGCCAACTACAACTTGTTGTTGGGTAGAGAGTGGATCCATGGGGTGGGAGTTGTACCCTCGTTCATGCATCAACGCATAGTCATCTGGCGTCCTGATGGCATCATCGAAAACATTGAAGCAAACCAAAGCTACTTCATGACTGAAGTAAATAACGTGAACAGTCGAAGCTTCGACAGAAACTTGGCTCATATAGCTCCTTGCAATCCAACTGAGTTTTATTTAAAGGCTTCAGACAATGCTTATTGCTCCATGTACCTTCACCTAACACATGGGTTTCAATGGGACAAAGAAGTGATTGATGAACCAAGCTAGGCTTGGGGAACTTCTAACATAGAACTAGCTGGCTGGGGTAGCGAATTCGACGATGATGATGAGTGAAACATCAGCATTAAACAAACTGACGGCCTATATGGCCGAAAATAAACTCAAAGCGGCTCTAGAGGCCGAACTAAAATACATGGTTGTCGAAGCCAATAAAGAAGATTTAGGCTCACCATGCCCTCCCCAGGGCATTGACGGAGAAGATAAAGACGACATGATGAACAAATGGCAAGATCAAAAGCTTGATGCCATTTACGATGACGAACCTTTGGGGTTCGAAAAGGATCCAGTATCAACTGGCTTGAAGATGGTGGCGCATTACCCTTTGGAGGAAATCAATCTAGGACTGGGGGCAGAAAGAAGACCAACCTATATAAGTGCTAACATGGATCCCCAATTCAGATTCGAATTAGTCCAGCTGCTGAAGGAGTTCAAAGACTGCTTCGCATGGGACTATGAAGAAATGCCAGGCCTAGATAGAAGTTTAGTTGAATTAAAACTTCCTATCATGGAAGGGAAGAAGCCTGTAAAACAGACTCTAAGGAGATTTACACCAAAAGTCCTGTCGAAAATAAAAGAGGAGGTCGAAAGACTTCTCAGATGCAAATTCATTCGTCCAACCAGGTATGTTGAATAGATTGCAAATATTGTACCTGTCAGAAAGAAAAATGGCACTTTGAGGGTGTGTATTGATTTTAGAGATCTAATTTCAGCCACACCCAAGGATGAATATCCTATGCTAGTGGAAGAAATGTTAGTAGACTCTGCAGCAGGTCATGAGTACCTAAGCATGCTAGATGGATACTCTAGCTACAAGCAGATCTTCATTGCAGAAGAGGATGTTGCCAAAACAGCCTTTCGTTGTCCTGGAGCAATAGAACAGAGCAACAAAATTTCAATTGAAATAAGAAAATAAACTTAATCTTTGGCAGTCCCCGGCAACGACGCCAAAAACTTGATGGGAAAATAGCAAATGTACTATTTTTGCCCACTGTAGTAATAATAGAGAAAATTCCCCGAATATCGATCTCAAGGACTGCGTAGCAAATTAAGTTTTTTTACTGTTTCGATTGAAAAAAAGTTCCTTAGGGTTGGTATAGATATTATCAAAGGACTTATAAACATAAAATTTAGAAAAATAATAAGGATGACAAATATGAGAATTATACTAGGGAAGGTGTATGAGAAATTCTTATAATGACAAATTATTTATAATTATTGAAATAACACTGCAGATTATAACATTACCGCCTTTCAAGATTAGTTTTTAAAGATTCTTCTATGAAAAAAACCCTTTGGTATTCTTTCTATACCCCAAGTCCTTGGTTGTATAGAAAGAATACCAAGCTTTTGGTTATCAAAAGTTTTTACGGTTAGAATATGGTATCTCAATTCCTTGGTGATATCCGATAAAAGAGTTATGATCGAAAAACGTTAACAGGGGTATTCCTACCTCCGGTTAACCTAAGATTAAAACCTTATTTTCCAATATTGATTTTTACTATCAAATCGATTCAATCAACACAATGAAACTTAAAATGCAGTGAAATTCATAAAACTAACACTCAATGTCATTACAATATACTCAGGGACACCCCCTAGCATTGGGGGGTTTAGCCACTCATATTCAAAACAATGAAAATCACATACATAAGGAAAAGAGACATTACAATATGTAAATGATTAGTTGGATCGTCAATTGCTTCCGCCTTTGATCGATCCTCCTTCCCTTCTCTAAATATGTTATTCTCTCCTTAGCGTGCAAATTTTCCCAAAATCCAAAAAGTGTTTTTTTCCAGTTACGATCAACCTAATGTATCAGATTACAAAATTACATGTGAAATTCCTAAACTGCCCTCAGCACAAGAGAATTAAGAAAAGACACAATTTTGCATCCAGGTGCCATGACACGGGCCGTGTCGTGTGACACGGGCACTCGTGTCATGCTGCTGGAATCTTGGCAGCGTTCATCTTCCTTTGGGGGACTATGACACGGGCCATGTCATGCTTCTGTATTGCCTCATACATTTTTGCAAGTCTTCACTCCATGGCCATCCTGACACGGGTCGTGTCAAGTGACACGGGCACTCGTGTCAGGCTTCTGAAACCCCCTTTTCCTCTGTTTCCTTGCACTCGGATCGCCGTTTCATTTGTATCTGATCACCTACTTGTTAAATGCCTGAAAATGCACTAAAAACAACCAAATTAAATGCATCAACAATAGAAACAATAAACATATAACATACTCGCCACATAAAGGAATAACAAGAAACAACATAAACATAAGACTCAAAAGCACACAAAAATATAAAAACCAACAACTAAAATAGCTTGAAATATATGACTGAAAATCACCGATCACCTACATAGCTTTGTCGAATGTACACAGTGGTACATGCGGTGCACACCAGGCAGGACACAAGATGAAATGGTTGTTATTTCGACAAGGTTTGTATTGGCCAACCATACTAAAAGATTGTGTCGATTTCGCAAAAGGGTGCCAAGAGTGTCAGCTCCATGCAGGCATACCACATTTCCCTGCGAGCGAATTACATTCAATCATAAAACCATGGCCATTTAGAGGTTGGGCCTTGAACTTAATAGGAGAAATTCGACCAGCTTCGTCAAAAGGACAAAAATACATTTTAGTAGGAGTAGACTACTTTACTAAATGGATCGAAGCCATACCATTGGTGAATGTGGATCAGGAAGCAGTCATAGAATTTATCCAAAAATACATAATTTATAGATTCGAAATACCAGAAACAATAACCACAGATCAAGGGTCTGTGTTTACTGGCAGAATTATGCAAGCTTTTGCAAAGGAAACAAGATTTAAGTTATTAACATCTACACCCTATTATGCCCAGGCGAATGGACAAGTCGAAGCAGCAAACAAAGTGATAATAAATTTGATCAAAAAATATGTAGGTAAAAAGCCTAGAAATTGGCATAAAACCTTGGATAAAATTTTATGGGCTTGTCGAACGTCACCCAAAGAGGCCACTAACTCTACTCCATTCAAGCTGACATACGGACATGATGCAGTACTTCCAGACAAAATCTATTTGCAGTCCATACGTGTCCAAAGACATCATGAGATCCCTTCAGAAATATATTGGAGCATGATGATAGATGAGTTGGCGGATTTAGATGAAGAAAGACTACGTGCGTTAGACTTAATAAGGAGACAAAAAGAGAGAGTCGAAAAGTCTTACAATAAAAAAGTAAAATATAAGGTCCTCTATGTGGGCGATTTAGTTTGGAAGGTAATACTTCCAATGGAATGAAAAGATAGATTAATGGACAAATGGTCCCCTAAGTTGGAAGGGCCTTTTAAAATTTTAAGTGTTTTTTTGAACGGTGCTTATGAAATCGAAGAAATAGGCAAGGACGAAAGAATATTTAAAATAAATGGCAAATACTTGAAAAAATACAAACCAATTCTGCAAGAAGTAAAGATAAAAGCATAATAATTATATTGATTACGTTTCCAGAAAGCAAAGGAGTCATTACAAAAGAGGCCTTCTAGGGCTGCAAAATGAAAAAGATACATAAAACTAGCTTTCTATTACAAAAGTTTTAACTCTAAAGGAAAGACTCCTTGAGCTCCATGAATTTCCTTTACTGAATAGAGATTCGACAGTCACATATACTTTTGTTATAAGACATATCATCGATCTCTTTGCCCAATTGTTGAGCTCTGTCAGCATGATGAAGCCCTACCTTGTTCTCCTCTTAGACTTCATTCTTTTTAGGTTGTCGAAGGTCAGCTTTGTGCTTCTGCTCTTGGGCAATCTTGGCTTCAAGCTGGGCTATTTGTTCCTTGAAGTTGTGGATATTTCTATCACATTCAGCTACTTCTTGTGAATAAGTATCAGAAAGTTTCGACAATTCTGAAACCTTTTCAGTTGAAGCTGCCACAACATCCCATTCAGCAGCTTGGGTCTCTCTCTTGTTGGAGATCATTTGCATGAACTCCTTTCTACTTCCAATATCTCCAGCTACCACATCAATTGTTTTTGCGAGATCCATGACTAGACGAGTCTCATCAGCACTGGCCTCCAAAACATTGACTTGTTTGAGGAGCGCTTTCAATTCATGCTGCTGGCTGGGATCTTCCTCCAAGATTTGGAATAGGTCGACACCAAGAATTTTGGTTTTGACTTCAGCCATAATGGAACTGAGAGTCTTAACCTCAAAGGTGGCCCCAGAATTGGTCGAAAGAAGAACCCTGGAAGTTATAGCGATTACTGAGCATGGCCCTTAAATACTCTAAGGGCTTCCTTGTCTTCAGGTTTTCAAGCTCCTCGCGTGAAAATACAGTCGAACCAGAAGAGGAAGGATTGCTTGGTGTTGAGTCAAGAGGACGTGAGTGCTAGGTACATCCTCCCTTTTTGCCTGACCTTTGCCTGTGTTGCTCTTGGCTGTAGGGTTATCTTCGCCAGCATCTTGGGGATTTAATTGCGCTTCCTTTTCTTCGACGTTGGGATCAACATCAACCTTTTTGCCTTTGTCATCTTTAGGAGGACTTTCTTTGTGGGCACTAGACTTTGGCTAGTCGGGAGAATTGTCAGCAGAACCTTCCTCCAGGCTGATGTCGAATTCAACCTCAGTTTGGGGTTCCACCCTACCACTCTTGGGTGTACTTTCTTCTTGGACTTTTTCGATTCCACCAAGAGGAGAATCTTGCAGAGTGATGGGTTATTCCTCAGTAGGAATTTGAACCTGAAACAAAAGTTTTTAAATAAGAGACCAAAAGTATGCACAGTTTAAAGTGAAAATTTGTCGAAGGTAAATTACCTGAGGGATTATAGTGTGGGAACTAGAATTTCCACTCTCTGCATCTTGAGCAAGCTTTTTTACTGGGCTTGCAGGGGGAGTCTTCCTCGACGTCACCAATGACCTTTGAGAGGCAGTCATCTTTATTTTTGTAGGCTTCTTCCTCTTCAAGGGTTGTGTGTCTGGAGATTCGTCACCTGAATCCTCAGAAGGCACCTTCACTTCCTCTATTTTTCTTTTTTGAGGAGTATGGGGCTTTCAACTCATCTATAAAATCAAATAAAGTTCAATAAGCAAAATAATTATATAACTGAGGTATTCTATTGACAAAAGGATATAAAAGAACCTTTTTGGTGGAAGTGGATTTTTTAGCAGTCTTGGTGGATTTATCTTCGACATCACTCTTCTTACCTGCAATCTTAGTAGCTAAAAAAGAAGAGAAGTTAGAAAAAGAAGAGACTAAAATAATAGACAGTGAAAATAAAGGGGAAGTCGAAAACTTGGTTGCACCTTCAAGAATGGTAGATTCCACGCGAACATGTTCTATTCCAATATGAAGGTGCCCTGGGTAATCATCCAGATGATATTTGGTTGCAACCACACGCTCAACAAGCTTTTTTCGTGACTCTTGAAGCAATTTTAAGTCGGAGCCACATACAAACCAATCTGGAAAAGGTGGGCTCAGAGCCACACCAAAACTAGAAGTTGGTAGAGACGGAAACTTTGGTGGAAACTAGTATACGCAAAGTTATATCGCGCCTCTCTGGGAATATATGAGGGTATTACCAACTTCTCCAACTTCTTTGTAAATTTATGCTTAAGAGTCACAGTTGCTTCGCCTATGGTTCGCCTAAGATCATCTAGCATGTAGATTGTTTCAAAATATTTTTGGAATTTTTGAACTTCTTTAATATGCTGTTGAGTACCTTTCTTGGTTCGATCCTGCTCGAAAGCAAAGGCATTGGTTAGAAGGGTTTGGAAATCAGATGTGTTATAAAACTTGACGAGATAATATTCTTTCCACCAGAGGTCGAACTCCTGGGTGCAGAGGAAGACTGGTCGAAAGACCACTGGCTGGATTTCCAAAGCAGCGTCTTGTAGCTTTTCTGAAAGCTCTAGACTTTTCGACTTAGTGGAGGTTGAGTTGTAGAAGATGATGGATCACTTTTTGGGATAGAGGGACCTTGGCTTCAGTTGTATCAGTCCAAACTATCGAGCCACTAGATTTGGCTGATAAATTATCAGGGCCACCTTTGAGTTGGACATGGTGGGGTAAGAAGGTAAGAACCTGGGTGTAAGGAACAATTTCCAGATGGTCAAAAAATTGTCCTCGTCTTTTTGGTGTTCGACAGGGAGTTGTCTTGTAAACCATTTAGGTCCAACAATCCTGTTGGCAAAAGGTGCCATAATTTCCTTGAAGCCATAGCTTTTGGTGAACATATTTACATAGTTCGTGAAAGATCGTCGAAGTTCTCGTCCTTCTTCAGAAGGAGTCAGTTGTGCCAGTCTTGCCCATTCGACATGCCTATCTTTGACGTATTCTTCATCCACTAAGCCTTTGTTAGGAAGCCTAGATTCGAAAGTGGCGTTGAGCCATAGCTGAAGAAGCCAGAAAGGACCTGCCAAGCTCAGATTGCCTTTGTCTTTAATTTGCTTGAGAGATTTGACGCTCTCACTTAGGGACTCATAAAGGTTATCCAGAATTAATTCACTCAGACGCAAATTCTTGCCAGCATGAAGTTGGTTGGCTAGGGGGATATACTTTTTTCACCACTTGAAGGGACCTTGTGCAAAACACAAACTTCGACAACCAGGGGGTGACGAAAGCTATGTGCTCTACATCTGATACCTCAGTAGAGTCTTTAATATGGTAGCGATAGATGAAGTGGGAGTATGAGGCGAAGCTAGTCTCGAACCCTATAGTATTGTCATCCATTACAGTTGGATCAAAAACTGCTCCTGTTGGACTAAGGCCAACTATAGCGGCCAGGTCGAAAAGGGTAGGGGTTATCATCCCACAAGGGAGGTGAAAGGTATTATAGGTACTATCCCAAAAATAGAGGGAAGTGAGTATCATGTTGGTGCAATAGTTAGGGCCTTCTCTCGACAATTGAATCAGGTCGTAGATACCAATTTTCTTCCAAATTTTTCCTTTGGCCTTTTCGACCCTATCTTCCCAATTCACATATTCAGAAGGGTCTTTCGACCAAGGGCAGCTTCTAAAAATCCTAGGTTGATTCTGATAGGTTAAGTTTATGGCAACCTTTTCAGGGGTTGGTTCAGCAGTTTCTATTGATTTGTCAATGGGTTTGGGTATTTTGCCTGCACCTATGGGCTGTGTACGATAATATGTTGGAAAAAACTCTTTAAGACGAGTTTGGTCATTGTTAGGGTTAGGGAGGGAGCCTAACATGGCATGACATTACCAAATATGGAAATAAGGATGAGTACATGAGAATAGTAAATACTGGCCTTTTCTCTCTCATTTGGTGGTTCTGGGACGTATTGTTGGTTCCCCACGATCTTTGGCCCAAGGATCTTGTGTGCGCAGGGAAGAGCTGATGTGTTCTGATCTTGTTGCTTGCTTGAGGTTTCCATTGTTGATGATGGAAGAAGTTTGAGCAAGGAGAAGTTTCTGGGTTTTTGTAAGAAATAAGAGAGTAAGAGATGTTATGGAAGCGAAAGTTTTCCAGAAAAGATAAAAGGGATATTTATATTAAAAAGTGGGAAGAAAACGTTTGAGTTTTTCAAATGTCTATGGCACGTGTCGACGGTTTATTGGATCTGGGAGAGATAGTTGGAAGTTGGAAAAAATGTGGCAAACCTAGGTTTATAGAGTCATGGGGATCATGTCCTAGAATGTGGGTTGGAAGTGAAGTGTTGAAGAATATGATGATTGATTTTTATGATTTGACAAAAAGTGAGATTTTTGGGAATCAACGCATTTAATGCGAGATAAAGGCAAGATCTCAAAGATCAGTGCATTTAATGCAAGACATGGAGTTGAAATGAAGGTTTCGATAGTAAAAATGTTTTCTCCAGACAGTAGTCGAAATACCTTTGTTGGGGGGAAATTTGTATACATATAATTTCGACACCATGGAAGAGTCCTAGCAGTTGGAGGATTTGTTAAGCTTTGTTCCTTACACGTCATCATTATCTAACATGGCAGTTTCTCAGCTTCTCTCATGTTTTAAATAGGTGATGTACGTGGCTTCGAAGGTTTTTTCGACCAGATTAGATCACTCTTTCTTCCAAACATGACTAAGAAGATTAGATCATTCTTTCTTCCAAACATGTTCAGAATCTCGAGAAGGGTTGTGATGATTTGGTTTCTTATTATGGCGAACAGATGTCTGTCGAAAGGAGACAAGTTGCCATTTAGGAAGTTCTTCACATCACTACTAGAAAATTCTTTTTGTATTTTTGACAAGATATAAATACGAGGATTCGAAGAGGAAGACATGAGGACTGTTTGAAATTCAAACGGGTTCGACAGGGCAAAGAGATGTGTTGTTTCGTCAGTTTAAAGAGCAGTTTCTATGAATAATGGTTATTCGTCAGATAATATTACGTGGAAGATTATCAGGGATTAGTAACATGCAAGATGCCAAGTGGCGAAGTCTTAGGATTTGACCGTTGTTCGACGGTTATGATATTTGTATATAAATAGGATAGTTTGCTTTATGAAAAGTGTGTGTAAAATTATGTACAACATTTCTGTGATTACTCTAATACTCGTGTGTAAAGAGAAAGGAGAATTATCTGGAAAATGTACGTGTAAACACTGTAACACCCACTTTTCCCATTTTCAAAATTATATAAATTTTTCATTAAATCAGAGTTAATCAACTTAAGTATGTCGCTACATCATCAACCAACCATCCTTCTTTTATTAAAAAAATAAGCAGCGGAAATAAAGCTTTAACATCAAATTACTCAAAAGCATTACAATTCAGGCATAACACTATTCCTTAACTCAATACTTAGTTATACGAAAGTTTATAAAAATCAAATGAATATTATAATAAAAATCCCCGTTCCCGTTACATATCAGAGTTTCCTAGGACACGAACATCAACATCAAAAGTGTTCCTCACACACCTGAATTATCTGTACTTTTGAAGAAGCACAGACACAACAAAACAAACAATAGGGGTGAGAAATAGTTTCATAGCATAACGGTGCAAATAAAACCTCAAGGATAATCATACTACAAATACACATCAAGTAACATCAATCAATCAATCATCATAATGCAGTGTGACTCAAATGCACAATGCAAATGCGGTACCGACTCACAACAATGGTTCACTAATTCGAACCCGGATGCATCGCTTACGCTCCTACTGAGACACAATCATCCCTGCACCAACGATTCACAAGGAATCTGAATAATCACTTACGCTCCATCCGAGACATGATTATTCCACCAAATGTATGCGTATGCAGACTCAATAGCACATACAATATCACAACATACATGAACAAATCATGCATCATGATCCTCATGATCCCCATCAGTTATCAATCACATCATTATATCATTTAAGTTAAACATATAACACATTCTCATAATTCAACAATTCATTGTATTATTAGCAAACTTATGCTACTTATACAATCTTCACAATTCCATTCACTAAAGTTTAGTTATCAAGTCTTATAATTTTATTAAACCTCCATTCATTGCCTTAGAATACTCGTAGGAACTTAAACTAAAATAATGGATCAAAATCGTATCAAAATTTCACAAATTTCCAAAATATAGAGGCCTGACACGGCCTCCCGTGTCCCCTGACACGGCCCGTGTCAGGTGCTCTG
Organism: Lathyrus aphaca; assembly: GCA_963966055.1. Taxonomy (NCBI): domain Eukaryota; kingdom Viridiplantae; phylum Streptophyta; class Magnoliopsida; order Fabales; family Fabaceae; genus Lathyrus; species Lathyrus aphaca. Next base: position 643,505,717 of record OZ014519.1, read on the forward strand.
AACACGCCCCACAAAACAACAAAATTTGTCCAAGACCAGAGGGCTGACACGGGTGTCTGTGTCGTGTGACACGGCCCGTGTCACACTTACTGATGCCCATTCTCCAAAAAAATTCCCCTCATCCTCTTCCAGAGGCCTCACACGGCCACCTGTGTCCTGTGACACGGCCCATGTCGGGTTGCTATGTGAAATTTCCACTTTTTCTTAAAAATCTCTCTTTTCCTTCCCTTCTCACACCAGACCAAAACCAGTTCATTTTAACTTACTTTTATCATCTATCACAGCCCAATTCTTATGTTTTATACCATTAAATACTCCTAACATCAATTAACTATTTAATCTAACATTTGTGAATCAAATTGGGGAAACTATACGTGTTCTTCATCTTCTCTAATTTTCCTCTAAGACTTTATCCCCTCTATTCACATAACATAAACACATAGACATATCAACACAAGATCATATACCTACACAAATTATTCTCACATTATTCATCATCAAATCATAAACACAAACAAGAATTCATAATTACTCATACACGTATCACAATTTCACCAATTCAAATTCTCATATATAAACCCTAAGGGAGAAAGGATCTCCCAATTACCCTTTTGTGTTAATTCACCAATTATAAAACCCATTCTCCCCCCTTACCTTAATCGATGGCCGCTTCGAATCTCCGATCGAATGTCCAACCCTTTGCCTATGTGGCCCTTTTTCCCCTCCTCTTTCATCCATGGAGATTAGAAATACGAACATGCTGCCATTGAGTTCATATCTTGATCAAAATTCAGCCTTCATCACCATCAATCCCGTAACCACTATTTGACCAATTTCCAGCATGAACTTCCAAACTTCAAATGCATTTTTCTCCTTCAATACTGAATTTATTGACACAAAATTATATATCAAATCGAAGGGAATTTCGTAAGCTTTCCAGAAATTCAAAAATCACTTTAATCAGATTTACGAGTAAAAAGTTATCACATGTTTAGTGGTGGTTGTACCGTATGTATGAAAATTAAGATATGAACATGAATCCTTCTTTCTCCTTTTTTTCTCCCAAGTTGTTTTCTCTCCTCTAAAACGCTTATTTTTCTCTAAGATTTTTTCCTCGTTTTCCCTAATTTCCACGATTCCCTCTTCATCCCTTACTTCTTCTTTTTTGATTCATTATATTATTCATTTTTATTAAAATAATAGTAATCCAATAAAACAATTAATGGGCCTAAACACTGCACCCCTTTAATTGCTAATTCCGACAAAATCCAAGCCCAATAACCAACATGCTCCAATAATCAATACTACCAATGATAATATTATTTCTTCGATTTTCCGATTTAACAACTTAATTTACCATAACGTTTAAAATTAATTAATAATTCACGACTAATTATTTTCTCCCGACTTAATTAGATTATCTTCCAATATTTGACCAAATGGTCCAAGCACCTAAACAACTTATCCACCCATAAACGGGAGAATATTCCACATCAATTCCCACAACTTAAATCGACTCATTCAACTTAAAATTCAAACAAACTTAGAAATTTATCACAAACAACCCCGATAATTCAACATAAATCAAGACCATTAACGCAAATATAATTAATTAAATAATTAATTAATAAACAAAGCATTACAACTCTCCCCCACTTAGGATATTTTCGTCCTCGAAAATTTATCCGATTCAACTACTCCAACTATTTATTCCATCCGACTAATCAACTCTCGTTTCCAAAGGCAACCCACGTATACCACAAACAATAATACACAACTTAAACACGACATATAATACAACCAAGCTACCAACATCGTTGTAATTCAGATAATAACAATTGCATGACATTGCACCATCGTTGCGCACTCTGATTAATTGCACACTACCAAGTTTACTGAGTTTAACTCCAACTCACACTCACCAAAATCGACATATAGACAAAGCCTCTGACTTAATCCTTTGGAATTCCGTTCCAACAGGTATTCTAACTCTTGTAGTTACCGAATAGTTACAAATTAGATCCTTAAGATAACGCCTCTAAACATTCAACCAATAACAACTGCGACTACTTCCAAATCTTGGATAAAATATTCATATACTTCTATGAATTCCCAATTATCATCAACATAGACTACAACTTTACTATCTTTCATTAACATGCCCTCTAAAATACTTAACATAATTACAACAACATATAACATCTGAGTTCACTTAACTCCAACTAGATCAATCATTTTCTTCGCTCCTAACTAATTCAACAACCAAATCATTGATTCCTACTTATATGGACACTATGCTTCATAGATTCTTTTCCGAGTCAACACCTCAAAATGGCTCTTTTTGTTTCGACCAAAATCCCACTCTAATACACCAACTTATAATTTCATTTCTTCTAATACTTGCAACTTAGATTCATAAGGCAACACCTCTGAATGTTCAACATAGATACAACTACGACAACTTCCAAATTTTGGACAATAACTATATGCTTCATGAATTCTCAATTATTCTCAACACAACTACAACTTTACCATCTTAAAATAACACATTCTTCGAAAATCATCTTAACACACTACATCATTAGAACAATATAAGGTGCATCGATATAACGGTTTCCACAAGATAACTCATATTTCTCTGCTTTTAACTAATCCAACGTATCGAATCCTCGATTCTTACTCATACTAACACAACCTTTCATAAATTCTTATCTGAACCAACGCAACCAAAATAACTATCCATGTTCTAATCAAAATCATGCTTTAATAAACCCACTCATAATTCCACTTCGTCTGGCTCTTGCAACTCAACTCTATCCTACATTCTTGACAATCTTGGTTTTACTTTACCATATACTTTACTTTTGAATTATCCCCAAGAAAACTTCAGGCCTCGTACCATTTAAATCATCACAAACAACATTCTCATTATCCAGCATTCAACTACGAATTTCCATAATACTATTTAATCCCAACGCAACATCATACCATCATTCTTAAATCTGACTAACATTCTTATACATGATTCTTCATGAACAATTCAAACAATACTCAATTGCCCAGCTCGACTTCAACTGATTTAACTCATATACCATACTAGTCGGTATGACACATCTATCCATCCATTATAATTTTGTCTGCTATCAACAATAGATTAAGGGTGATCAGTTCCTCAATTTGTCAATAGACATCCGACAACCATAACGCTGGCATAAATAATCATTACTCAACATAATAGCGTACTTCAACTTGTGCCCAAAGTCCGTAAGGATAATGCTCTGCCAACTTTCTACGGCTTATCCACTTCTCCTTAGTCTCTAAATTTTTTGACTTCATCAATTATACCAACGCATCCAAAATTCGATGCGCAATCTCTTATACATACTCCAAGCGCAACACAACTTTAAATATCCTTCTAACATCGGAGCCGCCACAACATCAACATAATCCAATTCGGTTCGCTCCAATTACAACTATCATCCAAGTTAAAATATTTAACAACACTACACAACTTCGGTCTTCCTCTCAACATCACCATCATCTAGCATAGGCACTTCAATTGTCCTCATTCGACATAAATTGTATCTCTATGCATTTTCTGATACCAGCATTTTATTCTTTAATAACATTTTCATCTTTCCAAATTTTCAGCAATAGACGTTCAACTTCGAACACAATTATCTCTTCCAATAAAAACCTCTAACTCACAAAATTATATTCTAACATGAAGAGAATTTTGTGAAGATTCCAGAATTCAAAAATCGCTTGGATCCAACTTACAATGAGACTGATTTAGAATTCCCGTATGCAGAATTTCAAAAAAAATCAGCAGCAGACCCAATTATTAAAATACGTTTATCTCCCTAATTATAAACCTCCTGAATGAAAATATTAGATGCAAATTGTAAGGAATTTTGTAAGCTTTCCAAAAAGTCCATAACCGCTTTATACCGATTCACGGTTGAAAAGTTATGCCACTTCTCGTGACAGCTGCTCCAACATTGCAAAAACCAGAATTTTGAGATTGGCGAACATAAGTTCTATCTCTCTCGCTCTTACTTCCAAGCTCTACCAAGAATCTTACTCTTCTTCCAACTTTGAAAATTACCCGACTTAATCCAACTACACTTAAAGCAAAACAATATACCGACTTTGTCCTTCAACTTATCATTTCCATCAAAATAAATCTTTCTCCTCAAACAATTCTCATATAAAATATACGCACTTCTCAAATTCGACCGATATGAATTCATGAGTCCATGCTCTTGCCGGTATGCAACAGCATCTCTTCAACAATCTTGCACTCTTGCAATAAACATCAACTTTGAACCAACTTCGACATTCCAACAACAGTCTGGGAGTCAAGCTTCTCCCCCACTTAATTCCAACAAACACCTGCAGACAACGACTAGAAACTAACAAGTACCGACAGTGTTTCACACACATGTCGCGTACTAAGGAATTAACAACGTTAGACAACATTGCCCGGACGGACCGACCAGCTCTGATACCAATTGTAACACCCACTTTTCCCATTTTCAAAATTATATAAAATTTTCATTAAATCAAAGTTAATCAACTTAAGTGAGTCGCTACATCATCAACCAACCATCCTTCTTTTATTAAAAAAAATAAGCAGCGGAAATAAAGCTTTAACATCAAATTGCTCAAAAGCATTACAATTCAGTCATAACATTGCTCCTTAACTCAATACTTAGTTATGCGAAAGTTTATAAAAATAAAATGAAATATTATAATAAAAATCCCTGTTCCCGTTACATATCAGAGCAACTAGGACACAGACATCAACATCAAAAGCGTTCCTCACGCACCTGAATTATCTGTACTTTTGAAGAAGCACAGACACAACAAAACAAACAATAGGGGTGAGAAATAGTTTCATAACATAACGGTGCAAATAACACCTCAAGAATAATCATACTACAAATACACATCAAGCAACATCAATCAATCAATCATCATAATGCAGTGTAACTCAAATGCACAATGCAAATGCGGTACCGACTCACAACAATGGTTCATTAATTTGAACTCAGATACATCGCTTACGCTCCTACTGAGACACGATAATCCCTGCACCAACGATTCACAAGGAATCCGAATAATCACTTACGCTCTATCCGAGACATGATTATTCCACCAAATGTATGTGTAAACACCCCAAATTTGCCCTCACTCATTTTCACCATGGCTTGTGATTTCTTTTCATTTGCATAAGCTCAACCATAGCATCTCATATTACATTTTTGCTTCACTGCATTGGTTCAAAGTCATCTGCATCTAGGGTTTGTGATCTAAGCAATCCAAGGGCTATCTGAGCCACTCCAAAGGTCTTCAATCATCTCAAGAGGTTCCATGTATGTTCTAGCATCATGCTATATTCTCCCAAGGTCAAGGAAATCAGAAAATCACAAGAACTGAGAAAGGCATGGAAGCAGAGCCAGGTTTAACTACACAGATGACCTAAAATTAGGGTTTTGGTTTCAGAGGCCATAACTCCAAATTTTTTGGTCATTCTTGTTTCTAATGGTCTCTATATGATATGAGGATCATGCATACCAATTTGCATGAATAAATTCAATGGGGAAGGCATCTGATCAATAAATGACTTCTTGTGCAAGTCAGTGTAAAATCAGGGCATCTGAGGCCCCCAATCACCCAACCAAAGGCTATTCTCCATCATTTTGAATGTGTATGATCTTTATTTGATCTTAGAAGATGTTAGAAGTTCACAAAATTGAAGAATTTCAAGCCATTTGCAAAGTTGCCATTTTGGGAAAGTGACTTGTAATGAAAACTTGCCATTTTGGGAAAGTTTTTCAACCTCCTCTTTTTGATTCAAAAATGCTTCAAATGAAAAATTATTGGTCATAAAAGTTGTAGATTGGATCCTCCCATTTTCAAAAAGTACAAGAACTCATTCTAATTCATTTTAGAACAAAAGTTATAGCCTTGCAAAGTTGGACAAAATCACTAAATTTTCACTTTTGTGCCAAAGAGGAAACTTGCAAAAACACTTGCCAAAGCCAAATGTGACTTCAAATCAACTTCTAATCATCATACAAACAATATTCATGGCCCATAATTTAGATTTGCCCAAAGGATTTCTCATTTCTATGCCTTGAATCACAAGTTACATAAGGCATTTTCTCATGAATCTTCAAAATTGAATTTTTTGCAAAAGGAACTTTTGATGCTTGAATTGGACACTAATTGATCTCAAAGCATTCTAGCAACTTCATATGGTTCATTTTGCTGCATTTTGCACAAGAATTCACAAGATTCTTTGCCTTGGTTCATAGTAAATTCAAAGAGGGAAATATGCAAGAACTTTGAAAACTCTTGATCAAGACCATCCAGCTCACAAAATCAGATCCAAAGGCCTTCCTTGACTCAAGCTGAAGCAGGACAAGCCCTAAGATCTCCTCTGACCCGAGCCATGCCTATGGTACACACAATCTTGAGTTTTTGCATTTTTGCCCATGCCAATCAAACTGTGCCACTACCAACTCTCTGCCCAATCAGAGCCTCATATGTGGACCTCAAGCATTCCAAAACACAACACACACAAGCCTGCAACCTCCCATAAGCCAGGATTCCCAAAAACTGTCAAAAACTTCCCCTCTTCGAAACTGCTCCCACAGCCATCAAACTTCCATTTTTCCTTCACCAATGAATCACACATCCTCCATAGAACCAGAATCCACCATTGAAACAGCCTGAAACATCACATGCTCAACTCTCCAAATCTGCTATAACAGAACCAAAACCTTCAAACTAAGCCACATGAACTCATTCTAAGCTTCATTTCATCATCAGGGGGTTCAAAGAGGTGGGCTTGAAGCAAAGGAAAGGTCAGAAATCCCAGAACCAGAAAGTTCCATCTCAGGTAACATGATGAACTTTTTTCCCAGAAACTAGCTTTTAAGTTCTTTTATGGTTCTATATGCTCCCCTGATCATGGGGATGTGATTACTTTTGAAAATGGTGGAGAAACCACCATGTATGTGATCTCTGAAACTTTTGCCCGTTTTTAGATTTTTCTTCGATTCATGTTCATGGTGTGAAATAAATGAGTTTTAGTTGGGGATTTAAGTTTAGAATGGTTAGAGGATCATTTCTGGGCAAGAAATTTGGAGATTAGTGGCCTGTAGAAGAAGCTAGGGTTTGTGCTCGTCGGAGAAGACGACCGGAACATTGTTCCGGTCGCCTGAGGGTGATTAAACCCTAATCCCATTAATTAGGCAACTTTGAATATTGGCCTTTAGATTAAGCTTCCCGCGCGTGCTTCAAGGGTTCAGATCAACTCATTTAGCCCTAATCTGTTTTTATTAGTTTAATTAATTATAATTAGGTTAATTAAATTAGAATGAATCCCAGCCATTGGTCAGCGCGCGCAGTCAACCTTGTCCACCCCAGTTCAAATCTAGGCCTTTGGATCTGATTACCTCCCATTTAATTCAATTTTATTTTCTTTTTAATCCATTAATCTTGCACATTTTATTTAAAATAGCAAATCACTTCCGAAAAATCTCATTTTTTGCATCATACCTTAAAATATTTTTCTCTTTCTGAAAATAATTTTTATTTTATTTTTTGCATAATTTTCGTATTTTAAAAATATTTAAATGATTATTTTAATTAGTTAATAAGAATTAATTAATTAAAATAACATTTAAGTTTCTAAAAATCACAAAAAAATTCACATTGCATTTTAAAACATTTAGAAACATTATCAAACTCTTCAAACAAATTTATTTTTGGTTCTTGACATATTTTGACATTTTTCTTTGGAATTAAAGTTCTTAAAAGGCAATATTTTTGTTCTAACTTAGAAAAATTCATTCTGCCTAACCATGAAGAGTTTGATGATGGTTATTTTTGCATTGCATTCTTCATATCATGTAGTTTCTAGGGTAAAATTGGTTTGAATTTATCTTTCATTTTCAATTTGATGTGCATTTTTACTTTTGAAATACCTTAAAACCCTAGCTAACTTGAGAAAATCATAACTTCCATTAGGTTAAGACTTAGGTCCCCTCCTTGGGGCAGTGAACATGTGTAGGGTTAGGGTTCCTTGGATCCCATTTTCAATTTTTTATCATGTCATTTGCTTCTGATTTTAAATTTTGCTTTGTGTCTTGTGCATAAACCCTAATTTCTTGCCTTCATTTGCATTCATCTCTCATATGCTTGCATTCATGAACTTGCCATGACATTTTATGCATCCACATTACTCCTAAGACATATTAGGACACATTAGAATCATGCTTGATCATTGCATCATTCATTTGCCATGTTGTGCATTCATTCCATTTCATGAACTTTCATGAACTTTTATGGTTCAATGCATGCTTCATTTGCATCCACATCCTTGTATGATCATCCACAACTCTTGACATGTGTTTATATCATCTCTTAGCATCATTAACATCATGTTTATGTTTCTGATTTTGGTTTGCATCATTGCATTCATCTCATTTCTTGTTACTAACTTTTCAGGTGTTAAGTCATTGAGAAGTGAATTTGCCTTCACTTCTCATAATCTCTTCTCATCCCTCTTATGCATTCATAGCTGCATTTTTACTTTTGTATTAGAGTGAGATTGCTCATTCATGTTCCTTCTCCTCCTTCTTTCTTTAAGCAACTTATCTTCTTAAGTGAAGTAAGTTGTCTTGCTTCTTTCTGCTTAATCTCCTTTCATCTGCTTCTTCCTTGGTGGCTTTTCTCTTGAAGACTTCTTATAAGCCTCATAAACCCTAGGAATACCCAAACATGATAACAATTAGGGTTTGATTAGTCCCCCATTTAGTTTTACCTTTGTGTCATCTTTGTGTCTTCTCTTCTCATCTCATAATCAAGGACTAAACCTTAAAAGTTTTAAGGCTTTGTGATTAAGCTTATGCATGCATCCTTCTATTAGGATGGAGTGTATAACTTTAATCCTAAGTGTTAAACCTTTAATGTGTTTAAGCCCTTTAATCAATCCATCTAATAATCACTAAGACATCAAGCTTGTAACTTGGGCCTTGCATTAGGGTTCTAATTCTTCCTTAATTGGTTAAGAAGGACTAACCCTAGTGTTAATGGACAAGTCCCCCTCAAGTTGTCTTGCAAACCATAAAATCCACTTCTTAATCTTACCATTAACTAAAATCCATTTAATAAAGGTTATGTTTTGTCATGAGGTTAATTCCTAATCATGGATTAAGTTGAGGAGCCTTTCTCAGCTTAAATGGTCTCATCTATTATCCTTCTATTAGGATGGTGTAATGGGTCCATTAAATCCTTGATTATGGCTTAAACTCATTACTTAACACTAAACAAAAACTCCAAAAAACATCTAAATAAATGCAAGTAGGTTAATGATCTTAATCCTACATCATGGTGATTAAGTGTGAGGTGCTTACTTCACACTTAAGGTATTCTCATTACCCCTAATCAGAGGGAGGATATGATGAGCTTACTAACCCTTGGTTTAGGCCTAAGCTCATTTTCTTATGACAAACACAAAAAAGCAATAAAAGATTGAAAACACCAAAAACAAATAATAATCGTCTCCTCCGGGATTCTTTTCTCATCTCATTCACTCACAAACGAGAACTCGCTTCTTCCGTCTAATGCAAGACAGTTTGCACCTGAGCAAGACAGGTCATACACTTGAGCATAGACAAGCAAGCAGTTCACAAGTCAATTATCTTTCAGCCCATTTGAGTCGAACTACGGTGTTCTGACTTCCTCATTGCACGAGAGGATACGTAGGCATAACTTAACGGTTATCGAACAAAAGTCTCTGTATATTCCCCTTCCTTCCAGCATTATTCTTTAAGCCTTATAATCTTGAGCTTCACACTGACACTCTCTTATTTCACCTCACATTTCTTCAGCACTGACAGTTGCATTCTTTTCCCAGCTTTTGCACACAAAATAGTACTGACACTACCCCTTTTAAACACAAATCTTTTAAGCGTGGATCTCGTCGAGTACGGCGGACAATCTGGGTGCTAATACCTTCCCAGGTGTCGCTCCCGATAGATGGGACTGGCCCAAATAAAGGTACAGACGCGAACGGTCGGCGAGAGGAACAATGAGAACACACAGCAGTGAACTCATTGGAGATGAAAAGAGTCGCCAGCTAGGCATTTTTATCCCGGAGGAAAGGTAATGCTGCATAGACCTAGAAAAATATGGATAAGACGGTTGCGAACCAGAGAGACTGAGAAAGGGGGTTGGTTACAACCTGGGAAGGTATTAGCACCCAGATTATCCGCCGTACTTGACGGGATCCACGCTTAAAAGATTTGTGTTTTAAAGGGGTAGTGTCAGTGCAATCTGTGTATAAAAGAGCCGGAAAAGGATGTACAGGTGTTAGTGTAAGATGTGTGAAATGTATAAATGATGTGTCAGTGTAAGAAAATGAAGAGGATGCTCAAGATCATGAGGCTTAAAAAATGATGCTGGAAGGAGGGGGAATATACAGAGACTTTTGTTCGATAACTGTTAAGTTATGCCTACGTATCCTCTCGTGCAATGAGGAAGTCAGAACACCGTAGTTCGACCCAAAGAGACTGAAAGATGAATTGACCTGTGAACTGCTTACTTGCCTATGCTCAAGTGTATGACCTGTCTGGCTCAGGTGCAAACTGTCTTGCATTAGACGGAAGAAGCAAGTTCTCGTTTGTGAGTGAATGAGATGAGAAAAGAATCCCGAAGGAGACGGTTGTTGTTTGTTTTGAGTTTTCAGTCTTTTATTGCTTTTTGAGGTTTGTCATAAGTTAATGAGCTTAAGCCTAAACCAATAGGTTAGTAAACTCATCACATCTTCCCTCTGATTAGGGGTAATGAGAATACTTTAAGTGTGAAGTCAGATTCTCACACTTAATCACCATGGTGTAGGGTTAAGATCATTAACCTACTTGTGATTATTTAGATGTTTTTGGTGTTTTTGCTTAGTGTTAAGTAATGAGGTTAAGCCATAATCAGGGATTAAACAGACTCATCACACCATCCTAATAGAAGGATAATAGATGAGAATGTTTAAGCTGAGGAAAGCTCCTCAACTTAATCCATGATTAGGGATTAAACTCATGACAAAACAAGCCTTTGATTAAGTGGATTTTATTTAATGGTGAGATGATGAAGTGATTTTTAGGGTTTGTAAGACAACTTGAGGGGGACTTGTCCATTAACACTAGGGTTAGTCCTTCTTAACCAATTAAGGAAGAATTAGAACCCTAATGCAAGGCCCAAGTTACAAGTGTGATGTCTTGATGATTATTAAGTGAATTGATTAAAAGAGTGTAAACACATTAAGGGTTTAACACTTAGGATTAAAGTTATACACTCCATCCTAATAGAAGGATGCAGGCATAAGCTTAATCACAAAGCCTTAAAGCCTTTGGGGTTTAGTCCCTGATTATGAGATGAGAAGAGATGACTCAATGAGACACAAAGGTAAAAACTAAGTGGGGGGACTAATCAAAACCCTAATCATTGTCATGCTTGGTTGTTCCTAAGGTTTGTGAGGTTTACAAGAGAAATCTTCAAAGAACCACCAGGAAGCAGATGAAAAAGATCAGGAGAAGCAAAGTAACTTGCTTCACTCAAGAAGCCAAGTCACTTGAAGAAAGAAAGTAAGGAGGAGAAGAATGAGCAAGCTCAATCTCAAGCACATACAAAAATGCAGCAAGGATGCATAAAAAGAGATGAAGAGAAGTTATGAGAAGTGAAGGCAAATTCACTTCTCAAAGTCACTTACCACCTGAAAGGTTAGAAAAGAAATGCAATGCAATGCAAAATGGGATGAGATGACATGATGAGAAACAAAACCAGAAGCATTTACATGATGCTAATGATGCTATGAGATGCTACAAACATGAGGCAGCACATGGAAATGATCATACAAGCTTATGAATGCAAATGGGGCAAGTTAAGAACCATGAACATACATGAAAAGTTATGAAGTGCATATGTCATACAACAAGGCAAATGCAAGATGCAATGACCAAACATGCTTTCAATAATGGAGGCATGAAATGTCATGGAAAGTCATGTTATGCAAGCAAATGCGAGATGAATGCATATGGAAGCCCAAATTAGGGTTTATGAACAAAGCATCAAACACAAACCAAAATCAGAAGCAAACAACATTACAAAAAATTGAAAGTGCCCTCAAAGGACCCCTAATCCTATACTAACCCAATGCCCAAAGGAGAGGTTTCAACTCTTAACCAAATTCAAGACATGATTTACCTAAGTTTTCTAGGGTTTTAGGGTTCCTAAACAAGAAAATTACCAAACAAATGGAAAATGAAAGATCAAATCATGGCCATTTAATCTCACAAACTTCATGCAAAACACAATGCAATGCAAAAAGAATCAAGGTCCAACTCTTTAGGGTTAGGCAGAAATGATTTTTGGAAGTTTGGATCAAAATAATGCATAAAAATGATTTTAATTCAATGAAAAATTCTCAAAATGCATCAAGATCAAAAAATAAATTTGGTTTAAAGGTTGGACAATGTTTCTAAATGTCTTAAAACATTTCATGAATTTTTTGGTGATTTTTAAATACCTAGAAGTATTTTTAATAAATTAATTTTCATTAATCAATTAAAAATAAACTCTTAAATATTTAAAAATACTTTTTTAATGCTAAAAATGAAAATAAAAATATTTTTGTGTTTTAAAAATTAATGAAACTCTTGACAAAAAGTTTCATAATTTTTAAATGGTTTTTACTATTTTAAATAAATTGTACAAATTAAATGAGAAAAAATGAAATTAAAATCAAAATAAATGGAAGTATGCTGGATGGATGGCTGAGATTGAGTCTGGCCAGGAAAGGGTTGACTGCGCGCGCAGATCAAAGGCCCACATTCAAACTTGGTTAATCTGAATTATTAAATAATTAATTGTGATTAGGGTTTCTAATGGTGAATCACAGCCACACACACGTGCGCGAAGTCAACAAAGTCAAGGCATCCAACGTTCCAGATTCAAACTGCCTTAATTACAGGATTAAAACCCTAATTATTTTCAGGTGGCCGGAGAAGACCTCCGGTCGTCTTCTCCGGTGGGAACCCCACCTGAAAATTTCTAAAACTCTCAAAACGTAACTAAAATGAAATCTAAGAACACAAAAATGATTCCCACAACCCACTGAATCAAAACCCCAAGCTAAAACTCATTTATATTTCATCAATCTCATGAATCGAAGCAGAAAAGATTTTAGGGCAAAACTTTCAGAAACAAATTAAACTCTCATCTCTCCACCATTTTCAAAACTAAAGACATCAGAGCAATCAGTGAAGCATGAAGAACAACTTTAGAACTTAAAAAATCATTTCTGGGGAAAAAGTTCTTGAACTACCTGAGTTTCGAAGCTTTCAATTTTGCAACTTTCTGACCCCTTCCTTTGATGCAATGCACTCCACTTGGTCCCCTGATGATGCCTGAATGCTTAGAAGGAGTTTATGCTGGCTAGTTTGGGAGATTGAACAAGTTCTGTTCAAGCTCAGGTGAGAACTGTGTTTGTGATTCAGGCAGTTTCAAGCAATGGTGAGGGGTTCTTTGTGATCAGGGTGATGATTTGAGAAGGTTTGTGAAGTTTGTTCAAGTGTTTGTGGCCTGTATGAAGAGTTTCGAAAGCTTTGGCTTTGAGGGTGAAAAATGGGGAAGTTGAGTTCTTGCTGGTTTCAGGCTTATGTCTGGTTGGTTTGGGTTCAGTGAAGCATGATGAGAAGGTTGGTGAAACTTGTTTGAATGTTTGTGGCTTGTGGAATCAGATTCGAAGGAAAATGCAAGTTGGAGGGAGTTTGTGAATGTGTGTTGTGGTGAGTGTTCAGGCTGGCTTCTTGTTGTGTTTAGCTAGCAAAATGTTTGTATATTTTAATCCCATTGGTCAGAGGATGTGACTTGTGCTGCTGTGATAGGTGTAGCTACTTTTGCAAAATGTCCACTCTTGTGTAAGAGAAGCATGGGTGATGTTCTAGGCTAGTACAAATGGTGTGGGCTGCGCAGCAAGGCATGGGGGAAAGGCTAGAATGGTTCAGCCTTGTAGGCAGCAAGTGGATGGAAGTGTGATGATGGTTTTGCAACTTGCTCACTTTTGGTTCACATGGAAATATCTTGCTCCCAAGTTCATGAAACATGTGATCTTTTGGTTCAAATCTGATTTTTAGAACTTGTATGATGCTTGCATATTGGTTTGATATGAACTAGAAGTCACAAATGCCTTGGTACAAAGTTTTTGCAAGTTTTCCATTTGGTGCATATCTTGAAAATTAGTGATTTTTGCCAACTTTAAAACACCATAACTCTTGATCCAAAATGAATTAGGTCATGTTCTTGTACTTTTTGAAAAGGGAAAGATCTAATCTACAACTTTCATGACCAAAGTTTTTTCATTTGAAGCATTTTTGGATCAAAAAGTAAGGTTTGAAAAGTGGCATAAAATGACATATTCTTCAAAAGTCAAACTTGCCCTAAAAAGTCAACTTTGCAAAAACTTGTAATTCTTGAATTTTGTGAACTTCAACCTTCTTCTATGATCAAATAAAGATCATATACACTCAAAATGATGAAGATCACCCCTTGGTTGGGTCATTGGGGGCCTCAGATGCCCTGATTTTGCACTGACTTGTCCAGAAAGTCAACCCTTGATCAGATGACTCCCCATGGAATTTCTTCATGAAAATTGATATGCATACTCCCTATACCATATAGAGACCAGTAGAAACAAGAATGACCAAAAAAAAAATTTGGAGTTATGGCCTCTGAAACCAAAACCCTAATTTCAGGTCATCTGTGCAGTTAAGCCTGGCTCTGCTTCCATACCAACCCCAGTTCTTGTGATTCCTTGGCATTTTTGACTTTGAGAAGATGTGATATGATACTTGAACACACATAGACCCTCTTGAAGTGATTGATGACCTTTGGAGTGGCTCAAGAAGCTCTTGGATTGCTCAGATCACAAACCCTAGGTGCAGATGACTTTGAATCTATGCAGTGAATCAAAAATGTGATATGAGATGCTATGATTATGTTCATGCAGATGAAATGATCACAAGCCATGGTGTGAATGGGTGAGGGCAAATTTGGGGTGTTTACAGCTGCCCCTATTCAATCATGAGTTAGCTGTGCAGGATGTAAGCAACGGCTTAACAGGCAAACAAGATAACTTGTGGTGGAATACCAAAGATAGTCCAAAATTTGCACTCACAGAATGAAGAAGAAAAGGGATATAGATTGTAAAAGGAAAATAAAGTATATTATAAAGTATGGGCGACGGAGGACGACCGTCGGGCAGAGGACGACTGCTGGGTAAAGAGCAATGACGGGGACGGCCGACATGCTGGGAAAAGCGTTATGAAATAAAGCGATGACGGGGACGGCCGACATGCTGGGGATAAAAGGTAAAGCAAAGACGGGGACGGCCGACTAGCTGGGAAAAATAAGATATTATGATGGGGACGGCCATCAAGTAAAGCTGCAAGATTCTCTGGGTATTGATGAAACATGACAGGGACGACCATCAAGTTCATAAAGTAAAGTGAGCAACGATGGGGACAGCCATCGGTCTAAAAAGGAAAAGGGACCACGACAGGGACGGCCATCGGGTTAAAGAATAAATGAAATAAACAGATGATGAAGTACGGTCATCAAAGGTGAAGGACGATCACCTAGCAGGGGACGGCTGCTCTGTTAGGGTTAAGATGAGGGACGGTCACCTAAGGTGGAGGACGACCACCTGGCAGGGTACGGCTGCCGAAAATATCACGACATAGGACGAATGTCGGATAAAAGGTCAACGATGGGGACGGCCATCGTATGAGCATGATGGAGGACGACCATCAAGAGGTGGAGGACGACCACCTAGCAGGGGACGGCTGCTCTCAAGGTTTGTCATGACATAGGGCGAATGTCAGATAACCAAAATCAACAATGGGGACGGCCATTGGATAAAGTGATGAAGGACGATCATCAAGAGGTGGAGGACGACCACCTAGCAGGGGACGGCTGCTAAATATCAACGATGGGGACGGCCATCGGATGAGCATGATGGAGGACGACCATCAAGAGGTGGAGGACGACCACCTAGCAGGGTACGGCTGCTCTCAGGGTTTATCATGACATAGGACGAATGTCAGATAAAGGAAAATTGCTTTGCTGGGGAACAATAAACACGGACGAGTGTTTATATCCAAGAAATAAAAGGTATAAGTGTTTAGATGCTGTGTATAGATTAAAGGTGCGGACGAGCATCCTTAAGACTACGATACGGACGAGTATCGGGTAGAGACAAACTGACACGTGTTCAGAGATGATGATACGGACGAGTATCAACTGGTTAACAAGGAACACGGACGAGTGTTGAATCTGAAGGGACTCTTCTGGGGAATAATAGACACAGACGAGTATCTATATTCACGAAGACAAAAGTGTTTGACACGGTGTATGGATTAAAGATGCGGACGAGCATCCTTAAGACTATGATACGGACGAGTATCATGTAGAAACAAACACTTGACGCATATTCTGAGATGATGGTACGGACGAGTACCAACTGGTTAACAAAGAACATGAACCAATGTCGAATTTGTGGGAATATAAATGGTATATACAAGATACGGACGAGTATCTGTATAAGTGTGAGTGTGAATATTGTATAGATGAGTATTTTAACTGCTGGGTAGAGTGACACGGACGAGTGTCAAAAAGGAGAAAAGTAAGGTATCAACAAGTATATGGGGTGTAAAAGTGTAGGCGACTGCGCTGGGGATATGACACGGACGGGTGTCAAGAAAATGTATATACAAGTATAGGTGAGTGCAAAGATGATATCTTTGGCTTTCTGCTGGGGTATGACACGGACGGGTGTCAGGAAGTATCTGTAATACGGGTAGTCTTGTTTGTAAAGAGTGTTCAGGCGACTTTACTGGGGAAAGATGACACGGGCGGGTGTAAAAAGGAGTATATACTGGTGTTTGTAAATTGTGAGGCAACTGCTTTTGCTGAGGAGTCTGGGGGATTTTTCTGTATATTGTTGATGAACGGTTATTATCCACAAGTGTTCGATTCACAACATGGCTTATGATTATGCTATGTGTTTGATTTTTGCCGTAATGCTCCGTATTAGACGGAATGCTACGCTTTGTGGGTGAATATGATGCGAATGCCATGATTATGCAAAGATACCAAACCGGGATTCGGATCCCACTGCCGCGAAGATCTCTGGCTGATCTATTTAAAATGGGCATCCCAGCTGGGAATGAGATCATTGGTAGCTCTGATGAGATGTATCTGCTTGGGGGATATAGGTCACTGATGGACATATCCTTGTGATGAGGGACCCAGCTGGGGTTTGTAGAAACTTTCTTTACTCTGTTGTGACTCCTTTATGTGTTGCTCTTCTGGTTAGAGGCTGAAACTCTGTGGGGAGATGGTTCTCTGGCTTTCGTACTTGGCTGAGGAAGAATGGTTAGCAACTTGACTGGGAAAAGCAACAAGTGGCAACTCGGCTGGGGAGAAAGCACTTTGAGTGTTAAGACTGCGTGAGTGTTGATTTGCCGGCTTGCTGGGATGAAGCTTTCATGCCCCATGTTTCGCTTTTGAATACCTGCAATCCTGCAAAGACAGAGAAACGCACAAGTAATCCCGAGGCATCCCTTACCGGATTCCGTCATAGGAGTGAGACACTTCTGAGAGTAAGTATATTCCCTGCAAGCATGTGTTTCTATATTATTTTTTTTGAAGAAAAACATCTGTACTTATGCAATCAGTTTTTTAGAGACATCAGACATTCTTTGCAAATAGAAATGTACAAAATGAAACATGACTGAAAAATCTGATTTTATTAATTCAAATGCCCTGAATTGGCAAGATACAGTCAAAGAAACGAATCTCCTGAAATGAGGAAATTGTTACAAATTGAGAAACAAAAATGCTGGCAATGTTGTCGGCGCTTTAAGGAGCTTCCCTTCTTGCTATGACTCGTATGACTTTTGACGTTCTTCTCGTCTTGCTTTCTGAAGAAGGCTGATTCTGACAGAAGCTTGATCCTTTTGAAGCTTAACCGGTTGTAAGTGATACAGACGAATTCAGAATGCAGTTGTTCGCTTATTCCCTTATTTTGCATGGATCGCCCTTTCGGGTTTTCAATCCATCGGGATACCCATTTTTGCCTGAGCTGTCCAATGCGGCTTTTCAACTCAGCGGGTGTACGATTTTTGTTTATTTTCCCTTATTTCTGCCCGAGTCTTTTATTCTGTTTTTGACTCGCCGGGATGCCCTATTTTTGCCTGGACTTATATTCTGTTTTTGTGTCCAGCGGGTCATTTTTTTTTATGCGAAGTATTTTTTAACTGCATCTGAATTCACAGGGGACGGGAAATCTTCACCATCCATGGTGCTGAGCATCAGCGCTCCACCAGAGAAAACTTTCTTTACCACGAATGGTCCTTCATAGTTTGGAGTCCATTTGCCCCTGTGGTCTGTATGAGGAGGGGGGATTCTTTTCAGCACAAGATCTCCCACTTGGTACTCTCGGTGCCTGACTTTCTGATCGAAGGCTCTCTTCATTCTTTTCTGATACATCTGCCCATGACAGATTGCAGCCAATCTTTTCTCTTCAATCAGACTCAGTTGCTCGTATCGGGACCGAACCCATTCTGCTTTGTTCAGCTTAACATCCATCAGTACTCGTAGAGAGGGTAATTCAACTTCGACGGGTAGGACTGCCTCCATACCATACACGAGCTGATACGGTGTCGCCCCGGTGGATGTTCTGATTGACGTACGGTACCCATGCAAGGAAAATGGTAGCATTTCATGCCAGTCTTTGTAGGTGACTACCATCTTCTGCACAATCTTCTTGATATTCTTATTAGCCGCCTCAACAGCGCCGTTCATCTTTGGCCTGTAAGGAGAAGAATTGTGGTGTTGGATCTTGAAGTCCCGGCATAGTTCTGCCATCGTTTTGTTGTTCAAGTTGGAACCATTATCAGTAATGATTCGCTCGGGAACTCCGTATCGACAGATGATATCTCTCTTCAGAAATCTGGCTACCACTTGCCTTGTAACATTTGCATATGAGGCTGCTTCAACCCACTTGGTGAAATAGTCAATGGCGACCAGGATGAATCTGTGGCCGTTTGAAGCAGCTGGCTCAATTTTACCAATCATATCAATGCCCCACATGGCAAAGGGCCAGGGTGAAGACATTATGTTCAAAGGATTGGGAGGCACATGCACCTTGTCTGCATAAATCTGGCATTTATGGCACTTTCTGGCGTAGGCACAACAGTCTGCATCCATTGTGATCTAGTAATAACCTGATCTTAGCAATTTCTTAGCCATGGCATGACCTCCTGCATGGGTACCAAAGGATCCTTCGTGCACTTCGTGCATCAACAAGTCTGCTTCTGTCTTATCAACACATCTGAGGAGCACCATATCAAAGTTTCTCTTGTATAGGGAACCATCAGTGTTCAGAAAGAAACTACCAGCAAGCCTTCTCAAAGTCTTCTTATCATTGGAAGATGCCCCAGATGGGTATGCTTGATCCTCCAAGAAACACTTAATGTCATGGAACCAAGGCTTATCATCCTTGACAACCTCTGCTGCGAACACATATGCTGGTCTGTCAAGTCTGGATACTGAAATTTGAGGTACAAAGTTGGCAGCTTGAACTTTGATCATTGATGAAATGGTAGCCAGAGCATCTGCAAACTGATTCTCGTCTCGAGGAATATACTCAAGCTTGACCGTTGTGAAGAAGGTCAATAACCTTCTTGTATAATCCCTGTAAGGAATCAGATGATCCTGGTGGGTGTACCATTTGCCGTTGGTTTGATTAACTACCAAAGCTGAATCCCCGAATACAGTTAATGTCTTGATCCTGAGGTCGATGGCTTCCTCAAGACCCATAATGCAAGCTTCGAATTCAGCTTCGTTGTTAGTGCAGTTGAAAGTGAGTTTTGCCGAGAAAGGCATGTGAACTCCCTTAGGTGTAATGGGTACTGCACCAACACCGCGTCCATTCAGGTTAACAGCCCCATCAAACATCATAGTCCATTCTTCCTCCGGGTCAGGCCCTTCAGTGTGAATAGGCTCTTCATGATATTTTGCTTTTATGAACATGATGTCTTCATCAGGGAAGTCAAATCTCATAGGCTGGTAGTCATCAATAGGTTGCTCAGCAAGATATTCAGATAGTACGCTGCCCTTGATGGCTTTCTGAGAGGTGTACTGGATGTCATACTCTGTGAGAATCATTTGCCATCTTGCAACCCGTCCGGTAAGAGCTGGCTTCTCGAAAATTTACTTAACTGGATCCATCTTTGAGATTAATAAGGTAGTGTGGGTCAACATATACTGTCTCAGTCGGCGAGCAGCCCACGCTAAAGCACAGCAAGTTTTCTCGAGCAGTGAATAACGTTGTTCACAGTCGGTAAACTTTTTGCTTAGGTAGTATATTACATACTCTTTTCGACCAGACTCGTCATGCTGGCCCAGCACACACCCCATCGACTCTTCTAATACTGTCAAGTACATTATCAGAGGTCTTCCTTCAACTGGAGGCATAAGGATTGGAGGCTATTGCAGGTACTCTTTGATCTTGTCAAAAGCCCTCTGGCAGTCTTCATTCCACCTGACCGTCTGTTCTTTTCTTAACAGCTTGAACAAGCGTTCACAGGTTGCCGTAAGGTGAGATATGAACCTTGAAATGTAGTTCAATCTACCCAGAAAACCCCGAACTTCTTTCTCAGTTTTCGGTGCAGGCATTTCTTGAATAGCTTTGACTTTATCAGGGTCCACTTCAATCCCTTTCTCGCTTACAATAAAACCCAGCAGCTTACCAGATCGCACCCCGAATGTGCATTTGTTGGGGTTCAGCTTCAGTTGGTACTTCCTCAGACGCTTGAATAGCTTCAGCAGATTTACCAGGTGGTCTTCCTCTGTAAGGGACTTGGCAATCATGTCATCCACATAACACTCGATTTCCTTATGGATCATATCGTGGAATAATGTCACCATAGCCCGTTGATATGTTGCGCCTGCATTCTTTAGTCCAAATGGCATCACCTTGTAACAGAACGTGCCCCAGGGTGTGATGAATGTTGTCTTCTCCATGTCTTCAGGTGACATTTTGATCTGATTGTATCCTGAAAATCCGTCCATGAAGGAGAATACCGAGAACTGAGCCGTATTATCAACCAATACATCAATGTGAGGTAATGGGAAATCATCTTTCGGGCTGGCTCTGTTCAGATCCCGGTAGTCAACACACATTCTTACTTTGCCGTCCTTCTTAGGCACAGGTACTATATTAGCAACCCACGGTGGATAGCTAGTTACAGCAAGGAACCCGGCGTCCCACTACTTTTGTACCTCCTCTTTGATTTTCATTGCCATGTCTGGGCGAGTACGGCGCAATTTCTGTTTAACCGGTGGGCATTCTTCCCTTAAAGGCAGCTTGTGCACAACAATATCGGTGTCCAACCCTGGCATGTCTTGATAAGACCAAGCAAACACGTCCCCATATTCCTGAAGCAGGTCAATCAGTTGTTTCTTTACTGAGTCTTGCAGGCAGGCCCCGATTTTAACTTCTTTCACATCTTTATCTGTACCAAGATTAACCGTTTCCACTTCCTCCTGATGAGGAGTGATAAACTTCCCCTCTTGTCTCAACAATCTGGCTAGCTCTTCAGGAAGCTCGTAATCTTCTTCAACCCCTTCATCAGCTTGATTGATCGGATTGTCAAAGTCATACGAAGTCATAGCCGTGTTGTTGTCGGTGCTGTCTGGAAGGCACTCTCTGCAAGGGTTCAGTTTTGCTCATTTTAGTGATTGATTTTAATCTTGTTTAGAAAAGTGAAATAAAGTTGTCATTTTGAAAACATCGCCACTTATTTTTTGTACAAAAATAAAAATGGAAAAACAGTGAGCGGAAAAGAAAAAGACTCATTTGCAAAAAGATGTCTGATATTTCATTGATTAATCTTGTTGCACAAAAAGCACAGATGGCCCGATTACAAAATGAGTCTTGTCATCTTGGGCAAGATGCAAGACTGTGATGCATGCTATAAAAATACAGGAAATAATAATTACTCTGCATGAGTAACTCTTATAATTTCCTGGGAAGACCAGTTTGAGATACTGCTCCCCGGGATCTTTGGACGAATCCAGCTTTCCAGGTTGCGTTCTTCTTCCAGCTCGTCTTCCAAGTTGTTGACAACATCAGGGGTGAGCATCCCCCCACTAACAAAGTTGGGCTTCTTGGCAGCCTCTGTTTGATCTTCTTGAGTTGGTTTGTAACCCAACCCAAATCTATCTTCTTTCTTCTCCACAGGCAACAGTTTGCCCCAGCCTTGAGCGTTTCCTTCTTCCACCACCTTCCGGGCTTGTTGGTAGGATGTCATAGAGGTCCCAAGCACAGCAGAGGTTTCATTAACATTCAGGGCCTCAAACCCTTGGCTCATCGTCTCGTGGATCTCCCTATCCATCTCAATATACTTATAGGTAGCCAGATGGCTAACAAATATATCCTCCTCTCCACAGATAGTAACGACTTGACCTTCCCACTCAAATTTTAACTTCTGGTGAAGGGTAGACGTTACTGCGCCAGCGGCATGAATCCATGGTCTACCCAACAAACAGCTGTAGGCAGGCTGAATGTCCATCACATAGAAGGTCGTTTTAAAAGTTTGTGGGCCAATCGTTACAGGCAGCTCAATTTCTCCCAAAACTGATCTCTTAGAGCCGTCAAAAGCTCTCACTACCAAGTTACTGGGTCGCAGTGCCAATCCTTCATATTCCAACTTCACCAAAGCCTTTTTCGGTAAGACATTGAGGGATGACCCCGTGTCTACCAGCACATGGGAAAGGACTGCACCTTTACATTCCATGGTGATGTGCAAGGCCTTGTTATGGTAGCGGCCTTCTGAAGTCAAATCAGTGTTGGTGAATCCTAGTCCATTACTAGCATTAACATTTCCAACCACAGCTTCCAACTGATTGACAGTGATCTCTTCAGGCACGTAAGCTGCGTGCAAGACTTTGAGTAGTGCATTCCGATGGGCTTCGGAGCACATAAGCAATGATAGGATAGAGATCTTGGAAGGCGTCTGGTGAAGCTGGTCCACTATTTTGTAATCACTTTTCTTGATGATTCTCATGAATTCATCAACTTCTTGGTCAAAAGGTGTTTTCAAAGTTTCCTTAACAACCTGCTCTTCTTGCACCATGCTCTTCCCTTTTGCCTTGGCAGCAGCTTCTGCTTCGGCAGTGGGTCTTTGAATTTGTGGGGCAAAGAGACGTCCGCTTCGAGTGAAGCCTCCGCCTCCTCCCACATTGTCTACTTGTGGTGCGGAAGTTGATGATTCAAAAGTGATTTTCTGTCCTTCGCAGTACAAATCAGAGCCGTAATGCCAAGGGATGGCATTATTGCTTTCATAAGGTACTGGTCCAGGTACTGTGACAGTGACTGGACTGATGGCAGCTGCAGAAGGGACTGTGATAGTCTATGGATCATAATATATTGTGACTGGTGCTCTGGTAGGAGTGGTATTTTGTGAGTTGTAGGCAGAATCATTTTCAGGATCATAATAAATCGTAACTGTTGAGACATCTTCATGGTTTGTTGCTGATGTTGTAGGAGACATTGTTGGAAGGATGGGTGTTGTTGTTGTAGGAGACTCAAAATGAAGTGGTGCTGAAGTTGTAGAAGGAATGTTTGTTGATATCTGGTCAGTTGAGATGACAGATGAAAAATTTGTTGATGAAGCTGAAGAGTTGTCTGGAACAATGGTTGTTGCAGTTGTAGGAGGTTCTGGAACCGTTGT
The DNA here is from genome assembly GCA_963966055.1 of Lathyrus aphaca. Classification (NCBI taxonomy): domain Eukaryota; kingdom Viridiplantae; phylum Streptophyta; class Magnoliopsida; order Fabales; family Fabaceae; genus Lathyrus; species Lathyrus aphaca. The sequence continues at coordinate 643,529,584 of OZ014519.1, forward strand.
TAAGGAGATTGCTGGATTGGTGGGAAATGATGTTGTAATCTGAAGCAGGCCACTCTGAATGAGTCCATCTATGCCATCCCTCAAGTTATCGCAACCGTTCACTGAAATGTTGCAGTAAGCACACCCTAGCTCACATCCTGGGAACATTTGACGTTCGAGGAGCTGAGCTTTGATTTCCACCAATGGTGTCCGAATCTGACCCACACTGGTTATCAAATAAGACGGCTTGTCTTCTTCAATAGCGTTGATTCGGGGACCACCATGGTGTGGCATAGGGTTCTTGTTGACATTGGGTGGTGGTGCGAAATTTAGAGCCTTTGAATCTATCAGATCTTGTACCTTCATGTGCAAGGCTCTGCACTTTTCTGTACTATGACCAGGTGCATTTGAGTGAAAGGCACATCTGGCGCTGGCGTCGTAATTTCTAGGCAGACTGTTAGGATCCGGAGGTGCCAACGTCCTTAGCTCAACTAGGTTGAGCTTCAAGAGTTGTGGCAGTAATGTTGCATAGGGCATAGGGATCGGGTCGATCACCCTATTGGCCTGAGAGGGCCTTTGTTGGAATGGTCTCTGCTGATTATTGTTGTTGGTGTTGCTGTTGTTGTAATTTCTTGGAGGATACTGGGTTTGTTGCTGGTACTGAGGTTGTTGCTGATAATTTTGTTGCGGTGGTTGATAAGCTGGTTGTGGATGAGCTGGAGCGGGAATGGTGACTGCTGCCACAGACCTATGAACATATTGGGGCCTGCCCCTGTTGGTGTGGATGGCATTGGTCTCACCAGTTCTTCTTGGGCCTGCAAAAGGCTTTCTTGCATTACTGGATGAGCTTGCACCGTTGTCTGAGATCTTACCCATCTTCAATAGGCTTTCAATTCTCTCTCCGGCTATGACCACATCTGCAAAGCTGGTAGATGAGAAGGTAGCTAGCCTATCAATGTAAGTCCCCTGGAGGGTGTTCATGAACATATCAGCCATCTCCCTCTCTGACATAGGTGGCTGGACAGCGGCAGCAAGCTGTCTCCACCTTTGAGCGTACTCACGGAAGCTTTCCCTGGATGACTGAGACATCCCCATCAGGAGGGTCCTGTTGGGGGCCATATCCAGGTTGTACTGATACTGTCTGATAAAGGCCTCTGCCAGGTCCTTCCAGCATCTAATAGTTGCTCTTGTCAGGTGGGAGTACCATTCCCTCGATGCTCCAGTTAAGCTATCCTCGAAATAAAACATCCATAACTTTTCGTCCATGGTATAGGCCTTCAGCCTCCCCAGAAAAGATTGTAGATGGGTCCGGGGACAGGAAGTCCCATTATACTTCTCAAAGCATGGTGGTTTAAATTTGTGGGGGATCCTGACCCCGTCTACCAAGCCCATATCCATAACATCAAAACCCAAAGAGTTTTGAGACTCTAAGGATCTTAATTTCTCAGCTATCTCATCCAGCCTTCTATCATAGGCCTCCTCCCCAGCTCCCATCACTGTGAACTGATCTTCCTGGGGGTCTTCTTGCAGTACCCTCCCCGCTGTGGCAGTCCCTTGTATATTGACAGGGATGTTGATCTCCGGATGCTGGTGGGGTCCAAAGACTGGGGGATTGACATGAGGTTGGACTCTTTCATTGTTGCTTGTCCCAGCAGTCCCTGGCTGATGGTCTTCCTGGTTTCTTCCTTCTACCAGTGCTCTTAACCTCTCCTGGCTTTGAGCCATGTTGTTCATCACCTCCATAAACTGTGTCATTTGAGTCCTCATTTCCAACCTCTCGTTGGTCATTTGATTTCTGACCTCTGTAAGGTCCTGCTGCATCTGATCCATCTGTATGCCCGGAAGATTGCTGCGGGTGGGGTATCTGTGTGGACGATTGAGTGGAAACCCTCGACGTCGAGCAATAATTCCTGAGTCACAACAGAGTTAGTAACAATAAAACAAAACCTACAAAACAAAACAAAAGGTTAGTATGCAATGCAGTGTGTCTATTTGTTTCCAAGGTATCCGGCTTGGCACTTGGTTTTGACCTTTCCAGACCCCTGAAGAAGATACTTGTGATGTTGCTTGAAGAATTCAGATGAAACAAACCAACACATATATTACAAAAGGGTAAATGATACATAGTTTGTTTCTTTTACAATACAAGCCCTCTGAGGGGTCAAAAATACAACATAAATAAAAATACATAAAATGAAAGCAACAACAAGCAAAAGATCAAACACCAAGGCCAAATTCATCCTCCTGAACTTCCTTGAGAAGTGCTTCAGTCACAGGATCAGCTGGACGCTCTGTAAGGTTCCTGATAAGGAGATTCCTTGTGGCAATAGCTGCAGTTAGCTTCTTGTGTTGACGTTGGTCCTTTGACCTCTTTACACCAGCTCTAATCTTCAATTCTGAGATCTCCCTCTGGGCTGCTGCCAGGGCTTCTTGTTGTTCTTTTGCACTAGCTTCCAGCTGCTCAATCTTATCCTGAGTCCTTTTGTCCTCCTGAGTACGGGCTTCGGTGATCCTGACCCACCTAGCCTGACTCTCCTTTAGATACAAATCAGTTCTGGCCTTCTGGAACTGAGCTTCCTTGCAGGCATTCTTCAAGATCTGCTCTCCAGCCCTAGACTTCTTAATGTAATCTTCAGACTTCTCAATTCTAGCCAAATGCTCCACCTTCAACTTTTCTAACCTCTCAATATCCAACCTACCATCACTCCTCTCCCAGAGGGTCTTCTGTAATGCCTGAGTCAGCTTCTCATTTCTTTCTTTCAATTTCTCAAACTCCTCTAAGCTGACAGTTGCTGGAGGTGGTGCTGTGGAAGGTCCAGGCATATCTTCAATAGTGAAGGGCATTCCAGAAATTTGAGCCCTGGCATGAGACCACTCATAGTACTGGGCAGAGGCTACATTATTGCATCTTCCAAGAATAGTTACCCCCTTAGTCTGCACATTGTCCCAGGCCCAGGATGCCTGCCTGACAATAGCCAGATTAGGCTTGATTTCAACATAAAGGGTCTCAGTCAGATCCTGTGCTCTAGGAGGATGGACTAATGCATAGCCCAGTTGTCTTTTGAAAAGCAGAGGATTGTAATTGATGCAACCCTTCACCCCAATCAGAGGCACATTGGGAAATTGCCCACAACTTGTGATGATGTCTCTGCCCTTAGTACTCTGAGTACACCATCTGATATCATCTGAGGTTAGAGCAACAAGCCTTCTAGCCCAGTTTTTCTGCTGGTGAGGGTTTAAGAATGCATCAGTTTTTGGCAAATGCTTGAGCAACCAAGTATGGAACAAAGGTGCACAGCATCTCACTAATCTCCCCCTTTGCTTTTCATTCCTTTGATGAACTGAGTAATAAAGATCTCCCAGTAAGGTAGGCACTGGGTTTCTCAGGATGAAAAGATGGACTGCATTCTTGCTAACAAACCTAGGCTCATCTGCAAAAAGTATGATCCCATATATGCTAAGGGCCAACAGAGCACAGACTGCCTTCCACTCCCCTAGGGAGGCCTTCAAACTAGCCTGAGAGGTCAAGAAATCCAGATGAAAACCAGAGATTCCAGCTTTAGATGTCAAATTCTGCCCAATCAAGACTGGTTCCAGATGTAATGCTTTGGCTACCTCCTCATTACTTGGGAAAACCATCTCAAGGTTGAAAGGGATTCCACCCCTGATGGGTACACCAACCAATGATGAATACTCCTCCAGCAAAGGTCCCAACTGAAAATTCTGAAATGTGAAGCACCTCAGAGGGGGATCATAGAACTGCAGGCAAGTATGTATCAAGCTCCTCTGTGAAGGGTCCAAATCCATAACCATATCCAGGATTCCTCCATAATGTTCTCTGAAATATGGTATATGGTCTGGGGTAATCAGGGTCTGAATTCTCCTGATGCTAGCTAGCTCAGGCTCAAAGAAGTGGTAGGAGATGTTACTTTTCTTAGGTGCCATGTTGCTGAAGAATGGGTGCTGATGATGATGACTGAGGACAACACTGAAGATGGGCCACTGATAGGCTGGGACTGAGGATGCAAGTGACTGAAGCAAGTGCTGATGAAGATGGGTCTAAGCTGAAGAAGGGGTCAAAACCAAGCCAAAATGATAGGATGGATACCCTGAAAAACAAATAAACACATGTTAGAATGATGCAATGAGGATGTATGCAAATGACATGCAAGGGTTTGTGCCTGAGCTGGATCTGATCAAGTGCTCTGATATATGTCCATGTGTGTTCAAGAAATCCAGATGGAGGTCTATAAGTCCAGTAACCAAGGTGGGGGACTCAAATAAAGAGTCACAAGTCCAGGGTTAAAAATCACAAGAACTGTCCCAAAATGGAGTACTCTTAAACAAAACAAAGTAACAGGGTATGCTGAGGTCAAAGGTACCTGCAAACCTGTAAACAGCCCAACCCCCTCACAGGTGATGTTCTAGAACAAGGATCCTCAGACTTGGATCAGTTATGAGAAGTGTAAACACTTCCAACCCGGAGGTACAGTGTTTACAATAACCATAAAAGATCCTCCTCTAATTCACCTCAGTTTCTGAAGGTCAATACTAAAGGTCATCCAGACTTAGCAGGCTTCCCAGATAGCCCTAGCATTGCAGGAAATCTGCAACACAGAGTTCTCAAGAAGAAACCCATATCTGAACCGTGTTTCATATTCCCGCACCAGACCGATATGGAATGGGAAAGAATATGATCCACTCTAGCCTAGGTGTCACTCAGGTCCCAGGTATAGGACCTTAACTCTCAATAGAACACCCACCCACCAAAGCAAACAAACAGATCCAGCCAGCACAGTATGACAGTATGATATATGCAAAACTATAGAGAAAGCAATAAAGTAACTATACATAAAGCAAAAATAAAACAAATATACGAATACAGATAACACATAACACCCCAGTAAACACAAATCAATCAAGCGCTAGGAGGAACCCACAAAAATAACCAGAAGCCCTGGTTGCAGTATAAGGGTCCCCAGCAGAGTCGCCAAGCTGTCGCTCCTGATAGATGGGACTGGCCCAAATAAAGGTACAGACGCGAACGGTCGGCGAGAGGAACAATGAGAACACACAGCAGTGAACTCACTGGAGATGAAAAGAGTCGCCAGCTAGGCATTTTTATCCCGGAGGAAAGGTAATGCTGCATAGACCTAGAAAAATATGGATAAGACGGTTGCGAACCAGAGAGACTGAGAAAGGGGGTTGGTTACAACCTGGGAAGGTATTAGCACCCAGATTATCCGCCGTACTCGACGGGATCCACGCTTAAAAGATTTGTGTTTTAAAGGGGTAGTGTCAGTGCAATCTGTGTATAAAAGAGCCGGAAAAGGATGTACAGGTGTTAGTGTAAGATGTGTGAAATGTATAAATGATGTGTCAGTGTAAGAAAATGAAGAGGATGCTCAAGATCATGAGGCTTAAAAAATGATGCTGGAAGGAGGGGGAATATACAGAGACTTTTGTTCGATAACTGTTAAGTTATGCCTACGTATCCTCTCGTGCAATGAGGAAGTCAAAACACCGTAGTTCGACCCAAAGAGACTGAAAGATGAATTGACCTGTGAACTGCTTACTTGCCTATGCTCAAGTGTATGACCTGTCTGGCTCAGGTGCAAACTGTCTTGCATTAGACGGAAGAAGCAAGTTCTCGTTTGTGAGTGAATGAGATGAGAAAAGAATCCCGAAGGAGACGGTTGTTGTTTGTTTTGAGTTTTCAGTCTTTTATTGCTTTTTGAGGTTTGTCGTAAGTTAATGAGCTTAAGCCTAAACCAATAGGTTAGTAAACTCATCACATCTTCCCTCTGATTAGGGGTAATGAGAATACTTTAAGTGTGAAGTCAGATTCTCACACTTAATCACCATGGTGTAGGGTTAAGATCATTAACCTACTTGTGATTATTTAGATGTTTTTGGTGTTTTTGTTTAGTGTTAAGTAATGAGGTTAAGCCATAATCAGGGATTAAACAGACTCATCACACCATCCTAATAGAAGGATAATAGATGAGAATGTTTAAGCTGAGGAAAGCTCCTCAACTTAATCCATGATTAGGGATTAAACTCATGACAAAACAAGCCTTTGATTAAGTGGATTTTATTTAATGGTGAGATGATGAAGTGATTTTTAGGGTTTGTAAGACAACTTGAGGGGGACTTGTCCATTAACACTAGGGTTAGTCCTTCTTAACCAATTAAGGAAGAATTAGAACCCTAATGCAAGGCCCAAGTTACAAGTGTGATGTCTTGATGATTATTAAGTGAATTGATTAAAAGAGTGTAAACACATTAAGGGTTTAACACTTAGGATTAAAGTTATACACTCCATCCTAATAGAAGGATGCAGGCATAAGCTTAATCACAAAGCCTTAAAGCCTTTGGGGTTTAGTCCCTGATTATGAGATGAGAAGAGATGACTCAATGAGACACAAAGGTAAAAACTAAGTGGGGGGACTAATCAAAACCCTAATCATTGTCATGCTTGGTTGTTCCTAAGGTTTGTGAGGTTTACAAGAGAAATCTTCAAAGAACCACCAGGAAGCAGATGAAAAAGATCAGGAGAAGCAAAGTAACTTGCTTCACTCAAGAAGCCAAGTCACTTGAAGAAAGAAAGTAAGGAGGAGAAGAATGAGCAAGCTCAATCTCAAGCACATACAAAAATGCAGCAAGGATGCATAAAAAGAGATGAAGAGAAGTTATGAGAAGTGAAGGCAAATTCACTTCTCAAAGTCACTTACCACCTGAAAGGTTAGAAAAGAAATGCAATGCAATGCAAAATGGGATGAGATGACATGATGAGAAACAAAACCAGAAGCATTTACATGATGCTAATGATGCTATGAGATTCTACAAACATGAGGCAGCACATGGAAATGATCATACAAGCTTATGAATGCAAATGGGGCAAGTTAAGAACCATGAACATACATGAAAAGTTATGAAGTGCATATGTCATACAACAAGGCAAATGCAAGATGCAATGACCAAACATGCTTTCAATAATGGAGGCATGAAATGTCATGGAAAGTCATGTTATGCAAGCAAATGCGAGATGAATGCATATGGAAGCCCAAATTAGGGTTTATGAACAAAGCATCAAACACAAACCAAAATCAGAAGCAAACAACATTACAAAAAATTGAAAGTGCCCTCAAAGGACCCCTAATCCTATACTAACCCAATGCCCAAAGGAGAGGTTTCAACTCTTAACCAAATTCAAGACATGATTTACCTAAGTTTTCTAGGGTTTTAGGGTTCCTAAACAAGAAAATTACCAAACAAATGGAAAATGAAAGATCAAATCATGGCCATTTAATCTCACAAACTTCATGCAAAACACAATGCAATGCAAAAAGAATCAAGTTCCAACTCTTTAGGGTTAGGCATAAATGATTTTTGGAAGTTTGGATCAAAATAATGCATAAAAATGATTTTAATTCAATGAAAAATTCTCAAAATGCATCAAGATCAAAAAATAAATTTGGTTTGAAGGTTGGACAATGTTTCTAAATACTTAAAACATTTCATGAATTTTTTGGTGATTTTTAAATACCTAGAAGTATTTTTAATAAATTAATTTTCATTAATCAATTAAAAATAAACTCTTAAATATTTAAAAATACTTTTTTAATGCTAAAAATGAAAATAAAAATATTTTTGTGTTTTAAAAATTAATGAAACTCTTGACAAAAAGTTTCATAATTTTTAAATGGTTTTTACTATTTTAAATAAATTGTACAAATTAAATGAGAAAAAATGAAATTAAAATCAAAATAAATGGAAGTATGCTGGATGGATGGCTGAGATTGAGTCTGGCCAGGAAAGGGTTGACTGTGCGCGCAGATCAAAGGCCCACATTCAAACTTGGTTAATCTGAATTATTAAATAATTAATTGTGATTAGGGTTTCTAATGGTGAATCACAGCCACACACACGCGCGCGAAGTCAACAAAGTCAAGGCATCCAACGTTCCAGATTCAAACTGCCTTAATTACAGGATTAAAACCCTAATTATTTTCAGGTGGCCGGAGAAGACCTCCGGTCGTCTTCTCCGGTGGGAACCCCACCTGAAAATTTCTAAAACTCTCAAAACGTAACTAAAATGAAATCTAAGAACACAAAAATGATTCCCACAACCCACTGAATCAAAACCCCAAGCTAAAACTCATTTATATTTCATCAATCTCATGAATCGAAGCAGAAAAGATTTTAGGGCAAAACTTTCAGAAACAAATTAAACTCTCATCTCTCCACCATTTTCAAAACTAAAGACATCAGAGCAATCAGTGAAGCATGAAGAACAACTTTAGAACTTAAAAAATCATTTCTGGGGAAAAAGTTCTTGAACTACCTGAGTTTCGAAGCTTTCAATTTTGCAACTTTCTGACCCCTTCCTTTGATGCAATCCACTCCACTTGGTCCCCTGATGATGCCTGAATGCTTAGAAGGAGTTTATGCTGGCTAGTTTGGGAGATTGAACAAGTTCTGTTCAAGCTCAGGTGAGAACTGTGTTTGTGATTCAGGCAGTTTCAAGCAATGGTGAGGGGTTCTTTGTGATCAGGGTGATGATTTGAGAAGGTTTGTGAAGTTTGTTCAAGTGTTTGTGGCCTGTATGAAGAGTTTCGAAAGCTTTGGCTTTGAGGGTGAAAAATGGGGAAGTTGAGTTCTTGCTGGTTTCAGGCTTATGTCTGGTTGGTTTGGGTTCAGTGAAGCATGATGAGAAGGTTGGTGAAACTTGTTTGAATGTTTGTGGCTTGTGGAATCAGATTCGAAGGAAAATGCAAGTTGGAGGGAGTTTGTGAAAGTGTGTTGTGGTGAGTGTTCAGGCTGGCTTCTTGTTGTGTTTAGCTAGCAAAATGTTTGTATATTTTAATCCCATTGGTCAGAGGATGTGACTTGTGCTGCTGTGATAGGTGTAGCTACTTTTGCAAAATGTCCACTCTTGTGTAAGAGAAGCATGGGTGATGTTCTAGGCTAGTACAAATGGTGTGGGCTGCGCAGCAAGGCATGGGGGAAAGGCTAGAATGGTTCAGCCTTGTAGGCAGCAAGTGGATGGAAGTGTGATGATGGTTTTGCAACTTGCTCACTTTTGGTTCACATGGAAATATCTTGCTCCCAAGTTCATGAAACATGTGATCTTTTGGTTCAAATCTGATTTTTAGAACTTGTATGATGCTTGCATATTGGTTTGATATGAACTAGAAGTCACAAATGCCTTGGTACAAAGTTTTTGCAAGTTTTCCATTTGGTGCATATCTTGAAAATTAGTGATTTTTGCCAACTTTAACACACCATAACTCTTGATCCAAAATGAATTAGGTCATGTTCTTGTACTTTTTGAAAAGGGAAAGATCTAATCTACAACTTTCATGACCAAAGTTTTTTCATTTGAAGCATTTTTGGATCAAAAAGTAAGGTTTGAAAAGTGGCATAAAATGACATATTCTTCAAAAGTCAAACTTGCCCTAAAAAGTCAACTTTGCAAAAACTTGTAATTCTTGAATTTTGTGAACTTCAACCTTCTTCTATGATCAAATAAAGATCATATACACTCAAAATGATGAAGATCACCCCTTGGTTGGGTCATTGGGGGCCTCAGATGCCCTGATTTTGCACTGACTTGTCCAGAAAGTCAACCCTTGATCAGATGACTCCCCATGGAATTTCTTCATGAAAATTGATATGCATACTCCCTATACCATATAGAGACCAGTAGAAACAAGAATGACCAAAAAAAAAAATTGGAGTTATGGCCTCTGAAACCAAAACCCTAATTTCAGGTCATCTGTGCAGTTAAGCCTGGCTCTGCTTCCATACCAACCCCAGTTCTTGTGATTCCTTGGAATTTTTGACTTTTAGAAGATGTGATATGATACTTGAACACACATAGACCCTCTTGAAGTGATTGATGACCTTTGGAGTGGCTCAAGAAGCTCTTGGATTGCTCAGATCACAAACCCTAGGTGCAAATGACTTTGAATCTATGCAGTGAATCAAAAATGTGATATGAGATGCTATGATTATGTTCATGCAGATGAAATGATCACAAGCCATGGTGTGAATGGGTGAGGGCAAATTTGGGGTGTTTACAGCTGCCCCTATTCAATCATGAGTTAGCTGTGCAGGATGTAAGCAACGGCTTAACAGGCAAACAAGATAACTTGTGGTGGAATACCAAAGACAGTCCAAAATTTGCACTCACAGAATGAAGAAGAAAAGGGATATAGATTGTAAAAGGAAAATAAAGTATATTATAAAGTATGGGCGACGGAGGACGACCGTCGGGCAGAGGACGACTGCTGGGTAAAGAGCAATGACGGGGACGGCCGACATGCTGGGAAAAGCGTTATGAAATAAAGCGATGACGGGGACGGCCGACATGCTGGGGATAAAAGGTAAAGCAAAGACGGGGACGGCCGACTAGCTGGGAAAAATAAGATATTATGATGGGGACGGCCATCAAGTAAAGCTGCAAGATTCTCTGGGTATTGATGAAACATGACGGGGACGACCATCAAGTTCATAAAGTAAAGTGAGCAACGATGGGGACGGCCATCGGGCTAAAAAGGAAAAGGGACCACGACGGGGACGGCCATCGGGTTAAAGAATAAATGAAATAAACAGATGATGAAGTACGGTCATCAAAGGTGAAGGACGATCACCTAGCAGGGGACAGCTGCTCTGTTAGGGTTAAGATGAGGGACGGTCACCTAAGGTGGAGGACGACCACCTGGCAGGGTACGGCTGCCGAAAATATCACGACATAGGACGAATGTCGGATAAAAGGTCAACGATGGGGACGGCCATCGTATGAGCATGATGGAGGACGACCATCAAGAGGTGGAGGACGACCACCTAGCAGGGGACGGCTGCTCTCAAGGTTTGTCATGACATAGGGCGAATGTCAGATAACCAAAATCAACAATGGGGACGGCCATTGGATAAAGTGATGAAGGACGATCATCAAGAGGTGGAGGACGACCACCTAGCAGGGGACGGCTGCTAAATATCAACGATGGGGACGGCCATCGGATGAGCATGATGGAGGACGACCATCAAGAGGTGGAGGACGACCACCTAGCAGGGTACGGCTGCTCTCAGGGTTTATCATGACATAGGACGAATGTCAGATAAAGGAAAATCGCTTTGCTGGGGAACAGTAAACACGGACGAGTGTTTATATCCAAGAAATAAAAGGTATAAGTGTTTAGATGCTGTGTATAGATTAAAGGTGCGGACGAGCATCCTTAAGACTACGATACGGACGAGTATCGGGTAGAGACAAACTGACACGTGTTCAGAGATGATGATACGGACGAGTATCAACTGGTTAACAAGGAACACGGACGAGTGTTAAATCTGAAGGGACTCTTCTGGGGAATAATAGACACAGACGAGTATCTATATTCACGAAGACAAAAGTGTTTGACACGGTGTATGGATTAAAGATGCGGACGAGCATCCTTAAGACTATGATACGGACGAGTATCATGTAGAAACAAACACTTGACGCATATTCTGAGATGATGGTACGGACGAGTACCAACTGGTTAACAAAGAACATGAACCAATGTCGAATTTGTGGGAATATAAATGGTATATACAAGATACGGACGAGTATCTGTATAAGTGTGAGTGTGAATATTGTATAGATGAGTATTTTAACTGCTGGGTAGAGTGACACGGACGAGTGTCAAAAAGGAGAAAAGTAAGGTATCAACAAGTATATGGGGTGTAAAAGTGTAGGCGACTGCGCTGGGGATATGACACGGACGGGTGTCAAGAAAATGTATATACAAGTATAGGTGAGTGCAAAGATGATGTCTTTGGCTTTCTGCTGGGGTATGACACGGACGGGTGTCAGGAAGTATCTGTAATACGGGTAGTCTTGTTTGTAAAGAGTGTTCAGGCGACTTTACTGGGGAAAGATGACACGGGCGGGTGTCAAAAGGAGTATATACTGGTGTTTGTAAATTGTGAGGCAACTGCTTTTGCTGAGGAGTCTGGGGGATTTTTCTGTATATTGTTGATGAACGGTTATTATCCACAAGTGTTCGATTCACAACATGGCTTATGATTATGCTATGTGTTTGATTTTTGCCGTAATGCTCCGTATTAGACGGAATGCTACGCTTTGTGGGTGAATATGATGCGAATGCCATGATTATGCAAAGATACCAAACCGGGATTCGGATCCCACTGCCGCGAAGATCTCTGGCTGATCTGTTTAAAATGGGCATCCCAGCTGGGAATGAGATCATTGGTAGCTCTGATGAGATGTATCTGCTTGGGGGATATAGGTCACTGATGGACATATCCTTGTGATGAGGGACCCAGCTGGGGTTTGTAGAAACTTTCTTTACTCTGTTGTGACTCCTTTATGTGTTGCTCTTCTGGTTAGAGGCTGAAACTCTGTGGGGAGATGGTTCTCTGGCTTTCGTACTTGGCTGAGGAAGAATGGTTAGCAACTTGACTGGGAAAAGCAACAAGTGGCAACTCGGCTGGGGAGAAAGCACTTTGAGTGTTAAGACTGCGTGAGTGTTGATTTGCCGGCTTGCTGGGATGAAGCTTTCATGCCCCATGTTTCGCTTTTGAATACCTGCAATCCTGCAAAGACAGAGAAACGCACAAGTAATCCCGAGGCATCCCTTACCGGATTCCGTCATAGGAGTGAGACACTTCTGAGAGTAAGTATATTCCCTGCAAGCATGTGTTTCTATATTATTTTTTTTGAAGAAAAACATCTGTACTTATGCAATCAGTTTTTTAGAGACATCAGACATTCTTTGCAAATAGAAATGTACAAAATGAAACATGACTGAAAAATCTGATTTTATTAATTCAAATGCCCTGAATTGGCAAGATACAGTCAAAGAAACGAATCTCCTGAAATGAGGAAATTGTTACAAATTGAGAAACAAAAATGCTGGCAATGTTGTCGGCGCTTTAAGGAGCTTCCCTTCTTGCTATGACTCGTATGACTTTTGACGTTCTTCTCGTCTTGCTTTCTGAAGAAGGTTGATTCTGACAGAAGCTTGATCCTTTTGAAGCTTAACCGGTTGTAAGTGATACAGACGAATTCAGAATGCAGTTGTTCGCTTATTCCCTTATTTTGCATGGATCGCCCTTTCGGGTTTTCAATCCATCGGGATACCCATTTTTGCCTGAGCTGTCCAATGCGGCTTTTCAACTCAGCGGGTGTACGATTTTTGTTTATTTTCCCTTATTTCTGCCCGAGTCTTTTATTCTGTTTTTGACTCGCCGGGATGCCCTATTTTTGCCTGGACTTATATTCTGTTTTTGTGTCCAGCGGGTCATTTTTTTTTATGCGAAGTATTTTTTAACTGCATTTGAATTCACAGGGGACGGGAAATCTTCACCATCCATGGTGCTGAGCATCAGCGCTCCACCAGAGAAAACTTTCTTTACCACGAATGGTCCTTCATAGTTTGGAGTCCATTTGCCCCTGTGGTCTGTATGAGGAGGGAGGATTCTTTTCAGCACAAGATCTCCCACTTGGTACTCTCGGTGCCTGACTTTCTGATCGAAGGCTCTCTTCATTCTTTTCTGATACAACTGCCCATGACAGATTGCAGCCAATCTTTTCTCTTCAATCAGACTCAGTTGCTCGTATCGGGACCGAACCCATTCTGCTTCGTTCAGCTTAACATCCATCAGTACTCGTAGAGAGGGTAATTCAACTTCGACGGGTAGGACTGCCTCCATACCATACACGAGCTGATACGGTGTCGCCCCGGTGGATGTTCTGATTGACGTACGGTACCCATGCAAGGCAAATGGTAGCATTTCATGCCAGTCTTTGTAGGTGACTACCATCTTCTGCACAATCTTCTTGATATTCTTATTAGCCGCCTCAACAGCGCCGTTCATCTTTGGCATGTAAGGAGAAGAATTGTGGTGTTGGATCTTGAAGTCCCGGCATAGTTCTGCCATCGTTTTGTTGTTCAAGTTGGAACCATTATCAGTAATGATTCGCTCGGGAACTCCGTATCGACAGATGATATCTCTCTTCAGAAATCTGGCTACCACTTGCCTTGTAACATTTGCATATGAGGCTGCTTCAACCCACTTGGTGAAATAGTCAATGGCGACCAGGATGAATCTGTGGCCGTTTGAAGCAGCTGGCTCAATTTTACCAATCATATCAATGCCCCACATGGCAAAGGGCCAGGGTGAAGACATTATGTTCAAAGGATTGGGAGGCACATGCACCTTGTCTGCATAAATCTGGCATTTATGGCACTTTGTGGCGTAGGCACAACAGTCTGCATCCATTGTGATCCAGTAATAACCTGATCTTAGCAATTTCTTAGCCATGGCATGACCTCCTGCATGGGTACCAAAGGATCCTTCGTGCACTTCGTGCATCAACAAGTCTGCTTCTGTCTTATCAACACATCTGAGGAGCACCATATCAAAGTTTCTCTTGTATAGGGAACCATCAGTGTTCAGAAAGAAACTACCAGCAAGCCTTCTCAAAGTCTTCTTATCATTGGAAGATGCCCCAGATGGGTATGCTTGATCCTCCAAGAAACACTTAATGTCATGGAACCAAGGCTTATCATCCTTGACAACCTCTGCTGCAAACACATATGCTGGTCTGTCAAGTCTGGATACTGAAATTTGAGGTACAAAGTTGGCAGCTTGAACTTTGATCATTGATGAAATGGTAGCCAGAGCATCTGCAAACTGATTCTCGTCTCGAGGAATATACTCAAGCTTGACCGTTGTGAAGAAGGTCAATAACCTTCTTGTATAATCCCTGTAAGGTATCAGATGATCCTGGTGGGTGTACCATTTGCCGTTGGTTTGATTAACTACCAAAGCTGAATCCCCGAATATAGTTAATGTCTTGATCCTGAGGTCGATGGCTTCCTCAAGACCCATAATGCAAGCTTCGTATTCAGCTTCGTTGTTAGTGCAGTTGAAAGTGAGTTTTGCCGAGAAAGGCATGTGAACTCCCTTAGGTGTAATGAGTACTGCACCAACACCGCGTCCATTCAGGTTAACATCCCCATCAAACATCATAGTCCATTCTTCCTCCGGGTCAGGCCCTTCAGTGTGAATAGGCTCTTCATGATCTTTTGCTTTTATGAACATGATGTCTTCATCAGGGAAGTAAAATCTCATAGGCTGGTAGTCATCAATAGGTTGCTCAGCAAGATATTCAGATAGTACGCTGCCCTTGATGGCTTTCTGAGAGGTGTACTGGATGTCATACTCTGTGAGAATCATTTGCCATCTTGCAACCCGTCCGGTAAGAGCTGGCTTCTTGAAAATGTACTTAACTGGATCCATCTTTGAGATTAATAAGGTAGTGTGGGTCAACATATACTGTCTCAGTCGGCGAGCAGCCCACGCTAAAGCACAGCAAGTTTTCTCGAGCAGTGAATAACGTTGTTCACAGTCGGTAAACTTTTTGCTTAGGTAGTATATTGCATACTCTTTTCGACCAGACTCGTCATGCTGGCCCAGCACACACCCCATCGACTCTTCTAATACTGTCAAGTACATTATCAGAGGTCTTCCTTCAACTGGAGGCATAAGGATTGGAGGCTCTTGCAGGTACTCTTTGATCTTGTCAAAAGCCCTCTGGCAGTCTTCATTCCACCTGACCGTCTGTTCTTTTCTTAATAGCTTGAACAAGGGTTCACAGGTTGCCGTAAGGTGAGATATGAACCTTGAAATGTAGTTCAATCTACCCAGAAAACCCCGAACTTCTTTCTCAGTTTTCGGTGCAGGCATTTCTTGAATAGCTTTGACTTTATCAGGGTCCACTTCAATCCCTTTCTCGCTTACAATAAAACCCAGCAGCTTACCAGATCGCACCCCGAATGTGCATTTGTTGGGGTTCAGCTTCAGTTGGTACTTCCTCAGACGCTTGAATAGCTTCAGCAGATTTACCAGGTGGTCTTCCTCTGTAAGGGACTTGGCAATCATGTCATCCACATAACACTCGATTTCCTTATGGATCATATCGTGGAATAATGTCACCATAGCCCGTTGATATGTTGCGCCTGCATTCTTCAGTCCAAATGGCATCACCTTGTAACAGAACGTGCCCCAGGGTGTGATGAATGTTGTCTTCTCCATGTCTTCAGGTGACATTTTGATCTGATTGTATCCTGAAAATCCGTCCATGAAGGAGAATACCGAGAACTGAGCCGTATTATCAACCAATACATCAATGTGAGGTAATGGGAAATCATCTTTCGGGCTGACTCTGTTCAGATCCCGGTAGTCAACACACATTCTTACTTTGCCGTCCTTCTTAGGCACAGGTACTATATTAGCAACCCACGGTGGATAGCTAGTTACAGCAAGGAACCCGGCGTCCCACTGCTTTTGTACCTCCTCTTTGATTTTCATTGCCATGTCTGGGCGAGTACGGCGCAATTTCTGTTTAACCGGTGGGCATTCTTCCCTTAAAGGCAGCTTGTGCACAACAATATCGGTGTCCAACCCTGGCATGTCTTGATAAGACCAAGCAAACATGTCCCCATATTCCTGAAGCAGGTCAATCAGTTGTTTCTTTACTGAGTCTTGCAGGCAGGCCCCGATTTTAACTTCTTTCACATCTTTATCTGTACCAAGATTAACCGTTTCCACTTCCTCCTGATGAGGAGTGATAAACTTCCCCTCTTGTCTCAACAATCTGGCTAGCTCTTCAGGAAGCTCGTAATCTTCTTCAACCCCTTCATCAGCTTGATTGATCGGATTGTCAAAGTCATACGAAGTCATAGCTGTGCTGTTGTCGGTGCTGTCTGGAAGGCACTCTCTGCAAGGGTTCAGTTTTGCTCATTTTAGTGATTGATTTTAATCTTGTTTAGAAAAGTGAAATAAAGTTGTCATTTTGAAAACATCGCCACTTATTTTTTGTACAAAAAGAAAAATGGAAAAACAGTGAGCGGAAAAGAAAAAGACTCATTTGCAAAAAGATGTCTGATATTTCATTGATTAATCTTGTTGCACAAAAAGCACAGATGGCCCGATTACAAAATGAGTCTTGTCATCTTGGGCAAGATGCAAGACTGTGATGCATGCTATAAAAATACAGGAAATAATAATTACTCTGCATGAGTAACTCTTATAATTTCCTGGGAAGACCAGTTTGAGATACTGCTCCCCGGGATCTTTGGACGAATCCAGCTTTCCAGGTTACGTTCTTCTTCCAGCTCGTCTTCCAAGTTGTTGACAACATCAGGGGTGAGCATCCCCCCACTAACAAAGTTGGGCTTCTTGGCAGCCTCTGTTTGATCTTCTTGAGTTGGTTTGTAACCCAACCCAAATCTATCTTCTTTCTTCTCCACAGGCAACAGTTTGCCCCAGCCTTGAGCGTTTCCTTCTTCCACCACCTTCCGGGCTTGTTGGTAGGATGTCATAGAGGTCCCAAGCACAGCAGAGGTTTCATTAACATTCAGGGCCTCAAACCCTTGGCTCATCGTCTCGTGGATCTCCCCATCCATCTCAATATACTTATAGGTAGCCAGATGGCTAACAAATATATCCTCCTCTCCACAGATAGTAACGACTTGACCTTCCCACTCAAATTTTAACTTCTGGTGAAGGGTAGACGTTACTGCGCCAGCGGCATGAATCCATGGTCTACCCAACAAACAGCTGTAGGCAGGCTGAATGTCCATCACATAGAAGGTCGTTTTAAAAGTTTGTGGGCCAATCGTTACAGGCAGCTCAATTTCTCCCAGAACTGATCTCTTAGAGCCGTCAAAAGCTCTCACTACCAAGTTATTGGGTCGCAGTGCCAATCCTTCATATTCCAACTTCACCAAAGCCTTTTTCGGTAAGACATTGAGGGATGACCCCGTGTCTACCAGCACATGGGAAAGGACTGCACCTTTACATTCCATGGTGATGTGCAAGGCCTTGTTATGGTTGCGGCCTTCTGAAGTCAAATCAGTGTTGGTGAATCCTAGTCCATTACTAGCATTAACATTTCCAACCACAGCTTCCAACTGATTGACAGTGATCTCTTCAGGCACGTAAGCTGCGTGCAAGACTTTGAGTAGTGCATTCCGATGGGCTTCGGAGCACATAAGCAATGATAGGATAGAGATCTTGGAAGGCGTCTGGTGAAGCTGGTCCACTATTTTGTAATCACTTTTCTTGATGATTCTCATGAATTCATCAACTTCTTGGTCAAAAGGTGTTTTCAAAGTTTCCTTAACAACCTGCTCTTCTTGCACCATGCTCTTCCCTTTTGCCTTGGCAGCAGCTTCTGCTTCGGCAGTGGGTCTTTGAATTTGTGGGGCAAAGAGACGTCCGCTTCGAGTGAAGCCTCCGCCTCCTCCCACATTGTCTACTTGTGGTGCGGAAGTTGATGATTCAAAAGTGATTTTCTGTCCTTCGCAGTACAAATCAGAGCCGTAATGCCAAGGGATGGCATTATTGCTTTCATAAGGTACTGGTCCAGGTACTGTGACAGTGACTGGACTGATGGCAGCTGCAGAAGGGACTGTGATAGTCTGTGGATCATAATATATTGTGACTGGTGCTCTGGTAGGAGTGGTATTTTGTGAGTTGTAGGCAGAATCATTTTCAGGATCATAATAAATCGTAACTGTTGAGACATCTTCATGGTTTGTTGCTGATGTTGTAGGAGACATTGTTGGAAGGATGGGTGTTGTTGTTGTAGGAGACTCAAAATGAAGTGGTGCTGAAGTTGTAGAAGGAATGTTTGTTGATATCTGGTCAGTTGAGATGACGGATGAAAAATTTGTTGATGAAGCTGAAGAGTTGTCTGGAACAATGGTTGTTGCAGTTGTAGGAGGTTCTGGAACCGTTGTTAAGGAGATTGCTGGATTGGTGGGAAATGATGTTGTAATCTGAAGCAGGCCACTCTGAATGAGTCCATCTATGCCATCCCTCAAGTTATCGCAACCGTTCACTGAAATGTTGCAGTAAGCACACCCTAGCTCACATCCTGGGAACATTTGACGTTCGAGGAGCTGAGCTTTGATTTCCACCAATGGTGTCCGAATCTGACCCACACTGGTTATCAAATAAGACGGCTTGTCTTCTTCAATAGCGTTGATTCGGGGACCACCATGGTGTGGCATAGGGTTCTTGTTGACATTGGGTGGTGGTGCGAAATTTAGAGCCTTTGAATCTATCAGATCTTGTACCTTCATGTGCAAGGCTCTGCACTTTTCTGTACTATGACCAGGTGCATTTGAGTGAAAGGCACATCTGGCGCTGGCGTCGTAATTTCTGGGCAGACTGTTAGGATCCGGAGGTGCCAACGTCCTTAGCTCAACTAGGTTGAGCTTCAAGAGTTGTGGCAGTAATGTTGCATAGGGCATAGGGATCGGGTCGATCACCCTATTGGCCTGAGAGGGCCTTTGTTGGAATGGTCTCTGCTGATTATTGTTGTTGGTGTTGCTGTTGTTGTAATTTCTTGGAGGATACTGGGTTTGTTGCTGGTACTGAGGTTGTTGCTGATAATTTTGTTGCGGTGGTTGATAAGCTGGTTGTGGATGAGCTGGAGCGGGAATGGTGACTGCTGCCACAGACCTATGAACATATTGGGGCCTGCCCCTGTTGGTGTGGATGGCATTGGTCTCACCAGTTCTTCTTGGGCCTGCAAAAGGCTTTCTTGCATTACTGGATGAGCTTGCACCGTTGTCTGAGATCTTACCCATCTTCAATAGGCTTTCAATTCTCTCTCCGGCTATGACCACATCTGCAAAGCTGGTAGATGAGAAGGCAGCTAGCCTATCAATGTAAGTCCCCTGGAGGGTGTTCATGAACATATCAGCCATCTCCCTCTCTGACATAGGTGGCTGGACAGCGGCAGCAAGCTGTCTCCACCTTTGAGCGTACTCACGGAAGCTTTCCCTGGATGACTGAGACATCCCCATCAGGAGGGTCCTGTTGGGGGCCATATCCAGGTTGTACTGATACTGTCTGATAAAGGCCTCTGCCAGGTCCTTCCAGCATCTAATAGTTGCTCTTGTCAGGTGGGAGTACCATTCCCTCGATGCTCCAGTTAAGCTATCCTCGAAATAAAACATCCATAACTTTTCGTCCATGGTATAGGCCTTCAGCCTCCCCAGAAAAGATTGTAGATGGGTCCGGGGACAGGAAGTCCCATTATACTTCTCAAAGCATGGTGGTTTAAATTTGTGGGGGATCCTGACCCCGTCTACCAAGCCCATATCCATAACATCAAAACCCAAAGAGTTTTGAGACTCTAAGGATCTTAATTTCTCAGCTATCTCATCCAGCCTTCTATCATAGGCCTCCTCCCCAGCTCCCATCACTGTGAACTGATCTTCCTGGGGGTCTTCTTGCAGTACCCTCCCCGCTGTGGCAGTCCCTTGTATATTGACAGGGATGTTGATCTCCGGATGCTGGTGGGGTCCAAAGACTGGGGGATTGACATGAGGTTGGACTCTTTCATTGTTGCTTGTCCCAGCAGTCCCTGGCTGATGGTCTTCCTGGTTTCTTCCTTCTACCAGTGCTCTTAACCTCTCCTGGCTTTGAGCCATGTTGTTTATCACCTCCATAAACTGTGTCATTTGAGTCCTCATTTCCAACCTCTCGTTGGTCATTTGATTTCTGACCTCTGTAAGGTCCTGCTGCATCTGATCCATCTGTATGCCCGGAAGATTGCTGCGGGTGGGGTATCTGTGTGGACGATTGAGTGGAAACCCTCGACGTCGAGCAATAATTCCTGAGTCACAACAGAGTTAGTAACAATAAAACAAAACCTACAAAACAAAACAAAAGGTTAGTATGCAATGCAGTGTGTCTATTTGTTTCCAAGGTATCCGGCTTGGCACTTGGTTTTGACCTTTCCAGACCCCTGAAGAAGATACTTGTGATGTTGCTTGAAGAATTCAGATGAAACAAACCAACACATATATTACAAAAGGGTAAATGATACATAGTTTGTTTCTTTTACAATACAAGCCCTCTGAGGGGTCAAAAATACAACATAAAGAAAAATACATAAAATGAAAGCAACAACAAGCAAAAGATCAAACACCAAGGCCAAATTCATCCTCCTGAACTTCCTTGAGAAGTGCTTCAGTCACAGGATCAGCTGGACGCTCTGTAAGGTTCCTGATAAGGAGATTCCTTGTGGCAATAGCTGCAGTTAGCTTCTTGTGTTGACGTTGGTCCTTTGACCTCTTTACACCAGCTCTAATCTTCAATTCTGAGATCTCCCTCTGGGCTGCTGCCAGGGCTTCTTGTTGTTCTTTTGCACTAGCTTCCAGCTGCTCAATCTTATCCTGAGTCCTTTTGTCCTCCTGAGTACGGGCTTCGGTGATCCTGACCCACCTAGCCTGACTCTCCTTTAGATACAAATCAGTTCTGGCCTTCTGGAACTGAGCTTCCTTGCAGGCATTCTTCAAGATCTGCTCTCCAGCCCTAGACTTCTTAATGTAATCTTCAGACTTCTCAATTCTAGCCAAATGCTCCACCTTCAACTTTTCTAACCTCTCAATATCCAACCTACCATCACTCCTCTCCCAGAGGGTCTTCTGTAATGCCTGAGTCAGCTTCTCATTTCTTTCTTTCAATTTCTCAAACTCCTCTAAGCTGACAGTTGCTGGAGGTGGTGCTGTGGAAGGTCCAGGCATATCTTCAATAGTGAAGGGCATTCCAGAAATTTGAGCCCTGGCATGAGACCACTCATAGTACTGGGCAGAGGCTACATTATTGCATCTTCCAAGAATAGTTACCCCCTTAGTCTGCACATTGTCCCAGGCCCAGGATGCCTGCCTGACAATAGCCAGATTAGGCTTGATTTCAACATAAAGGGTCTCAGTCAGATCCTGTGCTCTAGGAGGATGGACTAATGCATAGCCCAGTTGTCTTTTGAAAAGCAGAGGATTGTAATTGATGCAACCCTTCACCCCAATCAGAGGCACATTGGGAAATTGCCCACAACTTGTGATGATGTCTCTGCCCTTAGTACTCTGAGTACACCATCTGATATCATCTGAGGTTAGAGCAACAAGCCTTCTAGCCCAGTTTTTCTGCTGGTGAGGGTTTAAGAATGCATCAGTTTTTGGCAAATGCTTGAGCAACCAAGTATGGAACAAAGGTGCACATCATCTCACTAATCTCCCCCTTTGCTTTTCATTCCTTTGATGAACTGAGTAATAAAGATCTCCCAGTAAGGTAGGCACTGGGTTTCTCAGGATGAAAAGATGGACTGCATTCTTGCTAACAAACCTAGGCTCATCTGCAAAAAGTATGATCCCATATATGCTAAGGGCCAACAGAGCACAGACTACCTTCCACTCCCCTAGGGAGGCCTTCAAACTAGCCTGAGAGGTCAAGAAATCCAGATGAAAACCAGAGATTCCAGCTTTAGATGTCAAATTCTGCCCAATCAAGACTGGTTCCAGATGTAATGCTTTGGCTACCTCCTCATTACTTGGGAAAACCATCTCAAGGTTGAAAGGGATTCCACCCCTGATGGGTACACCAACCAATGATGAATACTCCTCCAGCAAAGGTCCCAACTGAAAATTCTGAAATGTGAAGCACCTCAGAGGGGGATCATAGAACTGCAGGCAAGTATGTATCAAGCTCCTCTGTGAAGGGTCCAAATCCATAACCATATCCAGGATTCCTCCATAATGTTCTCTGAAATATGGTATATGGTCTGGGGTAATCAGGGTCTGAATTCTCCTGATGCTAGCTAGCTCAGGCTCAAAGAAGTGGTAGGAGATGTTACTTTTCTTAGGTGCCATGTTGCTGAAGAATGGATGCTGATGATGATGACTGAGGACAACACTGAAGATGGGCCACTGATAGGCTGGGACTGAGGATGCAAGTGACTGAAGCAAGTGCTGATGAAGATGGGTCTAAGCTGAAGAAGGGGTCAAAACCAAGCCAAAATGATAGGATGGATACCCTGAAAAACAAATAAACACATGTTAGAATGATGCAATGAGGATGTATGCAAATGACATGCAAGGGTTTGTGACTGAGCTGGATCTGATCAAGTGCTCTGATATATGTCCATGTGTGTTCAAGAAATCCAGATGGAGGTCTATAAGTCCAGTAACCAAGGTGGGGGACTCAAATAAAGAGTCACAAGTCCAGGGTTAAAAATCACAAGAACTGTCCCAAAATGGAGTACTCTTAAACAAAACAAAGTAACAGGGTATGCTGAGGTCAAAGGTACCTGCAAACCTGTAAACAGCCCAACCCCCTCACAGGTGATGTTCTAGAACAAGGATCCTCAGACTTGGATCAGTTATGAGAAGTGTAAACACTTCCAACCCGGAGGTACAGTGTTTACAATAACCATAAAAGATCCTCCTCTAATTCACCTCAGTTTCTGAAGGTCAATACTAAAGGTCATCCAGACTTAGCAGGCTTCCCAGATAGCCCTAGCATTGCAGGAAATCTGCAACACAGAGTTCTCAAGAAGAAACCCATATCTGAACCGTGTTTCATATTCCCGCACCAGACCGAGATGGAATGGGAAAGAATATGATCCACTCTAGCCTAGGTGTCACTCAGGTCCCAGGTATAGGACCTTAACTCTCAATAGAACACCCACCCACCAAAGCAAACAAACAGATCCAGCCAGCACAGTATGACAGTATGATATATGCAAAACTATAGAGAAAGCAATAAAGTAACTATACATAAAGCAAAAATAAAACAAATATACGAATACAGATAACACATAACACCCCAGTAAACACAAATCAATCAAGCGCTAGGAGGAACCCACAAAAAGAACCAGAAGCCCTGGTTGCAGTATAAGGGTCCCCAGCAGAGTCGCCAAGCTGTCGCTCCCGATAGATGGGACTGGCCCAAATAAAGGTACAGACGCGAACGGTCGGCGAGAGGAACAATGAGAACACACAGCAGTGAACTCACTGGAGATGAAAAGAGTCGCCAGCTAGGCATTTTTATCCCGGAGGAAAGGTAATGCTGCATAGACCTAGAAAAATATGGATAAGACGGTTGCGAACCAGAGAGACTGAGAAAGGGGGTTGGTTACAACCTGGGAAGGTATTAGCACCCAGATTATCCGCCGTACTCGACGGGATCCACGCTTAAAAGATTTGTGTTTTAAAGGGGTAGTGTCAGTGCAATCTGTGTATAAAAGAGCCGGAAAAGGATGTACAGGTGTTAGTGTAAGATGTGTGAAATGTATAAATGATGTGTCAGTGTAAGAAAATGAAGAGGATGCTCAAGATCATGAGGCTTAAAAAATGATGCTGGAAGGAGGGGGAATATACAGAGACTTTTGTTCGATAACTGTTAAGTTATGCCTACGTATCCTCTCGTGCAATGAGGAAGTCAAAACACCGTAGTTCGACCCAAAGAGACTGAAAGATGAATTGACCTGTGAACTGCTTACTTGCCTATGCTCAAGTGTATGACCTGTCTGGCTCAGGTGCAAACTGTCTTGCATTAGACGGAATAAGCAAGTTCTCGTTTGTGAGTGAATGAGATGAGAAAAGAATCCCGAAGGAGACGGTTGTTGTTTGTTTTGAGTTTTCAGTCTTTTATTGCTTTTTGAGGTTTGTCATAAGTTAATGAGCTTAAGCCTAAACCAATAGGTTAGTAAACTCATCACATCTTCCCTCTGATTAGGGGTAATGAGAATACTTTAAGTGTGAAGTCAGATTCTCACACTTAATCACCATGGTGTAGGGTTAAGATCATTAACCTACTTGTGATTATTTAGATGTTTTTGGTGTTTTTGTTTAGTGTTAAGTAATGAGGTTAAGCCATAATCAGGGATTAAATAGACTCATCACACCATCCTAATAGAAGGATAATAGATGAGAATGTTTAAGCTGAGGAAAGCTCCTCAACTTAATCCATGATTAGGGATTAAACTCATGACAAAACAAGCCTTTGATTAAGTGGATTTTATTTAATGGTGAGATGATGAAGTGATTTTTAGGGTTTGTAAGACAACTTGAGGGGGACTTGTCCATTAACACTAGGGTTAGTCCTTCTTAACCAATTAAGGAAGAATTAGAACCCTAATGCAAGGCCCAAGTTACAAGTGTGATGTCTTGATGATTATTAAGTGAATTGATTAAAAGAGTGTAAACACATTAAGGGTTTAACACTTAGGATTAAAGTTATACACTCCATCCTAATAGAAGGATGCAGGCATAAGCTTAATCACAAAGCCTTAAAGCCTTTGGGGTTTAGTCCCTGATTATGAGATGAGAAGAGATGACTCAATGAGACACAAAGGTAAAAACTAAGTGGGGGGACTAATCAAAACCCTAATCATTGTCATGCTTGGTTGTTCCTAAGGTTTGTGAGGTTTACAAGAGAAATCTTCAAAGAACCACCAGGAAGCAGATGAAAAAGATCAGGAGAAGCAAAGTAACTTGCTTCACTCAAGAAGCCAAGTCACTTGAAGAAAGAAAGTAAGGAGGAGAAGAATGAGCAAGCTCAATCTCAAGCACATACAAAAATGCAGCAAGGATGCATAAAAAGAGATGAAGAGAAGTTATGAGAAGTGAAGGCAAATTCACTTCTCAAAGTCACTTACCACCTGAAAGGTTAGAAAAGAAATGCAATGCAATGCAAAATGGGATGAGATGACATGATGAGAAACAAAACCAGAAGCATTTACATGATGCTAATGATGCTATGAGATGCTACAAACATGAGGCAGCACATGGAAATGATCATACAAGCTTATGAATGCAAATGGGGCAAGTTAAGAACCATGAACATACATGAAAAGTTATGAAGTGCATATGTCATACAACAAGGCAAATGCAAGATGCAATGACCAAACATGCTTTCAATAATGGAGGCATGAAATGTCATGGAAAGTCATGTTATGCAAGCAAATGCGAGATGAATGCATATGGAAGCCCAAATTAGGGTTTATGAACAAAGCATCAAACACAAACCAAAATCAGAAGCAAACAACATTACAAAAAATTGAAAGTGCCCTCAAAGGACCCCTAATCCTATACTAACCCAATGCCCAAAGGAGAGGTTTCAACTCTTAACCAAATTCAAGACATGATTTACCTAAGTTTTCTAGGGTTTTAGGGTTCCTAAACAAGAAAATTACCAAACAAATGGAAAATGAAAGATCAAATCATGGCCATTTAATCTCACAAACTTCATGCAAAACACAATGCAATGCAAAAAGAATCAAGGTCCGACTCTTTAGGGTTAGGCAGAAATGATTTTTGGAAGTTTGGATCAAAATAATGCATAAAAATGATTTTAATTCAATGAAAAATTCTCAAAATGCATCAAGATCAAAAAATAAATTTGGTTTGAAGGTTGGACAATGTTTCTAAATACTTAAAACATTTCATGAATTTTTTGGTGATTTTTAAATACCTAGAAGTATTTTTAATAAATTAATTTTCATTAATCAATTAAAAATAAACTCTTAAATATTTAAAAATACTTTTTTAATGCTAAAAATGAAAATAAAAATATTTTTGTGTTTTAAAAATTAATGAAACTCTTGACAAAAAGTTTCATAATTTTTAAATGGTTTTTACTATTTTAAATAAATTGTACAAATTAAATGAGAAAAAATGAAATTAAAATCAAAATAAATGGAAGTATGCTGGATGGATGGCTGAGATTGAGTCTGGCCAGGAAAGGGTTGACTGTGCGCGCAGATCAAAGGCCCACATTCAAACTTGGTTAATCTGAATTATTAAATAATTAATTGTGATTAGGGTTTCTAATGGTGAATCACAGCCACACACACGCGCGCGAAGTCAACAAAGTCAAGGCATCCAACGTTCCAGATTCAAACTGCCTTAATTACAGGATTAAAACCCTAATTATTTTCAGGTGGCCGGAGAAGACCTCCGGTCGTCTTCTCCGGTGGGAACCCCACCTGAAAATTTCTAAAACTCTCAAAACGTAACTAAAATGAAATCTAAGAACACAAAAATGATTCCCACAACCCACTGAATCAAAACCCCAAGCTAAAACTCATTTATATTTCATCAATCTCATGAATCGAAGCAGAAAAGATTTTAGGGCAAAACTTTCAGAAACAAATTAAACTCTCATCTCTCCACCATTTTCAAAACTAAAGACATCAGAGCAATCAGTGAAGCATGAAGAACAACTTTAGAACTTAAAAAATCATTTCTGGGGAAAAAGTTCTTGAACTACCTGAGTTTCGAAGCTTTCAATTTTGCAACTTTCTGACCCCTTCCTTTGATGCAATCCACTCCACTTGGTCCCCTGATGATGCCTGAATGCTTAGAAGGAGTTTATGCTAGCTAGTTTGGGAGATTGAACAAGTTCTGTTCAAGCTCAGGTGAGAACTGTGTTTGTGATTCAGGCAGTTTCAAGCAATGGTGAGGGGTTCTTTGTGATCAGGGTGATGATTTGAGAAGGTTTGTGAAGTTTGTTCAAGTGTTTGTGGCCTGTATGAAGAGTTTCGAAAGCTTTGGCTTTGAGGGTGAAAAATGGGGAAGTTGAGTTCTTGCTGGTTTCAGGCTTATGTCTGGTTGGTTTGGGTTCAGTGAAGCATGATGAGAAGGTTGGTGAAACTTGTTTGAATGTTTGTGGCTTGTGGAATCAGATTCGAAGGAAAATGCAAGTTGGAGGGAGTTTGTGAAAGTGTGTTGTGGTGAGTGTTCAGGCTGGCTTCTTGTTGTGTTTAGCTAGCAAAATGTTTGTATATTTTAATCCCATTGGTCAGAGGATGTGACTTGTGCTGCTGTGATAGGTGTAGCTACTTTTGCAAAATGTCCACTCTTGTGTAAGAGAAGCATGGGTGATGTTCTAGGCTAGTACAAATGGTGTGGGCTGCGCAGCAAGGCATGGGGGAAAGGCTAGAATGGTTCAGCCTTGTAGGCAGCAAGTGGATGGAAGTGTGATGATGGTTTTGCAACTTGCTCACTTTTGGTTCACATGGAAATATCTTGCTCCCAAGTTCATGAAACATGTGATCTTTTGGTTCAAATCTGATTTTTAGAACTTGTATGATGCTTGCATATTGGTTTGATATGAACTAGAAGTCACAAATGCCTTGGTACAAAGTTTTTGCAAGTTTTCCATTTGGTGCATATCTTGAAAATTAGTGATTTTTGCCAACTTTAACACACCATAACTCTTGATCCAAAATGAATTAGGTCATGTTCTTGTACTTTTTGAAAAGGGAAAGATCTAATCTACAACTTTCATGACCAAAGTTTTTTCATTTGAAGCATTTTTGGATCAAAAAGTAAGGTTTGAAAAGTGGCATAAAATGACATATTCTTCAAAAGTCAAACTTGCCCTAAAAAGTCAACTTTGCAAAAAATTGTAATTCTTGAATTTTGTGAACTTCAACCTTCTTCTATGATCAAATAAAGATCATATACACTCAAAATGATGAAGATCACCCCTTGGTTGGGTCATTGGGGGCCTCAGATGCCCTGATTTTGCACTGACTTGTCCAGAAAGTCAACCCTTGATCAGATGACTCCCCATGGAATTTCTTCATGAAAATTGATATGCATACTCCCTATACCATATAGAGACCAGTAGAAACAAGAATGACCAAAAAAAAATTTGGAGTTATGGCCTCTGAAACCAAAACCCTAATTTCAGGTCATCTGTGCAGTTAAGCCTGGCTCTGCTTCCATACCAACCCCAGTTCTTGTGATTCCTTGGCATTTTTGACTTTGAGAAGATGTGATATGATACTTGAACACACATAGACCCTCTTGAAGTGATTGATGACCTTTGGAGTGGCTCAAGAAGCTCTTGGATTGCTCAGATCACAAACCCTAGGTGCAGATGACTTTGAATCTATGCAGTGAATCAAAAATGTGATATGAGATGCTATGATTATGTTCATGCAGATGAAATGATCACAAGCCATGGTGTGAATGGGTGAGGGCAAATTTGGGGTGTTTACACCAGGTTGTAACCAACCCCCTTTCTCAGTTTCTCTGGTTCGCAACCGTCTTATCCATCTTTTCTTAGGTTTATGCAGCATTACCTTTCCTTCGGGATAAAAATGCCTAGCTGGCGACTCTATTCATTCCTTCTCCTTTCGCCGACCATTCGCGTCTGTACCCCTTCTGACCTGTGTGTCATTTGGTGGGAGCGACAGCTTGGCGACTCTGCTGGGGAACTTATATTGCAACCAGGGCTTCTGGTTCCTTTTATGGGTTCCTCCTAGCGCTTGTTTGATTTGTGTTTACTGGGGTGTTATGTGCTAATTGTGTTTATTTGTTAGCTTTATTTATTGCTTTATGTACAGCTTTATTTATTGCTCTCCTTTACAGTTTTTCATATTTCATACTGTCATTATCATTGCTGGATCTGGCTTCTGTTTTGGTGGGTGGGGTTCCATTGAGAGTTTGAGGTCCTATACCTGGGACCTGAGTGACACCTAGGATAGAGTGGTTCATGTTCTTTCCCATTCCATTTCGGTCTGGTGCGGGAATATGATACACGGTTCAGATGTGGGTTTCTTCTTGAGAACTCTGTGCTACAGATTTCCTGTAGTGCTAGGGCTATCTGGGAAGCCTGCTAAGTCTGGATGACCTTTATTATGACCTTCAGAAACTGAGGTGAATTAGAGGAGGAACTTTTATGGTTATTGTAAACACTGTACCTCCGGGTTAGAAGTGTTTACACTTCTCATAACTGATCCAAGTCTGAAGATCCTTGTTCTAGAACACTACATGTGAGGGGGTTGGGCTGTTTACAGGTTTGCAGGTACCCTTGGCCACAACATACCCTGTTTTTGTTTGGTTTAAGAATACTCCACTTTGGACAGTTCTTATGATTAACCCTGGATATGTGACTCTTTATTTGAGTCCCCCACCTTGGTTACTGGATTTCTGAAGCTCCATCTGGACCATCTTTGAACATACATGGGCTTATATCAAGACAGATAATCAGATCCAGCTTGATCACAAACCCTTGCATACCATTTGCATATTCATCATTGCATCATTTAACATTTGTTTATTTGTTTTTCAGGGTATCCACATTATATCTGGTTTGGTTTTGACCCCTTCTTCTGCATAGACCTTTGCTTCATCAGCTATCTGCTTCAGCTAGCTTCATCATCACCAGCATCAGCCTATCAGTGGCTCATCTCCAGCATCAGCCTGTGATCTTCCTCAGCACTCATGACTACTCCCAGGAAGAGCAACATATCCTACCATTTCTTTGAGCCTGTGTTGACTGGTATCAAGCAGGCCCAGTCACTTATCACACCTGACCACATCCCATTGTTTAGGGAACACTATGGAGGTATCTTGGATATGGTTATGGACCTTGACCCTTCTCAGAGAAGCATGATCCACACATGCTTACAATTTTATGACCCACCACTGAGATGCTTCACATTTCCAGACTTTCAGCTAGGACCTCTGCTGGAAGAGTTTTCTTCATTGATTGGAGTGCCTATCAGAGGTGGGATCCCCTTTAACCCAGAGATGCCAGCTCCCAGCAATGGAGAAGTAGAAAAAGCACTGTACTTGGAGTCTGCTTTGATTGAGCAAAATATGACAACAAAAGCTGGGATCCCTGGTTTGCACTTGGATTTCTTGATTTCTCAGGCCATCCTGAAGGCCTCATTGGGAGAATGGAGGGCAGTCTGTGCATTGTTAGCCCTCAGCATATATGGGGGTATACTGTTTGCAGATGAGCCCAAATTTGTCAGCAAGAATGCCATCCATCTGTTTCTTCTGAAGAACCCAGTACCCACACTGCTGGGAGACTTTTACTACTCCATTCATCAGAGGAATGAGAAACAAAGGGGGAAGTTGGTAAGATGTTGTGCTCCTTTGTTTCACATCTGGCTGCTCAAACACCTGCCTAAGTCAGATGCCTTCCTGAATCCTCACCAACAGAAGAACTGGGCCAAGAGGCTCATTGCCTTGACTTCAGATGACATTAGATGGTGCACCCAGAGCACCAAAGGCAAAGAAATCATCACCAGCTGTGGACAATACCCAAATGTGCCTCTGATAGGAGTAAAGGGTTGCATCAACTACAATCCTTTGCTATTTAAAAGACAACTGGGCTATGCTTTGGTTCACCCTCCCAGAGTGCAAGATTTAGCTGAGACCCTGTATTGTGAAGTAAAACCTAATTCAGCTGTTGTCAGGCAAGCATCCTGGGCTTGGGACAACATCCAGATAAAAGGGATGGTTGTTCTTGGAAGATGCAATAATGTTGCTTCAACTCAGTACTATGATTGGTCCCGTGCTAGAGCTCAGATTACTGCCCTTCACCTTGGAGGACATACCTGGATCCTCTATAGTGCAACCTGCAGCAACTGTCAGCCTAGAAGAATTTGAGAAACTGAAGGAAAGG
Organism: Lathyrus aphaca; assembly: GCA_963966055.1. Classification (NCBI taxonomy): domain Eukaryota; kingdom Viridiplantae; phylum Streptophyta; class Magnoliopsida; order Fabales; family Fabaceae; genus Lathyrus; species Lathyrus aphaca. The sequence goes on from OZ014519.1 coordinate 643,560,868, forward strand.
AATGAGAACTTATCTCAAGCTTTGAAGAAGACTATGTGGGAAAGAAGTGATGGTCGTTTGGACATTGAGAGGTTGGAGAAGCTTAGGGTAGAGCATCTTGCCAAAATTGAGAAGACAGAGGACTACATCAGGAAAGCAAGAGCTGGGGAGCAAATATTGAAGAATGCCTGTAAAGAGGCCAAGATTCAGAAGGCTAGGACTGAGCTCTATCTGCAAGAGAGTCAGGCTAGGTGGGCCAGGATCACTGAAGCCCGTACTCAAGAAGACCGGAAAACTCAAGCCAAGATTGAACAGTTAGAGGCCAATGAGAAGAAGCAGCAGGAAGCTTTATTGACAGCCCAGAAGGAGATTTCAGAGTTGAAGCTCAGAGCTGGATTGAAGAGATCAAAGGACCAGGACAGGCACAAAAAGCTGACCGCTGCCATTGCCACCAGGAACCTCCTCATTAGGACCATTACAGAGCACCCAGCTGGTCCAGTGACTGAGGCACTCCTGAAGGAGGTCAAAGAGGATGAGTTTGGACTGGATGTCTGATCCTTTGTTTGTTGTTATTTCCATTTGATGTACTTTTCTTCTTTTGTTGTATTTTGACCCTCCAGGGGCATGTGTTGTAAAACAAACCATGTATTGTTCATCATTTGTAATATATTAGTTTGCTTTCATTGGGTTTCTTTTCTCAGCAACATCAAGTATCTTCCTCGAGGTCTGGAAAGGTCAAAACCAAGAACCAAACCGGATACCTTGGAAAACAATTAAGCATACTGCATTGCATACTAACTTTTTCTTTGTTTTGTAGGTTTTGTTTATTATTTTGTTTCTAACTTTGTTATGATCTCAAGAAACATTGCTCGTCGCCGAGTGTTCCCTGTCAACCGCACGCACCGGTACCCTACTCGCAACAACCTTCCCGGTATTCAAATGGAATAAGTACAGCAGGATCTGACTGAGGTCAGAAATCAGATGGCTAATGAAAGAGTGGAGATGAGAAATCAGATGACTCAGTTCATGGCTGTGATGACTGGCTTGGCCCAGAGTTAAGAAAGGTTAAGGGAACTGGTGGAAAGACAAACTCCCGAGGAACCTCATCTTGGAACTGGGGGAACTAGTAACAATGAGCGGGGCCAGCCTCGTATTGACCCACCAGTATTTGGACCTCATCTGGATCCGGAAGTCAACATCCCGAGAAATGTGCAAGGTAATACTGTTGGAGGGAGAATCTTGCAAGAGGATCCCCAAGAAGAGCAGTTTACTGTTATGGGAGCTGGAGATGAAGTCTATGACCGGAGATTGGATGAAATTGCTGAGAAGTTGAGATCTTTGGAGTCTCAGAATTCCTTGGGCTTCGATGTGATGGATATGGGACTAGTGGATGGGGTGAGAATTCCCCACAAATTCAAACCCCCGTGCTTTGAGAAATACAATGGAACCTCTTGTCCACGAACTCACCTGCAGTCTTTCCTGGGAAGACTTAAAGCGTATACCATGGATGAAAAGCTGTGGATGTTTTACTTTGAAGACAGTCTGACTGGGGCTTCAAGAGAGTGGTATTCACATTTGACCAGAGCTACCATTAGATGCTGGAAGGACTTAGCTGAAGCCTTCATCAGGCAATATCAATACAATCTGGACATGGCTCCTAACAGGACCCTCCTAATGGGAATGTCTCAATCTTCCAGAGAGAGCTTTAGGGAATATGCCCAAAGGTGGAGACAACTTGCTGCTGCTGTCCAACCACCCATGTCAGAAAGGGAAATGGTTGACATGTTCACGAATACGTTGCAAGGGACCTATATTGATAGATTGGCTGCCTTCTCCTCTACCAGCTTTGCTGATGTCGTCATAACTGGTGAAAGGATTGAAAGTCTATTAAAAATGGGTAAGATTTCCGACAATGGTGCAAGTTCATCCAGTAATCCCAGGAAGCCTTTTGTGGGACCCCGAAGAGCTGGGGAGACAAATTCCATTCATGCAAGCAGGGGCAGACCTCAGTATGTGCACCGGTCAGTAGCAGCAGTTACCATTCCAGCTCCGATTCCTCAACAATCAGCATATCCTCCACAACAACAACCGCAGTATCAACAACAAGTTCACTATCCGCAACAGAGAACCTACAACAACAGCAACAACAACCAACAATAGCGTCCTTTCCAACAAAGACCATCACAGGCAAACAGGGTGATTGACTCAATCCCAATGCCATATGCTGCACTTTTGCCACAACTCCTGAAGCTCAACCTGGTTGAGTTAAGGACATTGGCACCTCCAGATCTTTCCAACATGCCAAAGAACTACGATGCCAATGTCAGGTGTGCATTCCACTCGAACGCACCAGGGCATAATACTGAGAAATGTAGGGCCTTACAGATGAAAGTCCAAGACCTGGTGGACTCAAAAGCTCTCAACTTTGCACCTCCTCCGAATGTCACAAGGAATCCAATGCCTAGTCACAATGGGCCTAGGATTAATGCCATTGAGGAGGGCAAACCATCCACCTTAATCACCAGTGTTGCACAAATTCGAACACCTTTGGTTGAAATTAAAGCTCAACTTTTAGAATGCCAAGTGTTCCCCGGGTGTGAGCTCGGCTGTGAGTATTGCAACATTGCAGTCAATGGGTGTGAAAGGCTGAGAAGTGGCATAGATGGTCTTATTAAGGATGGTATCCTTCAGATTTCAACAACGGCGCCTACAAATCCAGCAATTCCTTTAACAACAATCCCAGATACCCCTACGACGTCAGCAACCATTGTTCCAACGGATTCTACTACAACTCCAACAACTGCTCAATCAATCACTTCAACAAGCACAAGTTCAGTCACCATTCCTGCTACAACTTCAACACCCATCCAGTCAATAGGATCTTCTACAACACCAGCAAAAATTAATGAAGATGTTTCAACAGTTACAATCTACTATGACCCATCAAATGTTCCTCCCAGCAGCAATTTCCAACAACAAACCGTGGCACCTACTGCCAGACCACTAGTCACAATTTACTATGATCCGCACACCATTACAGTACCTTCCTCTGCAGTAATCAGTCCGGTCACCATTACGGTGCCTGGACCAGTTCCTTATGAAAGCAGTAATGCCATACCTTGGCATTATGGCTCTGATCTCTACTGCAACGGGGAGAAAATTACTCTGGATTCATCGACCTCTTCTCCACAAGTTGATAATGTTGGGGGAGGCGGAGGCTTCACCAGAAGAGGACGCCTTTTTGCCTCACAAACACAAAGACCTAATGTCAAAGCAGAAGCTGCTGCCAAAGCAAAAGGAAAGAGTGTGGTATCTGAAGAGCCAACTGCCACAGACACTCAGAAGACATCTTTTGAACAAGATGTAGACGAGTTCATGAGAATCATAAAAAAGAGTGATTATAAGGTGGTGGACCAGCTTCACCAAACACCCTCCAAAATCTCCATATTATCACTGTTGATGTGTTCCGAAGCTCACAGGAACGCATTGTTGAAAGTCCTGCACGCAGCATACGTGCCGGAGGATATTATTGTTAATCAGCTAGAAACTGTGGTTGCAAATGTCAACACCAGTCATGGACTGGGCTTTACCAATGCTGACTTAACAACAGAGGGACGCAACCATAACAAGGCTTTGCATATCACCTTGGAATGCAAGGGTGCTGTTCTGTCTCATGTACTGGTGGACAATGGGTCATCACTCAATGTTCTACCAAAGAAAGCCTTAGTAAAGCTGGAGTATGATGGCTTGGCATTGCGTCCAAGTAATTTGGTGGTAAGAGCATTTGATGGCTCTAAAAGATCGGTGCTTGGGGAGATTGATCTGCCTGTGTTGATTGGCCCGCAGACCTTAAAAACTACCTTCTTTGTGATGGACATACAGCCGGCCTACAGCTGTCTGTTGGGTAGACCCTGGATCCACGCCGCTGGCGCTGTTACGTCTACCCTTCACCAGAAGTTAAAATTCGAGTGGGAAGGCCAAATCATCACCATCTGTGGGGAAGAGGACATCTTTGTTAGCCAGCTGGCTACGTATAAGTACATAGAAATGGATGGGGAGATCCATGAGACCATGAGTCAGGGGTTTGAGGCCCTCAACATTAATGAAGCATCTGCTGTACTGGGAACTTCCATCACATCATATCAGCAAGCTCGGAAGGTTGTTAAGAAAGGTACCGCCCAAGGCTGGGGCAAGCTGCTGCCCGTGGAAAAGAAAGAAGACCGATTTGGGTTGGGTTACAGACCAACTCAACAAGATCAATCAGAGGCTGCGAAGGAGCCCAAATTTGTCAGTGGGGGGATGCTCACCCCGGATGCTGTGAATAGCTTGGAAGATGAGTCAGAAGACGAGCGCAACCTGGAAAGCTGGATACGTCCAAGGATCCCGGGGAGCCATGTCTCAAACTGGTCTTCCCAGGAAATTATAAGAGTTACTCCTGCAGAGTAATTATTATTTCCTGTATTTTAAAGCATGCATCAAGTCATACATCTTGCCCAAGATGTCAGGACTCATTTTGTAATCGGGCCATCTTGTATTTTGTGCAAAGATCAATTAATGAATATCAGGACATCTTTTGCAAATGAGTCTTTTCTTTTTCGCTCACTGTTTTTCATTTTTCACTTTTTGTACAAAAATAAAATGGCAATGTTTTTCAGAATAAATAACTTCATTTTCACTTTTTATAAATAAGATAAAACTGATCACTAAAATAAACCAATCTAAACCCTTGCAGAAAATGCCCTTCAGACTGCACCGACAACAACACTGCTATGACTTCGTATGACTTTGACAATCCAATCAATCAAGCCGATGAAGGGGTTGAAGAAGATTATGAGCTACCTGAAGAGCTAGCCAGGTTATTGAGACAAGAGGAGAAGGTTATCACTCCTCATCAGGAGGAAGTGGAAACGGTTAATCTTGGTACGGAAGAAGACGTAAAAGAAGTTAAGATCGGGGCCTGCCTGCAAGATTCAGTAAAAGAGCAACTGATTGACATGCTTCGGGAGTATGTGGATGTTTTTGCTTGGTCTTATTAGGATATGCCAGGGTTGGACACCGACATTGTCATGCACAAGCTACCTTTGAAAGAAGACTGCCCACCAGTAAAACAGAAGTTGCACCGTACTCGCCCAGATATGGCAATGAAGATAAAAGAAGAGGTACAAAAGCAGTGGGACGCCGGTTTCCTTGCTGTGACTAGCTATCCGCCGTGGGTTGCTAATATTGTACCTGTGCCTAAGAAAGATGGCAAGGTGAGAATGTGTGTGGATTACCGGGACCTGAACAGAGCCAGCCCGAAGGACGATTTCCCTTTACCTCACATTGATGTATTGGTGGATAATACGGCTCAGTTCTCGGTGTTCTCCTTCATGGATGGATTTTCAGGATATAATCAGATCAAGATGTCACCTGAAGACATGGAGAAGACAACTTTCATTACACCCTGGGGCATATTCTATTATAAGGTGATGCCATTCGGACTGAAGAATGCTGGTGCCACTTATCAACGGGCTATGGTAACATTATTCCACGACATGATCCATAAAGAAATTGAATGTTATGTGGATGACATGATTGCCAAGTCCCTCACAGAAGAAGACCACCTGGTAAATCTGTTGAAGCTGTTCAAGCGTCTGAGGAAGTACCAATTGAAGTTAAACCCCAACAAATGCACATTCGGGGTACGATCCGGTAAGCTGCTGGGATTTATTGTAAGTGGGAAAGGAATTGAAGTTGACCCTGACAAAGTTAAAGCCATTCAAGAAATGCCTGCACCGAAGACTGAAAAAGAAGTTCGGGGGTTTCTAGGAAGATTGAACTACATTTCGAGATTCATATCTCATCTTACAGCAACCTATGAGCCCCTTTTCAAATTGTTAAGAAAAGAACAAACGGTCAGGTGGAACGAAGACTGCCAGAGGGATTTTGACAAAATCAAGGAATACTTACAAGAGCCTCCAATCCTTATGCCCCCAGTGGAAGGAATACCTCTAATCATGTACTTGACAGTATTAGAAGAGTCAATGGGGTGTGTGCTGGGCCAGCATGACGAGTCTGGTCGAAAAGAGTATGCAATATACTACCTAAGCAAAAAGTTTACCGACTGTGAACAACGTTATTCACTGCTCGAGAAAAATTGCTGTGCTTTAGCGTGGGCTGCTCGCCGACTAAGGCAGTATATGTTGACCCACACTACCTTATTGATATCCAAGATGGACCCAGTTAAGTACATTTTTGAGAAGCCAGCACTTACCGAACGGGTTGCAAGATGGCAAATGATCCTCACGGAGTATGACATTCAATACACATCTCAAAAGGCCATTAAAGGCAGTGTATTGTCTGATTATCTTGCTGAGCAACCCATTGATGATTACCAGCCTATGAGATTTGACTTCCCCGATGAAGACATCATGTTCATAAAAGCAAAAGATCATGAAGAGCCTATTCACACTGAAGGGCCTGACCCGGAAGAAGAATGGACTATGATGTTTGATGGGGCTGTTAATATGAATGGTCGTGGTGTTGGAGCAGTACTCATTACACCTAAAGGAGTTCACATGCCTTTCTCGGCAAAACTCACCTTTAACTGCACTAACAATGAAGCTGAATACGAAGCTTGTATTATGGGTCTTGAGGAAGCCATTGACCTCAGGATCAAGACGTTGACTGTATTCGGAGATTCAGCTCTGGTAATTAATCAAACCAACGGCAAATGGTACACCCACCAAGATCATCTGATACCCTACCGGGATTATACAAGGAGGTTATTGACTTTCTTCACTACAGTCAAGCTTGAGTATATCCCCCGAGACGAAAATCAGTTTGCAGATGCTCTGGCTACCATTTCATCCATGATCAAAGTTCAAGCCGCCAACTTTGTGCCTCAGATTTCATTATCCATACTTGACAGGCCAGCGTACGTATTTTCAGCAGATGTTGTTAAAGATGATAAGCCTTGGTTTCACGACATCAAATGCTTCTTGGAGGATCAGACATACCCACCTGGGGCATCTTCCAATGATAAGAAGACGTTAAGAAGGCTGGCCGACAGTTTCTTCCTAAATACTGATGGTTCCCTATACAAGAGAAACTTTGATATGGTACTCCTCAGATGTGTTGATAAGGCAGAAGCGGACTTGTTAATGCACGAGGTGCACGAAGGATCTTTTGGTACCCATGCAGGAGGGCATGCAATGGCTAAAAAGTTGTTGAGATCAGGCTATTACTGGATCACAATGGATGCGGATTGTTGTGCATATGCCAGAAAATGCCATAAATGCCAGATTTACGCGGATAAAGTGCATGTGCCTCCGAATCCTCTGAATGTGATGTCTTCACCCTGGCCCTTCGCCATGTGGGGCATTGATATGATTGGCAAGATTGAACCGATTGCCTCAAATGGCCACAGATTCATCCTAGTAGCCATTGATTATTTCACCAAGTGGGTTGAGGCAGCTTCCTATGCAAATGTTACCAGGCAAGTGGTAGCCCGATTTCTAAAGAGAGATATCATCTGTCGGTATGGAGTGCCCGAGCGAATCATTACTGATAATGGTTCCAATTTGAACAACAAAATGATGGCAGAACTATGTCGGGACTTCAAGATCCAACATCACAATTCTTCTCCTTACAGGCCAAAGATGAATGGTGTTGTAGAGGCAGCTAACAAGAATATCAAGAAGATTGTGCAGAAGATGGTGGTCACCTACAAAGACTGGCATGAAATGCTACCATTTGCCTTGCATGGGTACCGTACGTCAATCAGGACATCCACTGGGGCAACACCGTATCAGCTTGTGTATGGTATGGAGGCAGTCCTACCTGTTGAAGTTGAATTACCTTCCCTACGGGTACTGATGGATGTCAAATTGAACGAAGCAGAATGGGTCCGATCCCGATACGAACAACTTAGTCTGATCGAAGAGAAGAGATTGGCTGCAATTTGTCATGGGCAGCTGTATCAGAAAAGAATGAAGAAAGCCTTCGATCAGAAAGTCAGGCTTCGAGAATACCAAGTAGGAGATCTTGTGCTTAAAAGACTCCTCCCTCCTCATACAGACCACAGGGGCAAGTGGACTCCGAATTATGATGGTCCGTTCATAGTAAAGAAAGTTTTCTCTGGTGGAGCACTGATGCTCAGTACTATGGATGGTGAAGACTTCCTGTCCCCTGTGAATTCAGATGTAGTTAAAAAATACTTCGCATAAAAATGACCCGCTGGACACAAAAACAGAATGTAAGTCCAGGCAAAAATAGGGCATCCCGGCGAGTCAAAAACAGAATAAAAGACTCGGGCAAAAATAAGGGAAAATAAATAAATAAAAATGTACACCCGCTGAGTTGAAAAGCCACATTGGACAACTCAGGCAAAAATGGGTATCCCGGTGGATTGAAAACCCGAAAGGGCGATCCACGCAAAATAAGGGAATAAGCGAACAACTGCATTCTGAATTCGTCTGTATCACTTACAACCTGGCAAGCTTCGAAAGTATAAAGCATCGGTCAGAATCAGCTTTCTTCAAAAAGCAAGATGAGAAGAACGTCAATGTCGTACAAGTCATAGCAAAAGGGAAGCTCACTGAAGCGTCATCAACATTGCCAACACTTTTTGTTTCTCAATTTATAACAATCTCCTTCTTTCAGGGGATTTGTTTCTTTGACTGTATTTGCCCATTCAGGGGCACATAAATTAATAAAACCAGATTTTCAGTCACATTTTGTCTCGTACATTTTATTTTCGTTTGCAAAAATGTCCGAGGTCCTCATAATATTGATTGCATAAATACAGAGGCACCTTTTCTAAATCACATGCTTACAGGAAATATATTACTCCCGAGAATGTTTAAATTCTTATGACGGGATCCAATAGGGGATACCTCGGGGTACTTGTACATTTCTTTGTCTTTACATGATTGCAGGTGCTCAAAGCGAAACATGGGGCATGGAAACTTCTCCCCAGCTGAGTTGCCAGTCATCATTCCTCCTCGGCCAAGTGTCAGACAGGGAACTATCTCCCCGCAGAGTCTCAACCTCTATCCAGAAGAGCAATGTTTGAAGATCTCGCAACAAAGTGACGGAAGCCTCCGCAGACCCCAGCTGAGCTTCTCATTACCAAGATAGGTCTGTCAGTGACTTATTTCCCCGAGCAGAATCATATATCAGATCTACCAATGATCTCTTCCCCCAGCTGGGATGTCCTTTCAAGCAGATCAGTCAGAGATCTCTGCAGCAACGGGATCCGAATCCCGGACCGGTATCTTTTGCATAATCATAGCATTCGCATCATATTTTCCCCCAGAGCGTAGCATTCCGTCTAATACGGAGCATTACGGCAAAAATCAAACATATTGCATAATCATAAGCCGTGTTCTGAATCAAACAGCTGTGTATACCAACTCTCTGTTTGCAATATACAAAATACTTCCCAAACTCCCCGGCAGAAAGCCAAAGCATCCTCTTTGCACTCACAAATGCAGATGCATGCTCCTTTGGCACTCATCCGTGTCATCATTCCCCAGTAAAGTCGCCCGAGAATTCTCTACAGACAAATACATATATATACAATCCCCTGACACCCGTCCGTGTCACATTCCCCAGCATAGTTGCCTAAACACTTTGGGAACCAAAATACTTGTTTATGATACATTTCTTCCGACACCCGTGTCGTGCTCTCCCCAGCAAGTTGAACACTCGTATGTGTCTCACTCTTGTTTACTTATTTCGGGTACTCGTTCGTATCCTGTTTACACCACTTGTCCCCTCAGAGTCAACACTCGTCCGTGTTCTTTGTTAACTAGTTGGTACTCGTCCGTATCATCATCTCTGAACATGCGTCAACAATTGTTTCTATCGATACTCGTCCGTATCATAGTCTTAAGGAGGCTCGTCCGCATCTTTAATCTATACACAGTGTCAAACACTTATATCTTCTTGAATTTAGACACTCGTCTGTGTCTACTATTCCCCAGAAGAGTCCCCGGCAAATCCCGAATAAACTATTTCCTTCCTATCTGACATTCGTCCTATGTCATGATACCTTCCGGCATCCATACCCTACTAGGTAATCATCCTTCACCTTTTTGATGATCGTCCTTCATCATCCCCAGCAGAGTCTCTATTCATTAGAATCCCTTCCTATCCGACATTCGTCCCATGTCGTGACATTTTTAGCAGCCGTCCCCTGCTAGGTGATCGTCCTTCACCTCTTGATGATCGTCCTTCATCATTTTATCCGATGGCCGTCCCCATCGTTGATTCTGTTATCTGACATTCGTCCTATGTCATGATAAAACCCCAGAGCAGCCGTCCCCTGCTAGGTGATCGTCATTCACCTCTTAATGATCGTCCTTCATCAATGCTTATCCGATGGCCGTCCCCATCGTCGACCTTTTCATCCGACATTCGTCCTATGTCGTGATACTTTCGGCAATCGTACCTTGCCAGGTGATCTTCCTTCACCTTAGATGATCGTCCCTCATTTTATCCCCAACAGAGCAGCCGTCCCCTGCTAGGTGATCGTCCTTCACCTTTGATGACCGTTCCTCATCATTTATTGCTTCAACCCGATGGTCGTCCCCATTATTTACCTTTGAATCCCCAGAGAGTCTTATAACTTTATTTGATGGTCGTCCCCATCATGATCCCTCTATTTCCCCAGCATGTCGGTCGTCCCCGTCATTACTTCATCCCCAGCAATCGTCCTCTGCTCGACGGTCGTCCTCCGTCGCCCGCAATTTATAAATCATACTTTACTCCCTTTTACAATCTATATCCCTTTTCTTCTTCATTCAGTGAGTGCAAATTTTGGACTGTCTTTGGTATTCAACCACAAGTTATCTTGTTCGCCTGTTAAGCCGCCGCTTACATCCTACACAGCTAACTCATGTTTGAATAGGGGCAGCTGTAAACACTCCAAATTTGCCCTCACTCATTTTCACCATGGCTTGTGATTTCTTTTCATTTGCATAAGCTCAACCATAGCATCTCATATTACATTTTTGCTTCACTGCATTGGTTCAAAGTCATCTGCATCTAGGGTTTGTGATCTAAGCAATCCAAGGGCTATCTGAGCCACTACAAAGGTCTTTAATCATCTCAAGAGGTTCCATGTATGTTCTAGCATCATGCTATATTCTCCCAAGGTCAAGGAAATCAGAAAATCACAAGAACTGAGAAAGGCATGGAAGCAGAGCCAGGTTTAACTACATAGATGACCTAAAATTAGGGTTTTGGTTTTAGAGGCCATAACTCCAAATTTTTTGGTCATTCTTGTTTCTAATGGTCTCTATATGATATGAGGATCATGAATACCAATTTTCATGAATAAATTTAATGGGGAAGGCATCTGATCAATAGATGACTTCTTGTGCAAGTCAGTGTAAAATCAGGGCATCTGAGGCCCCCAATCACCCAACCAAAGGCTATTCTCCATCATTTTGAATGTGTATGATCTTTATTTGATCTTAGAAGATATTATTTTGGGAAAGTGACTTGTAATGAAAACTTGTAATGAAAACTTGCCATTTGCAAAGTTGCCATTTTGGGAAAGTGACTTGTAATGAAAACTTGCCATTTTGGGAAAGTTTTTCAACCTCCTCTTTTTGATTCAAAAATGCTTCAAATGAAAAATTCTTGGTCATAAAAGTTGTAGATTGGATCCTCCCATTTTCAAAAAGTACAAGAACTCATTCTAATTCATTTTAGAACAAAAGTTATGGCCTTGCAAAGTTGGACAAAATCACTAAATTTTCACTTTTGTGCCAAAGAGGAAACTTGCAAAAACACTTGCCAAAGCCAAATGTGACTTCAAATCAGCTTCTAATCATCACACAAACATTATTCATGGCCCATAATTCAGATTTGCCCAAAGGATTTCTCATTTCTATGCCTTGAATCACAAGTTACATAAGGCATTTTCTCATGAATCTTCAAAATTGAATTTTTTGCAAAAGGAACTTTTGATGCTTGAATTGGACACTAATTGATCTCAAAGCATTCTAGCAACTTCATATGGTTCATTTTGCTGCATTTTGCCCAAGAATTCACAAGATTCTTTGCCTTGGTTCATAAGAAAATTCAAAGAGGGAAATATGCAAGAACTTTGAAAACTCTTGATCAAGACCATCCAGCTCACAAAATCAGATCCAAAGGCCTTCCTTGACTCAAGCTGAAGCAGGACAAGCCCTAAGATCTCCTCTGACCCGATCCATGCATATGGTACACACAATCTTGACTTTTTGCATTTTTGCCCATGCCAATCAAACTGTGCCACTACCAACTCTCTGCCCAATCAGAGCCTCATATGTGGACCTCAAGCATTCCAAAACACAACACACACAAGCCTGCAACCTCCCATAAGCCAGGATTCCCAAAAACTGTCAAAAACTTCCCCTCTTCGAAACTGCTCCCACAGCCATCAAACTTCCATTTTTCCTTCACCAATGAATCACACATCCTCCATAGAACCAGAATCCACCATTGAAACAGCCTGAAACATCACATGCTCAACTCTCCAAATCTGCTATATCAGAACCAAAACCTTCAAACCAAGCCACATATTCTAAGCTTCATTTCATCATCAGGGGGTTCAAAGAGGTGGGCTTGAAGCAAAGGAAAGGTCAGAAATCCCAGAACCAGAAAGTTCCATCTCAGGTAACATGATAAACTTTTTTCCCAGAAACTAGCTTTTAAGTTCTTTTATGGTTCTATATGGTCCCCTGATCATGGGGATGTGATTACTTTTGAAAATGGTGGAGAAACCACCATGTATGTGATCTCTGAAACTTTTGCCCGTTTTTACATTTTTCTTCGATTCATGTTCATGGTGTGAAATAAATGAGTTTTAGTTGGGGATTTAAGTTTAGAATGGTTAGAGGATCATTTCTGGGCAAGAAATTTGGAGATTAGTGGCCTGTAGAAGAAGCTAGGGTTTGTGCTCGTCAGAGAAGATGACCGGAACACTGTTCTGGTCGCCTGAGGGTGATTAAACCCTAATCCCATTAATTAGGCAACTTTGAATATTGGCCTTTAGATTAAGCTTCCCGCGCGTGCTTCAAGGGTTCAGATCAACTCATTTAGCCCTAATCTGTTTTTATTAGTTTAATTAATTATAATTAGGTTAATTAAATTAGAATGAATCCCAGCCATTGGTCAGCGCGCGCAGTCAACCTTGTCCACCCCAGTTCAAATCTAGGCCTTTGGATCTGATTACCTCCCATTTAATTCAATTTTATTTTCTTTTTAATCCATTAATCTTGCACATTTTATTTAAAATAGCAAATCACTTCCGAAAAATCTCATTTTTTGCATCATACCTTAAAATATTTTTCTCTTTCTGAAAATAATTTTTATTTTATTTTTTGCATAATTTTCGTATTTTAAAAATATTTTAATGATTATTTTAATTAGTTAATAAGAATTAATTAATTAAAATAACATTTAAGTTTCTAAAAATCACAAAAAAATTCACATTGCATTTTAAAACATTTAGAAACATTATCAAACTCTTCAAACAAATTTATTTTTGGTTCTTGACATATTTTGACATTTTTATTTGGAATTAAAGTTCTTAAAAGGCAATATTTTTGTTCTAACTTAGAAAAATTCATTCTGCCTAACCATGAAGAGTTTGATGATGGTTCTTTTTGTATTGCATTATTCATATCATTTAGTTTCTAGGGTAAAATTGGTTTGAATTTATCTTTCATTTTCAATTTGATGTGCATTTTTCCTTTTGAAATACCTTAAAACCCTAGCTAACTTGAGAAAATCATAACTTCCATTAGGTTAAGACTTAGGTCCCCTCCTTTGGGAAGTGAACTTGTGTAGGGTTAGGGTTCCTTGGATACCATTTTCAATTTTTTATCATGTCATTTGCTTCTGATTTTGAATTTTGCTTTGTGTCTTGTGCATAAACCCTAATTTCTTGCCTTCATTTGCATTCATCTCTCATATGCTTGCATTCATGAACTTTCCATGACATTTTATGCATCCACATTACTCCTAAGACATATTAGGACACATTAGAATCATGCTTGATCATTGCATCATTTATTTTCCATGTTGTGCATTCATTCCATTTCATGAACTTTCATGAACTTTTATGGTTCAATGCATGCTTAATTTGCATCCACATCCTTGTATGATCATCCACAAATCTTGACATGTGTTTGTATCATCTCTTAGCATCATTAACATCATGTTTATGTTTCTGATTTTGGTTTGCATCATTGCATTCATCTCATTTTCATCTCATTTCTTGTTACTAACTTTTCAGGTGGTAAGTCATTGAGAAGTGAATTTGCCTTCACTTCTCATAATCTCTTCTCATCTCTCTTATGCATTCATAGCTGCATTTTTACTTTTGTATTAGAGTGAGCTTGCTCATTCATGTTCCTTCTCCTCCTTCTTTCTTTAAGCAACTTATCTTCTTAAGTGAAGTAAGTTGTCTTGCTTCTTTCTGCTTAATCTCTTTTCATCTACTTCTTCCTTGGTGGCTTTTCTCTTGAAGACTTCTTGCAAGCCTCATAAACCCTAGGAATACCCAAGCATGATAACAATTAGGGTTTGATTAGTCCCCCATTTAGTCTTACCTTTGTGTCATCTTTGTGTCTTCTCTTCTCATCTCATAATCAAGGACTAAACCTTAAAAGTTTTAAGGCTTTGTGATTAAGCTTATGCCTGCATCCTTCTATTAGGATGGAGTGTATAACTTTAATCCTAAGTGTTAAACCCTTAATTTGTTTAAGCCCTTTAATCAATCCATCTAATAATCACTAAGACATCAAGCTTGTAACTTGGGCCTTGCATTAGGGTTCTAATTCTTCCTTAATTGGTTAAGAAGGACTAACCCTAGTGTTAATGGACAAGTCCCCCTCAAGTTGTCTTGCAAACCATAAAATCCACTTCTTAATCTTACCATTAACTAAAATCCATTTAATAAAGATTATGTTTTGTCATGAGGTTAATTCCTAATCATGGATTAAGTTGAGGAGCCTTTCTCAGCTTAAATGGTCTCATCTATTATCCTTCTATTAGGATGGTGTAATGGGTCCATTAAATCCTTGATTATGGCTTAAACTCATTACTTAACACTAAACAAAAACTCCAAAAAACATCTAAATAAATGCAAGTAGGTTAATGATCTTAATCCTACATCATGGTGATTAAGTGTGAGGTGCTTACTTCACACTTAAGGTATTCTCATTACCCCTAATCAGAGGGAGGATGTGATGAGCTTACTAACCCTTAGTTTAGGCCTAAGCTCATTTTCTTATGACAAACACAAAAAAGCAATAAAAGATTGAAAACACCAAAAACAAACAATAATCGTCTCCTCCGGGATTCTTTTCTCATCTCATTCACTCACAAACGAGAACTCGCTTCTTCCATCTAATGCAAGACAGTTTGCACCTGAGCCAGACAGGTCATACACTTGAGCATAGACAAGCAAGCAGTTCACAAGTCAATTATCTTTCAGCCCCTTTGAGTCGAACTACGCTGTTCTGACTTCCTCATTGCACGAGAGGATACGTAGGCATAACTTAACAGTTATCGAACAAAAGTCTCTGTATATTCCCCTTCCTTCCAGCATTATTCTTTAAGCCTTATAATCTTGAGCTTCACACTGACACTCTCTTATTTCACCTCACATTTCTTCAGCACTGACACTTGCATTCTTTTCCCAGCTTTTGCACACAAAATAGCACTGACACTACCCCTTTTAAACACAAATCTTTTAAGCGTGGATCCCGTCGAGTACGGCGGACAATCTGCGTGCTAATACCTTCCCAGGTTGTAACCAACCCCCTTTCTCAGTTTCTCTGGTTCGCAACCGTCTTATCCATCTTTTCTTAGGTTTATGCAGCATTACCTTTCCTTCGGGATAAAAATGCCTAGCTTGCGACTCTATTCATTCCTTCTCCTTTCGCCGACCATTCGCGTATGTACCCCTTCTGACCTGTGTGTCATTTGGTGGGAGCGACAGTATGCGTATGCAGACTCAATAGCACATACAATATCACAACATACATGAACAAATCATGCATCACGATCCTCATGATCCCCATCAGTTATCAATCACATCATTATATCATTTAAGTTAAACATATAACACATTCTCATAATTCAACAATTCATTGTATTATTAGCAAACTTATGCTACTTATACAATCTTCACAATTCCATTCACTAAAGTTTATTATCAAGTCTTATAATTATTATTAAACCTCCATTCATTGCCTTAGAATACTCGTAGGAACTTAAACTAAAAGAATGGATCAAAAACGTATCAAAATTTCACAATTTTCCAAAATACAGAGGCTTGACACGGCCTCCTGTGTCCCCTGACACGACCCGTGTCAGGTGCTATGAACACGCCCCACAAAACAACAAAATTTGTCCAAGACCAGAGGGCTGACACAGGTGCCCGTGTCGTGTGATACGGCCCATGTCACACTTACTGATGCCCATTCTCCAAAATTCTTCCCCTCATCCTCTTCCAGTGGCCTCACACGGCCACCCGTGTCGGGTTGCTACGTGAAATTTCCACTTTTTCTTAAAAATCTCTCTTTTCCTTCCCTTCTCACACCAGACCAAAACCAGTTCATTTTAACTTACTTTTATCATCTATCACAGTCCAATTCTTATGTTTTATACCATTAAATACTCCTAACATCAATTAACTATTTAATATAACATTTGTGAATCAAATTGGGGCAACTATACGTGTTCTTCATCTTCTCTAATTTTCCTCTAAGACTTTATCCCCTCTATTCACATAACATAAACACATAGACATATCAACACAAGATCATATACCTGCACAAATTATTTTCACATTATTCATCATCAAATCATAAACACAAACAAGAATTCACAATTACTCATACACGTATCACAATTTCACCAATTCCAATTCTCATATATAAACCCTAAGGGAGGAAGGATCTCCCAATTACCCTTTTGTGTTAATTCACCAATTATAAAACCCATTCTCCCCCTTACCTTAATCGATGACCGCTTCGAATCTCCGATAGAATTTCCAACCCTTTGCCTATGTGGCCCTTTTTCCTCTCCTCGTTCATCCATGGAGATTAGAAATACGAACATGCTGTCATTGAGTTCATATCTTGACCAAAATTCAGCCTTCATCACCATCAATCCCGTAACCACTATTTGACCAATTTCCAGCATGAACTTCCAAACTTCAAATGCATTTGTCTCCTTTAATACTGAACTTATTGACACGAAATTATATATCAAATCGAAGGGAATTTCGTAAGCTTTCCAAAAATTCAAGAACCGCTTTAATCAGATTTACGAGTAAAAAGTTATCACAAGTTTAGTGGAGGTTGTACCGTATGTGTGAAAATTAAGATATGAACATAATCCTTTTTTCTCCTTTTTTTCTCCCAAGTTGTTTTCTCTCCTCAAAAACCCTTATTTTTCTCTAAGATTTTTTCCTCGTTTTCCCTAATTTCCACGATTTCCTCTTCATCCCTTACTTCTTCTCTTTTGACTCATTCTATTATTCATTTTTATTAAAATAAAAATAATTCAATAAAACAATTAATGGGCCTAAACACTGCACCCCTTTAATTGCTAATTCCGACGAAATCCAAGTCCAATAACCAACATGCTCCAATAATCAATACTACCAATGATAATATTATTTCTTCGATTTTCCGATTTAACAACTTAATTTACCATAACGTTGAAAATCAATTAATAATTCACGACTAATTATTTTCTCCCGACTTAATTAGATTATCTTCCAATATTTAACCAAATGGTCCAAGCACCTAAACAACTTATCCAACCATAAAGGGGAGAATATTCCACATCAATTCCCACAGCTTAAATCGACTCATTCAACTTAATTCAAACAAACTTAGCAATTTATCACAAATAACTCCGATAATTCAACATAAATCAACACCAATAACGTGAATATAATTAATTAAATAATTAATTAATAAACAGAGCGTTACAAACACCATCTTATTTTCAGTTATAAAATTAGATTTATCATTCATATCTTGTTTAAGTTTATATTTTTATTTACTTTTAAGCAATCCATTTTCCAGTCATTTACTTCCTAAGTCAATCTATATTTCAACAAACCTTTAAGGCAAACTTTAAAGTTTCTTTGGTAGTTTCATTAGACAAACATCACCCTATTGTAATATCAATAAGAACAATCTTGTTGAGTAATTGTTCGACAGAACATAATAAGAATCAACAAAACTCATATATTTAGAATTCATCCTTTGATATTTAGCACATGTGTCCTAAGACTTGTGTAGTTGGTGCTGCAAGTGACCATTTTCCAAGGAATTGGTAAACTAGAGGTTGTTCGCCAAAAACACTAGCGAACAGTATCCAAGTATATCAAATTATGATTATTTATGTACATGAACTATAACCTGCATATATGAAGCACACATCAAATAAACTATTGTTCTTTCAATACTTTTGTTATCATCAAAACTAAAAAAAGAATATGCCATGAACAAATCTTGTTCTAACATCCTTGACACATGTCCTGGTTCTACTAGGGAATTAGAATTGATCAGAGATTGAAGACTGCAGATTGCAAGTTGCAGCAATGGACCTGAGCTCCTGGTACGTTGAAATGAGACAGATCTACAAGGTTATCACTTAAACAATTAAGTCAGTGTGAGAATAAGATGGGTGAATGAAGTTTGAATCTGAATTCTACCTAGAAAATGGATCGCTTCATCTTTATATAGTATGGTGGTTATAACGATTTTCTGATCTTCGGATATGGGATGTGGAGATCCTTTAGATGGATCATAAATCCGGATCCTCAATGATCTAGCCCAGGATGACATTTATGCTCCGCAAGTGACTTTAGTGAATTACTTCATTTCTCTAATACTCAAGCCCATGATAACATTTATGCTCCGCAAATAACTTTAGTGAATTAGTGCATTTCTTCGAATTACAGGAATATATATTTCGCGTGTGATTATACGTTGAATAGATCCAACTATCAAAGTGGAAAATTAACTAAGCATTTGAAAAATCAGATTTTGTCAAAGAAAATTTACCATCATAGCATTAGAGTGAAGACACTTGATTTGGCATAGCGAATTTACACTTACTCAACTTCAATTTAAAGGCCAGCGACTGGCATTTTAGAAAGATTTTGATCTTTCAAGAACCAAGCAGTAAAGAAGAGATAAGAGAATGATCAAAAAGGGTGGACAAGGGTCGAGAAACTTGAGGAATCATCTTCAATCATCATTCAATCTATTCTCTTTCTTCATTAAATTTTGAAGACTTTAGAGCACAGACAAACTATTATTCCCAAATAATTTCCTTATTATCATTAAATTTTGAGTACAATGCATTACAAAAGGGTAGCCAACTATCAAAATCAATCTACCCACCCAATTTTTCTATATAATTTTTTTTATCAATTATAAGAATCCAATAAGTCCCCCCAATTGATCAATCATAAAAATAAAAAATAAATAATAATAATGACACTAAATAAGGTTGTAAAGTATCTCATTCCAAGTATCTGGAACCCCAGAGAGACACCAATGACTACAATCCATTCCTTTTAAACCAAAAAGTCCATAAATGGAAGGATGACCATCTTTTCTCAGCAGTGAAAGGGTTGTGATGTCTAGCAATGTCACCGGTTTCTTAATTGTGCTTAGTACACTCTTCAACACACTCACAGCCGGCGGCAATCCCCCTGGATATGTCGATCCGGCCACCGGTGTCTTCTCTCGGATACAGCTCTTTGCAGCTGGCTCATTCCATAGGGTGCCACTACAATCAAAGTTCAAGATAAAAACATTATTGTCATGCCAATGGTAACCTGTATTACTTTATGTTAGATAACTTGAATTACAAGTTATTAGTGAAATAGAATTAACTGTATAACTAACATTAATCACATGTTAATCTATCAGTAACCACGTGCTGAACAAGATTTATAGTTTGCTTACTTGTAATGAGAAGGAGAAATTCCTTGGAAGAAGACCTTTACTTTTGTAGGGTCGATGTTGGCATCTACCCATGCTGCCCATGTAATGAGTGCTCTTTCAAAAGCCTTCATTCTATCCATATCTTTCATAACTTCACCTCCCACTTCAATATAATCCCATCTGTTTTCAAATTTATTGTATTAAACTTGATTCATGAATAATTAGAAGCTGCAAAATAATTGATTATAGAATATAAATAAAAAGCTTACGGTTGAGTGGGACCTCTACGGTACCACCAATGCCATGTGTTAAAGATAAGCATGTCAACACCATTCCATAGCTTGCTTCCTTCAATGGAGTCTAGTTTCAACACTCTGCCTATATCCTCTCGAACAACATCTACTAAATACACGTTTCTATCTAACATCACTTTCACTTCATACTCCTGCAAGTTATTTAACATAAAACTAAAATATCAACTAATATTCCCTAGGAAAATGATGAATTCAATATGATTATACCATTGTATCACTCTGTTTAATGAAAATAATGAATTGATGATAAGGTAAGGGGATAGTTGATAAATATAAAATGAGATCAAATAATATTCTTTCATTAATAATTTAATAGTAATTATATAATTTATTTTTCTAAATCAACTTATAAAAAAACAAAGGAAGTAAAAAATAATGATCGAATTGAAATTTTACTTGATGTGAATTAGAAAAACTAAAGATTTATTGACTACACCTACATTAGCTACTTAGGTCACATACATACAATCCCATTAAATTCATAGAGTAAGGGGCTAGGTTGACCTAAATATTAGGTGGAGCAAAAAATTTGAAGTCTAAGTAAAGAGGGCAAACACCTCAATTAAAGGTTTTAAAGTTATTCTAGAATCTCAATTAAAGCCAAAAATAGGTTAATTAAACAAGGTAAAATGAAAGAGTATGATAAAGTAAAGATTGTTAATTTAGGGATGACCGAAAATATAAGTAAGCATGAAATGTCACCTAATTAACCATTAAAGCTTTCTGATATTGAAAAGGAGATAGGAGTTAGATCTTGCATTAAAAACATGTAGCCATTTGCCTAACTTGTTAATATTGACAACAAGGAAGGGACCACTTATATATATGACCTAGCACCAAACAATGTAACTATTCCCACTTTCTCTCTTACCAAATACTAGAATTTGGGAATACTAAAGTGAATCCAATCCACTCACTCCCATTTTTCAGAGAATCCAAAGATTTTAGATCTGCATTCTCTAAAATGTTTAATTCTTTTTTAGATTTTTGCGAATACAAATATTAATTAGATTTTGTGCAATTTTTTGAGTGCAACATTTTGGCAAAATTAGCAAGAAATAAAAATTGGTTACCGTAAATGTAAAAATAGAAACATCTCCAACTCTGGCGATAGTGTAATTAGAATTAGGCAGTGCAGAATGAAGCAAACAAGTCATAGATTGCCATTGATTTCTGCTTAAAGAATCTCCCACAAACATGATGCTCTTCCCTCTCATTCTCGACAGAAAATCTTCTCCGTCGAATCTGCCATTAATCATAATCAAATTATAATTATTTCATTTTAATTAAGGATATGATTAAAAAAAACATATGGTTGCGTCAATTATTATCGTTATAATTTGTTGCTGACTTCACTAGGCACTTTCAGTTCAAGTTATTTTGAGCAACTACTTTTCCTCGAAAAGCAAAAGTTGGAACAAAAATACAAAATGATTATGGATACAATGGGAATAAGATAAGATTGAGAGGACAAAAAGGGTAAAACACAAACAGGAGTTTCAGTGTTTTGGTCCATAGTGGGCCCACGAGTGAGTTCACCGACACCATTTTTATCATACAAAATGATAGAACATGAGAATTCAGAATCTATCTCTAGTCATGTTGGTGTCTTAATTATAATAATCACTCCTATTAAAATATTAAAATGTAATTTTTTTATTAATACTAGTATTTCGTTTTAAAAAAATGTGACTAGTTTTATTGGAGTCACAGAGACATGTTAAAAATCCAACCGAAGCCAAAACATTGGAACCTTTCATTAACTATAATTCCGAGCCAAACATTCAAACCTCTGCTAATGTGTTTTTTATTTTCTTGTATTTAATAATCCAGTTGTTTTACAGGCTGTAATGATTGGATCATACCTAAAGCTCACATGATTTCCTACACTTTTCTAATAATCATAAATACTAGTACTACCCTATTACTAATATCTTCCAGACAAACTCTTTATTTTAGAATTATAAAAATAAAATTAATCAAATAGTTAGAAAAATTAAAATGACAACTTTTTTACATGTACTCCTAAAATCATTTCAAAGTATTATTACTTCTTCCAAAATAAATGTATCAATAAATATTATTTATCACTTTCTTCAATATTTTTTTTTTAATTTATTATGTTAATGATAATTAAAATATATGATTATTAATTATTATTTAATTTATTAATTTTCTTATCTTTTATTAATAATATTCAAAATACACCAATATTAAAGAGAAAAAAAAGTAAAATCAATACCTCATTTTCATTTTTTTTATATAATTTACTTGAAAAATTGTTAACCATGACCTTTATTTTATTTTAAAATATACATAGAAATAATATGGCATTAAAACTCAAAATGAGTGATTGAATATTGATGAGAAGCAGCAAGAATAATTGGTACTAGTATCTCAAGTAAAAATGCATAAGTGTAGAAGCAAAAGTAAAGTAAAAAAAACAGAGATTTTGATAATAAAGTGAAAAGGACAATAGAAAAAAGAGCAACGAGTGAAAAGAAAGAGAGTAATAATGATAACCTGAGTAAATTGCAGGACAGTGGTTTCCATCTGTAATGTGTGTATATCAGATCAGGCCGTCCATTTCCTTCACACCTGAACTCACGCTCTATAAACGGACACGTCGCTGGTTTGTACAGCGGATATGACTCATCCGCCACCCATGTTCCGGTGAACAGGTCACACTCTTCCGGTGAACCATACTCACCTTTTGCTTTCACTCTCATCATCACCACCGTCACTGTCACAAAAAACAACAGAATCATACGGTGTCGTTTGCTGCCCATTTTTGAATCTCTGAGATAGAAGAAGAAGAAGTTATAAAGAGAGAAAAAAAGAATGAGATATTTGTTTGCTATGGTCACAGCATTTATATAACACTGCTGCTGCTGCATGTGTATACATCATGGGTCACTCTTTTGACACAGATTTATTTTGTTTTTTTTTTACTTTTTTTTTTAAATAATTAAATATCACTGATTTTAATAGTAAGACAAAAGTTTTGTATTTTGATAGTGATAATAATTTACCATAATAATGATGAGAAATTAATTTACATGGTGGTGATGTTGTGTTAATAATGGGAAACAAGAGATTTACATTATGAAATGAGTAGTAGCGTGAAAGGTTTTTAGGGCTGAAATTAGCATGATTTTCCTGAAAACTAAATTGGAGCGGAAAGGGGAATAAAAAGTAATGAATGGATGGTGTGTGGTTGTTACAAGATGTATTAGGCATTTCATTTCACACTAACATGGAAAATGTGAAAACTTATAATAATATATCAAATTAATTCTAAAGTTATGCTAATTTGTGTTTTAACGTGCTTGTTAAACAATTTTAAATACAAACGGTGTGAAAATAATAATTTTGTATTCTCAATAATTAAAATATATATTTTTTATTTTTATATTATTTCCTTATCATGTAACCAATTTTTTTTTAAAAAACTTTTTAATTTATTTTTGAATTCTGCAATAATTTGTTGATATCACACGACATCAATAAATTTCGACTCATTTGCTCTAGATCTTGTAAAACCATAGGGGAAAACTCCATGGGTGAGATGAAGCTGCCTTTAAGTCATATGAGCCAACTCGCCACATTATGATCAATAAATAAGGTATCAAGTAAGACATATTGCAACTTTGTTTATAGGCAACAAGTAAGGTCACAATTGCAAATGCATTGTGGATCTTTTTATTTGTTTCCCAATCTTCCTTTCCCTACAACCAAATATCAAAACAAAAACCTTAAAAACTAATCATGGTCGGTCAACACGACGACAATCATCGCAATCATGAAGTCGTCCCCCCTCCGGACCACAACAACAACAAGATTTCACTTATGGAGGATGGCCCTCCAATGAGGAAAGGCGAGCGCACCGCCTCCCCCCTCCGACGATGTTGGAAAAAGACCATCGTTCATGCTCTCCCCCACGAACACATCGATGATATGAGTCCTGAAGTTTGTCTCCGCAACGACCAAGTTACTGCCCGCAATTGGAAAGGCTGCAACCCATGATGAACAAGAGGCGCAATCGTACTCCTTCCCACAAGGATCGACGTCCCTCAGATGCCAAGAACAGAAAATCAAAAGGTCGGCCAAAGAACTCGCCACCACGACGCGGTGATAACCTTTCTTCATCAAGATCGCCGGGGTGGAGTGACGATGACGACCCCCGCGGTCCGCAATATCAAGCAATCATGGACGTTCCCTTTCCTTTCGGGCTGTAAAACGCATCAAACTTAGGAACTCACGATAGAACAACTGACCCTGACGAGCACATCGAAAACATCGATACTCTGCTCGATTATCGTGGTGTTAAAGGTGCCATCAAATTCAAGTTGTTTCCCACTACTTTGAGGAAGGGTGCCATGATGTGGTACAAAAGCCTCGTTGACGAATTCGTCACCTCTTGGAAATACCTATGAAAGCAATTTTTGAGGCACTTCACCGCCTCTCGTCACCATCCAAAGTTTGAGGCGACACTCGAAGCAATCATGCAGGGGAAAGACGAGTCCATATGATCCTACATTGGAAATTCGAACAGGTCTCCGCGACGGATGACATGAAGAAGTATATACTCGAGCGGGGATTGCACCCCCCACAATGAATTCGCCAAAGAAGTTGGCATCGAAACACTTGCATTGCTGGATGCCCTCCTACTCAAGGTCCAAGCCTACATTCAATATGAAGAAAAGGAAGTTGCCAATAATGCAATGCTTACTTGAGCTTATTTATTTATTTACCACTTACTTTATGACAAGGTTCAATCTTCTTTGTGCTTCAATGTTGTTTTTTGAATAATTGTACAGATCTTTCTTTGTAAATCCAACTTCAGTGTATCCACCCTTCTGAGTAACCATGTACCCCATTATATGACAAGTTCTAACCCCATGTGACCGAAGACCATCAATCTGAGCTCTATCCGCTTTAGAAATTTGAAGTAACCAGAGTGTAAGTGCATAAACCTATATGGGGTTAATTCATGGTTATGAACCTCTTCAAAAATTGACACTGCATATATACCCTTTTCGGCGTTGTAGTGCATACGAAGCCTAGCTAAGCATTTAGTACGGGTCATACGTCTCTCCTTTCTTTTCCTATCTAACCTAGAAAAGTGTTTATCCTTTCTTAAACCATGTATATTGCATACAAAATGCCTCATTACTATTATTTTACTATCTTCATCCCCTCTACTCCTAATATCACTTTTCCTAATGGCAAAACCTTTGCATTTACCATACTTATAATAAAACTCATATACGACATTAACAGAATTGAATTCCATAGCATGAATATCATCAGAATTAATTTACCCTTTCATATATTTTTGCCGCATCATCTATTCCATGGCATCGAAACACCTGCATCGCTGGATGCCCTCCTCCTCAAGGCCCAAGTCTACATTCAATATGAAGAAAAGGAAGTTGCCAACAATGCAATGCTTACTTGAGCTTATTTATTTCTTTACCACTTACTTTATGACAAGGTTCAATATTCTTTGTGCTTCAATGTTTTTTTTTTAATACTCCTCTATGTATTCATATCGTAGGACTACTCTCCTTGATATTTGGAATTTGAAAATTCATTGCTTCTCACATATTTTCAAAACATGCACGAGAAATTATTCCTTCGTTATATTTTTAAAAAGAAGAGATGATAATTAGTAAGGTTTCATTCTACCATAATTTCACATGCTTCAGGTGACGAGGCATTTGCTTCAAATTTAGAATTGTACGAACTTAATGAAAGGTAAATAGTTCTTAAATGTATCACTTCCATTATTTTGGAGATATTATGTCTGCAATTGCTCAAAAGCTCTTCAAAATTGTCAAAAAAAAAATACTCTTTGTTGTCACTTTCTCGAATAAAATTCAAAACCCTTCAAAGTAGGCACCTTTTTCTATTTAAAGTTGCAAAAGGTGTGTTAGGATTTTGCGTCATTGTGACCACTTTAGGTTGCGTCGTAATCATGATACTTTATCATAGCGCCCATGATGAGAGCACCACAATTGCTAGAAATCCAGTGGTAAACTTTCTTTTTTTCTCATATTTTTTTGAAGTCCCAACTTTCTACCTCTTTAGTAATGTTGCTCACTTCTTCATCATTATATCTTGGATTTAGCTCATAACTCCATCGATTATGTCAAAAATACTAAAAAATATTATGTAATTACAACATATCATCACAATCTCAAACTTACTACGTTGCTTGCACTCAAGTAACTTGCATGTACACTGAAAATTTAATCATAAATAAACATCATATTTTCCCTTTTTTCTGATCAACACGTTTGCTCCCTACTTCAATCCATATATTCTGATTTTTTTGCAGCCTCACAAGTTCTCAATCTATCTCTCATATCCCCTTAGTTCATTCGATTTGACAGGGTAATCACACAATCACATACAAAAGCACTTTACAACGTGGTTGTAGAATTTATAACAAAGTCGATCAAAGTCATATTTAAACACACATTTTTTAGATCTTTTATGTTTGTGACGTGGCATACATTAAGGTAGGATAATTTTGGATAGTAGGCTTAAACCTTTGGAGTTAGGTACCTAGTTTTCCTTATGTTACTATGTTTCATCCATAATATTCTTTTACCTGATAAATTTGTACTAAAGATCCTTCTTCCATAGGATATCATTTTATTGGTGCATCAAGTTGTATTCATCAAATGATGATAAACTTGTTATTAATCAAGATGTTTTAGTGGATAAAAAAAAGGGTTAGATTGGAGTCATGGGTCAGTTCGACAAGAGTCAGATACAATTACAACTTTGTTTGAAGAAGACCAATAAATTGAAGTCCTAACCAATTGAAATGAAGAACCACTTGAGCAAAATGTTAGGAGATTGACTATAGCAAGAATTGATTCAATAAGGCTAGTTGGATATGAGAAATTCCCAAATCAAGCAGTCGATACAGATGGTGACTTAATAGAAGAAGGGATAATGATGGTTGAAGCAGACCCAATCAATTTGGATCAAGCCATGAATGATTTGAATTGGTTATCAACCATTAAAGAATAACTCAAAGAAATCAAGAAGAATAAGACTTAGGAGCTTGTCAAAAAGTCAATCAAGAAGTCAATTGATATGAAATGGGTTTACAAGCTAAAACAAAGGTCGAATGATGAAATTTCTAAGCATAAGGAAAGACTAGTTGTGAGAGGTTTTCTAAGAAAATATGGTATTGATTTCGACAAGGTGTATGCTCCTGTTGCAAGGATTTAAACCATCATAATTGTTGTGTCGATAGCAACATATAGAGGGTGGAAGATACATTAGTTGGATCTAAAATCAACTTTTTTTAAATGGACCTTTGGAAGAAGAGGTCTATGTCAGTCAACCAACCAGGTTTCAAAATCAAAGGATAGAAGCCAAAGGAGTATAGATTGAGGAAGGATCTATATGGTTTTAAGCAAACCCCGAGATCTTGGAATAAGATAATAGATAACTTCATGATCAAAGCATGTTTCACAAAGTGTGTCTCTAAACATGGAGTGTATGTCAATGATACATATATGGTCAGTCAAATAATCATATGCATGTATATAGATTATTTATTGATTGCACATGTAGATGAAACAGAGATATGAAATGTCAAATCGAAGCTGATGCAAGAGTTTGAAATGTTCGACCTAGGGAATTTGTCATCTTCATTATGGATGGAGTTCAAAGACACAAGTGAATGAGTGTTTTTGCGCCAAAATAAGTATGCCCAAGATATCTTGAAGATGTTCAATATGAGAAATTGTAATGCAACTACTAAGCCATTATAAACTGGAGCAAAGTTGAAGAAGGAGTTAGAAGATGAATTTGTAAGTGTGACATTGTACAAATAAATAATTGGATCCTTGAGGTATCTTTGCAATACCAAGCCATATATCTTCCAAACTATTTGACTATTGAGAAAATTCATGGAGAAGCCCCAAGAAAGTTGTCTCACTGCAATTAAGAGAGTACTGACATACATCAAAGGTACGATTGATGCTAGTGTACTAATTCCAAGACAGAAGAATACATGCACAAATGCAGAGGTATGTGCCTACACTTATTCAAATTTCAGTGGAGATCAAGACAAGAATAAGAGTATTGTAGGCTAGATATTCATGATCGAAGGTGCTCAAATCTTATTGAGCTTAAGGAAGAAAAACATTTTGGTTTTTTCATCTTGTGAAGATGAATACATGGTTGCATCATATGCAGCATGCCAAGCAGCATGGATAGAGATGTTGCTTGAAAATCTCAAGTTAATGGAACATAGGAAAATGAATTTGTTTGTTGACAACAAGTTAGATATCGACTTGCTGAATAATCCAGTGAGTCATGATCGAAGTAAGCATATAAAAAGGATGTATCATTTTTTAAGGGATCAAGTTAACAAAGGAAAGCTTGAACTTGAGCAATGCAAGACAAAATGACAACTAGGTGACATACTCATCAAACCCATGAAGAAAGTCAGGTTCGACAAGTTGAAAAGAAGCATCGGGATAAGATGTATAGAGAACATGGATTAGGGGGTTTTAGAAGTTGTAATTCGATGTTTTGTAGAAAGCTAGCACTCAACTTTGTTGAAGTAGCCAGTCGAGGTGTATAAGTCAATTGTATTTGATTGAGTTAAATACAACATATAACTTATATGTCGAAATGTAAGTTGTAGTTTTGTACTTTGCATTTTGTATGTTTTGAATTTGGATCAATTTGTATAAATATTGGGCATGAGCTTTACTTACCTATATAAAAGAATATTGTATGGTAAAATATAACAACTTCACTCAATACAAATCCTAGTTTTTTATAATTTAATTTCTATATTTTTTTCTTTTCTTTCTCATCTTTCTTAAAAACCTTTTATTGCAATATTCTTAATATTTATCTTGGATTCGAGTGTAGTTTAATGCATTATTTTCTATTAAAAGATCAAAGTCAAATTCTATGGTGAAGTCACAAAAATGACTTCTTTCGTGAAGTCATTAATTTGACCAATCAGAAACAAACCCTAATTTGCCTTAATTTAATGAGTGTCACGTAGGATTAAATTGTGCATACAACTCACTATGTAAATATTAATAATATTGCAATTAAGTCCTTATCATATTAAAAATGACAAAATTTATATTTTAATTATTAAATTAAAAATCAATTTAAAGTGCCAAAATCACCATAGATTTTTTAATAAACTTCATCTTTTTCTTTTATGTTATGTGAATTTCATACCACCAGTAATCTGCAAATCATTTCGCCATTGTTTTGCTCAGTTCATTCTCAGTTGATACCACCAATAATCTGCAAATCGCGTTCTTCCATTGTTGTGCGCATTCACGTCTTCACCGTTCTGTTCTTGCTTCTTCAAATTCGTGCTTCAGTCCTACCTTATTCAGAACAGAATTGCTAAGGTAAATACGCCATTCACTGTTACATGTAATCGATATTAGTTGTTAAGATTTAATGATAACGAATGGTTGTATTACAATTGATTTCAATTTTGTAATAAGGGTCTATGTCCGATTTTGTTTTCTCTATATGTGTTTCAATTTTAATGATTTCCAGTTTCAATATTTTGAGTTACATTGGACTTTAATTATGGAATTAGGTATTATGATTGAAGTTGAGTTTTGATGTTTTCTAAAAGTTGTTTTAATTCAGGTTCACGATGGAAAACTCAGACGAGTCATTTGAGGTTGATTCCAATGAAGTTGATTCCATTGATGCTGATATGTATGATGTTGAATTAAATGATGATGAGGGTGACAGTTATCAAAGCTCAGATGATGATGTCGACAATGTTAATAAGCTCAGATGTTATATTATTGTCATTTGTTGAATGCTTAATACAAGAAATTGATTATGATGTTTATTGTTAGCAGAGTTACAATATAATTTGTTCAACTTATGCATTTGGTTTCAAACACTTATCTTAAACATTTAAAAGAAAACCCAATCAATACAAATCTGTTACAACCGGAGATGTTAACAATGATCATTTCAAGACATTGCAACATTGCAAATATACAACAAGTTATATCAGTATAGTGAGAGTGCTTAAATTTAAGAGAAAAATGGCCATCATACAATGTCATACTAATCCATATCAGTTTCAAATAAGATGTTGGAATTACACATACAAATCCACATACTATTCAAATCAAAAGTACCTAAAAACATTGATTTTTTTACTCAATTTACATATATGGGTATTGTAACACGGTGAGAGAACTGACTTTAGTTATGTTGCGGATAGCAAGAGTCGCCACCGACTTTTATTTTATCCAAAGGAAAGGCATAAAAGAACAGGAAAGACCTTTTAAAAGATTTTTGGGTCCGGGGGGTAGGTTATGTAAAGGGAAGGTGTTAGCACCCTTTACATCCATGGTTATCCATGGGCTCTTAGTTACTTAGCTCACTTTAAAATATTTTTGAAAATGTGAAGTGTGTGAATAGAAATTTTCATAAGAGTTTGATAATGATCCATGTACGGATGCGTAAAAAACTTGTGTTGGAAAATTGTTTGAAATTTGTGAAGTATTTGAAAAGTTTGAATAGTGAGCAAGTAACTATGAGGAACCTACCCTAAAGTTTAAGTCTTTCTGTTCTTTATCCTTTAAATGGTAAGACTATCCCTATTATTAAGGAATAGGTAGTCATTACCTTGGATGGAAGGGACATATGAAGGGACATCTGTTTAATGAAGGCAACTGTAGGGTGTATTAAGCATTTTGGAGGGACTGTCATCATTATTCGAAAGGGACTAGATCATATTGAAAGGCAACCATTAAGGGACTTGATCTTTGATTATGAAGGGACTAGATGACTTTTCTTTTAAGGGACTTTTGCTTTATACACCCTACTTGACCTTTTTGAATAGGCAACATTGAGAGGTAACCCTAGAAAGTGAGATGGCGATCAAAGATCGACTTACGTGTGTGAGTGTTTAATTTTATATTTATCTTATAATTTAAATGAACTAAGTTAATTTTAAATAGCATACATGTTACACTCCCTATTTTTACTAACCATGACATAAAAAATAAATAATATAAATATTACAAAAAATTACATCCAGGAGCAATTACAAAAAATAATGATAAAGCAATTTAAATAAATAATAAAATAAATAAATAAATAAATAAGCAAAATATAAATAATAAATAAAATAAATAAGCAATTTAATTGGGTTAGTGATAATAATTAAAAATAAATAAGGTTAGTAATAAACATGATTAGTAATAATAATAATAATAATTAAAATAAATGGGGTTAGTAATAATTATATAAACATAATGAAATAAGCAATTGAAATAATTAAAAGATTAAATTTTATGTAAATGATTATTTGAAGTTAATAAGAAAATATAAACAATTAATCAAGATTAATAGGAAAATATGGACAATTATATTAATTATTATAAAATTTTGAATTATATGCAAATTATAAAAATTAAATTAATTTTAAACATATTATAATTACAAGATTAAATTAGCATAGATTCAATTATTTCTAAACATATATTTAAAAATTATTTATATATAAAATTTAGATTATAAACAAATTATAGAAATAAATACATATTATATAAAAAAAATTGATTATAATTGTATTTACAAAAATTAATTATATTAAATAAAATATGTACATGATAATTATATTTACAAAAAATTAGAAATTAAAATCACAAGATAAAATTAGGTTTTTTAATTGTTTAGAAAAACTAAATTAGGGTTTTTTTAGAAAAATATTTAAGGGTTTATAATTCAATATACAAAATTATTTTAATAAATATATACATGTTATAATTTAGAAATTATTTTAATTTAATTTAGAAAATAAGAGGAAAATATAACAAAAGGAAAGAAAATAAGAAACCAAAAAAACAGGACCTGGGATTTGAACCCAGGTCCTTTACCTGGATATTGAGGAGTCTTGCCACTGGGCCACAGGTGCGCTGGTGAATGAGAGGTGGGTCCAGTTGTTTTTATTCTATATCCTGAAACATCAAGGAAAATAAAAAGAAAACAAAAGGCCTGGGGGATTCGAACCTAGGACCTTTCACACAAACACACAAGTACATGACCATTCCAGCTAGATGAGCGAACCTGTTATCAATCTCACTACAAATAATAATATATTAAAGTTGTAGTTAAAATGAAAAAATATCAAAATAATTGGCTGGAGGCAGGATTCGAACCCCTGCCCTTCAACCAAACACACGCTAGCCTTACCACTGGGACAAGCGTTGGCTTGTGAAATAAAACAGACAACAAAACATAAAATATTTAAAATAAAATTCAAATTTTCCAGAACGCGCGCAGGACCTTCTTCTTCCTCCAGACCTGCAAAATTTCCTGCGAATTTTGCTAGGGTCTTTGCTGCGAATTTAGTTTCCTAGGTTTTCCTGCGTTTAATCAAACATCAAGCAAACAGCAACATTTTGTGAAATTGATGAGTGTATTACGTTCTATGAAGTCCATACAATACAGTCATGTCTCTAAAATTCATTTATAATTGATGAATCAAAGAATCCCCAAAACGGCCATGAAACCCTAACTATGGTGGATGCTCATTCGTGTCCCCAAAATTCAATTGATTCATCCAGAAACGTTCCTTGTATCATAACAAACACAAATCAACAATCAAATGTAATTAATCATGTGTAAATATTCAAAATCGAAAAATTGTAAATGAACATGAACATGGATTCGGTTTGAGCATTTCATGAGATTTGGGATGCATATGAGTGATGATTCATGATCAGTGAGGTCCAAGGATTCTTCTTGTGTCCTTAAAATACCTTAAAGAGCATTGTATTGAGGAATCCGAATTTGAGTTTGTGATGTATTTTTTGGTTTGCAAACTTACTCTTGGGAAGGCAGAATTTCGTCCTTGTCATTAGGGTTGTGTCAAGTACTTATAGAATGATCAAATGAGGCTGAAAAACTAGGTCATTGTGTAGAAGATTTGATATAAAAAGATTCAAAAATATCATGCCTTAAAAATCAAATATCCTTGTATGAACACTTGCTATTTTAGGCCAATCTTCATGATTTCCTTTCCACTTCAATTCCAATCACATTTATGATTTTCTAGAAGCTTAAACCAATTTTAATCTTAGACTTTTATATTTTATTATTATTTAAAATGATTTTTAATGAATTAAATCAAAGTAAATAAAAATAAAATAATAAAAAATATGATTTTTGATGATTTGGGTCGTGCATGAAGTCATAGTGTGGATTGGGTCATCATTTGGCAAGCCCATTTGGAAGAAATTGGTTTTAGACCTCCATTTTCATCATAAACCAACCCAAAATTTCCCAACTTTGCAAGGGCACACATCCTTCAATTTTAATGCTATGAGGGTGTTCTTGGACATTTTGGAAAGATTGAAGAGTCCTCTAACCAACCCCACTGGTTTCATGTCCATATCTTTTACCAATCTCAAGTTATGCCCTTTTGAAGTTGTTGACTTTTTGTTGACTTTCAAAAGGACCTATAATGTCTTAGCTCATACCTTCCAAATGAAGCATTTTTGGGCTTGGCTTGTGAGACACAAAGTTGTAGAGAATTCAATTTCCTTAAAAATGAGCTTTTTATGGAGACTTGGTGATGAAGCATATGAAAGTTATGGCTGGTCAAAGTTCAGTTGACTTTTACTGAGGAAACCCTAATTTAGAAACTCCTGATTCTTGATGATCTGAAATCTCCTTGATGAATCATGATCAACCCTTGATCAAATGATGAATTTTACTTCATATACTTGATGTTGGCAAAAAATCATGAAGTTTGACTTTGGTTTGACCACAGTTGACCTCAGTTTGACTTTTTAACTGTTTTGACTGATTTTGACTTATCTGATCATTTGATTGAGCAAACCTTTGAGAAAAGTCTTGAAACTTGTCATGGGGGTTCTTACACACATATAAGATGTTATGAAGCTCACTTGAAGTCTTGGAAATCCATCTAGCCTGCTTAAAGTCAAAACCCTAGTTTTGGATGCACTGTTTAGGAGGTGCATTGTCTGAGGGAATTGTCAACTCTTCTGACCAATTGTGAACTTTGTGAACCTTGTGAACCATCATAAAATGTCTTGTGAACCTTGTGAACCTCATGGGAGGTCTTGTGAACCTTGTGAACCTCATAAAGTGACTTGTAGACTTCATGAACCCCAATGAAAGGTTTTGTAAGCATTGTGAATCTTGTGAACCTTGTGAACCTCATAAAGTGACTTGTAGACTTCATAAACCTCATGAAAGGTCTTGTAAACATTGTGAAGCTTGTGAACCTTGTGAACCTTCTTAGCACACAAAGTCTTGTATTGTGAGGGCAAATTTTGGGGTGCAACAGCTGCCCCTGTTCAATTTTCTGAAACCTGAGGGGTTAGATTGGTATATTTGCCAGTCGTGACCTGGAAGGTTGAAGGGGATTGAACACAAAAGCCCAAAAATTTGCACTCGACAGTGCATAAAGTGATACAGATGGCTAGTTGAATATGCTTGAGTGGGCTTAAGGATGCCACTTGGAGAAAAGTTCTTCAGATACATTTCTTGGAAGATAAAGCAGTCCAACATATGAAGGTATAATGAAGCTGTCAGGAGGATAAAGCAGTCCTGAGGTAATAATAAACTTTCAGGAGGATGAAGCAATCCTGAGATATTGATAATATTCTTTCAGGAGGATGAAGCAGTCCTGATGTAGTAATATGATTTCAGGAAGATAAAGCAGTCCTGAAGAGATAATAAGCTTTCAGGAGGATAAAGCAGTCCTGATGTACAATAAGCTGTCAGGAGGATAAAGCAGTCCTAAGGTATAATAAGCTATCAGGAGGATAAAAGCAATCCTGAGGTAGTGATGAGCTATCAGGAGGATAAAGCAGTCCTGAGATATTGATAATATGCTTTCAGGAGGATGAAGCAGTCCTGATGTAGTGATAGTAGCTATCAGGAGGATAAAGCAATCCTGAGGTAATAGTATGCTTTCAGGAAGATAAAGCAGTCCTGAAGAGATAATAAGCTTTCAGGAGGATAAAGCAGTCCTGATGTAGTGATGCTTTCAGGAGGATGAAGCAATCCTGATGTACTAGGAGTTTTCAGGAGGATATAGCAGCCCTGATGGATGATATGCTTTCAGGAGGATAAAGCAATCCTGAGGGATGACAATTTTCAGGAGGATAAAGCAGTCCTGATAATCGCAAGTCTGTTTTCTGGAGAATTAACCTGAAAACAAGGTAGCGTTCTGTATAACAATATTAGTTTATGCTTTATGTATGCATGTATGATATGATGCACTTAAATAATGTATTATGTATCTATGGATATGTATGTTATGATATGATGTAAATGATGTATGTATGATATGATACTGCCGGAAGCGCTTGGATATCTTCGTATAACCACTGCTGGCCAGGGAAAATAAATCCCGATTCGTTGCTGAAGAATACGAGGAATTCGTTCCCGTCTTGTTTGATAATAAGGCATATATAACCTCCCGTATGCTAGGGATAGCAAGGTATATATAACCTCCCGTCTGCTGGGGATAGCAAGGTATATATAATCTCCCGTCTTCGTTCATCGTACTCTTATTGGAAAGTAAATTCCCGAATATCCGTATGAGGATAAAAGAGATGGATATAAATTCCAGGGGAGATGTGACTTTATGAAGATGGATTTGTCCTACTGAGGGTTTGTAACTGTCTTGTAAAGATGAACCGGCGAAGCTTCGTTGAAATCCTTCCCTCGTTCGTCCTTAGTAAATACTATTACTGCATTTTCATGCATTTCTGGTAAACATCAATCATATTAAACATACATGCATTTTTGGTAAACATCAATCATATTCAAAAGCATACATACATTCAAACACAACCAATGGACGTTTCGCTTATGTAAATAGGGTAAAAGTAAATCTAGATTCAAAAGATGGAATTTATTTATATCAAAAAGTGACCCATACACGGGTAAGTTTGTACAAGGAGACATAAATCCTAGTAAGAGGATTTTGTCATAAAATTTTACAAAACAAAAAGAATCAGCTATGTGGGGAAATAATCCTATTGAGTTTCAATTCTACTATTTCCATTATCTTCAAGTATCTCATCTTCTGCTGTTGAGACGGAAATGATTGGATTGAGCTTTATCTGTTCGAACTTGAGTAAGTATCACAACTAGTTGTAGTTTCATGGGTGATCCAAACGAGACATAGTCATATGCTTTAATCCCTAACTTTTGCCTGGATTGCCCTTTCAGGTTTTCAATCCATCGGGATACCCTTTTTTGCCCAAGCCGCCTTTTCAGGTTTTCGACTTGCCGGGTGTATATCTTTTTATATATATCCCTAATATTTGCCCAAACCCTTTTGGTTTGCCGGGACGCCCTTATTTTTGCCTAGGCCTGTCAACCTAGCGGGTCTCTTTTCATGCGTAGTATTTTTTAACTATGTCTGCGTTTACAGGCTGTGGTAAGTCTTCACCATCCATTGTAGTGAGTATCATAGCACCTCCTAAGAACACTGTCTTGACTAAAAATGGTCCTTCGTATGTTGGAGTCCACTTGCCCCTAGGATCACCCTGTGGTAATATGATACGCTTGATTACCAAGTCACCAGCCTGATATACCTTTGGCTTAACCTTCTTGTTAAAAGCTTTGATCATTCATTTCTGGTACATCTGGCCATGACAAACTGCTGCTAGCCTCTTCTCATCAATCAAATTTATCTGGTCAAGTCGGGTCTGAATCCACTCATCTTCATCCAAGCCTGCATCCTTCATAATTCTTAAGGAGGGAATTTGAACTTCAATGGGCAGAACTGCTTCCATACCATAGACTAAGGAGAATGGGGTTGCCCCTGTTGAAGTACATATTGTGGTACGATAACCATGAAGAGCAAATGGTAACATCTCATGCCAATCCTTGTAAGTAACAGTCATCTTCTGTACAATCTTCTTGATGTTCTTATTAGCAGCTTCAACTGCCCCATTCATCTTTGGACGATACGGAGAAGAGTTGTGATGCTTAATCTTGAACTGTGTGCAGAGATCAGTAATCATAGTGTTGTTCAGATTAGATCCATTGTCAGTAATAATCCTTTCAGGGATGCCATACCTACATATGAGATTATTCTTAATGAATCGAGCCACAACATTTTTAGTAACAAATGCAAATGAAGCTGCCTCTACCCACTTCGTGAAGTAATCAATAGCAACCAGGATGAAACGATGCCCATTAGAAGCAGTAGGCTTGATCTCACCAATCATATCAATGCCCCACATGGCAAAGGGCCAAGGAGCAGTCAACACATTCAATGGTGATGGAGGTATATGTACTTTATCAGCATAGATTTGACATTTATGACAAGTTCTGGCGTGTTGATAGCAATCAGCTTCCATGGTAGACCAATAGTAACCTGCTCTCAAAATCTTCTTTGCCATAGTATGACCACTAGAATGGGTGCCAAAAATTCCATCATGCATATCCTCCATAATCTCAATTGCTTCCTTCTTATCCACACACCGAAGCATAGTCGAATCATGATTGCGCTTGTACAAAATGCCATTACTCAAAAAGAACTTAGCAGAGAACCTTCTTAGAAACTTCCTATCTTTGACAGATGCCCCTTCAGGGAACTCCTGAGCTTCAAGATATCTTTTCACTTCATAAAACCAAGGTTTCTCCTCTGCCCCTTCTGTGTCAATCTCATTGCAGTATGCAGGCTTCTCAAATCTATCAATAGTAATCTTGGGATCTTCATCATCCCAACTGATCTCAAACATGGATGCCATGGTGGCTAATGCATCTGCCAACTGATTCTCTCTCCGTGGAATATGTCCAAAGGTAATCTCTTTGAAGTGTGGGATTAGAGACAAAACATGCTCTCTATAAGGGATGAGATTATCATGCTTGGTATCCCAATCTCCTTTAATCTGACTTACTACCAGGGCTGAATCTCCATACACATCAAGGAACTGAATCTTCATATCAATAGAAGCTTTAATACCCAGGATACATGCCTCATACTCAGCCATGTTATTGGTACAATAGAAACAAAGTCTGGCAGTAATCGGGGTATGACAACCTTCAGGGGAGCTAATCACAACACCAACACCATTACCAAGTGCATTAGAGGCACCATAAAAAACCATAGTCCATCGGGATCCTTGTTCAGGTCCGTCATATTGTCCAGGTTCTTTGGTAATAATCATAATGTCTTCATCAGGGAACTCAAAACTCATTGACTGGTAATCATCTACGGCTTGATGAGCCAAATGATCAGCTACAACACTTCCCTTAATGGCCTTCTGAGTAGTATACTGTATGTCATATTCTGTTAAGATCATTTGCCATCTTGCAATTCTTCCGGAGAGAGCAGGTTTCTCAAATATGTACTTGATTGGATCCATTTTTGAAATCAATAAGGTAGTATGAGTCAACATATACTGTCTTAGTCGGCGAGCAGCCCATGCCAAAGCGCAGCAAGTTTTCTCGAGCAGTGAGTATCTTGTTTCACAGTCGGTAAACTTTTTGCTAAGGTAGTATATTGCCTGCTCTTTTCGACCAGACTCGTCATGTTGCCCCAATACACACCCCATTGAGTTGTCTAACACTGTTAAGTACATAATCAAGGGTCTTCCATCAACTGGTGGCATCAAAATTGGAGGTTCTAGCAGATATCTCTTGATTTCATCAAAGGCAGTCTGGCATTCATCATTCCATTCCATCACCTGATTTTTCTTCAACAACTTGAAAATTGGCTCACAAATGGTAGTTAATTGGGAAATAAATCTTGCAATGTAGTTCAATCGTCCCAAGAAACCTCTAACTTCCTTCTCAGTACGGGGAGCTGGCATCTCTCGTATAGCTTTTACTTTTGCAGGATCCACTTCAATACCTTTTCCACTGACAATAAAACCCAGGAGCTTTCCAGATCTAACTCCAAAAGTACACTTGTTTGGATTTAATCTCAACTTGTATTTCTTCAACCTCTCAAACAATTTATGTAAATGATCAAGATGTTGTTCTTCATTTTGAGATCTGGCTATCATATCATCCACATATACCTCTATCTCATGATGAATCATATCATGAAACAAAGCCACCATAGCACGCTGATATGTTGCCCCTGCATTCTTCAAACCAAATGGCATCACCTTATAGCAAAAGGTGCCCCACTGTGTAACAAATGTTGTCTTCTCCATGTCTTCGGGAGCCATCTTGATTTGATTGTAACCAGAGAAACCATCCATAAAAGAGAATACCTTATGCTAAGCAGTGTTGTCTACCAGAACATCAATATGAGGAAGTGGAAAGTCATCTTTAGGGTTGGCCTTGTTCAGATCCCTGTAGTCTACACACATACGTACCTTACCATCTTTCTTAGGAACTGGTACCACATTTGCAACCCATTGAGGATAAGAAGTCACTGCTAAGAACCCTGCATCAAACTGTTTCATTACCTCTGCTTTAATCTTCTCTGACATTTCAGGACGCATACGACGAACTTTCTGCTTCTTTGGACGACAATCTTCTTTTACTGGTAAACGGTGAACTACAATGTTTGTATCCAACCCTGGCATATCTTCATAAGACCAAGCAAAGATCTCTACATAGTCACGTAACATTTGAATCAATATGCTCTTGACACTATCCTCTAAATCAGCCCCTATCTTGACCTCTTTCCTGTTTTCTTCAGTTCCCAGATTCACAACTTCGACTGGCTCTTCATGTGGCTGTATAGCTTTCTCTTATTGTTGCAACAACCTAGCAAGCTCTACAGGTACTTCACAATCGTCCTCATTTCCGTCTTCAGTTTGATAGATCGGATTCTCGAAATTATAATTGGCAATAGTAGAACTGTTATCAACAGGATCCAGAGTGGATGAGGATCTGCATTTTAGTGATGTGGGTGTGTGTAAGAACACATAACTGATAAAACAAAAATAAAAGAAAAGAAAGACAAGGAACACAATATTTACGAAAACGAAACGTCCACTGATTTTATTGAATGAAGTATGCAAATGAAATGACAGCCCGTAACAAGCACACCATTATGCCCCGGGTAAGGCACAAGGCTTAAGAGTTCAATTGTTCAAGAAATTACAAACTTAAAAGCAACAACACAGTAATAGTATTTACTCCTGACTAAAGGAGATAGGGATAACATCTTCAGCTTTCCAATTATTGAGTCCAGCACCCACAGTAGGAAAAATCCAAGCATCCAGATTGTAGTCTTCATCATAGTCTCCCACAGCATTGACCTGATCTTTCATAACCCCTTGATTGGTGATACGAACAGCACGAGCACGACGAACAGCCTTCTGGGACTCTGCAGTGAAACCCAAACCAAATTTGTCATACTTGTATGGGATATCAGGAAGCTGACCCCAAATAGTACAACCACCTTCATCCACCACAGCTCTAGCATCATTGAGGGAGGCCATTGCCATTGTTGGAGGTACTCGGGTGACCACAGGAACTTTCTTGGCAACCGGAGGAGCTACATAATCATTAACAATCCAAGGAACCACTTCAAATGTCTGACACAGAGTTTCAATGTATTCACCTTCCATTTCCAGATACTTGAAAGTGTTTACATGGCTGACAAAGTATTCTTCTTCTCCATAGACAGTAACAACCTTTCCTTCCACCGGATATCTTAGCTTCTGATGTAATGTAGAGGTTACAGCACCTGCCCCATAGATCCAGGGACGACCAAGCAAACAAGAGTACGAAGGACGAATATCCATCACAAAAAATGTAGCAGTAAAAACCTGAGAGCCAACTTTGATTGGAAGATCAATTTCCCCATGCACTACTCTTCTAGAACCATCAAAAGCCTTCACCACAATACTGCTGGGCTTCAGCACAGCATCTTCAGGACTCAGCTTATTCAGGACTTCCTTGGGCAACACATTCAGAGAGGAACCATTGTCTATCAATACATGTTACAGGGTAGTGCCCCTGCACTCAATTGAGATATGCAGAGCCCTGTTATGATCCCTCTTGGCAGGGGTCAAATCAGCATCAGAAAATCCTAACCCATTATCATAGGTCAGGTGGGCAACACAATTCTCAAACTGGTCAACAGAAATTGCATTGGGTACATGAGCAGTCTTCAGAAACTTGATCAAAGCCTTGGCATGAGCCTCAGAACACAATAATAAGGACAACATAGAAATCTTTGAGGGAGTATGCCCCAATTGATCAACAATGTCATAATCACTCTTGCGAATGATTTTCAATACTTCTTCCATCTGCTTAGAGAGATCATCAGCAGCTGGCACATCAGTAGGTACTGGTTCAATAACAGGACCTTTGCCCCGAGCATCAGTGGTGGAAGTAACAGCAGGAGTAACTGCATTCTTAGAAGCAACTGGAGGAGAGAAGACTCTTCCACTACGTGTGATCTTACTAGATCCCGCAATATTATCCACATCAACAGGCCCATCAGCTAAGGGCTCTTGCTTAACACCATGGATGTAAACATCAGATCCATAATGCCAAGGCACAGCTTTATCAGACGTATACGGAATAGGACCAGGAGTGGTAATGGTCATAGGAGCCACTCTGGCTTCAGCAACAACTTTCACAGGACCTTCAGCAGTAATCTTGATTGGACCCTGGTGGGTGATCTTAATAGGACCTTTGGAAGTGATTCTTACCGGTACTTTGTCAACCATATCAACCTCTTCAGTCTTCTTACCTTGCGTAATATGATCTACCATACTTTCCACGGAAGGTGGTCTCCTTTCAAACACTATGGTGTAATTATTCATGAGACGTTGAATTCCGTCCTTCAACCTCCAACACTTATCTGGATTATACTCACAATAAACACAATCTTCACGACAACCCGGAAAGAACCCAGCTTGTACTAACTTCTCTCTGATGACAGACAATGGTGTGGTCAACTCCGCAACTGAATGGATATGTAGATCTTCATCAATGGCATTGACAGTCTTCTCGTGATTTGGCATTGGAGCAATAATCACATTTGGAGTACCCGGAGGATCAAACTCAATTTCTCCAGCATCAATCATATCTTGAATTTTGTTCTTCAAGACCCAGCAATTATTAGTATCATGTCCTTGACAGTTTGAATGGTATGCACACCGTGCATTGGGATTGTACCTGGGAGAGGTAACATTAGGATTATGAGGAGCCTCTTTCAAAGTAATAAGTTCAGCCTTCAACAAATGTTGCAATGCCTGAGCCATTGACATGTTGATCTTCGTGAACTGCCTTCTAGCCCTCTGTTGGTTGCCCTGTGGCTGCTCTATTGTTGCAGGAGTTGGATTTGAAATATGAACTGCACTAACAGACTGATGCCTTCTGTTACGATCAGGTTGACCATAAACAACATTGGATTCTTTCTTCCCAATGGGAGGCTTCTTTGCAGCTCCTGATGAAGAAGCACCCACTTGGATCTTGCCATTCTTGATACCATTTTCCACGCGCTCTCCTGTCATTATCAACTCAGTGAAGCCAGATGACGAGCTTCCAATGAGATGACTGTAAAAAGGACCATTCAGAGTACACATGAACATATCAACCAATTCCCGGTCAGTTAAAGGGGGTTGAACTCTTCCATCTAAGTCTCTCCACTTCTGAGCATACTCCTTAAAACTTTCTTTGGCACCCATAGACATGCTTTGTAGCTGCATGCGAGTGGGAGCTAAGTCAGCATTGTATTGATACTGCTTATAGAAAGCCTCAGCAAGATCATTCCAATCCCTGATGTTGACACTCTCCAATTGATAATACCACTCCAATTGAGCTCCAGATAAGCTCTCTTGGAAAAAGTGGATCCACAACTTCTTATCAGCAGTGTGGGGTTGAATTCTTCTGACATAAGACCTCAGATGCAGCTTGGGACAAGAGACCCCATCATAGACAACAAAGGTAGGAACCTTGAAACCAATGGGTATGACCACCCCAGATATCAGACTCAAATCTTCAAAATCCAGTCCAGATGACTTCTGCAACTCCATAGCATCCATCCTATCCACCAGCATCTTGAATTTGTCTTCATTAGGCTCATGATAGTAGTTAGCCTCAGAATCAGAGTCCCCCATAGTGTTGTGGAGACTGCCTCCCTCTTTTTCAGATTCCTCAGATTCATAGTCTTCAACTGGTTCTTTGGTCTTAGCAAGACCTTTGAACCTTCTTTCCATGTTGATCAGGCCACCTGACCTTCTAGTCTTCTTAGTCTTCTTGGCCAGCAGTGCCTTCAATTCATCCTGCCCCTTGGACAGGTTCAAGATCAGCTCTTGGAACTGTGCATTTTGTGCCTGGAGATCCTTAACTGATTGTTCAAGAGCCATTGCTGAAATAAACAGCGAGAAGATGAGAAACCTGAGCACAATTATAAACCTGTGATGCAATGAAATGATATGTGAATGCATATGCAATGTTTTCAAGGACCGCAGGATTTAAATTTGCTTAAACAAACAAGAAGGTAACTTTTATTAGTAATAAATTTATTTTGCCTCTTAGGCTTACAAAAAATGAAATGAAATAGATACAAAAGATGGGGTTTTAAGTCTCCCATGGACGTTTCCTCTTTGTGTTGAGATATGAGTTGAGATTCAGTTCCTCATGAAGTTGCTTTGCTAGTTCCAGGATTCTTGCTTGGCTTGCTTTGTAATGAGCCTCGAAAGTATCCTTTTGCTCCTTCAGTTGGATCCAGGATCTCTGCAAGTCTTCCATGTCAGTAGGCATGTCTGGGTGAAGGATGGTATAAGCAGTGTCTCCTTCAACAACAGGTTCCATGGTAACTGGCAGGATAGCAGGATATGGCATCATGAGAGTCTGAGCACGAGA
The DNA here is from genome assembly GCA_963966055.1 of Lathyrus aphaca. Classification (NCBI taxonomy): domain Eukaryota; kingdom Viridiplantae; phylum Streptophyta; class Magnoliopsida; order Fabales; family Fabaceae; genus Lathyrus; species Lathyrus aphaca. The sequence goes on from OZ014519.1 coordinate 643,604,954, forward strand.
TCGCACCCATCTGAGATAAGTTTCCATAGGGATAGTGTACTTAGGCTCCAGTGTCTTGCTGTCAACCCTGTTTACTTTTCCCCATGCTCGTATGAATCTCTGACGGTAACCTTGAAGATCGTTGTCGTAATCAAACACAATGCCCTGAATCAACATGTCATGTGGACCATCGCTCCGAGCGTAACCAAACTGTCGTAAAGCTAGAGAGGGGTTGTAGGTGATGCCTCCCCTTATGCCTAGAAGTGGCACATTAGGAAACTCCCCACAACGGTCAATGATGGTGATATTCTCCATAGATCTGGAGCACCAATGAATGTCTGAATGAGAGAGTGACATAATTCTCTTGGACCATCTGAACCCTTGCTCATTCCTCATTACTGAGCGAGGAAGGTGAGAAATAAACCACCTAGAAAGCAAAGGTATGCAGCACATCAAAGTTCCTCTTGCCCTTGTAGTACGAGTATGAAGAGAATGTAGGATGTCTCCAAGCAATGTAGGCACTGGATTGTGACTCAGGAATATGTTGATGGCATGAACGTCTATGAACTGATCTGGATTGGGGAACAATACTAAGCCATATATCAGCAAGGCTAAGATCTCCTCAAAAGCATCATAGCTCATGGCCTTCAAGAACACTTGAGCTTTATCCATTAATACCTTAGCAAGAATACCCTTGACTCCGCTTCTCGTTTCTAGAACAATGTCAGACTTCTTCAGATGTAGAGCTGCAGCAATAACCTCTGGTTTAAGTTCCTTCTCCAAGCCTGTGAAGGGTCTTTGATCAAGAACAGGTATGCCCAGAAGTTTAGAGAACTCCTCCATGGTTGGAACCAGCTGATAGTCAGGGAATGTAAAGCAATGGTGTTTAGGGTCAAAGAACTGAAACAGAACACTCATCATGTCTTCATTGAACCCTGAAGTGACTAGATCCAATTGGTGACCATGTCTCTTGATGAACTGGGAATGATCAGACACTTGAGAAACCAACTCTTTAAGTTTAGCAGGTATCCCTACAAAGTTGATCCTGATGGTGTTTCTACGAGCAGAAGCCATGATCTGCAACAAAGAACAAAGATAAATCCTTTGGTCCTTGAAATGGTTAGTGAAAATGCTATGCTTATGATGCATGATGATGTCATGATGTTATGCTCAATCACAAACATGTGGCACACACAAACAAGTCACACAATAGCCCTAGGTTTAATGTCTTGCATGAGGTTCAAAGGTAAGTACCCTCCCCTGAAGTTAGATGGTTCATCCTGTCCTACAAAAGTAACCAGGTTCTAAGGGATCTCAATATCATTGATCCTTCACAAGGGTGGTTGTTCAGAAGGCAACTTACTTGCCAACCAAAACCCTCCAAGTTTAGAATCTCAATGAGCGTAGTATCGAGTGTCAACCAACTTCAGTCTGCACCAAAGCCGGCTACCTCACTACTTTTCTAAAGGCCAAGATGGGATGATTAGGGTTCTAAAAGTTAGTTAGTGTATTGACAACGTATGGCAGCCTCATATTATCCTCAACTTGACTTAAGGAACATAAGCACCAACCAAGAAGTCACACCAACTATGGCCACCAGATCAACCATATCGATATACGTCGTACAGTTTCCTTGGTCTATTGCTATTTACCTAAGGTACACTAGATCCGGGTTAGGATCTTTCACACATAAGAGCCCAACAAGTAATATAAAGCAAACAAGGCAAACAATTTAAAGTTATCTAATTCCTAAGGGTACCCCTCTTAAATTTAAATCCCCAGCAGAGTCGCCAGTTCTGTAACACGGTGGGAGAACTGACTTTAGTTATGTTGCGGATAGCAAGAGTCGCCACCGACTTTTATTTTATCCAAAGGAAAGGCATAAAAGAACAGGAAAGACCTTTTAAAAGATTTTTGGGTCCGGGGGGTAGGTTATGTAAAGGGAAGGTGTTAGCACCCTTTACATCCATGGTTATCCATGGGCTCTTAGTTACTTAGCTCACTTTAAAATGTTTTTGAAAATGTGAAGTGTGTGAATAGAAATTTTCATAAGAGTTTGATAATGATCCATGTACGGATGCGTAAAAAACTTGTGTTGGAAAATTGTTTGAAATTTGTGAAGTATTTGAAAAGTTTGAATAGTGAGCAAGTAACTATGAGGAACCTACCCTAAAGTTTAAGTCTTTCTGTTCTTTATCCTTTAAATGGTAAGACTATCCCTATTATTAAGGAATAGGTAGTCATTACCTTGGATGGAAGGGACATATGAAGGGACATCTGTTTAATGAAGGCAACTGTAGGGTGTATTAAGCATTTTGGAGGGACTGTCATCATTATTCGAAAGGGACTAGATCATATTGAAAGGCAACCATTAAGGGACTTGATCTTTGATTATGAAGGGACTAGATGACTTTTCTTTTAAGGGACTTTTGCTTTATACACCCTACTTGACCTTTTTGAATAGGCAACATTGAGAGGTAACCCTAGAAAGTGAGATGGCGATCAAAGATCGACTTACGTGTGTGAGTGTTTAATTTTATATTTATCTTATAATTTAAATGAACTAAGTTAATTTTAAATAGCATACATGTTACACTCCCTATTTTTACTAACCATGACATAAAAAATAAATAATATAAATATTACAAAAAATTACATCCAGGAGCAATTACAAAAAATAATGATAAAGCAATTTAAATAAATAATAAAATAAATAAATAAATAAATAAGCAAAATATAAATAATAAATAAAATAAATAAGCAATTTAATTGGGTTAGTGATAATAATTAAAAATAAATAAGGTTAGTAATAAACATGATTAGTAATAATAATAATAATTAAAATAAATGGGGTTAGTAATAATTATATAAACATAATGAAATAAGCAATTGAAATAATTAAAAGATTAAATTTTATGTAAATGATTATTTGAAGTTAATAAGAAAATATAAACAATTAATCAAGATTAATAGGAAAATATGGACAATTATATTAATTATTATAAAATTTTGAATTATATGCAAATTATAAAAATTAAATTAATTTTAAACATATTATAATTACAAGATTAAATTAGCATAGATTCAATTATTTCTAAACATATATTTAAAAATTATTTATATATAAAATTTAGATTATAAACAAATTATAGAAATAAATACATATTATATAAAAAAAAATTGATTATAATTGTATTTACAAAAATTAATTATATTAAATAAAATATGTACATGATAATTATATTTACAAAAAATTAGAAATTAAAATCACAAGATAAAATTAGGTTTTTTAATTGTTTAGAAAAAATAAATTAGGGTTTTTTTAGAAAAATATTTAAGGGTTTATAATTCAATATACAAAATTATTTTAATAAATATATACATGTTATAATTTAGAAATTATTTTAATTTAATTTAGAAAATAAGAGGAAAATATAACAAAAGGAAAGAAAATAAGAAACCAAAAAAACAGGACCTGGGATTTGAACCCAGGTCCTTTACCTGGATATTAAGGAGTCTTGCCACTGGGCCACAGGTGCGCTGGTGAATGAGAGGTGAGTCCAGTTGTTTTTATTCTATATCCTGAAACATCAAGGAAAATAAAAAGAAAACAAAACGCCTGGGGGATTCGAACCCAGGACCTTTCACACAAACACACAAGTACATGACCATTCCAGCTAGATGAGCGAACCTGTTATCAATCTCACTACAAATAATAATATATTAAAGCTGTAGTTAAAATGAAAAAATATCAAAATAATTGGTTGGAGGCAGGATTCGAACCCCTGCCCTTCAACCAAACACACGCTAGCCTTACCACTGGGACAAGCGTTGGCTTGTGAAATAAAACAGACAACAAAACATAAAATATTTAAAATAAAATTCAAATTTTCCAGAACGCGCGCAGGACCTTCTTCTTCCTCCAGACCTGCAAAATTTCCTGCGAATTTTGCTAGGGTCTTTGCTGCGAATTTAGTTTCCTAGGTTTTCCTGCGTTTAATCAAACATCAAGCAAACAGCAACATTTTGTGAAATTGATGAGTGTATTACGTTCTATGAAGTCCATACAATACAGTCATGTCTCTAAAATTCATTTATAATTGATGAATCAAAGAATCCCCAAAACGGCCATGAAACCCTAACTATGGTGGATGCTCATTCGTGTCCCCAAAATTCAATTGATTCATCCAGAAACGTTCCTTGTATCATAACAAACACAAATCAACAATCAAATGTAATTAATCATGTGTAAATATTCAAAATCGAAAAATTGTAAATGAACATGAACATGGATTCGGTTTGAGCATTTCATGAGATTTGGGATGCATATGAGTGATGATTCATGATCAGTGAGGTCCAAGGATTCTTCTTGTGTCCTTAAAATACCTTAAAGAGCTTTGTATTGAGGAATCCGAATTTGAGTTTGTGATGGATTTTTTGGTTTGCAAACTTACTCTTGGGAAGGCAGAATTTCGTCCTTGTCATTAGGGTTGTGTCAAGTACTTATAGAATGATCAAATGAGGCTGAAAAACTAGGTCATTGTGTAGAAGATTTGATATAAAAAGATTCAAAAATATCATGCCTTAAAAATCAAATATCCTTGTATGAACACTTGCTATTTTAGGCCAATCTTCATGATTTCCTTTCCACTTCAATTCCAATCACATTTATGATTTTCTAGAAGCTTAAACCAATTTTAATCTTAGACTTTTATATTTTATTATTATTTAAAATGATTTTTAATGAATTAAATCAAAGTAAATAAAAATAAAATAATAAAAAATATGATTTTTGATGATTTGGGTCGTGCATGAAGTCATAGTGTGGATTGGGTCATCATTTGGCAAGCCCATTTGGAAGAAATTGGTTTTAGACCTCCATTTTCATCATAAACCAACCCAAAATTTCCCAACTTTGCAAGGGCACACATCCTTCAATTTTAATGCTATGAGGGTGTTATTGGACATTTTGGAAAGCTTGAAGAGTCCTCTAACCAACCCCACTGGTTTCATGTCCATATCATTTACCAATCTCAAGTTATGCCCTTTTGAAGTTGTTGACTTTTTGTTGACTTTCAAAAGGACCTATAATGTCTTAGCTCATACCTTCCAAATGAAGCATTTTTGGGCTTGTCTTGTGAGACACAAAGTTGTAGAGAATTCAATTTCCTTCAAAATGAGCTTTGGATGGAGACTTGGTGATGAAGCATGTGAAAGTTATGGCTGGTCAAAGTTCAGTTGACTTTTACTAAGGAAACCCTAATTTAGAAACTCCTGATTCTTGATGATCTGAAATCTCCTTGATGAATCATGATCAACCCTTGATCAAATGATGAATTTTACTTCATATACTTGATGTTGGCAAAAAATCATGAAGTTTGACTTTGGTTTGACCACAGTCGACCTCAGTTTAACTTTTTAACTACTTTGACTGATTTTGACTTATCTGATCATTTGATTGAGCAAACCTTTGAGAAAAGTCTTGAAACTTGTCATGGGGGTTCTTACACACATATAAGATGTTATGAAGCTCACTTGAAGTCTTGGAAATCCATCTAGCCTGCTTAAAGTCAAAACCCTAGTTTTGGATGCACTGTTTAGGAGGTGCATTGTCTGAGGGAATTGTCAACTCTTCTGACCAATTGTGAACTTTGTGAACCTTGTGAACCATCATAAAATGTCTTGTGAACCTTGTGAACCTCATGGGAGGTCTTGTGAACCTTGTGAACCTCATAAAGTGACTTGTAGACTTCATGAACCCCAATGAAAGGTTTTGTAAGCATTGTGAATCTTGTGAACCTTGTGAACCTCATAAAGTGACTTGTAGACTTCATGAACCTCATGAAAGGTCTTGTAAACATTGTGAAGCTTGTGAACCTTGTGAACCTTGTGAACCTTCTTAGCACACAAAGTCTTGTATTGTGAGGGAAAATTTTGGGGTGCAACAGGTATACTCAATCATGACCAGCAGATTCCATCACTTATGTTTTTGCCAAAATAGATAAAACACACTAACTCATCTACTGCCAGCATCATGTACCCAACATATGCCATCATGCATTTGGTTCTAAACACTTATCATAAGCATTTAAAAGAAAACCTAATCAATACAAATTTATTACAATTGGAGATGTTAACAATGATCATTTCAAGACATTGCAACATTGCAACATTGCAAATATACAACAAGTTATATCAGTACAATGATGGTGCTTAAATTTCAGAGAAAAATAACCATCACACAATTCCATATTAATCCACATCAGTTTCAAATAAGATGCTGGAATTACACATACAAATCCACATACTATTCAGATCAAAACTACCTAAAAACATTGATTTTTTGACTCAATTTACATAGACGGGTATACTCAATCATGACCAGCCGATTTCATCACTTGTTGTAGTAGTTTGAAGCATAAATTTGAATTTTCCCTATCACTTATTCCATACGTTGGTGGGAGTTGTCTGCTTGTGATTGCAACATCCACTTTTGTTGTAAATTTCTTTTGCACACTTCTATCACCATTGCAACTTCTTTTTATTTTCTTCTTCTATTAATAAAAATAAATTATTATTTCAATACCGATAATTACTTAATATAATTATAAAAACATATAATACCTTCGAAATTTGGCTTAATGAATCAGTTACCGACACCGACTCCAACTCAACATTACGTTCAGATGGCGCGTTTTCTGTACTTTGCAAATTAAACAATAGCAATTGTTATGTTTAAAATAAAACAAGACATTGACTCTAACAATCAAATCATAATTTATCAAACTTACTGAAAAATTCCTTGCATTATGATATGTACTATTGCATTATGAACAGTTCCTGATACCTTTTATGTCATTCTTTCTTTTCTTCGGAGCACCTTTACTCTTCACAGTTATTGGATCACCTACAGCTGACCTTGGTGTCCCAATATGATCGTTAGTACTGCAATATTTTTTGTGTAACTTCATGATGCCCTCCATTATTTCCCCATAAACACCATTCTTTTTTTAAGCTTTTTTGCAAAAACTAGTAAAAAGAGAACAATATCCACCAAAATGAGCAACCTCAATCAAATTTGAATCAACTATACCATTATCAACCATGTTCAAATATTCAGTTTTGGCATCCTTTGTCCAGTGCGAAAGAACCATAATACTAGGAATTTTTTCAACATGTTCATCCTTCATTACATAAACATATGAGAGCATGGAAGCCCACGAGAATCAAATAACTTCCAAGAACATTGAAATGTTGTACCTTCATAAAGAACGTGTCTTTCATAATTCCCCTGACAATATTTTGTCAATACATACATCTTCAGATCACCGTGTCTTACATAACTCTGTCGCTCCCGATAAATGGGAAATGGCCCAGATAAAGGTACAGACGCGAGCGGTCGGCGAGAGGGACAATGAGAACACACAGCCGTGAACTCACTGGAGATGAATAGAGTCGCCAGCTAGGCATTTTTATCCCGGAGGAAAGGCAATGCTGCATAGACCTAGAAAAAAGATGGATAAGACGGTTGCGAACCAGAGAGCCTGAGAAAGGGGGTTGGTTACAACCTGGGAAGGTATTAGCACCCAGATTGTCCGCCGTACTCGACGGGATCCACGCTTGAAAGGTTTGTGTTTTAAAGGGGTAGTGTCAGTGCAATCTGTGTATACAATAGCTGGAAAGAGATGTACAGGTGTCAGTGTAAGAAAAGTGAAGTGTAATGTATAGTGTTAGTGTAAGAATGGAGTGAAATGCTTATGATAATGAGGCTAAAAGAATGATGCTGAAAGAGGGGGAATATACAGAGACTTTTGTTCGATAACTGTTAAGTTATGCCTACGTATCCTCTCGTGCAATGAGGAAGTCAGAACACCGTAGTTCGACCCAAAGAGACTGAAAGGTGAATTGACTTGTGAACTGCTTACTTGCCTATGCTCAAGTGTATGACCTGTCTGGCTCAGGTGCAAACTGTCTTGCATTAGACGGAAGAAGCAAGTTCTCGTTTGTGAGTGAGTGAGGTGAGAAAAGAATCCCGAAGGAGACGATTATTGTTTGTTTTTGGTGTTTTCAGTCTTTTATTGCTTTTGAAAGTTTGTCATAAGTTAATGAGCTTAAGTCTAAACCAATGGATTTAGTAAACTCATCACATCTTCCCTCTGATTAGGGGTAATGAGAATACCTTAAGTGTGAAGTCAGATTCTCACACTTAATCACCTTTGGTATAGGATTAAGATCATTAACCTACTTGTGATTATTTAGGTGTTTTTGTGGTTTTGTTTAGTGTTAAGTAATGATGTTAAGCCATAATCAGGGATTTAACAGACTCATTACACCATCCTAATAGAAGGATAATAGATGAGAATGTTTAAGCTGAGGAAAGCTCCTCAACTTAATCCATGATTAGGGATTAAACTCATGACAAAACAAGCCTTTGGTTAAGTGGATTTTATTTAATGATATGATGATGAAGTGAATTTTATGATTTGTAAGACAACTTGAGGGGGACTTGTCCATTAACACTAGGGTTAGTCCTTCTCAACCAATTAAGGAAGAATTAGAACCCTAATGCAAGGCCCAAGTTACAAGTGTGATGTCTTGATGATTATTATATGGATTGATTAAAGGATTTAAACACATTAAGGGTTTAACACTTAGGATTAAAGTTATACACTCCATCCTAAGAGAAGGATGCAGGCATAAGCTTAATCACAAAGCCTTAAAGCCTTTAGGGTTTAGTCCCTGATTATGAGGTGAGAAGAGAAGACTCAAAGAGACACAAAGGTAAAACTAAGAGGGGAAGCTAATCAAAACCCTAATCATTGTCATGCTTGGTTGTCCCTAAGGTTTGTGAGGTTTTCAAGAGAAATCTTCAATGGAACCACCAGGAAGCAGATGAAAGGATCAAGAGAAGCAAAGCAACTTGCTTCATTCAAGAAGTCAAGTCACTTGAAGAAAGAAAGTAAGAAGAAAAAGAATGAGCAAGCTCAATCTCAAACACATATCAAAATGCAGCAAAGATGCAAGAGAGAGATGAGAAGAAAGTATGAGAAGTGAAGGCAAATTCACTTCTCAAAGTCACTTACCACCTGAAAGGTTAGAAAAGAAATGCAATGCAATGCAAAATGAGATGAAATGGTATGATGAGAAACAAAACCAGAAGCATTACATGATGCTAATGATGCTATGAGATGCTACAAACATGAGGCAGCACATGGAAATGATCATACAAGCTCATGAATGCAAATGAAGCAAGTTAATAAGCAAGGACATACATGAAAAGTTATGAAGTGCACATGACATACCACATGGCAAATACATGATGCAATGATCAAACATGCTTTCAATATGTCTTATGATGTCAAATGAATCAAATGGATGCTTGAAATGCCATGGCAAGTCATGTTATGCAAGAGAATGCAAGATGGATGCATATGGGAACCCAAATTAGGGTTTATGAACAATACATCAAACAAAAAAATCAAAATCAGAAGCAAACCCTAAGATAAAAAATTGAAAATGCCACTCAAAGGACCCCTAATCCTATACTAACTCACTGCCCAAAGGAGAAGTTTCAACTCCTAACCAAATTCAAGTTATGATTTTTCTAAGTTTTCTAGGGTTTTAGGGTTCCTAAACAAGAAAATCACCAAACAAATGGAAAATGAAAGATCAAATCAAGGCCATTTAATCTCACAAACTACATGCTAAACACAATGCAATGCAAGAAGAATCAATGTCCAACTCCTCATGGATAGGCAGAAATGATTTTTGGAACTTTGGATCAAATTGATGCATAAAAATGATTTTAAATCAATGAAAAATTCTCAAAATGCATCAATATCAAAAAATAAATTTGGTTTGAAGGTTGGAAAATGTTTCTAAATGTCTTAGAACACTTCATGAATTTTTTGGTGATTTTTAAATACCTAAAAGTATTTTTAATAAATTAATTTTCATTAATCAATTAAAAATAAACTTTTAAATATTTAAAAATACTTTTTTAATGCTAAAAATGAAAATAAAAATATTTTTGTGTTTTAAAAATTAATGAAACTCTTGACAAAAAGTTTCATAATTTTTAAAACATTTTTGCTATTTAAAATAAATTGTATAAAACAAATGAAATAATATGAAAATTAAATGAATTTTAAACTGAAAAAGTAAAAGTAATCAGATCCAACGTGTGAGATTCAAACTGGCAAGGGCGGGAGTTGACCACGCGCGTAAATGAACGGACCACATTCAAACTCAGCTAATTAATGATTAAACCCTAATCCCACCGTTAAACACCCTCAGGTGACCGGAACAGTGTTCCAGTCATCTTCCCCGTTCACCCCAAAAATCAATCTCTCTCTCCAGGCCATTTTAGGAGCTCTAAATCTCCAGAAATCATCTACTAACTATCCTAAACACGAATCCAGCACCAAATCATGTTTAAACTCAAACACAAACAAGAATCGAAGCAAAGAAATTTCTAGGTCAAACTTTCAGAACACCATAACATACTCATTTCTTGCTCATTTTCAAAAGTAAATAGATCCTAATGATCAGTGCAACATACAAAACAAGATTTTAACAAGAAAATGGAGTTCTGGAAAAAAAGTTCATGGAGTCACCTGAGATTGAGCTTTTGATTCAAGAGCTTTCTGGATGGTTCTTTGGCTCAAACAAGTCCCAATGATCCTCCTGAGAAGCTTTTGACCCTTGTTTGGAGTTTAAACAGCCTCTTGAGTGAGTTTGCAGAAGCTCAGGCCAAGGGAGTGTGAAAATCGTGTTTGTGATATGGGAGGTTTCAGGCCAAAACAATGGTTGGTTTCTGGTCAGTGAAGTGAGGTGAGTTGATATGTGGAGTTGGTTTTTGTGTTTGAGGCTTGTGTAGAGAAATTCGAAGAGAAATGCAAGTGGGAGTGAGTTTGTGTATGCTGAGTTGTGTTGAGCTTCAGCCTTGCTTGATGTATGAAATGGCTAGCATTTTGTCCACATAAACATCTCTCATTGGTCAGATGATGTGACCTGCCCTTTATTGATTGGTATGGCCACTTTTGCAAATTGTCAACTTTTGTGTAAGAGAAAGCATGGGCAACTTCTAGGCTAGTACATGGGCTGTGTGATGCGCAGAAAGGTGAGGGGAGAGGGCTAGGGTGGTTCAGCATCCAAGGCAGCAAGTGGATGGAAGTGTGATGATGATTTTGCAACTTGATCACTTTTGGTTCTTATGAAACTATCTTGCCCTACAAGCCATAAAACATGGGGAAATCTTGGTCCAATCTGAACTTTAGGACTTACATGATGCTTGTGTAATGGTTTGATGTCAATTAGAAGTCACAAGAATGCTTGGTACATGAAATTGCAAGTTTCTCATTTGAGGCATAACTTGAAAATTAGTGATTTTTGCCAACTTTGACACACCATAACTTTTGATCCAAAATGAATTAGATCATGTTCTTGTACTTTTTGAAAAGGGAAAGATCTAATCTACAACTTTCATGACCGAAGTTTTTCCATTTGAAGCATTTTTGGATCAAAAAGTAAGGGTTGAAAAAGTGGCATAAAATGACATATTCTTTAAAAGTCAACCATGCCCTAAAAAGTCAACTTTGCAAAAACTTGTAATTCTTGAATTTTGTGAACTTCAACCTTCTTCCATGATCAAATAAATATCATATACACTCAAAATGATGAAGATCACCCCTTGGTTGGGTCATTGGGGGCCTCAGATGCCCTGATTTTGCACTGACTTGTCCAGAAAGTCAACTCTTGATCAGATGACTTCCCCATGGAATTTCTTCATGAAAATTGATATGCATACTCCCTATACCATATAGAGACCAATAGAAACAAGAATGACTAAAAAATTTGGAGTTATGGCCTCTGAAACCAAAACCCTAATTTTAGGTCAACTGTGCAGTCAAACCTGGCTCTGCTTCCATACCAATCCCAGTTCTTGTGATTCTTTGGCATTTTTGACTTTGAGAGGATGTGATATGATACAAGAACACACATGGATCCCTTTGAAGTGATTGATGACCTTTGGAGTGGCTCAAGAAGCTCTGGGATTGCTCAGATCACAAACCCTAGATGCAGATGACTTAGAACCAATGCAATGGATCAAAAATGTGATATGAGATGATATGATTGTGTTTATGCATATGGAATGATCACAAGCCATGGTGTGAATGGGTGAGGGCAAATTTGGGGTGTCTACAAACTCTTAACGATCAACACACCAGCCTTCATAATTTTATCTTTAACTTCTTTGAAAATCTTGGTTGTATAAACTTTGGCAGCATTGCTCTCAATCAAATGCAAGTGAGTTGTCAACACCGGTTCAGAAAATTTAGATTTAAAATTAGCTTCCAGTTCATTGTTTCTATAGTGTCTAAGAGCCTCATCAAAATTGTGCATAAATTCAAAAATGCAGCCTTTCTTCCTTACGTAACTCTTGATTATTGCATTAACCGCTTCACATTGAGATGTAGTTCTTATACGTCCAAAAAGCTTGTCACGTAAATATGCAGTTGCCCACAGTGACTTATTCTCATACGTCTTGGTTACGCATGGATTTCATTCAAGTTCATTTTCTTTAATTAGCTCTGACCAAAATTCTTTAAATTGATCCTTTGAAAAATTTGAGTACATTGCCTTTTTAAATCCTTCCAAAAATTCTGAGTTCTTTACATTTTCACCTGCATTCTTATTCAAATGTCAAGCACGTAATCGATGGGTTTCATCGGGAAAAATTAGTTTTATAGCCTCCCTCATAGCACCATCTCCATCTGTTGCCACTTCCTGTGGGTATTTGTCATCCATGCACTCTTAAAAACAACTAAACAACCACTTATAGGTATCTGTTGTTTCATATGATTCCAACACAACACCAAAAATAACTGTCTGAGAGTGGTGGTTACACCCTGAAAATATAATCAATGGGTAGTTGTATTTGTTCTTCTTGTAAGTTGTGTCAAAAGCAACCACATCGCCAAAATAAAAAAAGTCGGATCTACTGCTCCCATCAGCCCAAAAAAGAGACGCCAATCATCCATCACCGTTGACGGTGTATTTTGCATATAGCATGGGATCAGTAAATGACTTTACATTTAGATAATTTAAAGAAACGAAAACGTCACCATCTTTAATGGTATCACACATTTTTTATCAAAATAATTGTACAGATCTTTCTTTGTAAATCCAACTTCAGTGTATCCACCCTTCTGAGTAACCATGTACCCCATTATATGACAAGTTTTAACCCCATGTGACCGAAGACCATCAATCTGAACTCTATCTGCTTCAGAAATTTGACAGTAACCAGAGTGTAAGTGCATAAACCTATATGGGGTTAATTCATGGTTATGAACCTCTTCAAAAATTGACACTGCATATATACCCTTTTCGGCGTTGTAGTGCATACGAAGCCTATCTAAGCATTTAGTACGGGTCATACATCTCTCCTTTCTTTTCCTATCTAACCTAGAAAAGTGTTTATCCTTTCATAAACCATGCCTATTGCATACAAAATGCCTCATTACTATTATTTTACTATCTCCATCCCCTCTAGTCCTAATATCACTTTTCCTAATGGCAAAACCTTTGCATTTACCATACTTATAATAAAACTCATATACGACATTAACAGAATTGAATTCCATTGCATGAATATCATCAGAATTATTTTACCCTTTCATCTATTTCTGCCGCATCATCTATTCCATGGCATCAAAACACCTTCATCACTAGATGCCCTCCTTCTCAAGGCCTAAGTCTACATTCAATATGAAGAAAAGGAAGTTGCCAACAATGCAATGCTTACTTGAGCTTATTTATTTCCTTACCACTTACTGTATGACAGGGTTCAATCTTCTTTGTGCTTCAATGTTGTTTTTTGAATACTCCTCTATGTATTCATATCGTAGGACTACTCTCCTTGATATTTGGAATTTGAAAATTCATTGCTTTCTCACATATTTTCAAAACATGCACGAGAAATTATTCCTTCGTTATATTTTTAAAAAGAAGAGATGATAATTAGTAAGGTTTCATTCTACCATAATTTCACATGCTTCAAGTGACGAGACATTTGCTTCAAATTTAGAATTGTACGAACTGAATGAAAGGTAAATAGTTCTTAAATGTATCACTTCCATTATTTTGGAGACATTATATCTGCAATTGCTTAAAAGCTCTTCAAAATTGTAAAAAAAAACTCTTTGTTGTCACTTTCTCGAATAAAATTCAAAACCCTTCAAAGTAGGCACCTTTTTCTATTTAAAGTTGCAAAAGGTGTGTTAGGATTTTGCGTCATTGTGACCACTTTAGGTTGCATCGTAATCATGATACTATATCATAGAGCCCATGATGAGAGCACCATAATCGCTAGAAATCCAATGGCAAACTTTCTTTTTTTCTCATATTTTTTTGAAGTCTCAACTTTCTACCTCTTTGGTAATGTTGCTCACTTTTTCATCATTATAGCTTGGATTTAGCTCATAACTCCATCGATTATGTCAAATATACTAAAAAATATTATGTAATTACAAAGTATCATCACAATCTAAAACTTACTATGTTGCTTGCACTCAAGTAACTTGCATGTACACTGAAAATTTAATCATAAACAAACATCATATTTTCCCTTTTTTCTGATCAACATGTTTGCTCCCTACTTCATTCCATATATTCCGAATTTTTTTCAGCCTCACAAGTACTCAATCTATCTCTCATATCCCCGTAGTTCAATCGATTTGACAGGGTAATCACACAATCACATACAAAAGCACTTTACAACGTGGTTGTAGAATTTCTAACAAAGTCGATCAAAGTCATATTTAAACACACATTTTTTAGATCTTTTATGTTTGTGATGTGGCATACATTAGGGTAGGATAATTTTGGATAATAGGCTTAAACCTTTTGAGTTAGGTACCTAGTTTTCCTTATGTTACTATGTTTCATCCATAATATTCTTTTACCTGATAAATTTGTACTAAAAATCCTTCTTCCATAGGATATAATTTTATTGGTGCATCAAGTTGTATTCATCAAATGATGATAAACTTGTGATCAATCAAGATGTTTTAGTGGATAAAAAAAGGGTTGGATTGGAGTCATGGGTCAGTTCGACAAGAGTCATATACAATTACAACTTTGTTTGAAGAAGACCAACAAATTGAAGTCCTAACCAATTGAAATGAAGAACCACTTGAGCAAAATGTTAGGAGATTGACGAGAGCAAGAACTTATTCAATAAGGCTCGTTGGATATGAGAGATTCCCAAATCAAGCAGTCGATGCAGATGGTGACTTAATAGAAGAAGGGATAATGATGCTTGAAGCAGACCCAATCAATTTGGACCAAGCCATGAATGATTCAAATTGGTTATCAACCATAAAAGAATATTTCAAAGAAATCAAGAAGAACAAGACATAGGAGTTTGTCAAAGAGTCAATCAAGAAGTCAAATGATGTGAAATGGGTTTACAAGCTAAAACAAAGGTCGAACGATGAAATTTCTAAGCATAAGGAAAGACTAGTGGTGAGAGGTTTTCTAAGAAAATCTGGTATTAATTTCGACGAGGTGTATTCTCTTGTGGCGAGGCTGTAAACCATCATAATTTGTTGTGTCGATAGCAACATACAGAGGGTGGAAGATACATTAGTTGGATCTAAAATCAACTTTTTTAAATGGACCTTTGGAAGAAGAAGTCTATGTCAGTCAACCAACCAGGTTTCAAAATCAAAGGATAAAAGCCAAAGGAATATAGATTGAGGAAGGATCTATATGGTTTGAAGCAAACCCCGAGATCTTGGAATAAGATAATAGATAGCTTCATGATCAAAGCATGTTTCATAAATTATGTCTCTAAACATGGAGTGTATGTCAATGATACATATATGGTCAGTCGAATAATCATATGCATGTATATAGATTATTTATTGAATACATGTGTAGATGAAATAGAGATATGAAAAGTCAAGTCGAAGCTGATGCGAGAGTTTAAAATGTTCGACCTAGGGAATTTGTCATCTTCATTATAGATGGAGTTCAAAGACACAAGTGAATGAGTGTTCTTGCGCCAAAAGAAGTATGCCCAAGATATCTTGAAGATGTTCAATATGAGCAATTGTAATGCAACTACTAAGCCATTATAAACTGGAGTAAAGTTGAAGAAGGAGTTATAAGATGAATTTGTAAGTGTGACATTGTACAAACAAATAATTGGATCCTTGAGGTATCTTTGCAATACCAAGCCATATATCTTCCAAACTATTTGACTATTGAGAAAATTCATGGAGAAGCCCCAAGAAAGTCGTCTCACTGCAATTAAGAGAGTACTGACATACATCAAAGGTATGATTGATGCTAGTGTACTAATTCCAAGACAGAAGAATGCATGCACAAATGCAGAGGTATGTGCCTACACTTATTCAAATTTCAGTGGAGATCAAGACAAAATAAGAGTATTGTAGGCTAAATATTCATGATCGAAGGTGCTCAAATCTTATTAAGCTTAAGGAAGAAAAATATTTTTGTTTTGTCATCTTATGAAGATGAATACATGGTTGCATTATATGCAGCATGCCAAGCAGCATGGATAGAGATGTTGCTTGAAAAGCTCAAGCTAATGGAACATAGTAAAATGAATTTGTTTGTTGACAACAAGTTAGATATCGACTTGCCGAACAATCCAATGAGTCATGATCGAAGTATACATATAGAAAGGATGTACCATTTTTTTAGGGATCAGGTTAACAAAGGAAAGCTTGAAATTGAGCAATGCAAGACAAAATGACAACTAGGTGACATACTCATCAAACCCCTGAAGAAAGTCAGGTTCGACAAGTTGAAAAGAAGCATCGGGATGAGATGTATAAAGAACTTGGATTAGGGGGTGTTAGAAGTTGTAATTCGATGTTTTGTTGAAAGCTAGCACTCAACTTTGTTGAAGTAGCCAGTCGAGGTGTATAAGTCAATTGTATTTGATTGAGTTAAATACAACATATAACTGATATGTCGAAATGTAAGTTGTAGTTTTG
Organism: Lathyrus aphaca; assembly: GCA_963966055.1. NCBI lineage: Eukaryota > Viridiplantae > Streptophyta > Magnoliopsida > Fabales > Fabaceae > Lathyrus > Lathyrus aphaca. The sequence continues at coordinate 643,621,966 of OZ014519.1, forward strand.
TACTTTTCATTTTGTATGTTTTGAATTTGGATCAATTTGTATAAATATTGGGATTGGGCTTTACTTACCTATATAAAAGAATATTGTATGATAAAATATAACAACTTCACTCAATACAAATCCTAGGTTTTTATAATTTAATTTCTATCTCTTTTTTATTTTCTTTCTCATCTTTCTTAAAAACCTTTTATTGCAATATTCTTAATATTTATCTTGGATTTGAGTGTAGTTTAATGCATTATTTTCTATTAAAAGATCAAAGGCAAATTCTACGGTGAAGTCACAAAAATGACTTCTTTCGTGAAGTCATTAATATGACCAATCAGAAACAAACCCTAATTTGCCTTAATTTAATGAGTGCCACGTAGGATTATATTGTTTATACAACTCACTATGTAATCTAATATTATTAATATTGCAATTAAGTCCTTATCATATTAAAAATGAAAAAATTTATATTTTAATTATTAAATTAAAAAACAATTTAAAGTGCCAAAATCACCATAGATTTTTTAATAAACTTCATCTTTTTCTTTTCTCTTATGTGAATTTCATACCACCAGAAATCTGCAAATCGTTTCGCCATTGTTGTGCTCAGTTCATACTCAGTTGATACCACCAATAATCTGCAAATCGCGTTCTTCCATTGTTGTGTGCATTCACGTCTTACCGTTTTGTTCTTGCTTCTTCAAATTCGTGCTTCAGTCCTACCTTATTCAGAACAGAATTGCTAAGGTAAATACGTCATTCACTGTTACATGTAATCGATATTAGTTGCTAAGATTTAATGATAACGAATGGTTGTATTACATTTGATTTCAATTTGGGAATAAGGGTCTATGTCCGATTTTGTTTTCTCTATATGTGTTTCAATTTTAATGATTTCCAGTTTCAATATTCTGAGTTACATTGGACTTTAATTATGGAATTAGGTATTATGATTGAAGTTGAGTTTTGATGTTTTCTAAAAGTTGTTTTAATTCAGGTTCGCGATGGAACACTCAGACGAGTCATTTGAGGTTGATTCCAATGAAGTTGATTCCACTGATGCTGATATGTCTGAAGTTGAATTAAATGATGATGAGGGTGACAGTTATCAAAGCTCAGATGATGATGTCTATGATGCTAATAATGTTGATAAAGATCGTGTTATGGAATTCAATTCCTAAATGCCGCATATGATTTTTATTATAAGTATGGTAAATGAAAAGGTTTTTCCATTAGGAAAAGTGATATTAGGAGTAGAGGGGATGAAGGTAGTAAAATAACAGTAATTAGGTATTTTGTATGCAATAGGCATGGTTTAAGAAAGGATAAACACTTTTCTAGGTTAGATAGGAAAATAAAGGAGAGACGTATGACCCGTACTAAATGCTTAGCTATGCTACGTGTGCACTACAACACCGAAAAGGGAATATATGTAGTGCCAATTTTTGAAGAGGTTCATAACCATGAATTAACCCCATATAGGTTTATGCACTTACACTCTGGTTACTTTCAAATTTCTGAAGCGGATAGAGCTCAAATTGATGGTCTTCGGTCACATAGGGTTAGAACGTGTCATATATTGGGGTACATGGTTACTCATAAGGGTGGATACACTGAAGTTGGATTTACAAAGAAAGATTTGTACAATTATTTTGATAAAAAAAATGTGTGATACCATTAAAGATGGTGACGTTGTTGCTTCTTTTAATTATCTAAATGTAAAATTATCTACTGATCCCATGCTATATGCAAAATACACCATCAACGGTGATGGATGATTGACGTCTCTTTTTTGGGCTGATGGGTGCAGTAGATCCGACTATTTTTATTTTGGTGATATGGTTGCTTTTGACAAAACTTACAAGAAGAACAACAAATACCTATAAGTTGGTGTTGTGTTGGAATCACTACCCATTGATTATATTTCCAGGGTGTAACCACCACTCTCAGACAGTTATTTTTGGTGTTGTGTTGGAATCAGATGAAACAACAGATACCTATAAGTGGTTGTTGAGTTGTTTTGAAGAGTGCATGGATGACAAATACCCACAGGAAGTGGTAACAGATGGAGATGGTGCTATGAGGGAGGCTATAAAACTAATTTTTCCCGATGAAACCCATCGGTTATGTGCTTGGCATTTGAATAAGAATGCAGGTGAAAATGTAAAGAACTCAGAATTTTTGGAAGGATTTAAAAAGGCAATGTACTCAAATTTTTCAAAGGATCAATTTGAATAATTTTGGTCAGAGCTAATTAAAGAAAATGAACTTGAAGGAAATCCATGCGTAACCAAGACGTATGAGAATAAGTCACTGTGGGCAACTGCATATCTACGTGACAAGTTTTTTGGACGTATAAGAACTACATCTCAATGTGAAGCGGTTAATGCAATGATCAAGAGTTACGTAAGGAAGAAAGGCTGCATTTTTGAATTTATGCACAATTTTGATGAGGCTCTTAGACACTTTAGAAACAATGAACTGGTAGCTGATTTTAAATCGAAATTTTCTGAACCGGTGTTGACAACTCACTTGCATTTGATTGAGAGCAATGCTGCCAAAGGTTATACAACCAAGATTTTCAAAGAAGTTAAAGATGAAATTATGAAGGCTGGTGCGTTGATCGTTAAGAGCTGTGTAAGACACGGTGATCTGAAGATGTACGTATTGACAAAATATTTACAGGGGAATTATGAAAGACACGTTCTTTATGAAGGTACAACATTTCAATGTTCTTGTAAGTTATTTGATTCTCGTGGGCTTCCATGCTCTCATATGTTTATGTGATGAAGGAAGAACATGTTGAAAAAATTCCTAGTAGTATGGTTCTTTCGCACTGGACAAAGGATGCCAAAACTGAATATTTGAACATGGTTGATAATGGTATAGTTGATTCAAATTTGATTGAGGTTTCTCATTTTGGTGCATATTGTTCTCTTTTTACTAGTTTTTGCAAAGAAGCTTAAAAAAATAATGGTGTTTGTGGGGAAATAATGGAGGACATCATGAAGTTACACAAAAAATATTGCAGTACTAATGATCATATTAGGACACCAAGGTCAGCTGTAGGTGATCCAATAATTGTGAAGAGTAAAGGTGCTCCGAAGAAAAGAAAGAATGACACAAAAGGTATCAGGCACTGTTCAAAATGCAATAGTAAAAATCATTATGCAAGGAATTGTTCGGAAAGTTCGATAAATTATGATTTGATTGTTAGAGTAAATTTCTTGTTTTATTTTAAACATAACAATTGTTATTGTTTAATTTGCAAAGTACAGAAAACGCGCCATCTGAGCGTAATGTTGAGTTGGAGTCGGTGTCGGTAACTGATTCATTAAGCCAAATTTCGAAGGTATTATATGTTTTTATAATTATATTAAGTAATTATTGGTATTGAAATAATAATTTATTTTTATTAATAGAAGAAGAAAATAAAAAGAAGCTGCAATGGTGATAGAAGTGTGCAATAGAAATTTACAATAAAAGTGAATGTTGCAATCACAAGCAGACAACTCCCACCAACGTATGGAATACATGATGGGGAAAATTCAAATTTGTGCTTTAGACAACTATAACAAGTGTTGAAATTGGCTGGTCATGATTGAGTATACCCATATATGTAAATTGAGTCTAAAAATCAATGTTTTTAGGTAGTTTTGATCTAAATAGTATGTGGATTTGTATGTGTAATTTCAACATCTTATTTGAAATTGATGTGGATTAGTATGACATTGTGTGATGGCCCTTTTTCTCTTAAATTTAAGCACCCTCACTATACTGATACAACTTGTTGTATATTTGCAATGTTGCAATGTCTTGAAATGATCATTGTTAACATCTCCAATTGTAATAAATTTGTATTGATTTGGGTTTTCTTTTAAATGCTTATGATAAGTGTTTAGAACCAAATGCATGATGGCATATGTTGGGTACATGATGCTAGCAGCAGATGAGTTGGTGTGTTTTATCTATTTTGGCAAAAACATAAGTGATGAAATCTGCTGGTCATGATTGAGTATACCCATATATGTAAATTGAGTCAAAAAATCAATGTTTTTAGGTAGTTTTGATTTGAATAGTATGTGGATTTGTATGTGTAATTCCAACATCTTATTTGAAATTGATGTGGATTAGTATGACATTGTGTGATGGCCCTTTTTCTCTTAAATTTAAGCACCCTCACTGTACTGATACAACTTGTTGTATATTTGCAATGTTGCAATGTCTTGAAATGATCATTGTTAACATCTCCAGTTGTAACATATTTGTATTGATTGGGTTTTATTTTAAATGCTTAAGATAAGTGTTTGAAACCAAATGCATAAGTTGAACAAATTATATTATAACTCTGCTAACAATAAACATCATAATCAATTTCTTGTATTAAGCATTCAACAAATGACAATAAAATAACAAAGGGTTATAATCCAAGAAAAACAAAAACAAGTTCTAAAACATCTAAAAATAACAAAGGATTATAATCCAAGAAAAAAACAGCAAGGACTTAAACATATTGGATGTGTTTATTTCATTTTGTAGTTTCATCTTCATCTTCTCTCCTTTCTTGCATTGAATTTCTTTAACTATGGAAGTTATGTCCTTCAAAATATCTGAGCAGTTGCAAACACAACATATCTTTGCACTGGGTGTATGGTCATCGTTCGAGTCCAACAACAACTTTCCTGTTTCATGACCTATTTTACGAACATATGTAGGTGTACCATTAATATCATCATCCCATACGAATAACTTACAACTTGTCATTGCCTATAAATAAATCAAACGAAACAATAAAAATAAGAAATTGTAACAAATAAAAATGAAATCCAACTCACCCCCCAATTTGCACATTTCAAAAACCTCCTTTTAGGGTTATCATTTGAATTGGAGATGAACAACCTCATTGGTTTATTGTAACCACATTCTGGTATCCGAAATTGCAGAGGGTTCGAAACGGATGTCGAAGACATGATTGAAGTGAGGTTGAAGGCGAATTTGAAGGATCGATGCGAAAATTTGAGAATTTATGCATGCAAAAAACTGCATTGGAATGTGGTACGAGTTTTTTTGGGGGGGATTACCTCCAAAGAAAATTTTCAATTTTCACTTTGATTCAATTCAGTGAGAGAACAGAATGTTTTGGAATCAATTTGGTGCAGCATATGCGTTGACCTAGTACAGTTAATATCCGTTTGATATAAATCAATGGTTAATATATATAAGTGACAGATTAATCACAACCCTCCACAATAAATAAATGGCCGCGATTTAAAAAAGTGGAAAACTTTGTCTACTATGAATGTAGCAGATTAATCACAGTCCTCCAAATTTTATCAAACTTGATTTATTTATAAAATTAAAAAACTATAATTCCGTTTAAAATTAAAACACATTAATTTTATATAAAATTAAAAAACTTTATTTTTTATAAAAATAAAAAAACTTAAATTTTATATTAAATTAAAAAACTTTGTTTTTTTGTAAAATTAATAAAAAAACTTTAATTTCATATAAAATTCGCAAACTAATTTTTTAATTTAAAAAAATTTAATTTTATATAAAATTCGCAAGATGAATAGATGACACTTAACTATGGAACAAATGAATAGATGACACTGAATTATGTGTCAGGTGAATATATGACACTCGACTATGTTTCAGATGAATATATGACACTCAACTATGTGTCAGATGAATAAATGACACTCAACTATGTGTCACATGAATATCTGTCACTCAACCATGTGTTTGATGAATAGATAACACTCGACTATGTGTCAGATGAACAAATGACACTCAATTATGTGTCAGATGAATATATTACACTCAACTATGTTTCAGATGAATAGATGGCACTCAACTATGCAAAAGATGACATTAAATTATGTTTCAGATGAATAGATGACACTCAACTATGCATCAGATGAATATATGACACTCAACTATGTTTCAAATGAATAGATGACACTCAACTATGCAAAAATGACACTAAAATATGAATAAATGAATAAATGACATTCAACTATGCATAAGATGAATAAATGACACTCAATTATGCATCAAATGATATATGACACTCAAATATGTTTTAGATGAATTGATGACACTCAACTATGCAAAAGATGACACTAAACTATGTTTCAGATGAATAGATGACACTCAACTATGTTTTAGCAGAATAAATGACACTCAACTATGGTTCAGATGAATAGATGATACTGAACTATGGAACAGATGAATAAATGACACTTAACTATGCATCATATGAATAAATGACACTCAACTATGCATCAGATGAATATATGACATTCAACTATATTTCAGATGAATATATGACACTCAACAAAGTTTCAGATATATAGATGACACTCATCTATGCAAAAGATGACACTAAATTATGTTTCAGATGAATAGATGACACTCAACTATGCATCAGATGAATATATGACACTCAACTATGTTTATTATGAATAGATGATAGTCAACTATGAAAAAGATGACACTGAACTATGTTCCAGATGAATAGATGACACTCAACTATGTGTTAGTGAATAAATGACACTCGACTATGTGTTAAATAAATAGATGACACTCAACTATGGAACAGATGAATAGATGATACTCAACTATGTGTTAGATGAATAGATGGTACTCAACTATTGAACAAATGAATAAATGACACTCGATTATCTGTCAATTGAATAGATGACACTCAATTATGGAATAGATGAATAAATTACACTCAACTATGCATCAAATGAATATATGAAACTCAACTATGTTTCAGATGAATAGATGATACTCAACTATGCAAAAGATGATACTCAACTATGCAAAAAATGAATAGATGACACTCAACTATGTTTTAGATGAATAGATGGCACTGAACTATGGAACAAATGAATAAATTACACTCAACTATGTGCCAGATGAATAGATCACACTTAACTATGTTTCAGATGAATAGATGACACTCAACTTTGTGTCAGATGAATAGATGACACTCAACTACGTGTCAGATGAATATATGACACTCCACTATGTGTCAGATGAATAGATGACACTTGACTATGTGTAAGATGTATAAATGACACTCAACTATGTATCAGATGAATACATGACACTCATCTATGTTTGAGATGAATAGATGACACTCAACTATGCAAAATATGACACTAAACTATGTTTCAGATGAATAGATGCCACTCAACTATGCATTCGATGAATATATGACACTCAACTATGTTTCAGATGAATAAATGACACTCAATTATGCAATAGATGGCACTAAACTATGTTTTAGATGAATAGATGACACTCAACTATGTGTCAGATGAATAAATGACACTCGATTATGTGTCAGATGAACAGATGCCACTCAACTATGGAACAAATGAATATATGTCACTCAAATATGTGTTAGATGAATATATGACATTCAACTATGTGTCAGATGAATAGATGACACTCAACTATGGAACAAATGAATAGATGACACTTGAATATGTGTCAATTGAATAGATGGCACTCAACTGTGGAATAGATGAATAGATCACACTCAACTATGCATAAGATGAATATATGAAACTCAACTATGTTTCAGATGAATAAATGACACTCAACTATGCAAAAGATGACACTTAACTATGTTCTAGATGAATAAATAACATTCAACTATGTTTCAAATGAATAGATGACAATGAACTATGGAACAGATGAATATATGACACTAAACTATGTGTCAGATGAACAGATGACACTAAACTATGTTTTAGATGAATAGATGACACTCAACTATAAGTCAGATGAATATATGTCACTCAACTATGGAACAGATGAATAGATGACACTCAACTATGTGTCAGCTGAATAGATGACATTTAACTATACATCAGATGAATAAATGACACTCTATTATGCATCAGATGAATAAATGATACTCAACTATGTTTCAGATGAATAGATGACACTCAACTATGTTTAAGATGAATAGACGACACTCAAATATGCAAAAGATGACATTAAACTATGTTTCAGATAATAGATGACACTCAACTATGTTTCAGATGAATAAATGACACTCAACTATGGAACAGATGAATAGATGACACTCAACTATGTGTCAGATGAATAGATGACACTCAACTATATTTCAGATGAATAGATGACACTCAACTATGTGTCATATGAATAGATGACACTCAACTATGGAACAAATGAATGGATTACACTCAACTATGCTTCAAATGAATAGATGACACTCAACTATGTTTCAGATGAATAGATGATACTCAACTATATTTTTTTAAAATTAAATAACTTTGATTTTTTTATAAAATTAAAAAACTAATATTTTTTTTTAAAAAAAAAAACCCAAGAACCTCCATAAATTTGCACCTAACCCTAAACCAATTCGTAACCCTAACCCTAATATAATAGTTGTGCAATTAAATATGATTAATTTTTTAGAAACATTAATCAGAATTTAGAAAGGCAAATGGGCCGTAAAATATTTCAATCCATATGGCCCGATTTAAAACAAACCAGTTACATTAACCTTTAATAAGTACAGTCGTACAAACGCACTGTTCATCAACTTCACACATAATAGTGTTTTGTTCATCCTTCTATTTCCATAAAAGGCCCGTCATTTCGCGATTGTGAAAGATTAAAATAGAAATCAACAACAATGGTCGGCCCTTGTCGAACAACTAATGGATTCGGGTACGATGTGTTTACAGTTTAGATAGACTTTTTTGTGTAGTTTATGGAAAAAAACATAACTTTGTACGTAGTTGGGTAGTTTTTTAATAAAAGTGTCCTATATATTTCCATGAATGCAATGAAATTATTTCATAAATCATGTGTTGTTTGCGTTTTATTTTGGATGAATTGTTTGCGTTTTAATGTGAAAATAGTCAATATATGTTTGTAGTTTTGGTGTGGTAGCTGAAGAAATTCGTGATAACGCTTAGGAAAAGGAAGTTTGGTTTGGGTTCATTTCGAGCAAAAATGTTTTGGTAAGGGTTTTTATGTCCAACTTTTTCCATATTTGCATACTTTTTAAAGCAGAAATTTAATGAGTAACTGTTTGTTGTTCTGTGTAGCATTTCCCTAGAGCTGTAACAAGGACTCAACTAGGTTTGAACCAGAAATCAATTGAGCTTGTTGATGATGATACTGGAAAGACTTACCAAGCCAAGATACATTGTGCCAAGATATGGAAAGGTTAAGAAAATGGAGAAGTTTATAGGTCATGGATGGTATCAGTGTGCTAAGCAAAAAAAAGGCCTAGAAGAAAGGATAAGCTTCGGTTTTGGGTAACCTATCTAGGCGATCGACTTTATGTGAGGCTGGTGGAGCGTACAATATTGGTTAGGGTTGGTAATGATTAGGGTTGTTTGAAGTATATGTTAAATGACTTTAGGTAATGACTAATGGTTAAGGTTTTTTTTGTAGTGTTTGTGAAATTTGGTTTCTAAAAACTGGTTATGTAAGGTTTGTGATATTTTGTAGCGTTTGTGATAAGTAAAATATGAAACTTTTATTTTAAATGTTGTCTTTGTGCTTCCAAATTGTCTAAGTTGAAAACTAATGACCATGTGAACCCTTAACAATTCAAAATGCTTTAACTTCTATAATGAATATTGTTTATAAATGTGTTTCAAAAGCTTTAACATTAACTTTTGTGGATTATAGCTCCAAAAATTCAATTGAAAAATGGAATTGAACATTTTTGTGTTCATATAGGTGGTAGAGCAGTTAGAATTTGATGGAGTTGGTGACAGAATTTTTATGGAATTGAATATGGTCTTGAACCAACTAGAATGAGACTTAAAAGAACACCGAATTTTTATGATCAAATTTAAAAAAGAGAATTTTTATGATCTTGAACCAACTAGTGGAATATGGTATGCTTTAGGTCATATGGAAGCTAAAAAAGAGATTTAAAAAAGGTGACAAAATTTTTATGATCAAATTTGGAGCAAGTTTTAAGTGTAATAGTTGTGTTTGGTAAGTGATGAAATCATCATAACCATCATCATGATTATTAAACAGAAAGACATAGGTCTTTCAATACTAAGAAGCTGTAAAACAAATGTAAAACAATTCCAAACATGATTTATAAAACAGATGTAAATCAATTCCAAACATGATTTATAAACTTCCACCAAATCAATCCATTAAATCAAATTCAAATTTAAATCAATTACAATAACTAACTATTAACTTAGGCAAACGAGTCATCATCATAGTTCTAATTGGATCATTCTTTATGCTAAATCCTAATACATCTCCTTTCTCCAGCTGCATTTCCTCTGCAAGTTCATACAATCAGTGGCATATGAACTTCTCCACACAGTCCTCATTCACATTTGTGTGAAGATCACAAATACAAGTATCACCGGTCGCGGAATCAACAACTTGTATACTACTCTTTCTGATTAAATCACATGTCTTTATAACTCACTGAGGTAATTGTTGCACATTTGAAAAGGATCCGTGAAAATTAAATTTGATTTTATCATATCATGTAATTTTATAAAATTAACATGCCCTAATAGGCATATTCCATAAATCACAAGATTCAACAATGATACACATGAACATACTCTCACAAAAATAACTCTTCCTCAAATACAAATTTAATGTCAAAATTTGTAAAATGGAAATAATAAGTAACTTACCAGAACACTTTTCTTTATAATATTTGGATCATTTACTTCCATCTTCCAAAGGCACCATGTTTGCCTTGCTGCACCATCACCAATAATCTGACTTTCAACGGCCACTTCTTCCTCATTGCTTTCGAACTGCAGAAAGTTATCATCTATGAATCTACCTTTCACATCTCTAATATATACAACCTCCTTAAGGGTTATGAAAAAACGGTTAACATGCAAGACGAAATATTGTCAGAAAGCAACATACCAAAGGATTATAATCCATATTAAGTAGATTAACATGAAAGACGAAATATTGTCAGAATTTTACCTTCGCATGACCTTCTTCTCGAATTCCATTCTTAAAAATGGGTCATAAATTGAAATAAAGTTTAGGGTTTAGTTCTTCTCTAATAGCACTACCTTCTTATGACAATTTAAATGCAATTTAATTCCGATTAAATCACATGTCTTTATAACTCACTGAGGTAATTGCTGCACATTTGAAAAGGATCCGTGAAAATTAAATTTGATTTTATCATATCATGTAATTTTCTAAAGTTAACATGCCCTAATATGCATATTCCATAAATCACAAGATTCAACAAAGATACACATGAACATACTCTCACAAAAATAACTCTTCCTCAAATACAAATTTAATGTCAAAATTTGTAAAATTGAAATAATAAGTAACTTACCAGAACACTTTTCTTTATAATATTTGGATCATTTACTTCCATCTTCCAAAGGCACCATGTTTGCCTTGCTGCACCATCACCAATAATCTGACTTTCAACGACCATTTCTTCCTCATTGCTTTCGAACAGCAGAAAGTTATCCTCTATGAATTTACCTTTCACATCTCTAATATATACAACCTCCTCAAGGGTTCTGAAAAAACGGTTAACATGCAAGACGAAATATTGTCAGAAAGCAACATACCAAAGGATTATAATCCATATTAAGTAGATTAACATGAAAGACGAAATATTGTCAGAATTTTACCTTCGCATGACCTTCTTCTCGAATTCCATTCTTAAAAATGGGTCGCAAATTAAAATAAAGTTTAGGGTTTAGTTCTTCTCTAATAGCACTACCTTCTTATGACAATTTAAATGCAGTTTAATTCAACTTTTTAATTTTATATAGTTTATTAAACTTTTTTAATTTTATATAGTTTTCAGACCAATAATGGCTTTTAGAAAAGTGACTATTCTCATTCCCATTTATTATGCACTAACAATTGCAGTTTTCAAGTGCATTGAAGACACAAAATTTGATATGACTATTGCTATTCTAAACATGGTGTTTTAATGATAATCTTACTTTAACTACTTTAACACTCCAACTGGCAAAACATTTTAACTAAGCACTTACTATTCCAACACCTCACAAGTTCACAACGGCATTAGCATTTGAAACACATTACAACTTCATAAACAATCAAAATGAAGCAAACTTCTCCAGCAATGGAAAACAGACGCATAAAATGTAAAAACACTGTAACGAATTCAACATATAAGATAACCAAAAAGACTTCAAACATTTCAACTCATTCCAAAGAAATTAGGGACATGTACTCTGAGACTCAGATAAAGCGCCTACAAACTGAGATTATCGAGATATCATCCAAGTAATAAATCAATGTTTCATACTTTCTACTTTAGCAGTCAATCATTTCCTACTTTCTATGACGATTTTCAAACAATTCTAAGAAAACTTTCTTCAAAATATGTTGGTTATAACACATTGTGGAACTTTAGTTTGTATTCTACTTCTATATTATTAGTAAACTGATTATTAATATGTTTGAGTAGCCATCATACTACATTGGGAAGTTACAATCACGAATCACATGACTATGATTCCTCAGCGTCTACACCTATCGTGGATCGCAAGTGTACCACTAATTCTTTTGCGGAAAATGAACGAAAAGTTGTAAGGTATAAAAGTAAGGCTACTATGGGCACAACCTCGCCTCCCCCGAAAAACAACAGAAAGGAAGGGGGTAAAATAAGTCTAAATGATAGGAAATTAGAAAATATTCGGAAGACTCTATTCAGTCAAGTTGAGGAACCCTGCGATAATGAACCCTGCGATAATGACTTTTACATCAATTGTCATTTAAGTGTTTTGTTGGATATGAAGGTGTTCATGCTCTTTCCTGACGTGAGTACTGATTATTTATTTTCAATAAATCCTAATACTACACGATATTATATAATTTATCGTTAAAAATTCTTTGTTTCATGTGTATTTAATGACAGTGGATGCCAATCACATTTAGACCACCCCAAACCACGTATCTAAATGACATTTGTTCTTACACAGCCGTATACATCTTTATGGTTGATGAACAAGAACTTAACGGGTATTCATTTATAATACACATGATAAAACCTAATAGTAAGTTTATTTATCACACTTATTTTGACGATTATATCTATTTTCTCTGTAGTGATGAGGTTTTGGTCAAAACAACTACAAGTGTATAAGGAAATAGGAAAGCTCTGAGGACGCTGATGCCAAAACCCCTATGGACCATGAGGTATATGATTATGACTATAATTTATCCCATTAATGTGTAATTTTTTTAACATCATTTTCATTTGACTATACATATTATCAATCTTGTTGTTTTAAGACAAAATTGGTTCATAAATAATATGGGAAAATCTAAGTCCTCTTGGTATCTGCCTACTGAGTTTGCAGTGAGTACTACTACTAATAGTACCCTCAAATGTACATTCCTTTAGTATTATTTATTGACTTAAGATACACTTATTCTAATTGCAACAATATGCCCTGAGCAGACTTTATTATGTTGAATATGTGAGGAATATATACCAACCTTCCATACTGAGACCAAGAGAATGGGTTTCCAAGGTGAGTTATGTGTCACTTTGTTTCCCAGATAAAAAAAAATTTGCAACTAAATATTAAATTTTTGCATATTTTTATTCCAATGAACGACATAGGAGTGCACTGGTTTCTAATTGTTGTTGATTTTTTGGACAACAAATTGGTTTGGTTGGACTCATGGGATTGTCCTGAAAGACATTATATCAAACACCATGCAATTAAAAAATTGGTATGCATGTGTGTACGAATTGGTTTTTATAGTTTCCAATCAATTGTTTAGCTTTTTATTCACTTTGGTTTGTACTATGTCGCATGCCATATTTCTTAAGGAAATTCTGATGCATGAATCCTTTTGTGATACCAAATCACATTGTCCAACAAATGTAATAACAAAATTAAACATATGTTAACCGACATGCCTTCAACAACGACCCGGATCATAAGTACTCATACATTGATGTTTTTTATTAAATTCATAGTATTATCTATTATGTGTCACTAATGAACTTGGTGACTGAACGCAAAAATGACTGTGGAGTTTGGGTCTGCAAATGGATGATTGAGTGTTGCTTACAATGGTGGTATTTAGATGATATCATTGTAAGTTGAATTTATATGAAAATGATTAATTTAAACATTTCTCTTGTAATTATATTTCTATTTTCCTAAATGTTTTTAATTATATATAGGTTTCGACATCGACAAGAATGAAACTAGCACTATTTTTGGTACATTCAGCCAATAATATGTTGTTATATGAAGTGGTGTCAAGGTCAAAAGCTTATTGGATGAATCAGGAAAAGTGTTATAAGGCATTTCTGAAATGTGATTGAAGTTTGATGTTTAATGTTTGTATGATTGTGAAAGCATTGGCATTAGTCAATCTTTAAGAATTTTTCTATTTTGGTTGTAGGTTCAAATTTTGCCGATGTCAATCAATCGTGTAGACAGATTTGTATTAAAATTTATCTTAATTTTAATTGGATTTCTTGCAAATATTTATTTATTTATTTTCTTATAAACACATTTTTCCTCTCATTTTTACGAGTTCGGATCACCTCCAGTTTCGAATTTGTCTAGTTATCCCAGTTGCTTTCACAGATATTTGACACGTGACATTTTAATTGATTAATGACTCAGATTAAAAATTAACATAATATATATTTTTTAAATAATTTTTAACATTAAGACTAATTTTCCTCAATCTCTTTAACATGAAACCCAGATTTTTCCCCAACATCTTCTACATGAAACCCAAATTAACAAAATGTATCCTTTACTTGTAGTCACTGCCACCATCCATGATTTGCCACATTTTGTTATAGATGTCATCGCCGCCAACTCCGAGTCTCTGTATCTTCTTCGCTGTCACGAGTGTGTCCTCCACCCACTGCCACCACCACCAACTCTGACTCACAATATGGATTTTACTCTACCACCATCAAAGTGTCTCCTTTACATCAATTTAAAGTATGAATTTAGAGATTGTTATTAAAAACTCAAGATCATTTAATCATACTTAATTTTTATACTGTAATTTTAGAATTTATTTACAGAATTTTTGGATTTTAATTTTTTCATTCGATTTTAGGGATTTTAAGCTTCGAAAATTGAAGATTATAGGGTTGTAATCAAATTGAAGATTAATTCAAAATGCATATTTTTCTGTGTCATTGTAACTTGGCATACACATACTGATCGTACCTGGAGATCAGAATCCGATGTGACCGCGTCAAACGTGGATGAGCACAGTTGATGATGGAGAAATTGAGGGGGGGTGTACCTGCAAAGGCACTCTGATGCTAAAGTCAGATAATGAGCAACGAGTGAGCAAGTACAATATTTTGGGTCAAGATTGAATACTTGACCCTCTCAAATGAGAGGGTTTATATACTGGTCCAAGTGGGTGTTTATTGGCCCAAATTGTTGGGCGCGGATCACGGATCCCACAATAATCGATGGTGGTTAGGAACTAGCCGTTAGGGAAAGAAAGAACCTGCTCGACTTGCCCTAGGTCGGATGACTTTAATGTCGAGCGAGGGACCTGTCGAGCAGTCTATTCTTAGGGTTCCGGGCATAGTTGAGATTATTGGGTTGTTGGGCCGTGAGATAGATATGACCCAATTCTATGGGTTGGTCCAGTCCAGAACAGGAGCCCCCCAAGTCGTTGCTTTTGGTCAAGGAAGTGATGGCTTAAAGGTAGCTCGACGCTCAGAAATATTGGCGAATTTCGGAGGATTTATCTTCCGAGCATTCTGTTCGTAGGTCGGTGCAGAGGAAGTGGAAACGAAAGGGTGGCGTGTTTTGGGATTTGTGCCAATTTAATGCTCTGATGCCTAGTATAGGGCCTAGTGAGTAGGCTATTATTGCCTAGGGATAGGGGTCACGCTTCAATTGCACGTTCCCTTTTCCATATAAATAGAAACGTTGTCTCACAGAGGGAAATTTTTGCTTCGTCTTCTACATCCCTTCACTGCTCGTGCTTTTGTCTGCCGTTCTCCAATGTCGATTACCGCAAACCGTCATCGACCACCGGGATTCTCAAGACATTTTTCTGCAATGGCGTCTCAAGGCCAAGGTTAGAAATTTATTTTGGCTTTTTTAGACTTAGCTTTTAAGAAGTAGTGATGCATTCGGCTTAGGTTTCAGTTTTATCGGTAGATTAGAGTAATGTATGGATTTTAGGCTTTAGTAGTAGTTGTATTGTTG
Source organism: Lathyrus aphaca (assembly GCA_963966055.1). Taxonomy (NCBI): domain Eukaryota; kingdom Viridiplantae; phylum Streptophyta; class Magnoliopsida; order Fabales; family Fabaceae; genus Lathyrus; species Lathyrus aphaca. The sequence continues at coordinate 643,638,192 of OZ014519.1, forward strand.
CCTACTCTGAACCCTGGTTCACGGTGGGCGGTGGTCTTGGTCGACGCTCGACTAAGGCTAGGGTTTAGCGACGAGCTCATGTCCATTGTGAACCACGCGTGTTAATGATCCTCCATTGAATATTGACCGCCCGTTTTGGGTGTCGGTCGCTAAGGGGCTAATGGTCGGGACCCTGTCTTCGGGTCGTTGCGTGCCCTTTCACTTGATAGGTAGTGGAAGGGTGGATTTGATATTCTGATCGAATTCACTGACGCCTTTCCTCTGCTTTTCAGGTGAAAACGTGCTCGTCGATCCTTTCGACATATCTTCGGAGGAGAGTTCATCGGAGGATTCGGGCTCCTCGGCGACCGTCCCGTCTGGCACTGAGAGTTCTTCGCGAGATTCAGAGGTAACCGAAGTGAATGACGCCAGGATAGCATCTGGGGATGAGGTTGGCGCCCCGAGGTTACGCAAGAAGAAGAGAGGGTGTTGGCGCCCGAGGAGTGGGTCGTCGAAGATTTGTTGGACAAGGATTCATATCTTTCAAGCAACGAGCTAAATTTTTTAAGGCGCATTCGGAGTCTATCCGGTTGTTTAAAGGTGATTATATCCTGATCGAGCCGATGACTAAAGGAGTGACTAAGTCGATCAGTTTCATGGGGAATGATACTAATGAGAATGACGTGTCCCGGTTGGACGCTGAAGGTCGTCCGATCCGTAGGAGGATCTGGAGGTTCCCTTTCTCTTGGGATTACGGTCACTATGGGTGACCGGTTTGTGACTTTGTCCAAATAGGGGATACTCTCGGCGAGGATGATGCGACCAGCTTCGAGGAATTTCGTAAGTTGGTATCATCTTTCACTCTGAACCCGATGGTCGACGGGAAGGGGAATATGATGATGGCCTCTGATGGATGGGAAGCCATGGAACGTCCACTGATCGACGTCACAGCCCTCTTGGCCTGCAAAAGCGGGCAAGAAGTGTCTCACTTGTTTGGTATTTCTTGCTTTATTTTTAATGTTGTTTGTTTGTTGTAATTCCATGCTCGTGGTCAGTCTGACCCTCGTTTCTTTCGTTTTGCAGGCTCGATGAAATCTCTGGACAAGATCCAGGAAAGACTGATGCAAGGAAACAAACAGAAAGCCAAGACTATCCAGACCCGACTGGTAGGGAACGATACGAGCGACTCTGGCTCGGGTTCTATCGCTCAAGGATCTTCGGGTGTGACTTTGGGTTCAGCCCTCAAGAAGCATAAAGTTGGAACGATTGTTACGAATTTGATGACCTACGCCCCCGTAAAGCCGAAACATCCTTTGCCTCCGTGTTTCGTGCAACAGAACTTCTTTGAATGCACATCTTTGGAGGTTGACCGAGCAGACTCGCTGTATCTTGAGAAGATGGACCGTCCCACTCGGAGGTTGTCCTTGGCGTAGGGTGCTAGCGCGGTGATGCGGGTGATGCCGATGGCATCCATGTTTGCTGAGGGGAGTTCTGGGCAGGAACTCGAAATTACCCGCTTGAAAACTCTCTTGGTTGCTTCGGAAGAGAGAGCAAAGAAGGCCGTCGAAGATGCTGAGACCGCGACCAAAGAGTTGACGGTGCGAGCGGACGTGATTGCTAAGCTGGAGGTGGGTAAAAAGAAGGTCGTCGATCAGAATAGGAAGCTGAGAGATACTTTCTTCCCCAAGGATGATGAAGATGAGGATACCAAGGGGTTGATGAGTTGGGTGCATTTCCTTGCGCGATTGGATCAGGATCTTGAGGATTTGAGGGACTCGACTAAGTTGAGTTTCTAGAATGTTGTGGATCAAATTAAGGCCCTCTATCCCGAGTTGAACCTCGATGCTGATCAGATCAGCTACTTGTACAAAGTCGTGGATGGTCGGGTCGTAGTCCCTGATTACATGGTCGTGGATGATTCTCAACCTGGGGAGTCCGAGCAACCAATTTAGCCTACTGTCCAGCAACCTCTGAGCGAAGATCAGCTAGGGGCGCCAGAAGGGGAGGGTAATTAGGTCAGCCAGCGTGCCTAAATTATATGTAATTTAGAATTTTTGCTTGGGGACGTGGTCCCCTTTTTATGTAATTTTGAACAAGTCGTCCTTTAGGGGTCGCAACCTTTTAATTAAAATTTCCGGCTTCGGTGGTCGTTTTACGATTTATGTAGTGTTTTAGTTATGTGTATGATTGCCCGTCCGTCGGAGGACTTTTATTTTAAATGTCATTTTTCGTTAAGTGTTTTGCGCTTGTTTGGTGCGAGGAATACGACATAATGGTCGATAAGGGGATGATTGCTCGTAAGGGAATGTGATCCATCGGTTTGGGGGACCGATCAGATGTATAAAGGTTGGTCCTGTGTCGGAATCCGGGTCAAGATTGTCGCTCGGATCTCCGTGGCTTGAACGTCCCATCGCGAGCTGGGGTTCTGCCTGGTCGTGGTACTTAGGCGACGTCGGGCTCGTTCGAGTACCCGTTCGTGCGACAGTTACCTTCCTCGTTACGACGAGGAGGTTATGTTGGTCAAATGTTTTGGGCTGCAATGCTTGAACCTGGGCATGCAGGTTTGGCCGGACCTTTTGCCCTCGCAGGGGGTAAGGCGACCTTCATACTAGTTGTAGTATTGCTAAAGTTTCTCGGAGTTCCATGGTCGTATGAGTTCTTCCCCTTAAAGATTTTCTAGGTAGTAAGCCCCATTCTCGGTCTTTGCTCGAACGTGATACAGGCCTTCCCAGTTTGGTGCTAGTTTCCCTTCTCTGGAATCTTTGTGGTTTTTTTCTCAATAGGAGGCTCCCGACTTCGAATGCTCGTTTAATAACTTTCACGTTGTGTCGAGCTGTGATTTTTTGTTTGAGCGTGGCTTCTCGAAGAGCTGCTCCTGATCGGATCTCTTCTACCAAGTCGAGCTTCTCCCTTAGCGTTTCTGAGTTAGTATCTTGGTCCATGGGTGATTCTGTGCGCATGGATGGTATGTGCATCTCTATGGGGATGACAGCTTCGGTTCCGTATGATAGTAGGAACGGGGATTCTCCGGTCGTTGAATGAGGCGTGGTCTTGTACGCCCAAAGAACGTTGTATAACTCTTCGACCCAGCGTTTTTTGTGTTCGTCCAATCTCTGCTTGAGGCCTCTCAAGATTAACCTGTTAGCAGCTTCAGCTTGCCCGTTAGTCTGGGGGTGTTCGACAAAAGCGAAGTGTTGTTTCGTTCCAACCGAGGATACAAATTTCTGGAAATGTTTGTCGGTGAACCGTGTTCTGTTGTCTGTCACGATGGCGAGCGGTATTCCGATTTGAGTGAGGATGTTTCGTTTGAAGAAGCTTAGGATGTTTAGTGCGGTGATTTTGGCTAAGGCCTCTGCTTCAATCCATTTGGTGAAATAGTCGATGCCCACAATGAGATACTTGTTTTGGCTGGTGCCGATGACGAATGGTCCTAAGATGTCCAGTCCCCACCAGGCGAACGACCACGGGGACGACAGTGACTTTAACTCGGTAGGGGGCGCTATGTGTACATCACCATGTCGTTGGCATTTGTCACATTTTTTAACGTGCTCCTTCGCATCGTCCTGGATCGTCGGCCAATAGTATCCTGCTCGTAGAATCTGCGAGCGAGTGATCTCCCACTGGGGTGTTGTGCGTTGATCCCCTCGTGGACTTCCCTCAGTACGGGTGGGATCTTTCCCATTTTCAGAAAATTCTCTATCCTTTCTCCAGCAATGACGATATCAGAAAAACCAATGGACGGGCAGGCGGCCAGACGATCCAAGTAAACACCTTGCAAGGTGCCCATAAACATGTCTGCCATCTCCCGATCCAGCAAGGGAGGTTGAACCTGTGCGGCCAGCTCACGCCACCTCTGGGCATACTGCTTAAAACTCTCTTTAGGTCCTTGAGACAAGTTCTGCAACTGAGTGCGATTCGGAGCCATATCAATATTGTATTGATACTGCTTGAGGAATGCCTCTGCTAAATCTTTCCAACTTCGAATAGAGACCCGACTCAGCTTCATGTACCAGCTCAACGAAGCTCCAGATAAACTGTCTTGGAAGAAATGCATCCAAAGTTTCTCGTCATCAGTATGAGCCGAGATTTTTCCGAAGTACGCATGAATGTGAGTCCTAGGACACGTGCTGCCGTTGTACTTGTCAAACGATGGTGCCTTGAACTTTGGAGGGATTCTGACTCCTGGCACTAACCCGAGACTGGTTACATCGATACCCAAGGAATTCTGACATTCCATGGCCTTGATCTTCTCTGACAGCTCTTCATACCTGCGATTGTTGATCTCATTCATGTTACCCATATCAGCATCCAGTAGAGTGAACTGGTCCTCTTGATTGTCTTCTAAACCTGCATTACGTGTTGCGGTCCTATTTGGATGAGGCTCTCCGTTACGGGCAGCGTTAGCATCCACGTTCTCAGCTGGTGTTCCCGTATTAACATTCCCATGAGGTTGCTCAACCATCAACCGGAGACGCTCCTGGTTCTGGGCCATGCCAGTCATCATTTCCATGAACTGATCCATCCTCTGTCGGAACTCATTGAGATCGGTCTGCACTCGATCAGCCATCCTTACTCGGTTTCTTTTGGTCGGATATCGGTGAATGCGTTGACCAGCTATATTGCCTACGATCAAATAAGTTAGAAACCCTGGGTAACCTGCAAAAATACAAGAATATGGTATGCAGGAAATGAATGCTATGGCATGTTGATTCATTTTTAGGGCATCCCATCCCCTGATTCCAGTTTTGTGAGTTTGATGAAGACAGGAGCTCTTTTGTTGTAAATAACACTTCTTGGGTTCCATGCTCATAGATCAATACCCACAACCGGAATCACGGATGTAATATGCAGCCCTGTAAATGAATAAACATGCGTTAGGAATGCAAGTATGCGGATGATGTGATGCAATGCACTGGTATGTGATCAATGATCTGATGTTGGTGTCGGTGCATGGTCTCAAAATCCAGATATCACAATAATCATCCCTCTGATCCGGGGTCCATAACTTAAGAACAGAAATCCAGATCACAAAACTGAATCAAAGGCAAAGTGGGTATGCTGAAGGTACCAGGGTTCCTGCAAACCTGTAAACCCCTCCCAATCTCACGGGTATTGCTACTCGGGTCAACATCACGGACTCTCAAAGCCGAATAGCAATAATACGTTCACCATCTCCGAGAAATGGCTCATGACCAGATCAGGGAATCGGTTTGGCATTATGTACTACTCAGGGAGGTCTCAGTTGAGTCCGGAAAAACAAGCATCCCTCATAAGTCTCCAGCTTCAAGCACTGAATCGAGAAACAATAGTACATTCATCCCGAAGGGTACAATACTATCGTCATACGAACAGTTTGCTTTAACTGAATTCCTATGAGAGAACCAGGCCATCCTATGCGAGTTCCCAATGGACCCTCGGATGCGAGTGGGTTTGCCAACAAATGTGGTCTGCCACTGTCATCACTGGAGAGGGGTGTTTCCATTAAGGTTCTCAATGATCGGTCACCAGATGCACATAACTATCAAGGTCGTACCCTGAAGTGAGGTAATCCCCACACAGAATAGTTCCAAGACGGTCGCAATCTGGGTGTGGAACACATCGCCACCCATCATGGTGAGATACCATAAGAGTACAATGTCTGTCCACGCTAATCCTATGGTGCACTCAAGCCGGGTATTTGGCTTATCTCACAGTAACTCCCACCCACAGAAAAAAATGAAAACCAGCACAGCCAGACAGTCCAGTATAATATGATGCATGGAAAATAAAATACTGGAAGCGGTAAATAAATGCGATAAAGTAAAGCTGTAAATAAAACTGTAAATAAAAACAGTAAAGCTAAACTAAAGCACTCAGCATCAAACAGATAAACACCCAAAGAAACAAAACCAAACAGGCGCTAGGATTGACTCTACAAGGGAAACCGGAAGAATCGGTTTGGGTCCCCAGCAGAGTCGCCAGCTGTCGCTCCCGGGATTTTCATCCTAGTACAAACGCGAAAGTGGCGCGGAAAGGTAGAGTCGCCAGCCAGACATTTTTATCCCGAATGAATGGGAAAGGTAATGTTGCACAAACCTGAGGAAGAAGGAAAAGGACGAGGCCTTGCGAACCAAAGATCGGGGTTCGGGAGTCGGTTACGACCTGGGAAGGTATTAGCACCCCAGATCGTCCGTCGTACCCGACGGGATCCACGCTTGCTTATTTTGTTTCAAAGGGTGAAAAAATACGAATGCTGCTGAATAAAACCGCTACTGGAATAAAGGGAATGGAAAATGAGAAATGAACTGAAATGAGAATGAAAAGAAAGGGGGAAATGTAGGGAAAATAAAGAATGTGCTCGAACGGGCCCTACCCCGCTGCCTACGTACCTCATCGGGATAATGAGGATCAGAGTCGACGTAGTTCGCCTAACCTAGGCTTACATTCGTTTGTGGTTTTTAGGATGACGTTGCCATAGCTCTAGCTCAGGTGTTACCGGCTCTGACACGAGGGTGTTTACCGTATCGCTGTTTGAACTGTCGAGACAAGTCATGAAGAGTATGAGATGAGAAAGAAGACGTGACTTCTTGGTTTGTTGTTTTTTAGAAGGAATGTTTTGAATTTGTTTGTGAACGGTCTTGTACTAAGACCTATCCATCGCGGGAAGTATTTACACCTCGCCCCGAAACAGGACGCGTATAAACACTCCGCAACAAAGTCTCGTGTCGTACAAGATTGTTCGGTTTTTATTAAGTGTTTTATTGTTTTTCTTTTGAGATGAGAAAGAATGACTCAAGTTGGAAAAGGAAAAAAACTAAGGGGGACTAAGACACAACCCTAAGTTATTTATTTATGCACAAAGGGAGATCCTATGGTTAATGAGGTATTCTAATCCTAATGGAAAAAGGAAAAGAAAAAAAGAAAAAGGATGCAACTTACTTCCTAAGGAAGATAAGTTGGTCCTAACAATGGGGAATCCTACCAATCACAAACATGGAAGGAAAAATGAATTAAAAAGCCTAAAAGAAATGCATAAAAAATAAAGGATAAAGTGGAGTAAACTTACCTCAATCTTCCCCACTACAAAACAAGTGTTAATGCACATTTTTATTAAAAAGAATAAGGCAAACACACATTAATTAAATCCTAATTAACCTAAGGCACCTTAGACCTAAACTAGACTCTATTTTAATCCTAAAGGAACTAGAAAAAGCTAGGACAAAAATACAGCACCTATTACAGCCCCTAATACACAAATAGCTATGAAACTAAGCCTAACACCCACCAGCTTTTTACAGCCAGCATGCAACATGAAAAAGTAGGTGTAAAAAGTCAAATACATCATGCACACAACAAACAAATTTTACAGCAGCTATATACAAAAACAGCTATGAAATGCAAAATTCAGAATTGATTATTTTCATTTTTTATACACAAACTCAATAAAACATGCATTACTTTCCACATGAACATGCATTTTAACATGGATCAACATACCTAAATGGAAGAACATGAACATTTTTTAGGATTATTCAAGAATGCATCACATGTGGATTATGCAACAAGTATGCAAAATGTGGCACATGAACATGGCATATGAACATGATGATTATTGATTATGAACATACAACATGATAGCTCAACAAACATGCTAAACTCAATGCATAATTCAGAATTGAATTGATAACATGCTATGATCAAACATGCAAACAAATGCCACCAAATGCACATATATATGATTATGCAAAATGCAACATACATCAACATAATGAAATGCAAAATGATTTAATGCAATGTGAAACATGTAAAAACAGAATGCAACATGATTATTACATACCTAATGATGCATGAACATAGCAACAATATGCAAGAACTCAAGCCATACACAAAGAACACAAAAAACACGTAATATGCGACATAAACGGAATTGTGTCGAAACGACTCGAAATGGGGGAATGAGCTACTGGAAATGGACTCAAAAATTCCCTAAAATCACTACCTAAACATGTATGAACGTTAAAGGCACTAGGAAGCAAGATTGATCACTCAAATAAGCTAAGAATCCAAAATTCAACAGCGTTAACCGGTTAACCATATGGGTTAACCGGTTAACGGACCTAAAACAGAAGCATTTTGTGGCAAAACGCATGCGTTAACCGGTTAACACTGAACAGAAAGTGAAAAAAACTTTGAAATAAGTGCTTTTGGCCACAAACTCACTTCTTAGGATCCCTAACCTTCCTAGGAACATGCTAACACTAATTTCTACTTATTTTGAGCTTATTTACACATGCTAGCACCTACATCTATTAACACCTTAAACTTTTAAATCAACAAAAATCACAAATCACAAGTAAACATAATCGCAACGGAACAATTTCAAGCAAAGCGAAAAAAGCAATTAAAGAATGCCAAAAGTGGCGAGATGAAGAGAATAACTTAAAGAAGAAGTGATTAAGATCACCAACCTACGAAGCGGAGGAGTGCTTCGGTAATTGTTGCAAAAATCGGAGCTTGATCGAAGAGAAAACCGTGAAAACCGAGAAACCGCAAAATAAATGCGTTCTTGATGCTTGAACCTTTGCACACTTCCGATAAGCCGAAATCTTCAACAAAATCACTAGCTTCTTCTTCTACGATCCACAATTAATGGAGGTTGGAGGCTTAAGCTTCAAGATCTTCAAGTTTCAATGTGAAACTTGAAGAGCTTATTCAAAGAAGCTTTGGTGAAAGGAGGGAAAATGGAGGAAAAGTGAGAGAGAAAAAGTGATTATGAAAAAAAGTGAAAAATTTGGAATTGTGGGAACCCTTTTGGTTTGGATGAAAATGGCTTAAATAGAGACTAGGCTAGGAGCTAGGTTTGGGTTTGGGGCCCAAAAATTAGGTTTGGGATCCAAAATTAGGTTTGGAAGTTAGTTAGGGTTAGGGTTGGAAAAGGGAATATTCCTTGGAATATTCCTTGGAATATTCCTTGGAACACTCTAGAAGATGGTGGAAGGTGGTGGAAGTTTCCAAGGGAAATGGAGTGGAATTGAAGTGAAAAATGAGATGGAAAGAATGAAAGGAAGTGTGGAAAGAAAGTGGAAGGAAAAGCGGAAAGAAAAGGGGAGGAAAGTGGTGAATTCTTCCTTTTTAATGGGTTAGCTTGAAAGTGGTGTGGATTATTTTTGGTACATCATTTTCTCTCGAACTCCAATGTTTGCCAAGCCTCGATCGACCACACACCTCATGCAAAGGACGATGAATGACTTATTTATTTTTTCAAATGCGATGCGATGATATGCGGAATGATGCAAGAATGAAGCGTGAATCGCTCGAGGTTGATGATAAATAAGAGGGCAAATTTTGGGGTGTTACAGCTGCCCCTATTCAATCACTGTAGACTTGAATGGATGACAGCAGCTGCTTTCAGACGTTCGAAGTATGCAGGGGTTGAATACTAAAACAACCCGAAAATTTGCACTCGCACTGGAAGAACAGAGAAATAAGCTCAACCAAACAAACTCCGCTTGGATATAATTATAATGGTGAGAATCATGAACGGGGGATGCCTTTTGAGTGATGCCAGAAGGCTACTGGCTTACCACACTGTGGGTGGACTTCAAAATACATTGCCACTCTGCGGGTGGACTTTTGAGATTGCCACGCTGCGGGTGGACTTTGGAAATTGCCACGCTGCGGATGGACTTTTGCCAATCTGCGGTTGGACTTCAGATACTTTACCACACTGCGGGTGGATTGCTGAATACCTTGCCACACTGCGGGTGGACTTTGGAAATGATGCCACCCTGAGGATGGACTTTCGCCAATCTGCGGTTGGACTTCAAAATACGTTGCCACACTGCGGGTGGACTTTGGATATGATGCCACCCTGAGGATGGACTTTCGCTCACTACGGGAGACCTTTGAGATTTGCCACCCGAAGATGGACTTTGGCCAGTCTACGGCTGGACTTTTGCTCACTACGGGAGACTTTTGAAATTTGCCACCCGAAGATGGACTTTGGCCAGTCTACGGCTGGACTTTTGCTCACTACGGGAGACTTTTGAAATTTGCCACCCGAAGATGGACTTTGGCCAGTCTGCGGCTGGACTTTTGCTCACTACGGGAGACTTTTGAAATTTGCCACCCGAAGATGGACTTTGGCCAGTCTGCGGCTGGACTTTTGCTCACTACGGGAGACTTTTGCAATTTGCCACCCGAAGATGGACTTTGGCCAGTCTGCGGCTGGACTTTTGCTCACTACGGGAGACCTTTGAGATTTGCCACCCGAAGATGGACTTTGGCCAGTCTACGGCTGGACTTTTGCTCACTACGGGAGACTTTTGCTCACTACGGGAGACTTTTGCCCACTGCGGGGGACTTTAGAGATTTGCCACCCGAAGATGGACTTTGGCCAGTCTGCGGCTGGACTTTTGCTCACTACGGGAGACTTTTGCTCACTACGGGAGACTTTTGCCCACTGCGGGGGACTTTAGAGATTTGCCACCCGAAGATGGACTTTGGCCAGTCTACGGCTGGACTTTTGCTCACTACGGGAGACTTTTGCTCACTACGGGAGACTTTAGAGATTTGCCACCCGAAGATGGACTTTGGCCAGTCTGCGGCTGGTGTTTGAAGCTTGCCACCCGAAGATGGACTTTGGCCAGTCTGCGGCTGGACTTTGAAATTTGCCACCCGAAGATGGACTTTGGCCAGTCTGCGGCTGGACTTTGCATATGGAATTGCATGGTATATTGCCCCATGACACTGGGGATATTATGTCTTGAGTATTGTTGATGAACTGGTGACTGTAAAAGAAATTCCTGACGCGGAAGTGATAAGTCTCTGTTGACTCTGTGGGGAAACACAATGATCGCGAATTCAATATCAAGTAGCCCTGTGGGGATGACATCTCTGTTGGAGAGGAGCGTGAATAATTCATCTGTCCCGAATTATCACCTTTGCCAAAAATAAATTGGACTTTTAGATTTGAGGGCCGTGCCCGGGGATACTCGGACTATTGAGGAATATCCACTCTTATGGATCTGCTGGGGAGGAGAATGATTTATCTGAAATCTTCTAGGGGAATAGGAATTGCCTTAGACCTGTTGGTGATGACAACACCGAGACACGTCCTGCTGAGGAGGAAAGATTTCAAATTGTCTCGTGCTGGGGATCAGTTGCTTCTGTATGGATTTTACCTTTAAGAGGATTTTACAAAAGACTTGGCGTCTTTAAACTCTTAGGTATCATAACGACTACATGATTCAGTGTAACAACCTTGCTGAGGAAGTAACCATTGTCAATGCAGATGAGTTTGTATCTGTCAGAAGTGTTGAACGAGATAGTTGACTTGACAAGTAACCACGGTATTCTAGACTCCGGGTAAATGCTTCTGATCGTCTGTCTTCGGGAAAGAATGAATTCTCGTACTATTGGGGTGGCCTGCCCCAGGATGAGTACTTGAATAGTTTTGCTCTTGACTGACTAATCTTCGCTCTTGGAGAGATTTGAATCTCGAGGTGCTTGCCCCAGATTAGCTGCAATTTGAAGGGATTGCTCAACATAACTGCCCCAGATTAGCTGGCTCTTACCATGACTAACTGGGGAAATCTCTACTCAATGAAGCTTTATTCGGATAAGTGCACCTTGACGTGACAGTCTTTCAGAAGTTTTAGACTCCTCAACCTGGCAAGCTTGAGCTTCTGGATTGAATTTCCGTATGTGAACCATTTATGATGCTCAACAAATGTATGCAAGTGAGAAAATGTTTATTCTTAGAATGAAAATCCTAATTCAACAAACATGTTAATCTTGAAATTTTGAAAACGGATCGTTAACCTTTGTGAGCAAATCACTGGTTAAAATACGACCTTTATTTGAATGAAAGTATGTACATGCAATACCAACAAACGTCTTTTAGCACAACTCATAGGAGTCAGGAACGCGGTCTCTTGTTAGTACGCTCTCAATTTAACCCTGTTTCAGTTAGGACTTTTAAGGGTTGTATCGTGGCCTGGTTCACGGTTGTAGAAACAAAGGATATAGGCTCAAAGTTTATTTGTGCCCACCCGCTCTTCGTGATGTTCTCCATTCCTATGTTCAGCTAGTTTTCACAAGCATTCACCTTTCATAAGGGTTTCGTGTTGATTGAGGAACCATTGCTGCTATCCGTTCAAGCACCAATCAGGTTATTATTGAGAGTCAGTCACTCCTCTATCTTTTGTGCCTGTGTCTCACGACTTTGTTCTTATTTGAGGATCTTTCTTGCGTAATCCTTTCGGTCTTTCGTTTTTGCGTTATTTTGCTTATCCCTAACTTTTGCCTGGACTGATTCTTGTGAATCTTTGATTGTGTAGTCCAGCGGGATGCCCTGACTTTTGCCTAAGTCGCTTGTTTTCAAGTTTCGACTTAGCGGGCCTTTTCTTTTCTTTTTCTTTTTGCATTTTGAACAAGTCGCATGACATTGTTGTCTTGATTGCTTCACGAGGGTTGCGACTGCCTCATTTTGTGGTCGACGAAGGATAACCATTGTGGTTGTCAATCTTTGGACCTTTCAACTTGGATAACCGTTGTGGTTTCGGGTCTTTGGACCTCTTGATTAGCATATTAGGATGCAACGGATCTTCAAATACACTTCTTTATGAAAGTCTGAACGCTTGGTCTGACTAGCTGACGTCTACCCTGCCCCTGGGTTACATGTGAGGGTTTTTTTTATGTGAAAAGAAACTCCTACTTCAAGGCTCAAAGGGGTTAGCGAGGGTCTATCTTCCTTATATCTCCAGTGTTTAGGATTTGAAACAATGCCTGTACATCGTCAACAGGGTCTTACTTGAGAGCACACAATTCAGAGATATTGCGTTTTTGTTTCGTCATTCTCCTTTATAGAATTTAAGCATGACAATTGGTATTGCGATGTACACATGCAAAATTATAAGTGAATGCAAATGAATTACTTCAAGAAAAACATGTGAGTTTTATTATTTCTAACATTCAAAAGTAAACAAATTTCATACATGTAGACAAATGTTTAACTCATAAAAGAAACTACAAATGGAAATGCAGTAAAGAAACTGAATATTGCCGTAGTTGAGGAGGCTTGGCTCCGTCTGGACCTGTCAGTCTTGGATACTTTCGACGATCAATAGCTCTTTTCACAGACTTGTGATCTTCAATTTGCAGTTGCATGCTCAACCATGGCAGTAACACTTCCTCTTCTAGCTATACTGACTTTGACGCGAGACATCTGGAGGAAAGAGTGAAGCTGGGGAGTAAAGTTGCCCCAAAAGTTTGCTCGGAAAGACCTGACGATCTTCTGCCTACGTATCTCCATTGACTGATGACCAATGAAGAATCAGAGCGACGTAGTTCCCCTCAATAGGGATGAAAAACGAACAATGAAGAAAGGCAATCACATAAATGCCATCACTGAGAGTATTTGAATACTGCTGGCTTTATTTGCTTCATGAATACCCTGGTGTCCTGGGTGGTCAGCTTGAAGACTTCAGCTTAACGTGAACCATCTGGTAGAACGACCGTGACACCAGTTCCATTATGACTAGGCATCGGATTATGAAGTACATTGGGGAGAGGAGCGAAATTGATCGCCTTGGAGTCAACTAGGTCCTGTACCTTGTTCTGAAAGGCCCAACATTTCTCAATACTGTGCCCCTGGGCACCTGAATGGAATTCGCACCTGGCGTTAGCATCAAAATTCGGAGGTAGATTGTCAGGAGCGGGAGGTCTCATGGTACGAAGCTCGACCAGGTTCAACTTCAGCAGCTCTGGGAGCAATACAGCATACGGGCATGGGACGGGGTCGAGTCTGCGATTTCTCGCTTTTGCTCTTTCTTGAAACGGTCTCAGTACCTGTTGTTGCTGACCCTGTGGTCGTGGTTGTTGAACCTGTGGAGTAATAGTCACTGCAGCCGTTTGGTAGTAACCTTGAGAATAATTTCTGTCTCGGCCCCTATACACAGCATTCGTCTCGCCTTCTCTTCTTCTTTGGCCATTGCCAAAAGGTTTTCTCACACCAGAAGAACTAGCACTGCTTGCATCCTGGATCTTTCCCATTTTCAGAAAATTCTCTATCCTTTCTCCAGCAATGACGATATCAGAAAAACCAATGGACGGGCAGGCGGCCAGACGATCCAAGTAAACACCTTGCAAGGTGCCCATAAACATGTCTGCCATCTCCCGATCCAGCAAGGGAGGTTGAACCTGTGCGGCCAGCTCACGCCACCTCTGGGCATACTGCTTAAAACTCTCTTTAGGTCCTTGAGACAAGTTCTGCAACTGAGTGCGATTCGGAGCCATATCAATATTGTATTGATACTGCTTGAGGAATGCCTCTGCTAAATCTTTCCAACTTCGAATAGAGACCCGACTCAGCTTCATGTACCAGCTCAACGAAGCTCCAGATAAACTGTCTTGGAAGAAATGCATCCAAAGTTTCTCGTCATCAGTATGAGCCGAGATTTTTCCGAAGTACGCATGAATGTGAGTCCTAGGACACGTGCTGCCGTTGTACTTGTCAAACGATGGTGCCTTGAACTTTGGAGGGATTCTGACTCCTGGCACTAACCCGAGACTGGTTACATCGATACCCAAGGAATTCTGACATTCCATGGCCTTGATCTTCTCTGACAGCTCTTCATACCTGCGATTGTTGATCTCATTCATGTTACCCATATCAGCATCCAGTAGAGTGAACTGGTCCTCTTGATTGTCTTCTAAACCTGCATTACGTGTTGCGGTCCTATTTGGATGAGGCTCTCCGTTACGGGCAGCGTTAGCATCCACGTTCTCAGCTGGTGTTCCCGTATTAACATTCCCATGAGGTTGCTCAACCATCAACCGGAGACGCTCCTGGTTCTGGGCCATGCCAGTCATCATTTCCATGAACTGATCCATCCTCTGTCGGAACTCATTGAGATCGGTCTGCACTCGATCAGCCATCCTTACTCGGTTTCTTTTGGTCGGATATCGGTGAATGCGTTGACCAGCTATATTGCCTACGATCAAATAAGTTAGAAACCCTGGGTAACCTGCAAAAATACAAGAATATGGTATGCAGGAAATGAATGCTATGGCATGTTGATTCATTTTTAGGGCATCCCATCCCCTGATTCCAGTTTTGTGAGTTTGATGAAGACAGGAGCTCTTTTGTTGTAAATAACACTTCTTGGGTTCCATGCTCATAGATCAATACCCACAACCGGAATCACGGATGTAATATGCAGCCCTGTAAATGAATAAACATGCGTTAGGAATGCAAGTATGCGGATGATGTGATGCAATGCACTGGTATGTGATCAATGATCTGATGTTGGTGTCGGTGCATGGTCTCAAAATCCAGATATCACAATAATCATCCCTCTGATCCGGGGTCCATAACTTAAGAACAGAAATCCAGATCACAAAACTGAATCAAAGGCAAAGTGGGTATGCTGAAGGTACCAGGGTTCCTGCAAACCTGTAAACCCCTCCCAATCTCACGGGTATTGCTACTCGGGTCAACATCACGGACTCTCAAAGCCGAATAGCAATAATACGTTCACCATCTCCGAGAAATGGCTCATGACCAGATCAGGGAATCGGTTTGGCATTATGTACTACTCAGGGAGGTCTCAGTTGAGTCCGGAAAAACAAGCATCCCTCATAAGTCT
The DNA here is from genome assembly GCA_963966055.1 of Lathyrus aphaca. Taxonomy (NCBI): domain Eukaryota; kingdom Viridiplantae; phylum Streptophyta; class Magnoliopsida; order Fabales; family Fabaceae; genus Lathyrus; species Lathyrus aphaca. The sequence goes on from OZ014519.1 coordinate 643,653,800, forward strand.
CCAGCTTCAAGCACTGAATCGAGAAACAATAGTACATTCATCCCGAAGGGTACAATACTATCGTCATACGAACAGTTTGCTTTAACTGAATTCCTATGAGAGAACCAGGCCATCCTATGCGAGTTCCCAATGGACCCTCGGATGCGAGTGGGTTTGCCAACAAATGTGGTCTGCCACTGTCATCACTGGAGAGGGGTGTTTCCATTAAGGTTCTCAATGATCGGTCACCAGATGCACATAACTATCAAGGTCGTACCCTGAAGTGAGGTAATCCCCACACAGAATAGTTCCAAGACGGTCGCAATCTGGGTGTGGAACACATCGCCACCCATCATGGTGAGATACCATAAGAGTACAATGTCTGTCCACGCTAATCCTATGGTGCACTCAAGCCGGGTATTTGGCTTATCTCACAGTAACTCCCACCCACAGAAAAAAATGAAAACCAGCACAGCCAGACAGTCCAGTATAATATGATGCATGGAAAATAAAATACTGGAAGCGGTAAATAAATGCGATAAAGTAAAGCTGTAAATAAAACTGTAAATAAAAACAGTAAAGCTAAACTAAAGCACTCAGCATCAAACAGATAAACACCCAAAGAAACAAAACCAAACAGGCGCTAGGATTGACTCTACAAGGGAAACCGGAAGAATCGGTTTGGGTCCCCAGCAGAGTCGCCAGCTGTCGCTCCCGGGATTTTCATCCTAGTACAAACGCGAAAGTGGCGCGGAAAGGTAGAGTCGCCAGCCAGACATTTTTATCCCGAATGAATGGGAAAGGTAATGTTGCACAAACCTGAGGAAGAAGGAAAAGGACGAGGCCTTGCGAACCAAAGATCGGGGTTCGGGAGTCGGTTACGACCTGGGAAGGTATTAGCACCCCAGATCGTCCGTCGTACCCGACGGGATCCACGCTTGCTTATTTTGTTTCAAAGGGTGAAAAAATACGAATGCTGCTGAATAAAACCGCTACTGGAATAAAGGGAATGGAAAATGAGAAATGAACTGAAATGAGAATGAAAAGAAAGGGGGAAATGTAGGGAAAATAAAGAATGTGCTCGAACGGGCCCTACCCCGCTGCCTACGTACCTCATCGGGATAATGAGGATCAGAGTCGACGTAGTTCGCCTAACCTAGGCTTACATTCGTTTGTGGTTTTTAGGATGACGTTGCCATAGCTCTAGCTCAGGTGTTACCGGCTCTGACACGAGGGTGTTTACCGTATCGCTGTTTGAACTGTCGAGACAAGTCATGAAGAGTATGAGATGAGAAAGAAGACGTGACTTCTTGGTTTGTTGTTTTTTAGAAGGAATGTTTTGAATTTGTTTGTGAACGGTCTTGTACTAAGACCTATCCATCGCGGGAAGTATTTACACCTCGCCCCGAAACAGGACGCGTATAAACACTCCGCAACAAAGTCTCGTGTCGTACAAGATTGTTCGGTTTTTATTAAGTGTTTTATTGTTTTTCTTTTGAGATGAGAAAGAATGACTCAAGTTGGAAAAGGAAAAAAACTAAGGGGGACTAAGACACAACCCTAAGTTATTTATTTATGCACAAAGGGAGATCCTATGGTTAATGAGGTATTCTAATCCTAATGGAAAAAGGAAAAGAAAAAAAGAAAAAGGATGCAACTTACTTCCTAAGGAAGATAAGTTGGTCCTAACAATGGGGAATCCTACCAATCACAAACATGGAAGGAAAAATGAATTAAAAAGCCTAAAAGAAATGCATAAAAAATAAAGGATAAAGTGGAGTAAACTTACCTCAATCTTCCCCACTACAAAACAAGTGTTAATGCACATTTTTATTAAAAAGAATAAGGCAAACACACATTAATTAAATCCTAATTAACCTAAGGCACCTTAGACCTAAACTAGACTCTATTTTAATCCTAAAGGAACTAGAAAAAGCTAGGACAAAAATACAGCACCTATTACAGCCCCTAATACACAAATAGCTATGAAACTAAGCCTAACACCCACCAGCTTTTTACAGCCAGCATGCAACATGAAAAAGTAGGTGTAAAAAGTCAAATACATCATGCACACAACAAACAAATTTTACAGCAGCTATATACAAAAACAGCTATGAAATGCAAAATTCAGAATTGATTATTTTCATTTTTTATACACAAACTCAATAAAACATGCATTACTTTCCACATGAACATGCATTTTAACATGGATCAACATACCTAAATGGAAGAACATGAACATTTTTTAGGATTATTCAAGAATGCATCACATGTGGATTATGCAACAAGTATGCAAAATGTGGCACATGAACATGGCATATGAACATGATGATTATTGATTATGAACATACAACATGATAGCTCAACAAACATGCTAAACTCAATGCATAATTCAGAATTGAATTGATAACATGCTATGATCAAACATGCAAACAAATGCCACCAAATGCACATATATATGATTATGCAAAATGCAACATACATCAACATAATGAAATGCAAAATGATTTAATGCAATGTGAAACATGTAAAAACAGAATGCAACATGATTATTACATACCTAATGATGCATGAACATAGCAACAATATGCAAGAACTCAAGCCATACACAAAGAACACAAAAAACACGTAATATGCGACATAAACGGAATTGTGTCGAAACGACTCGAAATGGGGGAATGAGCTACTGGAAATGGACTCAAAAATTCCCTAAAATCACTACCTAAACATGTATGAACGTTAAAGGCACTAGGAAGCAAGATTGATCACTCAAATAAGCTAAGAATCCAAAATTCAACAGCGTTAACCGGTTAACCATATGGGTTAACCGGTTAACGGACCTAAAACAGAAGCATTTTGTGGCAAAACGCATGCGTTAACCGGTTAACACTGAACAGAAAGTGAAAAAAACTTTGAAATAAGTGCTTTTGGCCACAAACTCACTTCTTAGGATCCCTAACCTTCCTAGGAACATGCTAACACTAATTTCTACTTATTTTGAGCTTATTTACACATGCTAGCACCTACATCTATTAACACCTTAAACTTTTAAATCAACAAAAATCACAAATCACAAGTAAACATAATCGCAACGGAACAATTTCAAGCAAAGCGAAAAAAGCAATTAAAGAATGCCAAAAGTGGCGAGATGAAGAGAATAACTTAAAGAAGAAGTGATTAAGATCACCAACCTACGAAGCGGAGGAGTGCTTCGGTAATTGTTGCAAAAATCGGAGCTTGATCGAAGAGAAAACCGTGAAAACCGAGAAACCGCAAAATAAATGCGTTCTTGATGCTTGAACCTTTGCACACTTCCGATAAGCCGAAATCTTCAACAAAATCACTAGCTTCTTCTTCTACGATCCACAATTAATGGAGGTTGGAGGCTTAAGCTTCAAGATCTTCAAGTTTCAATGTGAAACTTGAAGAGCTTATTCAAAGAAGCTTTGGTGAAAGGAGGGAAAATGGAGGAAAAGTGAGAGAGAAAAAGTGATTATGAAAAAAAGTGAAAAATTTGGAATTGTGGGAACCCTTTTGGTTTGGATGAAAATGGCTTAAATAGAGACTAGGCTAGGAGCTAGGTTTGGGTTTGGGGCCCAAAAATTAGGTTTGGGATCCAAAATTAGGTTTGGAAGTTAGTTAGGGTTAGGGTTGGAAAAGGGAATATTCCTTGGAATATTCCTTGGAATATTCCTTGGAACACTCTAGAAGATGGTGGAAGGTGGTGGAAGTTTCCAAGGGAAATGGAGTGGAATTGAAGTGAAAAATGAGATGGAAAGAATGAAAGGAAGTGTGGAAAGAAAGTGGAAGGAAAAGCGGAAAGAAAAGGGGAGGAAAGTGGTGAATTCTTCCTTTTTAATGGGTTAGCTTGAAAGTGGTGTGGATTATTTTTGGTACATCATTTTCTCTCGAACTCCAATGTTTGCCAAGCCTCGATCGACCACACACCTCATGCAAAGGACGATGAATGACTTATTTATTTTTTCAAATGCGATGCGATGATATGCGGAATGATGCAAGAATGAAGCGTGAATCGCTCGAGGTTGATGATAAATAAGAGGGCAAATTTTGGGGTGTTACAGCTGCCCCTATTCAATCACTGTAGACTTGAATGGATGACAGCAGCTGCTTTCAGACGTTCGAAGTATGCAGGGGTTGAATACTAAAACAACCCGAAAATTTGCACTCGCACTGGAAGAACAGAGAAATAAGCTCAACCAAACAAACTCCGCTTGGATATAATTATAATGGTGAGAATCATGAACGGGGGATGCCTTTTGAGTGATGCCAGAAGGCTACTGGCTTACCACACTGTGGGTGGACTTCAAAATACATTGCCACTCTGCGGGTGGACTTTTGAGATTGCCACGCTGCGGGTGGACTTTGGAAATTGCCACGCTGCGGATGGACTTTTGCCAATCTGCGGTTGGACTTCAGATACTTTACCACACTGCGGGTGGATTGCTGAATACCTTGCCACACTGCGGGTGGACTTTGGAAATGATGCCACCCTGAGGATGGACTTTCGCCAATCTGCGGTTGGACTTCAAAATACGTTGCCACACTGCGGGTGGACTTTGGATATGATGCCACCCTGAGGATGGACTTTCGCTCACTACGGGAGACCTTTGAGATTTGCCACCCGAAGATGGACTTTGGCCAGTCTACGGCTGGACTTTTGCTCACTACGGGAGACTTTTGAAATTTGCCACCCGAAGATGGACTTTGGCCAGTCTACGGCTGGACTTTTGCTCACTACGGGAGACTTTTGAAATTTGCCACCCGAAGATGGACTTTGGCCAGTCTGCGGCTGGACTTTTGCTCACTACGGGAGACTTTTGAAATTTGCCACCCGAAGATGGACTTTGGCCAGTCTGCGGCTGGACTTTTGCTCACTACGGGAGACTTTTGCAATTTGCCACCCGAAGATGGACTTTGGCCAGTCTGCGGCTGGACTTTTGCTCACTACGGGAGACCTTTGAGATTTGCCACCCGAAGATGGACTTTGGCCAGTCTACGGCTGGACTTTTGCTCACTACGGGAGACTTTTGCTCACTACGGGAGACTTTTGCCCACTGCGGGGGACTTTAGAGATTTGCCACCCGAAGATGGACTTTGGCCAGTCTGCGGCTGGACTTTTGCTCACTACGGGAGACTTTTGCTCACTACGGGAGACTTTTGCCCACTGCGGGGGACTTTAGAGATTTGCCACCCGAAGATGGACTTTGGCCAGTCTACGGCTGGACTTTTGCTCACTACGGGAGACTTTTGCTCACTACGGGAGACTTTAGAGATTTGCCACCCGAAGATGGACTTTGGCCAGTCTGCGGCTGGTGTTTGAAGCTTGCCACCCGAAGATGGACTTTGGCCAGTCTGCGGCTGGACTTTGAAATTTGCCACCCGAAGATGGACTTTGGCCAGTCTGCGGCTGGACTTTGCATATGGAATTGCATGGTATATTGCCCCATGACACTGGGGATATTATGTCTTGAGTATTGTTGATGAACTGGTGACTGTAAAAGAAATTCCTGACGCGGAAGTGATAAGTCTCTGTTGACTCTGTGGGGAAACACAATGATCGCGAATTCAATATCAAGTAGCCCTGTGGGGATGACATCTCTGTTGGAGAGGAGCGTGAATAATTCATCTGTCCCGAATTATCACCTTTGCCAAAAATAAATTGGACTTTTAGATTTGAGGGCCGTGCCCGGGGATACTCGGACTATTGAGGAATATCCACTCTTATGGATCTGCTGGGGAGGAGAATGATTTATCTGAAATCTTCTAGGGGAATAGGAATTGCCTTAGACCTGTTGGTGATGACAACACCGAGACACGTCCTGCTGAGGAGGAAAGATTTCAAATTGTCTCGTGCTGGGGATCAGTTGCTTCTGTATGGATTTTACCTTTAAGAGGATTTTACAAAAGACTTGGCGTCTTTAAACTCTTAGGTATCATAACGACTACATGATTCAGTGTAACAACCTTGCTGAGGAAGTAACCATTGTCAATGCAGATGAGTTTGTATCTGTCAGAAGTGTTGAACGAGATAGTTGACTTGACAAGTAACCACGGTATTCTAGACTCCGGGTAAATGCTTCTGATCGTCTGTCTTCGGGAAAGAATGAATTCTCGTACTATTGGGGTGGCCTGCCCCAGGATGAGTACTTGAATAGTTTTGCTCTTGACTGACTAATCTTCGCTCTTGGAGAGATTTGAATCTCGAGGTGCTTGCCCCAGATTAGCTGCAATTTGAAGGGATTGCTCAACATAACTGCCCCAGATTAGCTGGCTCTTACCATGACTAACTGGGGAAATCTCTACTCAATGAAGCTTTATTCGGATAAGTGCACCTTGACGTGACAGTCTTTCAGAAGTTTTAGACTCCTCAACCTGGCAAGCTTGAGCTTCTGGATTGAATTTCCGTATGTGAACCATTTATGATGCTCAACAAATGTATGCAAGTGAGAAAATGTTTATTCTTAGAATGAAAATCCTAATTCAACAAACATGTTAATCTTGAAATTTTGAAAACGGATCGTTAACCTTTGTGAGCAAATCACTGGTTAAAATACGACCTTTATTTGAATGAAAGTATGTACATGCAATACCAACAAACGTCTTTTAGCACAACTCATAGGAGTCAGGAACGCGGTCTCTTGTTAGTACGCTCTCAATTTAACCCTGTTTCAGTTAGGACTTTTAAGGGTTGTATCGTGGCCTGGTTCACGGTTGTAGAAACAAAGGATATAGGCTCAAAGTTTATTTGTGCCCACCCGCTCTTCGTGATGTTCTCCATTCCTATGTTCAGCTAGTTTTCACAAGCATTCACCTTTCATAAGGGTTTCGTGTTGATTGAGGAACCATTGCTGCTATCCGTTCAAGCACCAATCAGGTTATTATTGAGAGTCAGTCACTCCTCTATCTTTTGTGCCTGTGTCTCACGACTTTGTTCTTATTTGAGGATCTTTCTTGCGTAATCCTTTCGGTCTTTCGTTTTTGCGTTATTTTGCTTATCCCTAACTTTTGCCTGGACTGATTCTTGTGAATCTTTGATTGTGTAGTCCAGCGGGATGCCCTGACTTTTGCCTAAGTCGCTTGTTTTCAAGTTTCGACTTAGCGGGCCTTTTCTTTTCTTTTTCTTTTTGCATTTTGAACAAGTCGCATGACATTGTTGTCTTGATTGCTTCACGAGGGTTGCGACTGCCTCATTTTGTGGTCGACGAAGGATAACCATTGTGGTTGTCAATCTTTGGACCTTTCAACTTGGATAACCGTTGTGGTTTCGGGTCTTTGGACCTCTTGATTAGCATATTAGGATGCAACGGATCTTCAAATACACTTCTTTATGAAAGTCTGAACGCTTGGTCTGACTAGCTGACGTCTACCCTGCCCCTGGGTTACATGTGAGGGTTTTTTTTATGTGAAAAGAAACTCCTACTTCAAGGCTCAAAGGGGTTAGCGAGGGTCTATCTTCCTTATATCTCCAGTGTTTAGGATTTGAAACAATGCCTGTACATCGTCAACAGGGTCTTACTTGAGAGCACACAATTCAGAGATATTGCGTTTTTGTTTCGTCATTCTCCTTTATAGAATTTAAGCATGACAATTGGTATTGCGATGTACACATGCAAAATTATAAGTGAATGCAAATGAATTACTTCAAGAAAAACATGTGAGTTTTATTATTTCTAACATTCAAAAGTAAACAAATTTCATACATGTAGACAAATGTTTAACTCATAAAAGAAACTACAAATGGAAATGCAGTAAAGAAACTGAATATTGCCGTAGTTGAGGAGGCTTGGCTCCGTCTGGACCTGTCAGTCTTGGATACTTTCGACGATCAATAGCTCTTTTCACAGACTTGTGATCTTCAATTTGCAGTTGCATGCTCAACCATGGCAGTAACACTTCCTCTTCTAGCTATACTGACTTTGACGCGAGACATCTGGAGGAAAGAGTGAAGCTGGGGAGTAAAGTTGCCCCAAAAGTTTGCTCGGAAAGACCTGACGATCTTCTGCCTACGTATCTCCATTGACTGATGACCAATGAAGAATCAGAGCGACGTAGTTCCCCTCAATAGGGATGAAAAACGAACAATGAAGAAAGGCAATCACATAAATGCCATCACTGAGAGTATTTGAATACTGCTGGCTTTATTTGCTTCATGAATACCCTGGTGTCCTGGGTGGTCAGCTTGAAGACTTCAGCTTAACGTGAACCATCTGGTAGAACGACCGTGACACCAGTTCCATTATGACTAGGCATCGGATTATGAAGTACATTGGGGAGAGGAGCGAAATTGATCGCCTTGGAGTCAACTAGGTCCTGTACCTTGTTCTGAAAGGCCCAACATTTCTCAATACTGTGCCCCTGGGCACCTGAATGGAATTCGCACCTGGCGTTAGCATCAAAATTCGGAGGTAGATTGTCAGGAGCGGGAGGTCTCATGGTACGAAGCTCGACCAGGTTCAACTTCAGCAGCTCTGGGAGCAATACAGCATACGGGCATGGGACGGGGTCGAGTCTGCGATTTCTCGCTTTTGCTCTTTCTTGAAACGGTCTCAGTACCTGTTGTTGCTGACCCTGTGGTCGTGGTTGTTGAACCTGTGGAGTAATAGTCACTGCAGCCGTTTGGTAGTAACCTTGAGAATAATTTCTGTCTCGGCCCCTATACACAGCATTCGTCTCGCCTTCTCTTCTTCTTTGGCCATTGCCAAAAGGTTTTCTCACACCAGAAGAACTAGCACTGCTTGCATCCTGGATCTTTCCCATTTTCAGAAAATTCTCTATCCTTTCTCCAGCAATGACGATATCAGAAAAACCAATGGACGGGCAGGCGGCCAGACGATCCAAGTAAACACCTTGCAAGGTGCCCATAAACATGTCTGCCATCTCCCGATCCAGCAAGGGAGGTTGAACCTGTGCGGCCAGCTCACGCCACCTCTGGGCATACTGCTTAAAACTCTCTTTAGGTCCTTGAGACAAGTTCTGCAACTGAGTGCGATTCGGAGCCATATCAATATTGTATTGATACTGCTTGAGGAATGCCTCTGCTAAATCTTTCCAACTTCGAATAGAGACCCGACTCAGCTTCATGTACCAGCTCAACGAAGCTCCAGATAAACTGTCTTGGAAGAAATGCATCCAAAGTTTCTCGTCATCAGTATGAGCCGAGATTTTTCCGAAGTACGCATGAATGTGAGTCCTAGGACACGTGCTGCCGTTGTACTTGTCAAACGATGGTGCCTTGAACTTTGGAGGGATTCTGACTCCTGGCACTAACCCGAGACTGGTTACATCGATACCCAAGGAATTCTGACATTCCATGGCCTTGATCTTCTCTGACAGCTCTTCATACCTGCGATTGTTGATCTCATTCATGTTACCCATATCAGCATCCAGTAGAGTGAACTGGTCCTCTTGATTGTCTTCTAAACCTGCATTACGTGTTGCGGTCCTATTTGGATGAGGCTCTCCGTTACGGGCAGCGTTAGCATCCACGTTCTCAGCTGGTGTTCCCGTATTAACATTCCCATGAGGTTGCTCAACCATCAACCGGAGACGCTCCTGGTTCTGGGCCATGCCAGTCATCATTTCCATGAACTGATCCATCCTCTGTCGGAACTCATTGAGATCGGTCTGCACTCGATCAGCCATCCTTACTCGGTTTCTTTTGGTCGGATATCGGTGAATGCGTTGACCAGCTATATTGCCTACGATCAAATAAGTTAGAAACCCTGGGTAACCTGCAAAAATACAAGAATATGGTATGCAGGAAATGAATGCTATGGCATGTTGATTCATTTTTAGGGCATCCCATCCCCTGATTCCAGTTTTGTGAGTTTGATGAAGACAGGAGCTCTTTTGTTGTAAATAACACTTCTTGGGTTCCATGCTCATAGATCAATACCCACAACCGGAATCACGGATGTAATATGCAGCCCTGTAAATGAATAAACATGCGTTAGGAATGCAAGTATGCGGATGATGTGATGCAATGCACTGGTATGTGATCAATGATCTGATGTTGGTGTCGGTGCATGGTCTCAAAATCCAGATATCACAATAATCATCCCTCTGATCCGGGGTCCATAACTTAAGAACAGAAATCCAGATCACAAAACTGAATCAAAGGCAAAGTGGGTATGCTGAAGGTACCAGGGTTCCTGCAAACCTGTAAACCCCTCCCAATCTCACGGGTATTGCTACTCGGGTCAACATCACGGACTCTCAAAGCCGAATAGCAATAATACGTTCACCATCTCCGAGAAATGGCTCATGACCAGATCAGGGAATCGGTTTGGCATTATGTACTACTCAGGGAGGTCTCAGTTGAGTCCGGAAAAACAAGCATCCCTCATAAGTCTCCAGCTTCAAGCACTGAATCGAGAAACAATAGTACATTCATCCCGAAGGGTACAATACTATCGTCATACGAACAGTTTGCTTTAACTGAATTCCTATGAGAGAACCAGGCCATCCTATGCGAGTTCCCAATGGACCCTCGGATGCGAGTGGGTTTGCCAACAAATGTGGTCTGCCACTGTCATCACTGGAGAGGGGTGTTTCCATTAAGGTTCTCAATGATCGGTCACCAGATGCACATAACTATCAAGGTCGTACCCTGAAGTGAGGTAATCCCCACACAGAATAGTTCCAAGACGGTCGCAATCTGGGTGTGGAACACATCGCCACCCATCATGGTGAGATACCATAAGAGTACAATGTCTGTCCACGCTAATCCTATGGTGCACTCAAGCCGGGTATTTGGCTTATCTCACAGTAACTCCCACCCACAGAAAAAAATGAAAACCAGCACAGCCAGACAGTCCAGTATAATATGATGCATGGAAAATAAAATACTGGAAGCGGTAAATAAATGCGATAAAGTAAAGCTGTAAATAAAACTGTAAATAAAAACAGTAAAGCTAAACTAAAGCACTCAGCATCAAACAGATAAACACCCAAAGAAACAAAACCAAACAGGCGCTAGGATTGACTCTACAAGGGAAACCGGAAGAATCGGTTTGGGTCCCCAGCAGAGTCGCCAGCTGTCGCTCCCGGGATTTTCATCCTAGTACAAACGCGAAAGTGGCGCGGAAAGGTAGAGTCGCCAGCCAGACATTTTTATCCCGAATGAATGGGAAAGGTAATGTTGCACAAACCTGAGGAAGAAGGAAAAGGACGAGGCCTTGCGAACCAAAGATCGGGGTTCGGGAGTCGGTTACGACCTGGGAAGGTATTAGCACCCCAGATCGTCCGTCGTACCCGACGGGATCCACGCTTGCTTATTTTGTTTCAAAGGGTGAAAAAATACGAATGCTGCTGAATAAAACCGCTACTGGAATAAAGGGAATGGAAAATGAGAAATGAACTGAAATGAGAATGAAAAGAAAGGGGGAAATGTAGGGAAAATAAAGAATGTGCTCGAACGGGCCCTACCCCGCTGCCTACGTACCTCATCGGGATAATGAGGATCAGAGTCGACGTAGTTCGCCTAACCTAGGCTTACATTCGTTTGTGGTTTTTAGGATGACGTTGCCATAGCTCTAGCTCAGGTGTTACCGGCTCTGACACGAGGGTGTTTACCGTATCGCTGTTTGAACTGTCGAGACAAGTCATGAAGAGTATGAGATGAGAAAGAAGACGTGACTTCTTGGTTTGTTGTTTTTTAGAAGGAATGTTTTGAATTTGTTTGTGAACGGTCTTGTACTAAGACCTATCCATCGCGGGAAGTATTTACACCTCGCCCCGAAACAGGACGCGTATAAACACTCCGCAACAAAGTCTCGTGTCGTACAAGATTGTTCGGTTTTTATTAAGTGTTTTATTGTTTTTCTTTTGAGATGAGAAAGAATGACTCAAGTTGGAAAAGGAAAAAAACTAAGGGGGACTAAGACACAACCCTAAGTTATTTATTTATGCACAAAGGGAGATCCTATGGTTAATGAGGTATTCTAATCCTAATGGAAAAAGGAAAAGAAAAAAAGAAAAAGGATGCAACTTACTTCCTAAGGAAGATAAGTTGGTCCTAACAATGGGGAATCCTACCAATCACAAACATGGAAGGAAAAATGAATTAAAAAGCCTAAAAGAAATGCATAAAAAATAAAGGATAAAGTGGAGTAAACTTACCTCAATCTTCCCCACTACAAAACAAGTGTTAATGCACATTTTTATTAAAAAGAATAAGGCAAACACACATTAATTAAATCCTAATTAACCTAAGGCACCTTAGACCTAAACTAGACTCTATTTTAATCCTAAAGGAACTAGAAAAAGCTAGGACAAAAATACAGCACCTATTACAGCCCCTAATACACAAATAGCTATGAAACTAAGCCTAACACCCACCAGCTTTTTACAGCCAGCATGCAACATGAAAAAGTAGGTGTAAAAAGTCAAATACATCATGCACACAACAAACAAATTTTACAGCAGCTATATACAAAAACAGCTATGAAATGCAAAATTCAGAATTGATTATTTTCATTTTTTATACACAAACTCAATAAAACATGCATTACTTTCCACATGAACATGCATTTTAACATGGATCAACATACCTAAATGGAAGAACATGAACATTTTTTAGGATTATTCAAGAATGCATCACATGTGGATTATGCAACAAGTATGCAAAATGTGGCACATGAACATGGCATATGAACATGATGATTATTGATTATGAACATACAACATGATAGCTCAACAAACATGCTAAACTCAATGCATAATTCAGAATTGAATTGATAACATGCTATGATCAAACATGCAAACAAATGCCACCAAATGCACATATATATGATTATGCAAAATGCAACATACATCAACATAATGAAATGCAAAATGATTTAATGCAATGTGAAACATGTAAAAACAGAATGCAACATGATTATTACATACCTAATGATGCATGAACATAGCAACAATATGCAAGAACTCAAGCCATACACAAAGAACACAAAAAACACGTAATATGCGACATAAACGGAATTGTGTCGAAACGACTCGAAATGGGGGAATGAGCTACTGGAAATGGACTCAAAAATTCCCTAAAATCACTACCTAAACATGTATGAACGTTAAAGGCACTAGGAAGCAAGATTGATCACTCAAATAAGCTAAGAATCCAAAATTCAACAGCGTTAACCGGTTAACCATATGGGTTAACCGGTTAACGGACCTAAAACAGAAGCATTTTGTGGCAAAACGCATGCGTTAACCGGTTAACACTGAACAGAAAGTGAAAAAAACTTTGAAATAAGTGCTTTTGGCCACAAACTCACTTCTTAGGATCCCTAACCTTCCTAGGAACATGCTAACACTAATTTCTACTTATTTTGAGCTTATTTACACATGCTAGCACCTACATCTATTAACACCTTAAACTTTTAAATCAACAAAAATCACAAATCACAAGTAAACATAATCGCAACGGAACAATTTCAAGCAAAGCGAAAAAAGCAATTAAAGAATGCCAAAAGTGGCGAGATGAAGAGAATAACTTAAAGAAGAAGTGATTAAGATCACCAACCTACGAAGCGGAGGAGTGCTTCGGTAATTGTTGCAAAAATCGGAGCTTGATCGAAGAGAAAACCGTGAAAACCGAGAAACCGCAAAATAAATGCGTTCTTGATGCTTGAACCTTTGCACACTTCCGATAAGCCGAAATCTTCAACAAAATCACTAGCTTCTTCTTCTACGATCCACAATTAATGGAGGTTGGAGGCTTAAGCTTCAAGATCTTCAAGTTTCAATGTGAAACTTGAAGAGCTTATTCAAAGAAGCTTTGGTGAAAGGAGGGAAAATGGAGGAAAAGTGAGAGAGAAAAAGTGATTATGAAAAAAAGTGAAAAATTTGGAATTGTGGGAACCCTTTTGGTTTGGATGAAAATGGCTTAAATAGAGACTAGGCTAGGAGCTAGGTTTGGGTTTGGGGCCCAAAAATTAGGTTTGGGATCCAAAATTAGGTTTGGAAGTTAGTTAGGGTTAGGGTTGGAAAAGGGAATATTCCTTGGAATATTCCTTGGAATATTCCTTGGAATATTCCTTGGAATATTCCTTGGAACACTCTAGAAGATGGTGGAAGGTGGTGGAAGTTTCCAAGGGAAATGGAGTGGAATTGAAGTGAAAAATGAGATGGAAAGAATGAAAGGAAGTGTGGAAAGAAAGTGGAAGGAAAAGCGGAAAGAAAAGGGGAGGAAAGTGGTGAATTCTTCCTTTTTAATGGGTTAGCTTGAAAGTGGTGTGGATTATTTTTGGTACATCATTTTCTCTCGAACTCCAATGTTTGCCAAGCCTCGATCGACCACACACCTCATGCAAAGGACGATGAATGACTTATTTATTTTTTCAAATGCGATGCGATGATATGCGGAATGATGCAAGAATGAAGCGTGAATCGCTCGAGGTTGATGATAAATAAGAGGGCAAATTTTGGGGTGTTACACATCCATATATACTTCGAGCATGTCCCCAATTTTTGCTCGGAAAACTTTGTTCATCATGCGCTGATAAGTGGCGCCCGCGTTTTTTAGACCGATGGGCATAACATTATAGTAGTAGTTGCCTGATTCGGTCATGAAGGTCGTGTGCTTTTTGTCGGCCACGGCCATAGGAATTTGATTATATCCTGAATAAGCGTCCATAAATGATAGTAGTTGGAAACTGACCGAGTTATCAACCAATTTATCGATATTTGGCAACGTGTAAGCATCTTTCAGGAAAGCCCGGTTAAGATCGGTATAACCAACGCAAATTCGCCACTTTCCATTAGATTTTTTCACAAGTACAACATTGGAAAGCTAGGTAGTGTACCTGGCCTCCGTTACAAAGTTTGCCTCTAGGAGGTGTTCTACAGCTTTTTCGGCAACTTTAGTTTTTTTGGTCGACTGTTTTCTCCTCCGTTGGGCGACGACCTTGTGCTTTGGGTCGATGGATAGAGGATGGCATGCTACATCCGGATCGAGTCCGGGCATTTATGCTGCACTCCACGCGAACAGGTCGGCGTTCCCCTTCAGACATGCTTCCAACTGTCTCTTTGCTAGCTCTGGGAGGTGTGCTCCGATCTTCACGCATTTGCTCGGGTCTTCTCCCAGCGGGATTAGTTCGAATTCACCGTCGGGGATAGGTCGGGCTAATGAAGAGGAGGGTTGCTGGGAACTTTCAGCTTCGTCCGGAAACCTGCAATCGAGGTCGATGGAATCAACTCGGGGGAGAGGTGCGGGCACTTCAGTGTTCAGGGAGGAAGCCAAGGTGGAAACTTTGGGCTGGTATAATATCGAGCTAAGGCCTTTAGAGGCTAATTTGAAACAACGACGGGCGGCCTCCACGTCACCTTGTAGGATGGCAACTCTTCCTGAAGTGGTGTAGTATTTCATCGTTAGGTGGACGGTTGATGGGACGGCTAGAAGGTCGGCCAACGTTGGTCGACCTAGAATGCATTGATACAGAGAAGGACAATCGACGACCAAAAATTGGACGCATATTGATTGGGTAGTCTCCGCGGCCCCAAACATGACTATGGGATCGACATAACCCCATGATCGTGACACCCACCGTTGAAACCTTGGAGGTCAGATCCTACGTATGGCGTCAGGTGAGTCTCGTTTAGCTGGAGTGTAGCGAATAACTGCGAATACATGATATCGCATGAGCTACCCTGGTCGACCAGTATTTTGCAGACGTCGAAGTTAGCCATTTGGGCTCGAACGAGCAGTGGAATGCTGGCATTAGGCGCTCCTCCTAACAGTTCCTATTTTTATAAGGAAATGGGCACTGAATTGTCTCTGGACGGATCCAGTGTGGCGTTCAGGGTCGACCCTTTTGCAATTAGTTGGTCGAATTTCCTTTTTACGGAGCCGACCGTGATCCTGTTGAATCCCCCGCCCGATATCACCATGGCGGATGGGAAGGCTTCCTAGGGGCTATGGGAAGATAGATAGCATGGACTCACCTGGCGGTCGGGCAGGAAGAAATCTTTCGGGCGGTAGACGCTGAGGTCTACTTGCATATTGGTGTCCGTGGGGACTGCCACTGTGTAAACACCCCAAATTTGCCCTCACTCATTTCACCATGGCTTGTGATTCTTTTCATTTGCATAAGTTCAATCATAGCCTCCCATAGTGCATTTTTGTTTCACTGCATTGGTTCAAATTCATCTGCATCTAGGGTTTGTGATCTGAGCAATACCTGAGATATCTGAGCCACTCCAAAGGTTTTCAATCATCTCAAGAGGGTCCATGTATCTTCAAACATCATATTATATCCTCCCAATATCAAGGAAGTCAGAAAATCACAAGAACTGAGGAAGGTATGGAAGTAGAGCCAGGTTTAACTGCACTGATGACCCAAAATTAGGGTTTTGGTTTCAGAGGCCATAACTCCAAATTTTTTGGTCATTCTTGTTTCTATTGGTCTCTATATGTCATAAGGATCATGCATACCAATTTTCATGAAGAAATTCAATGGGGAAGGCATTTGATCAATATATGACTTCTTGGACAAGCCAGTGCAAAATCAGGGCATCTGAGGCCCCCAATGACACAACCAAAGGGTTTTCTCCATCATTTTGAATGTGTATGATCTTTATTTGATCTTATAAGAAGTTAGAAGTTCACAAAATTGAAGAATTTCAAGCCATTTCCAAAGTTGCCATTTTGGGAAAGTGACTTGTAATGTAAACTTGCCATTTTGGGAAAGTTTTTCAACCTCCTCTCTTTGATTCAAAAATGCATCAAATGAAAAATTCTTGGTCATGAAAGTTGTAGATTGGATCCTCCCATTTTCAAAAAGTACAAGAACTCATTCTAATTCATTTTAGAACAAAAGTTATGGCCTTGCAAAGTTGGACAAAATCACTAAATTTTCACTTTTGTGCCAAAGAGGAAACTTGCAAAAACACTTGCCAAAGCCAAATGTGACTTCAAATCAACTTATAATCATCACACAAACATCATTCATGGTCCATAATTCAGATTTGCCCAAAGAATTTCTCACTTTCATGCCTTGGATTACAAGTTACATAAGGCATTTTCTCATGAATCTCCAAAATTGGAATTTTTGCAAAAGGAACTTTTTATGATTGGTTTGATTGTTAAGTGATCTCAATGCATCATAGTAAC
Organism: Lathyrus aphaca; assembly: GCA_963966055.1. NCBI lineage: Eukaryota > Viridiplantae > Streptophyta > Magnoliopsida > Fabales > Fabaceae > Lathyrus > Lathyrus aphaca. Next base: position 643,670,910 of record OZ014519.1, read on the forward strand.
TTCAAATGGTCCATTTTGCTGCAAATTGGCCAAGAACTCATAAGTTTCCTTGCCTTGGTTTACAAGAAATTTCAAAGAGGGAATTATGTAAGAACATTGAAAACTCTTGATCAAGACCATCCAGCTCACAAAATCAGATCCAAAGGTCTTCCTTGACTCAAGCTGAAGCAGGACAAGCCCTAAGATCTCCTCTGACCTGAGCCATACCTATGGTACACAAAATCTTGACTTTTTGCATTTTGCCCATGCCAATCAAACTGTGCCACTACCAACTCTCTGCCCAATCAGAGCCTCGTATGTGGACCTCAAGCATTCCAAAACACAACACACACAAGCCTGCAACCTCCCATAAGCCAGGATTTCCAAAAACTGTCAAAAACTTCTCCTCTTTGAAACTTCACCCACAGCCACAAAACCTCCATTTTTTTCTTCACCAACAAATCACATATCATCCATAGAACAAGAATCAACCCTCAAAACAGCCAAAAACATCACATACAGAAACCTCAAAACCTGCTACACCAGAGCTGGAACTTCAAAACCAGCCATCCTCAAAGTTTTCTAAGCTCCATATCATCTTCAGAAGGTTCATAGGAGTGGGCTTGCATCAAAGGAGGACCCAGAAAGCTCAAAATCAGAGGGTTCCCATCTCAGGTAACATGATGAACTTTTTTCCCAGAAGCTAGTTTTTAAGTTCTTTTATGGTTCTATATGCTCCCCTGATCATGGGGATATGATTATTTTTGAAAATGGTTGAGAAACCACCATGTATGTGAACTCAGAAACTTTTGCCCGTTTTAACATTTTTGTTCGATTCGTGTTCATGGTGTGAAATAAATGAGTTTTAGTTGGGGGTTTAGGTTTAGGGTTGTTAGAGGATCATTTTTGTGAAAGAAATTTGGAGTTTGGTGGCCTGAGAGAGAAGCTAGGGTTTGGGCTCGTCGGAGAAGACGACCGGAACACTGTTACGGTCGCCTGAAGGTGGTTTAGCCCTAATCCTGTAATTAAGTCTAGTTTAAATTTAGGCCCTTGATCTGGCTTTCCCGCGCGCTATGAACGGCCTGTATCTTGTGGTTTAGCCCTAATCCAGTCATTAACATTAATTAATTAGGGTTTAATTTTAAATATGCCAGTTTGAATGTGGACCCTCAGATCACGCGCCAGTCAACTCCCTCCAAAAATATTTGAATCCCAGCCTTTGGATCAGTTGACTTTCCATTTAATTTGATTTTATTTCATTTTTATTGCATTTTCTTTCTCATTTATTTTAAAATATCAAAACACATCACAAAAATTTTATTTTTTGCATGCTGACTTAAAATATTTTTCTCATTATAAAAATAATTTTTATTTTATTTTTTTGCATAATTTTCGTATTTTAAAAATATTTAAATGTTTATTTTAATTAGTTAATGAGAATTAATTAATTAAAATAGCATTTAGGTTTCTAAAAATCACAAAAAAATTCACATTGCATTTTAATACATTTAGAAACATTATTAAACTCTTAAAACAAATTTCTTTTTGGTTCTTAACCTATTTTGACATTTTTCTTTGGAATTAAAGTTCTTAAAAGGCAATATTTTTGTTCTAACTTAGAAAAATTCATTCTGCCTAACGATGAAGAGTTTGATGTTGGTTCTTTTTGCATTGCATTCTTCATATCATGTAGTTTCTAGCGTAAAATTGGTTTGAATTTATCTTTCATTTTCAATTTGATGTGCATTTTTCCTTTTGAGGTACTTTAAAACCCTAGCCAACTTGAGAAAATCACAACTCCCATTAGGTTAAGAGTTAGGTCCCATCCTTTAGGAAGTGAACTTGTGTAGGGTTAGGGTTTCTTTGATCCTATTTTCAATTTTTTATCATGTCATTTGCTTCTGATTTTGAATTTTTGCATTGCATATTGTATGTAAACCCTAATTCTTGCCTTCATTTGCATCCATCTTCCATATGCTTGCATTCATGAACTTGCCATGACACTTTGTGCATTCACATGACTTCTAAGACATATTAGGACATATTAGAATCATGTTTGATCATTGCATCACTCATTTGCCATGTTATGCATTAATTCTATTTCATAAACTTTCATGAACTTTTATGGTTCAAAGCATGCTTCATTTGCATCCTCATCCTTGTATGATCATCCACAACTCTTGATATGTGTTTGCTTTATCTCTTAGCATCATTAACATCATGTGTATGCTTCTGACTTTGGCTTGCATCATTGCATTCATCTCATTTTCATTTCATTTCACCTCTTGTTACTAACTTTTCAGGTGGTAAGTCATTGAGAAGTGAATTTGCCTTTGTAATACCTCAAAATTTGCCCTCATATTTATTTCCTCTATTGGCTAGTCGTTTCGCATTCATTTGCATTGTTCATCGGTCCATTAACAATATACTAGTGTATTTCATTGTTTCATAAGGCATAAGATCAGTGTCCTTTGAAGAATCAATTTATTCCACTGGTTTGTGGTTTTCTACTTCACTGGAGTCGGTTACATGGGTTACGGAATTGAGGTCTCGTATTGGATGGATTCAAGGTTTGGGTTATGTGACTAATGGAATCTGCTTTTACTCCCGCTTCCTGATTAGGGTTTATTTCCTTAATTAAATAATACTTGATAAGGTTTATTTGCGGAATTTGTTCATGAGGGATTCTCGTCGTTCCAGGGATTCCATCATTGCTTACAGAGCTAATCAGGGTTTCACGGCAAAGGAATGTTGTTTAATGGTATAAGAGATCAAGGCACAGATCCTTATGATGATCAGGGTGTTGTGGTTTCTCTTCTTCCAACGTTTTGTTTGTAATATGAGCAAGGTTGGGATTTGGAAGTTGGATTGGGAGTTTAAGTTGGCCTAAAGTTGGTCACGCAAATCACTTGGATTTTCAACAATCCTTCCTTTATTCACATTTTGTTCAACATCCAGATTACACCCATATACCTTGTGGTAGTTCATTGTTCGCATTAAACATAAGTCAAGCCTAAATTCCACTTTGCATCTTTCTTAAGATCCATTAGTTTAGTCTAGTTTCCAAGTGTTCATATCCGTTTGAATTCTACACCCATTTGTTCAATTTTTCAAGTCATATTCATTTTTGACCAATCATTTAAATAGATTTAGGAACCTCTTTTAAAAGTTCAAGGTTCCATGCCAATTAATTATATTGCTACCATCATTGAATCACTGCCTTGGTCTCATATTTGTCACAAAAAAAAAAGAGAAATTAAATGCCAAAGCCCATTAGTCGTGCCTCATTCAAGCCCAATAAGCATCTCAAATCCTAGGCCAATTACTGAATTATTTGTTAAGACAAAAATTTGAAAGATTCTAATAGGAGTAATGGAAAAGATGATAATTATAACAGTGTGTGACAGAAAGTTTGGGGGCATAATAATAATAATGACAGAATTCAGATTAGGAAAAAAGTGAAACCAAGGAAAGTTTCATGATAAGGAAGCAATACAAGACCTCAGAAATCATGTTTCATATTTCACTCATTCCCAAAGTTGTACAAAAAAAATTTAAAAAAAAAAAGATTGAAGTTCTCAACCAAACATTATTCTAACATAACCCATCTGCTGTGAATTGCTTCGAGCTCGCGGTTCCTTACAATCTCGCGGTTCCTTACAATTGTTTCAGGGTCAGCTGATAATCCAGCTGTGCCCCATCCATAGTCACCAGGAAATTCACCAGTCAGGAGCACTCTTTAAAGTACGACGCATGCTGAAGCGACCTTGGCCGAAGTTACTAGCTTTCCTGATGAATTCATTTCCCTGCCTCAAACCTGTCTTACCAGTGAAAGCTGATTGTTGGATAGCAGAGTTGGCTATGAGGGCGTTGAGTTTTGTTGCATTTTGATGTTGTTCCCTTGGATGCTACTGGCTAGTGTTGTTATGAAGAGTGAAGATATGCTACAAAGTTAGCAGCATCCAATTGGTGGTGAATTCGTATATGGATTTCCAAGGTGATATACTGTGTTCATATTGTGGCTCTCTTTGTGCCGTGCGGATGCACTCATCTAGTGGCTTAGTGATTTGAAGAGGGTGAATGTGAGCCAAGGAAATTTGACACAGAAAAATGAAATGTCGAACAAGTTGTATCAGCGATGACAGTTAAGTCTATGAATCTGAAAATTCCATCAAAAATAGAATGAATAACAAAGTTTCATTTAACAGTTCAAAACAGAAAAAAAATGTCAAGGATAACTGAATTGTAACAACTTATAACAACTGAATAACAGAACCGTAACTGAATGCAATGAGTTGAATTTACCAGAACCTTCTAGACCAATCTCTGAAATCAGCTATAAATCAGAATCGATCCCCAGTTTTTCCTTTTTAGATAATTTTTCCAAAAACCGCTTCACACCAGAATCACCTTCAACATTTTCCTTTGAGTCCATTGCTCTTAAACTTCATTCTGTTTCAGCACAGTGCTCTCCCTCTGAACTTTGGATTTCCAAACTCCATAGCCTCAATCTTCAGCCTCAATCCTTGGCATGATCTTCAATAGCCTGCAAGGTCAAGAACAAGCAACAATCCGCATCAAATCGCATTCGTATCGAACAAAATCGCAAAGGTTGAAAGGCAGAGTGGAATCGTATGCGAGGAAGAGTCATTGAAGTGAGCTTACCAATCCGTCTCAAGCGTTAGTTTCGCATCGTCCCCGATCATCTTCACGAAACCTTTGAGAGAGCCGCGCGGAGACACCGATTCATCCTTTGCCGCCGTGAATCACTTGGCCAGCACTTCCATCGTGGTTTCGTCAACCCACTGACTAACAAGGTTCGAATCTTGAATTTGATATCAAGCATTTGTGTGTGGTTTTCGGATTTTGGGATAAGCCTAGAAGCTAGGGTTTTGAAAGGAGAATAATTAGTGTCGGTGTTGTAGGATTCCTTTGTTTTTGTGTATTGTGGACGATTCGAAGAAGAGAGTAGAGGTAGTGTTTAGATCGGGAGAGAGTTTTGATGAGGAAGGTGGAGAGTGTCGGGAGATGGAGTTGATGGTGGCAGACGGATGTGAGTGAGGAAAGATGGCGATGATGATGACGGGGATTCGGTGAGGGTGATGAGTGTGGAGAAGAAGGAAAGGGTGAAGGTGAGACGATGATGGTGGTGGTTTCGCAAAGCGGAGAAGAGGAAGGTTGAGGAGAAGGTGATGGAAGCAGAAATGGAGGCTGCGGCGGGTTCAGAGGAAGAAAGGGGGAAGATGAGAATAGGAATTAGGGTTTTGTATATTTAGGTTTTAGTTCAATTGATTTTTTTAATTAAACTTTGTAATTATATTATAATTTAATCCAGGTTTAATTATTTTTATAATAAGATAATTAGTTAATTCAGTTTTTAAGATTAGTAGTTAATTCCTGTTTTTATTAGATTAGGATTCATTTCTTTTCCTTAATTAAGAATTTTACAAAAGAAATATTAATAGGATTAGTTCATTTCTTTTTCTTTAATTAAGAATTTTATGAAAAAGAAATATAATAAGGTTAGTTTAATTCCTTTTTTTCTTAAATTAAAATAGGAAATTGATTTAATCATAAGATTAGTTTAAGTTTAGCTTAAGGCATTATTAAATTAGAATATTAAATTGATATAATAAAATTTTAGTTTAATTCATTTTTCTTTAATCAAGATTTTTAGGAAAAAAATATTATAAGGAGATTAGTTAATTCATTAGCTTAAATTAAGATTTTTTAGGAAAAATATTTTGATGAGTTTAGTTAAAATATTAAGTGGATAAAATCATAAGTTTAGTTTAATATAAATTTAATTTAAGATTTTTAGAAAATATTAATTCGCAAGATTATTAGAAATTTATTTCATTTTTTTCCCTAAGTTAAGGTTTTAGATTAAGTTTCATAATAAGATTAGTTAATTCATTAGTTTAAATTAAGATTTTAGGAAATTTTAATCATAAGTTAGGTTAATTCTTTTTCTTAAGTTAAAACATTAGCTTAATTGATATAATTATAAGTTTAGAATTAAATTCATTTTCTAAGATTAAGAGTTTAATTCATATTTTAGATTAAAGGTTTAATTCATTTTTAATAAGACTATAGTTTAATTAAGTTTTTTTTTTAGGAAATATATTAGTAAGTATTTTCTCTCATTTTCTTTAAATTAAGATTGTTAGAAAATATTAAGTTTAGTTTAATTCTTTTTCTTTAATTAAGATTTTGAAAAAAATATTATAATAGGATTAGTTTACTTCATTTTTACTTAAATCAAGACTATTAGAACTTAAATTAAGATTTTAATTTGAACATTATCATAAGACTATTATTTATAAGCATTTATCATAAGACTATTATTTAGAAGCATTTATCATAAGATTATTATTTAGAAGCATTTATCATAAGAGTATTATTTAGTTTATAATCATAAGTTTAGAATTTAATTCATTTTCTAAGATTAAAAATTTATAAAAAAAATATTATTATTAGATTAAGGTTTAATTCACAAGATTATTAGAAATAATTCAATAAAAAATAATCTTAAGCTAAGGTTTTAGGAAAAATATTATCTTAAGATTAGTCCATTTCATTTTTAAGTTAATTAAAAAAAATATGTTTAATTCCTAAAATATGTTTAAAAAATATGGTTAATTAATAAATATTGTTATCAACACCCCTCTCTTTAAGCCCACATGAAAATGAAATAAAAAAACTGCTTATTACACCTCTCTCAACTTCATGCATTCTGGACCTAAGGATACTACTACTCACACCTCCCTCTTTAGGCCCATTAACGAAAATAACCCATAAAAATAACTAAATATCCCCCTGCATTAGTCCTTTAGAATTTATTTTTTAGTTAATTATAGTTTAGAAATAATTTCATAAAAAATAATAAAAATCATTAGAAAATTCCCCAAAAAATCAAGTGGCTTAATAAATCAATTTAGAAATTTGTGATATTTTTATTTTCTGGAATTTGATTATTTTTTATTTAATTCTGAATTATTCTTTTAATTAGCTTTATTGAATTTCTATTAATTATGCTGGATTTTGTTCATTTTATTTAAGTAACTTCCATCAACCTTTTTGAGCCATTCTTTTTCTGTAATTATATGACTCATAATAGTTCTTAGGATATTTTTTATGGAATTTTTAGGACCTTTTATCTTAGGTTTTAGTGGAGTAATCCTTAGGAAATAATGGTTAATCTTAGTTGAAATTAAATATTTTTTAGGCATAGGAAAAATAAGTATTTTTAGAATCCCTCTTAGTATACTATTTTAGATAGTGTTAGGATTCTATGGTTCAAATTTCATAATTTTTCTAGAAGTTTTAATATTTTTTTAGAATATTAGTTTTAGGCCTAGTTATGCATAATTCCTTTAGTTTAGGCCATTAGAAAAAATAATGTTCAATAAAAAATAAAATAGGTTAGGTTAAATTTTAGTCATATCACTTAATATTAGACTTAGGTTTAGTTTAATTTGATTTTTTTAGAATGAGTATTAGGTTTAGCTTAGATTAGTTTAATACTTAGGCTTGAAACTCCATTATCACTAGAGCTAGAATAAATAAATAGACTTTTTTTTTTAATTCATGCCTCTAATGCATTTGTAGAATTTTATTTCTTATGTTTAGTTTCTTTGTTTTGCCTTATCTTGATCTTACAACTTTAATAGGATTCCCCATGTGTTCTTAGAGTCAACTTAACTTCATTAAGAAGTAAGTTGAATTCTAATAGTTTTAAGTTTCCATTAGGAATAGAAAACTTCACTAACCATTAGGACCACCTTGTAAATAAATAAACAATTAGGATCGAGTCTTAGTCCCTTAGATTTTTCCTTTTTTTCAACTTGAGTCATTCTTTCTTCCCTCAAAAGAAATGCAATAAAACACTTAATAAAAACCGAACAATCTTGTACGACACGAGACTTTGTTGCGGAGTGTTTATACGCGTCCTGTTTCGGGGCGAGGTGTAAATACTTCCCGCGATGGATAGGTCTTAGTACAAGACAGTTCACAAACAAATTCAAAACACTTCTTTTAAAAGATAAAAACAAATAATAAGCGACTATCCTGCGGGAACTTCTCTTCTCATCTCATTCACTCACAACGCGAACTCGCGGTGACTTGTCTCGCATGCAAGACGGTTAACACACTCGTACCAGACGAGCCTGCAACACCTGAGCATAGACATACGCAGTTCCAGCTGTAAAAAACACACAAACAAACAGTTCCCGCCTAGGTTAGGCGAACTACGTCGACTCTGATCCTCATTATCCCGATGAGGTACGTAGGCAGCGGGGTAGGGCCCGTTCGAGCACATTCTTTATTTTCCCTACATTTCACCCTTTCATTCCATTTTCTTTTCCATTTCCCATTCCAATTTCCAGTCAGTAGTTTTATTCAGCAGCAGTTATATTTTCTCACCCTTTGAAACAAGCAAGCAAGCGTGGATCCCGTCGGGTACGACGGACGGATTGGGGTGCTAATACCTTCTCAATTCGTAACCGACTCCCGAACTCAGATCTTTGGTTCGCAGGACCTTGTCCTTTCCTTCTTCCTCAGGTTTGTGCAACATTACCTTTCCCATTCATTCGGGATAAAAATGTCTGGCTGGCGACTCTAACCTTTCCGCGCCACTTTCGCGTTTGTACTAGGATGAAAATCCCGGGAGCGACAGCTGGCGACTCTGCTGGGGAGTAACCTGATTCTTCCGGTTTCCCTTGTAGAGTCAATCCTAGCGCCTGTTTGGTTTTGTTTCTTTGGGTGTCTATTTGTTTGATGCTGAGTGCTTTAGTTTAGCTTTACTGTTTTCATTTACAGTTTTATTTACAGCTTTACTTTATCGCATTTATTTACCGCTTTCAGTATTTTATTTTCCATGCATCATATTATACTGGACTGTCTGGCTGTGCTGGTTTTCATTTTTTCTGTGGGTTGGGAGTTACTGTGAGATAAGCCAAATACCCGGCTTGAGTGCACCATAGGATTAGCGTGGACATGTTGTGCTCGCATGGTTACATGATGAGTGGTGATGTGTTCCACACCCAGGTTGCGACTGTCTTGGGACTATTCTGTGTGGGGGTTCTTCCCCACTTCAGGGTACAACCTTGATAGTTATGTGCAGCTGGGGACCGATCATTGAGGACCTTAATGGAAACAACCCTCTCCAGTGATGACAGTGGCAGACCACATTTGTTGGCAAACCCACTCGCATCCGAGGGTCCATTGGGAACTCGCATAGGATGGCCTGGTTCTCTCATAGGAATTCAGTTAAAGCGAACTGTTCGTATGACGATAGTATTGTACCCTTCGGGATGAATGTACTATTGTTTCTCGACTCAGTGCTTGAAGCTGGAAACTTGTGGGGGATGCTTGTTTTTCCGGACTCAATTGAGACCTCCCTGAGTAGTACATAATGCCAAACCGATTCCCTGATTTGGTCATGAGCCATTTCTCGGAAATGGTGAACGTATTATTGCTATTCGGCTTTGAGAGTCCGTGATGTTGACCCGAGTAGCACACCCGTGAGATTGGGAGGGGTTTACAGGTTTGCAGGAACCCTAAACTTCAACATACCCGCTTTGCCAGTGTTGTTTTATGATATTATCTGGTGCTATATGGTTCTTTGATTCTGAGATTCGGGATTTCTATTCAGAGAAATTGTTACTGTGATTACCATGGTGACCCTGATATTGTGACTGTTATTATGACTCTCCACAGACACTTGGCTCGTTGTTCAGCTTCAATACCATCAGTGATTGATATATTATGTGATCCAGTTCTATAGTTATTGGGTTCTCAGTTATGGGGTTCTATACAGAGATGGTGTCGCTATTGTGATTCTATACAGACAGTTGGTTCACTGCTCAACACCAGCATCAGATTATTGATCGCATGCCTGTTGCATACATGACATCATAGCATTTCTGCACACATGTTCAGTTATTTCCGAGGATCACATATCTGAATCATGCCATTGGACTTTGTCTGTGTCAAAACTTGAATCAAAGCAGTTAGATTCCTCAGAAATAACTGAACATGGCATTTGCATACATCCTTGCATTCTTGACAGGTGTTCAGAGACAGATTATTATTATCCTGACTTGATTTCTCATCAGAATGGACAACTTGAATCACATTCATCAGTGTATATATATTTGAAGCAACTCCGGGCGGAGGTAACCGAATGAAGACCCAGCTGGGGCAATTCAGGAAAAGGTACAAGCTTTATTTCAAAGTCAAAAACTGCTGAAAGAGGAAGTCAACCAGATGAAGACTCAGATGAGATTGGTTATGGAAATTTTGAACGAAGCTATTTTCATCCCTATTGAGGGGAACTACGCTGCTCTGATTCTCCATTGGTCAATGGAGATACGTAGGCAGGAGATCGTGCAAGATCTTTCCGAGCAACCTTATATATTAACTTTATCAACCTCTTCTCTCCAGATGTCATTTGTCAGCATCCAACCTGAGCTTCCCAAGAGTGTCCTAGGGGTAGGTATATGGGTAAAGGCCAGAACAACTCGAGAAGAAGTCTGATCATATTCCGAAGTTGTACACGCAACAAGTCTCCTCATTTTCTCAGATTCAGATTGTTTGAGCTAGCCGCATCAGGATCATCTCCGACAAAGCTTCCTTTGGAGTTTCAATGCCAAGTCTGACTACCATTCTGGGGCACCTGGCCATTTAATTGAAGATTGAAGGTCTTTCAGAGACAAAGGTAAAAACAAGGTCGCAAATTTGATTGAGTAAACATCCAGACTACTGACTGCTGAAAGTCTCCGAGAGCAATAAGTCCAGACGGAGTCAAACCTCCTCAATAATGACCACCATGATGTGAAGGCTAGATGCAAGTATCACTCAGGGGCATTTAGGCATACAATTGACAACTGTGATGTGTTCAAGTACAAGATGCAAAATTTGGCCGACTCAAAGGTCATCATGCCAGAAGGTCTGCTTACATATTGAAATCTCCTTATCAAATTGGCATCCTAGTTTGCAAGGGCATCTTCAGAAGCAATAAGTCCAGACGGAGTCAAGTCTCCTCAATGACGGCAATGTTCAGCTTCTTTACTGCATTTTCATTTGTAGTTTATATTGTTTGTTTAAACATTTGTATGCATGCATGAAACTTATTTGTTTTTGAATGATAACCATAATAAAATGCACATGTTTCTCTTGAAGTAATCCATTCGTATTCACTCATGATTTTGTGTATGTGCATTGCAATACCAACTGTCGTGCTTAAACTCTATGAGGGAGGATGACGAAATGAGAACACAAAAACTTTAATTGTGTGCTTTTGAGAAAGACCCTGTTGACGATGTACAGGCATTGTTTCAAATCCTAAACACCGGAGATATAAGGGAGATAGACCCTTGCCAACCCATTTGAGCCTTGAAGTAGAAGTTTATTTTCGCATGAAAAAACCCTTGCATTTAACCCAGGGGCAGGGTAGGTGTCAGCTAGCTGGACCGGTCGTTCAAATTTCGAAAAGGAGTGCAAATTTGAGGATCCATTACCTTTTGTTGTACCAAATCAAGAGGTCCAATGACCAGGAACCACAATGGTTATCCCAATCAAGAGGTCCAAAGACCGGAGACCACAAAGGTTATCCTTCCTCAACCCAAAAATGAGACAGTCACGACCCTTTCAAAGCCATCAAGACAAACAGTGTCACACGATTTGTTCAAAAAAAAAAGAAGAAGGGAAAAAAGAATGAAAAAGCCCGCTAAGTCGAAACTTGAAAACAAGCGACTTAGGCAAAAATTAGGGCATCCCGCTGGACTTCACAATCAAACATTCACAAGAATCAGTCCAGGCAAAAGTTAGGGATAAGAAAAATAACGCAAAAGCAAAAGACGAAAAGGATTACATAAGAAAGATCCTTGAACAAGAACAAAGTCGTGTGGCACAAACACGAAAGACAAAGGGGTGGCTGACTCCAAACAACAACCTAATTGGTGCTTAAACCGTTAGCGTAATTGGTTCCTCAACCATCACAAAACCCTTTTTGAGAAGTGAGCGCTTGTAAAAGCTAGCTGAACATAGGAATGGAGAACATCACGAAGATGGGTGGGCACAAATAAATTTCGAGCCTATATCTTTTGTTTCTATAACCGTGAACCAGGCCACGATACAACCCTCAAAAGTCCTAACTGAAACAGGGTTATTTTTGAGAGCGTACTACCACGAGACCGCGTTCCTGACTCCTATGAGTGGTGTTGAAAGATCTTTGTTGGTGTTGCATGTGCATGTTTTCTATTATTCAAAAAAATTAATGTCGTAAAGGTTTGCGACATCTTTTTCAGTAAAACTTCAAAATTAACATGTGTGTTGCATTAGAATTTTCATTCTTAAAATAAACATTTTCTGCTTGCATACATTTGTTTGGCATCATAAAAGTCCATGTATGGAATCTCAGTCCAGGAGCTTAATCTTGCCAAGTTGAGAAGTCTGAAACTTCCGAAGGACAATCTGTCGAGGTGCACTTTTCAAGAAGACTCCATTGAGTAGGGACTTTCCCGACAGTCGTGGTAAGAGCCCAATAAGCCGGGGCAATCACGTTGAGCAATTTCTTCAAAATTCAACCAAGCTGGGGCAATCACTTCGAGATCCAATCTCTCAAAGAACGATTGGCATAGGTGTTTTCTTCAAAGCACAGTCCGTCAGAGGTGATCACTTCGAGGCTCGTGCTGGGGCAGGCTATCCCAAGAGCATGGGAAGTACTTTCTCCTGAAGACGGTTAATCAGAGGCACCTATCCAGAGTTCAAAATAATGGAGCAGAATATCTCACAGTGATATGAGGTTTTTCATGAATCCTCGCGAGGAAAATTCTTGCACAGACCATGAAGTCTGGGGCAGTTATTTCGAGATCCAACGAATCTCTCCAAGAGTTTGAAGACACTAAGGCATTTCATATGCCATGTTTTCTGTAAAATCCTCTTGAGACATTTACTTCTGACAGACCTTAATCTGAGGCGAATTGAAAATTTCAAAGAACCATTGTTCACTCATGATTAGTTGACAACCTATCAACCCGGGGCTAGGGGCAAGGCCAGTGTTGGCACAGTACTGCAAGAGTTGTTTCATCTGCGGACTTCATCGATCAAGATTCCTTAGCAAGTCTCATGGGAGGTTATTTCTTGAGAAGAAGGGTATCATCGTCTCTCATCAACAGCATGAGACGCCTAACATCTCTCATTCCCAACATGAGAGGATTTATCTCTTATCCCCAGCAAGTGGCAACTTGAGCTTTTATCTTCAGCAGGAAGATTTATCATTGATATCACCCGTCATCCCCAGTAATGTGGAAGTCGAAATTTCTCCCAGCAAGGTAGCAGAAGGTGGGTGTTATCCCCAAGCAGGAGTTTCCCTTCAAACAGGGGCAATTTTCAGCAGTATAAGGAGTGTCTTGCCTCCCCAGCAATTGCTTCCTCAGCAGTGTCATACTTTCGGTTCGCAACCAAGTTAGGAAGTCCTCACTTCCCCATCAAAGTTCAAGAAGGGTCTAACTCCAGCTGGGTCTTGGCACTACGATCTCAAAGTCCAATTTATTTTTGGCAGTGGCGGCAGTTCAGAGCCGGTATATCATTGACAGCCTTCCCCGCAGAGTTGTCTTCTCCTCACAAGGATCAACCAGATCAATGCAGTGATCATCAGTTCCTCCCAGTCAAGCCATCTGGGATATCTATTATCTCCTCATCAGGAGACCCCTTTGCATTTGCATTTGCATCCAGTAATCATCCTTACATTTTCATCCTCCAAAGCGTAGCATTTCTATCATCATGGAGCATTACGCCATTAGTACAAACATATGCATGCCAGCATGGGCCAGTTTTGAGGTATATTACGAGCATCTTCTCAACCTGAAGTACGCCGCACAGAGGATACCAATATCATTTTTCAGACATCCTTGTCTTTTTCAAGTCAATGTTCGTCACTCATTTCGCGTCTTGTTTGGTACAATAGTCGCGTCGCAGGTTCCCGTTTTGTACAACGGTCCTGTTTGCTCGAGCTCTCGTTTATGAACAACGATCCCGTTCCATCTTGTCCTATTTTCTTGGTGTTTGGTTATCAGTCGAGGCTGGTATACCTTTGCGTCTCCATTTGAGGATGGTTTCGTGTTAGATCCGAGGATCTTTTGATTTGTCGTTCGAGGATGGCATTTCTTTTCTTCAAGTCCTTCTGCGGTTGGTCTTGTTTGTGGTTATTATTCGAGGATAGTAGTTCACTTTTTCGAGCTTATTGATCGAGGTCAGTTTGTCTCTTTTTCAAAGTCTGTCTGAGGTCAGCTTTGTGTTTGGTTATCAGTCGAGGCTGGTATACCTTCGCGTCTCCATTCGAGGATGGTTTCGTGTTAGATCCGAGGATCTTTTGATCTGTCATTCGAGGATGACATTTCTTTTCTTCAAGTCCTTCTGCGGTTGGTCTTGTTGTTGTGGCTATTATTCGAGGATAGTAGTTCACTTTTTGAGCTTATTGATCGAGGTCAGTTTGTCTCTTTTGCAAAGTCTGTCTGAGGTCAGCTTTGTGTTTGGTTATCAGTCGAGGCTGGTATACCTTCGCGTCTCCATTCGAGGTTGGTTTCGTGTTATATCCGAGGATCTTTTGGATTGTCATTCGAGGATGACATTTCTTTTCTTCAAGTCCTTCTGCGGTTGGTCTTGTTGTTGTGGCTATTATTCGAGGATAGTAGTTCACTTTTTGAGCTTATTGATCGAGGTCAGTTTGTCTCTTTTGCAAAGTCTGTCTGAGGTCAGCTTTGTGTTTGGTTATCAGTCGAGGCTGGTATACCTTCGCGTCTCCATTCGAGGATGGTTTCGTGTTAGATCCGAGGATCTTTTGATCTGTCATTCGAGGATGACATTTCTTTTCTTCAAGTCCTTCTGCGGTTGGTCTTGTTGTTGTGGCTATTATTCGAGGATAGTAGTTCACTTTTTGAGCTTATTGATCGAGGTCAGTTTGTCTCTTTTGCAAAGTCTGTCTGAGGTCAGCTTTGTGTTTGGTTATCAGTCGAGGCTGGTATACCTTCGCGTCTCCATTCGAGGTTGGTTTCGTGTTAGATCCGAGGATCTTTTGGATTGTCATTCGAGGATGACATTTCTTTTCTTCAAGTCCTTCTGCGGTTGGTCTTGTTGTTGTGGTTATTATTCGAGGATAGTAGTTCACTCTTTGAGCTTATTGATCGAGGTCAGTTTGTCTCTTTTGCAAAGTCTGTCTGAGGTCAGCTTTGTGTTTGGTTATCAGTCGAGGCTGGTATACCTTCGCGTCTCCATTCGAGGTTGGTTTCGTGTTAGATCCGAGGATCTTTTGGATTGTCATTCGAGGATGACATTTCTTTTCTTCAAGTCCTTCTGCGGTTGGTCTTGTTGTTGTGGTTATTATTCGAGGATAGTAGTTCACTCTTTGAGCTTATTGATCGAGGTCAGTTTGTCTCTTTTGCAAAGTCTGTCTGAGGTCAGCTTTGTGTTTGGTTATCAGTCGAGGCTGGTATACCTTCGCGTCTCCATTCGAGGTTGGTTTCGTGTTAGATCCGAGGATCTTTTGGATTGTCATTCGAGGATGACATTTCTTTTCTTCAAGTCCTTCCGAGGTTGGTCTTGTTGTTTTGTGTGGCTATTATTCGAGGATGTTAGTTCGCCTTTTTGAGCTTATTGACCGAGGTAAGTTTGTCTCATTTGCAAAGTCTGTCCGAGGTCAGTCTTTGTTGTTGCTGGTTATCACCTGCGGCCGATATACTATCGTGTTTCTATTCCAGGATGGTTTTAGTATTGGATTCGAGGATCCCTTGTGAGTTGTCGTTCGAGGATGGCATTTTTCCTAGTATATTTTCACCTGGTCTTATGTTCCGCTACCTATTCAGAGGTCAAAAGCAAAAATACATAAATAAATAAATGGGCAGATGGCATTTCCATTACTCTCAATGTGCAAATTTTCAGGTTTTATTCGAGTATTCAATCACTCCCTGCCTTGAACGTATAAAAGCCATTGCAATTATTCGTTCAGGCTTGCAGATGATTGAATAGGGGCAGCTGTAATACCTCAAAATTTGCCTTCATATTTATTTCCTCTATTGGCTAGTCGTTTCGCATTCATTTGCATTGTTCATCGGTCCATTAACAATATACTAGTGTATTTCATTGTTTCATAAGGCATAAGATCAGTGTCCTTTGAAGAATCAATTTATTCCACTGGTTTGTGGTTTTCTACTTCACTGGAGTCGGTTACATGGGTTACGGAATTGAGGTCTCGTATTGGATGGATTCAAGGTTTGGGTTATGTGACTAATGGAATCTGCTTTTACTCCCGCTTCCTGATTAGGGTTTATTTCCTTAATTAAATAATACTTGATAAGGTTTATTTGCGGAATTTGTTCATGAGGGATTCTCGTCGTTCCAGGGATTCCATCATTGCTTACAGAGCTAATCAGGGTTTCACGGCAAAGGAATGTTGTTTAATGGTATAAGAGATCAAGGCACAGATCCTTATGATGATCAGGGTGTTGTGGTTTCTCTTCTTCCAACGTTTTGTTTGTAATATGAGCAAGGTTGGGATTTGGAAGTTGGATTGGGAGTTTAAGTTGGCCTAAAGTTGGTCACGCAAATCACTTGGATTTTCAACAATCCTTCCTTTATTCACATTTTGTTCAACATCCAGATTACACCCGTATACCTTGTGGTAGTTCATTGTTCGCATTAAACATAAGTCAAGCCTAAATTCCACTTTGCATCTTTCTTAAGATCCATTAGTTTAGTCTAGTTTCCAAGTGTTCATATCCGTTTGAATTCTACACCCATTTGTTCAATTTTTCAAGTCATATTCATTTTTGACCAATCATTTAAATAGATTTAGGAACCTCTTTTAAAAGTTCAAGGTTCCATGCCAATTAATTATATTGCTACCATCATTGAATCACTGCCTTGGTCTCATATTTGTCACAAAAAAAAAAGAGAAATTAAATGCCAAAGCCCATTAGTCGTGCCTCATTCAAGCCCAATAAGCATCTCAAATCCTAGGCCAATTACTGAATTATTTGTTAAGACAAAAATTTGAAAGATTCTAATAGGAGTAATGGAAAAGATGATAATTATAACAGTGTGTGACAGAAAGTTTGGGGGCATAATAATAATAATGACAGAATTCAGATTAGGAAAAAAGTGAAACCAAGGAAAGTTTCATGATAAGGAAGCAATACAAGACCTCAGAAATCATGTTTCATATTTCACTCATTCCCAAAGTTGTACAAAAAAAATTTAAAAAAAAAAAGATTGAAGTTCTCAACCAAACATTATTCTAACATAACCCATCTGCTGTGAATTGCTTCGAGCTCGCGGTTCCTTACAATCTCGCGGTTCCTTACAATTGTTTCAGGGTCAGCTGATAATCCAGCTGTGCCCCATCCATAGTCACCAGGAAATTCACCAGTCAGGAGCACTCTTTAAAGTACGACGCATGCTGAAGCGACCTTGGCCGAAGTTACTAGCTTTCCTGATGAATTCATTTCCCTGCCTCAAACTTGTCTTACCAGTGAAAGCTGATTGTTGGATAGCAGAGTTGGCTATGAGGGCGTTGAGTTTTGTTGCATTTTGATGTTGTTCCCTTGGATGCTACTGGCTAGTGTTGTTATGAAGAGTGAAGATATGCTACAAAGTTAGCAGCATCCAATTGGTGGTGAATTCGTATATGGATTTCCAAGGTGATATACTGTGTTCATATTGTGGCTCTCTTTGTGCCGTGCGGATGCACTCATCTAGTGGCTTAGTGATTTGAAGAGGGTGAATGTGAGCCAAGGAAATTTGACACAGAAAAATGAAATGTCGAACAAGTTGTATCAGCGATGACAGTTAAGTCTATGAATCTGAAAATTCCATCAAAAATAGAATGAATAACAAAGTTTCATTTAACAGTTCAAAACAGAAAAAAAATGTCAAGGATAACTGAATTGTAACAACTTATAACAACTGAATAACAGAACCGTAACTGAATGCAATGAGTTGAATTTACCAGAACCTTCTAGACCAATCTCTGAAATCAGCTATAAATCAGAATCGATCCCCAGTTTTTCCTTTTTAGATAATTTTTCCAAAAACCGCTTCACACCAGAATCACCTTCAACATTTTCCTTTGAGTCCATTGCTCTTAAACTTCATTCTGTTTCAGCACAGTGCTCTCCCTCTGAACTTTGGATTTCCAAACTCCATAGCCTCAATCTTCAGCCTCAATCCTTGGCATGATCTTCAATAGCCTGCAAGGTCAAGAACAAGCAACAATCCGCATCAAATCGCATTCGTATCGAACAAAATCGCAAAGGTTGAAAGGCAGAGTGGAATCGTATGCGAGGAAGAGTCATTGAAGTGAGCTTACCAATCCGTCTCAAGCGTTAGTTTCGCATCGTCCCCGATCATCTTCACGAAACCTTTGAGAGAGCCGCGCGGAGACACCGATTCATCCTTTGCCGCCGTGAATCACTTGGCCAGCACTTCCATCGTGGTTTCGTCATCCCACTGACTAACAAGGTGCGAATCTTGAATTTGATATCAAGCATTTGTGTGTGGTTTTCGGATTTTGGGATAAGCCTAGAAGCTAGGGTTTTGAAAGGAGAATAATTAGTGTCGGTGTTGTAGGATTCCTTTGTTTTTGTGTATTGTGGACGATTCGAAGAAGAGAGTAGAGGTAGTGTTTAGATCGGGAGAGAGTTTTGATGAGGAAGGTGGAGAGTGTCGGGAGATGGAGTTGATGGTGGCAGACGGATGTGAGTGAGGAAAGATAGCGATGATGATGACGGGGATTCGGTGAGGGTGATGAGTGTGGAGAAGAAGGAAAGGGTGAAGGTGAGACGATGATGGTGGTGGTTTCGCAAAGCGGAGAAGAGGAAGGTTGAGGAGAAGGTGATGGAAGCAGAAATGGAGGCTGCGGCGGGTTCAGAGGAAGAAAGGGGGAAGATGAGAATAGGAATTAGGGTTTTGTATATTTAGGTTTTAGTTCAATTGATTTTTTTAATTAAACTTTGTAATTATATTATAATTTAATCCAGGTTTAATTATTTTTATAATAAGATAATTAGTTAATTCAGTTTTTAAGATTAGTAGTTAATTCCTGTTTTTATTAGATTAGGATTCATTTCTTTTCCTTAATTAAGAATTTTACAAAAGAAATATTAATAGGATTAGTTCATTTCTTTTTCTTTAATTAAGAATTTTATGAAAAAGAAATATAATAAGGTTAGTTTAATTCCTTTTTTTCTTAAATTAAAATAGGAAATTGATTTAATCATAAGATTAGTTTAAGTTTAGCTTAAGGCATTATTAAATTAGAATATTAAATTGATATAATAAAATTTTAGTTTAATTCATTTTTCTTTAATCAAGATTTTTAGGAAAAAAACATTATAAGGAGATTAGTTAATTCATTAGCTTAAATTAAGATTTTTTAGGAAAAATATTTTGATGAGTTTAGTTAAAATATTAAGTGGATAAAATCATAAGTTTAGTTTAATATAAATTTAATTTAAGATTTTTAGAAAATATTAATTCGCAAGATTATTAGAAATTTATTTCATTTTTTTTCCTAAGTTAAGGTTTTAGATTAAGTTTCATAATAAGATTAGTTAATTCATTAGTTTAAATTAAGATTTTAGGAAATTTTAATCATAAGTTAGGTTAATTCTTTTTCTTAAGTTAAAACATTAGCTTAATTGATATAATTATAAGTTTAGAATTAAATTCATTTTCTAAGATTAAGAGTTTAATTCATATTTTAGATTAAAGGTTTAATTCATTTTTAATAAGACTATAGTTTAATTAAGTTTTTTTTTTAGGAAATATATTAGTAAGTATTTTCTCTCATTTTCTTTAAATTAAGATTGTTAGAAAATATTAAGTTTAGTTTAATTCTTTTTCTTTAATTAAGATTTTGAAAAAAATATTATAATAGGATTAGTTTACTTCATTTTTGCTTAAATCAAGACTATTAGAACTTAAATTAAGATTTTAATTTGAACATTATCATAAGACTATTATTTAGAAGCATTTATCATAAGACTATTATTTAGAAGCATTTATCATAAGATTATTATTTAGAAGCATTTATCATAAGATTATTATTTAGAAGCATTTATCATAAGAGTATTATTTAGTTTATAATCATAAGTTTAGAATTTAATTCATTTTCTAAGATTAAAAATTTATAAAAAAAATATTATTATTAGATTAAGGTTTAATTCACAAGATTATTAGAAATAATTCAATAAAAAATAATCTTAAGCTAAGGTTTTAGGAAAAATATTATCTTAAGATTAGTCCATTTCATTTTTAAGTTAATTAAAAAAAATATGTTTAATTCCTAAAATATGTTTAAAAAATATGGTTAATTAATAAATATTGTTATCAACATCCCTCTCTTTAAGCCCACAGGAAAATGAAATAAAAAAACTGCTTATTACACCTCTCTCAACTTCATGCATTCTGGACCTAAGGATACTACTACTCACACCTCCCTCTTTAGGCCCATTAACGAAAATAACCCATAAAAATAACTAAATATCCCCCTGCATTAGTCCTTTAGAATTTATTTTTTAGTTAATTATAGTTTAGAAATAATTTCATAAAAAATAATAAAAATCATTAGAAAATTCCCCAAAAAATCAAGTGGCTTAATAAATCAATTTAGAAATTTGTGATATTTTTATTTTCTGGAATTTGATTATTTTTTATTTAATTCTGAATTATTCTTTTAATTAGCTTTATTGAATTTCTATTAATTATGCTGGATTTTGTTCATTTTATTTAAGTAACTTTCATCAACCTTTTTGAGCCATTCTTTTTTCTGTAATTAGATGACTCATAATAGTTCTTAGGATATTTTTTATGGAATTTTTAGGACCTTTTATCTTAGGTTTTAGTGGAGTAATCCTTAGGAAATAATGGTTAATCTTAGTTGAAATTAAATATTTTTTAGGCATAGGAAAAATAAGTATTTTTAGAATCCCTCTTAGTATACTATTTTAGATAGTGTTAGGATTCTATGGTTCAAATTTCATAATTTTTCTAGAAGTTTTAATATTTTTTTAGAATATTAGTTTTAGGCCTAGTTATGCATAATTCCTTTAGTTTAGGCCATTAGAAAAAATAATGTTCAATAAAAAATAAAATAGGTTAGGTTAAATTTTAGTCATATCACTTAATATTAGACTTAGGTTTAGTTTAATTTGATTTTTCTAGAATGAGTATTAGGTTTAGCTTAGATTAGTTTAATACTTAGGCTTGAAACTCCATTATCACTAGAGCTAGAATAAATAAATAGACTATTTTTTTTTAATTCATGCCTCTAATGCATTTGTAGAATTTTATTTCTTATGTTTAGTTTCTTTGTTTTGCCTTATCTTGATCTTACAACTTTAATAGGATTCCCCATGTGTTCTTAGAGTCAACTTAACTTCATTAAGAAGTAAGTTGAATTCTAATAGTTTTAAGTTTCCATTAGGAATAGAAAACTTCACTAACCATTAGGACCACATTGTAAATAAATAAACAATTAGGATCGAGTCTTAGTCCCTTAGATTTTTCCTTTTTTTCAACTTGAGTCATTCTTTCTTCCCTCAAAAGAAATGCAATAAAACACTTAATAAAAACCGAACAATCTTGTACGACACGAGACTTTGTTGCGGAGTGTTTATACGCGTCCTGTTTCGGGGCGAGGTGTAAATACTTCCCGCGATGGATAGGTCTTAGTACAAGACAGTTCACAAACAAATTCAAAACACTTCTTTTAAAAGATAAAAACAAATAATAAGCGACTATCCTGCGGGAACTTCTCTTCTCATCTCATTCACTCACAACGCGAACTCGCGGCGACTTGTCTCGCATGCAAGACGGTTAACACACTCGTACCAGACGAGCCTGCAACACCTGAGCATAGACATACGCAGTTCCAGCTGTAAAAAACACACAAACAAACAGTTCCCGCCTAGGTTAGGCGAACTACGTCGACTCTGATACTCATTATCCCGATGAGGTACGTAGGCAGCGGGGTAGGGCCCGTTCGAGCACATTCTTTATTTTCCCTACATTTCCTCCTTTCATTCCATTTTCTTTTCCATTTCCCATTCCAATTTCCAGTCAGTAGTTTTATTCAGCAGCAATTATATTTTCTCACCCTTTGAAACAAGCAAGCAAGCGTGGATCCCGTCGGGTACGACGGACGGATTGGGGTGCTAATACCTTCTCAATTCGTAACCGACTCCCGAACTCAGATCTTTGGTTCGCAGGACCTTGTCCTTTCCTTCTTCCTCAGGTTTGTGCAACATTACCTTTCCCATTCATTCGGGATAAAAATGTCTGGCTGGCGACTCTAACCTTTCCGCGCCACTTTCGCGTTTGTACTAGGATGAAAATCCCGGGAGCGACAGCCTTCACTTCTCATAATCTCTTCCCATCTCTCTTATGAATTCATTTCTGCATTTTACTTGTGTATTAGAGTGAGCTTGCTCATTCATGCTCCCTCCTCATCTTCTTTCTTCAAGCAACTTACCTTCTTAAGTGAAGTAAGTTGCCTTGCTTCTTCTTATTTCTCCTTCCTTCATCCTGCTCTTTCCTTGGTGGTTTCTCTGAAGTTCTTCTTGCAAGCCTCATAAGCCCTAGGAACAACCAAGCATGATCATAATTAGGGTTTGATTAGTCCCCCATTAGTTTTACCTTTGTGTCATCTTTGAGTCTTCTCTTCTCATCTCTTAATCAAGGACTAAACCTTAAAGGTTTTAAGACTTTGTGATTAAGCTTATGCCTGCATCCTTCTATTAGGATGAAGTGTATAACTTTAATCCTAAGTGTTAAACCCTTAATGTGTTTAACTCCTTTAATCAATTCACTTAAAAATCATCAAGACATCAAACTTGTAACTTGGGCTTTGCATTAGGGTTCTAATTCTTCCTTAATTGGTTAAGAAGGACTAACCCTAGTGTTAATGGACAAGTCCCACTCAAGTTGTCTTATAAACCCTAAAACCCATTTCTTAATCTCACCATTAACTAAAATCCACTCTAATAAAGGCCTTGTTTTGTCATGAGGTTAATCCCTAATCATGGATTAAGTTGAGGAGCCTTCCTCAGCTTAAATGTTCTCATCTATTATCCTTCTATTAGGGTGGTGTAATGGGTCCATTAAATCCTTGATTATGGCTTAAACTCATTACTTAACACTAAACAAAAACAACAAAAACATCTAAATAAATACAAGTAGGTTAATGATCTTAATCCTACATCATGGTGATTAAGTGTGAGGTGTTTATCTCATACTTAAGGTATTCTTATTACCCCTAATCAGAGGGAAGATGTGATGAGTTTACTAACCCTTGGTTTAGGCTTAAGCTCATTAGTTTATGACAAACACACAAAAACAATAAAAGATTGAAAATACCAAAAACAAACAATAATCGTCTCCTCCGGGATTCTTTTCTCATCATCTTCACTCACAAACGAGAACTCGCTTCTTCCGTCTAATGCAAGACAGTTTGCACCTGAGTCAGACAGGTCATACACTTGAGCATAGACAAGTAAGCAGTTCACAAGTCAATTTATCTCTCAGTCTCCTTGAGTCGAACTACGGTGTTCTGACTTCCTCATTGCACGAGAGGATACGTAGGCATAACTTAACAGTTATCGAACAAAAGTCTCTGTATATTCCCCCTCCTTCCAGCATTTCTTTAAGCCTCATTATCTTGAGCATTTCATTCTTGTTCTTACACTGACACTTCTCTTATACACTTCATTTCCTTTCACACTGACACTTGCATTCTTTCCCAGCTTTTGCACACAAATTGCACTGACACTACCCCTTTAAAACACCAATCTTTCAAGCGTGGATCCCGTCGAGTACGGCGGACAATCTGGGTGCTAATACCTTCCCAGGTTGTAACCAACCCCCTTTCTCAGTTTCTCTGGTTCGCGACCGTCTTATCCATCTTTTCTCAGGTCTATGCAGCATTACCTTTCCTTCGGGATAAAAATGCCTAGCTGGCGACTCTTATCTTTTGAGTTCACCCTTGTGTGTTCTCATCCCCTTCGCCGACTGTTCGCGTCTGTACCCCTTCTGACCTGGGTGTCATTTTGGTGGGAGCGACACACTACTTCCTCGATCTTGATGGTTTCTTGCGCCTCTGGCCTGGAGGCTTCTTTGGATTTCGTGAATTGTTTGAGGTGGCCATCTTTGATGAGTATCTCTATTGCGTCCTTCAGGTGGATGCAATCCTCGGTGTTGTGTCCATGGCTCTTGTGGAACCTGCAGTACTTGGTTTTATCGGTGCCCGGTTTGACGGGTAGTTGCTTGGGGAAGCGCACCCCCGCTTGACGGAAATCCGAATTAGCACATTCGGACAATATTTTCTCCCTCGACACCAGCAAAGGCGTATATTCACGAAATCGTCCCACCGGTCCTCTTTGCTCATGCGGTTCACGAGAACGATTTTCCTTTCTTTTGTCGCTTCCCCGGCGAGATGTCGAGGGTTCGTCGGATTTGGAAAGGTTTGCGTCCTCTCGACGTCGGGCATCGCGGACGGAACTGGCCGCCTGCTTTTCCTCGTATTGGATATACGCTTGAGCTTTCAAGAGGAACGCATCTAGAGTGACGGGTGTCTCAATATCCACTGCTCGGTTGAAATCGGTAGACGGGCGCAATCCCCGCTCCAACAAATATTTCTTCATGTCGTCAGTGGTTGAGACTTGGAAGACTTCTTTTATACCAAGTTGTCTCCAGGAAGTGATGGATTCGGGCTCGCGACTTTTATACCAAGTCATCGCTCATTTCCTTAGGGTGGTCGGAAAGAGACGACATTTGATTGCTCCTCGGACGCCCCTGTAGTCGAGTAGAGCGTCGATGTTCTCAATATGCTCATCGAGATCAGTTGTTACGTCGTATGAACCCAATGGTGGGGGCTTCTCAAGCCCTCTTGGCAATCTGGTGGCCATAATCTCAGATGAGAGGGGGCCTCTGATATCGTCGCCGTCGCTAGAGGTGATTGAACGAGATCTTGAACGGTGTTTTCTGTCTCGTCGCGGGGACGGAGAGTTTGACCTGTTCTTCTTCGATCGTTTCGGGGATGGAGAACGTGATTGTCTTCCTTTTCGGGGAGGGGAACGAAAATCGTCCTCTTGTGACTCGTGATGATCCTTGGTCGACACTGGCGAATGATGTCTCTGTTGGTGTAAGCCCTAGAGGCCAATACTTTTTGGTACTTGTATCGGATTATTCGTTTAATAATAAAAGGCATTTCTTTATTATGTTTGTCTTTCAGAATAATAAAGTCCCTAGAATAGTTAGTCTGTTTAATGAAATGTTAAGTGTGACTTAATCATGAGATCCCATTAAACATAAAGACATTATTCTTAAAATATCCGTAGTCAAGCTTTATTGCAAAGTGGGATAACATTAAAGCATTGAGACTATTATGAAGATAGACTGATGATCACATCTCATGGATCATGGATAAAGAGTTATCAAGTCTTGACATAGGTATAAATATTAGGAGTAATATTTATACCGGATTGACCCGCTATGAGAATACTACATAGTATGTTATGCAAAGTGTCATAAGTTATTCTCATGGTGATAATAGTGTATTACCACCCTTCGACCTGAAACCACCATGGACCCTAGATGTAGAGTCGGGTGCTTTATTGCTGATCAAACATTATCCGTAACTGGATGATCATAAAGACAGTTGATGGGCACTCCATGAAGCATGCTGAGGGACATGAGTGTCCTAGATGGAATTTGCCAATCCTGCATAACAGGAGAAATGTCTAAGGGCCCAATATTGAACTGGACAAGGATGACACAATGTATGCCTTGTGTTCAATATAGACATAGGGGCAAAAGGGTAATTGTACAAACATATATTATCACGAAAAAGGTTTTGTCAGATCACATGACATTTTCGTGACTTGGGTAGCAGTGATGTGTTTCTAGATACCGCTCACTGTTTATTATGTTAAATATATAATTTAATATAATTACCAACATTACGAAATCCTACAGGGTCACACACATAAGGACAGTTTGATGAGAGATAGAGAAATCAAAGGAACACCGTAAGGTACGGTGCACTTAAGTGAAAATAGAAATTCGGATAATATAATAATAATTATTGTTATTTTATAATGGTTATAAAATAATAATAAAATAAATATATTTATTATAATAATAGTTATTATAATAATATATAATATTATTATGGATCATGTGAATTGGGCTTTTAGCCCGCAGCCCACAAGAGAGTCTATAAAAGGAACCTTTGTGATGAAGCTTTCACTTGATGCAATTTCGTTTTTGATTCTCTTTTCTCACTCAAATAATTCCGTTCGTAAGCAGCTAGCACTGTGACCGGAAGCTGTTCGTGTGGACTGAGTAGAGGCGTTGCACTTCATCAACGCTTGTGATCGCTGCATCAAAGATCTGAATCGCCACAAAGAGGTAACGATTCTATCACTGACCATGCTCATTCGTAAGGATCACTAAAGGAAATTTTGTTTTTCCGCTGCGTTTAGATCGCAATTTTCCTTCAGTGGTATCAGAGCCTGGTTACGAAACCATGGATCTGATAGCTGTTAAATTTCTGTCTTTTCTGTATTTGATTCGATTAAAACACAGAATGAATTTAACAATAAACGATTAATTAAATTTGGCATCTGTTGTGTACGATTTGGATGATTGATGTTGATTATGCTTCAGAAACCGACATTAGTATGGTGAAGTTGTGCGATACATTGATCATCCATAGGTTACACAATTAGATCGATCACTTTTATATAAGATATAAGAAATTCTGATGCAAAGATGGTATATGGGATATACTGTTTTGATTTCATCCATTCAATCACATAAGGATTGTAATTCTTTTGAAAGATCATCATTTTCATTCGCTTCGGAATCCGACGTTAGTATGGTGAAGCAATGACATGTTGATCTATCATATTGAGTTATCAATCGAGTTGTGTTTGACGGCATGAAATTGTTGCATTAGGATTAATGGCAGTACAAGTGTTGTATTGCCGCAGACTTTTCCGGTTGGGGTTGTAAATGCACAAAAGTTGAGCAGGAAACGACGTGAAATACAATGAAGTGTTCATAAAATTTTTCGCCGGGGCGCTGCCCCTGACAACCCCGCAAGGAGGCGCTGCCCCTGACAACCCCGCAAGGAACCACCGTCCGCTGACCGGGCAGCGGAACCCCCGGCTAAGTCTGCAAAGTGTGATCAATCAGCCGAAATTTAATTTAGTTTATTTAATTATCGGAATTTTAAACTAATAATAAAAGTGTGTTTATTATTATTTATTTGTGGTGATCAGTTATGGCCTTAGTTTATCCTTTATTATTGTTTTGGGATTTTTAAATACGGCCTGCGTGTCGTGCCTCTCTCTCAATCTCTTTATGTAACTTCTTTTCTCATCTCACTCCCTCGTATGTAAAACGAGTTTTCTTATGTGTAATGTAATATTATGTTATGAAGAAAAAGGAAGTATTCAATATTGAAGGAGGATAACCTTGGAGATCATGCTTGGAGAAGCTTAGATCGTTATTAGGTTAGCTTAGGTTCTCTCATTGGCTTGAGAGAACAATTGCGTTAGGGGCCATAATTGTATCTTTTTATATGTATGTTGATGCATGTAATTGTATGTTGATGCATGTGAGAGACGTTTTGCATGTTAAGCCGGTGAGATCAAAGTAATAACAAAATCCCTCAAAATTAAATATTAAGTTTATGCTTTCCAATTTTTAGCACTCATCAAGACTAGTATCGAGCATTGTAGGTTTCGCCTACGCGAGGTGCATGTTCTATATTAGTAAGGTGTGATGGGATAATTGTAATATCCAATTGCTAAAACAATGGGTCAAACTTAACTAAACAAATTATAATAAGATTATACATGTTTAGAAGCAAGAATTGGGAATGATTCATGTGATGGATCAGAATAAGGAGTTATTCACCCAATTGAAAATATTCGAGAGTTGTATGAGATACAATTGGAAGGAGTTCCTACCTAAATAACTTAGTTTTGTGTAATCAGCCTAACGCTGACTTAAAACAAAGTGAAACATGGATCTCGACCCACTAGAAAGTCTTCCAACGGGATTTTCCGAATCAAATGATGAGGGTCATTTGTTTTGAATAAAATAGTGGGAGCATATTTGATTAAAGGCCTAATTAAATATGTTGTTTTAATGATACTTATATTTTCATATTTCTCTTGTAGATTACCATGACAACAAACACATCGAACAATATTTTGCGATCCATCCTAGATAAGGAAAAATTGTCTGGGACAAATTTCCTGGATTGGCACCGTAATCTGAGGATTGTCCTCAAGCACGATAAGAAGCTGTATGTCTTGGAGACACCAGTTCCTGAGGAGGAACCTCCTAGTTCTGCACCAAAGGCAGAAAGAGATGCTTATAAGAAGCATTTCGATGATGCCAATGAAACCGCTTGCCTCATGCTTGCTACCATGAACTCTGAGTTGCAAAAGCAACACGAGAACATGTCTGCGTTCGATATGATCGGACATCTGAAAATGCTTTATCAAGAGCAAGCAAGAAATGAGAGGTTTCAGGTTTCAAAGTCCCTTTTTAACAGCAAGTTAGCTGAGGGAGCCCCTGTAAGTCCCCATGTACTCAAGATGATTGGGTATGTGGAGAACCTTGACAGATTAGGGTTTCCCCTTGGAAAAGAACTTGCGATTGATCTGATCTTGCAATCGTTGCCAGAGAGCTTCAGTCAGTTTGTCCTGAATTTCAATATGAATGACTTGGACAAAAGTCTTCCAGAACTGCTAGGCATGTTGAGAACTGCTGAGCAGAATATGAAGACAAAAGGGAAATCCATTCTGATGGTCAGTAATGGAAAGAAACAGAACAAGAGGCCCATCAAACAGGGTGGTAGAGGGAAAGGCAAGGAAGTTGCCAAACCCAAACCCACTCCTCCTGTTTTTAAGCCTAGTGGAGGAATAGCAAAGGAAGGCACTTGCTTCCATTGCGGTAAGACCGGACATTGGAAGAGAAATTGCCCAAAGTACCTGGAAGATAAAAAAAATGGAGTAGAGACTTCAAATTCAGGTATTTTTGTTATTGAAATTAATTTATCTACTTCTGCATCATGGGTATTAGATACTGGATGCGGTTCTCACATTTGTACTAATGTGCAGGGGCTAAAAAGGAGTAGAGATTTGGCAAAAGGTGAAGTTGACCTACGAGTTGGCAATGGAGCAAAGGTTGCTGCTTTAGCTGTAGGAACTTATGTTTTAACTTTACCTAGTGGTTTAATAATTCAGTTAGAGAACTGTTATTATGTACCTGCAATTAGCAGGAATATTATTTCCGTTTCTTGTTTGGACAAGTTTGGTTTTTCATTCATAATAAAGAACAATTGTTGCTCCATTTATTTGAATGATATATTCTATGCTACTGCAAAAATGAATAATGGACTATATGTCCTTGATCTTGAAATGCCAATTTATAACATTAATACTAAAAGGTTGAAACCTAATGAGTTGAATCCAACTTACCTTTGGCACTGTCGATTAGGCCACATAAATGAGAAACGCATTTCCAAACTCCATAAAGATGGACTCTTGGACTCTTTTGATTATGAATCATATGAGACATGCAGATCTTGTTTAATTGGAAAGATGACAAAGTCCCCATTCACAGGAAAAGGTGAAAGGGCTAATGATCTTTTGGCACTCATACATACTGATGTATGTGGACCACTGAACATACCAGCCAGAGGAGGTTTTCAGTACTTCATCACTTTTACTGATGACTTCAGTAGATACGGATATGTGTATTTAATGAAACACAAATCTGAGTCCTTTGAAAAGTTCAAGGAATTCAAGAATGAAGTACAAAACCAACTAGGTAAGAATATTAAAGTTCTTCGATCAGATCGAGGCGGTGAATATTTAAGCCTAGAATTTGATGACCATCTAAAAGAGTATGGGATTCTATCCCAACTTACTCCTCCTGGAACACCACAATGGAATGGTGTATCTGAGAGAAGAAATCGAACCTTGTTAGACATGGTCCGATCCATGATGAGTCACGCCGATCTTCCAAACTCCTTTTGGGGACATGCATTATTAACAGCAGCTTACACACTTAACCGTGTTCCATCCAAAAAGGTTGATAAGACACCATATGAGATATGGAGTGGTAAGAAACCACATATGTCTTACATGAAGATTTGGGGTTGCGAAGTTTACGTCAAACGACAAATTTCAACCAAGCTTGAGCCCAAATCTGACAAATGCTTATTTGTGGGGTATCCTAAAGAAACAAGAGGATATTACTTCTACAATCCTTCTGAGGGCAAAGTGTTTGTCGCTCGAACTGGAGTCTTTCTGGAAAGGGATTTTATTTCCAAAGGAAACAGTGGGAGGAAAATAGAGCTTGAAGAAATTCAAGAATCACAAAACATTGAAACACCTATGGAGGAACTAGAGCAGGAAACACAAGTAGTTGTGGAAGAGCAACCTGCTCAAGTAGAACAAGACCAGCGTAGGTCAAGCAGGATACGTCACCAACCTGAGAGATATGGATATCTCATAAGTGATCAGGGTGATGTATTACTCATGGATCAAGATGAGCCTGTGACCTACAAAGAGGCCATAACTGGTCCTGAGTCTGAGAAGTGGCTAGAAGCCATGAAATCTGAAATGGATTCCATGTACACAAACCAGGTTTGGACCTTGGTAGAACCTCCTATAGGAGTTAACCCTATAGGATGCAAGTGGGTCTTCAAGAAGAAGACTGACATGGATGGTAAGGTACATACCTATAAAGCAAGACTGGTTGCAAAAGGCTATAAACAAATTCATGGGGTTGACTATGATGAAACCTTTTCACCAGTTGCAATGCTTAAATCTGTTCGGATTTTACTTGCCATCGCTGCATATCATGATTATGAAATATGGCAGATGGATGTCAAAACTGCTTTCCTTAATGGGAATCTTCTTGAGGATGTGTACATGACACAACCTGAAGGATTTGACATACCACAAGATGCCCAAAAGATATGCAAGTTACAGCGATCAATCTATGGATTGAAGCAAGCTTCCAGAAGCTGGAATCTTCGTTTTGATGAAACCGTAAAACAATATGGATTCATCAAAAATGAAGATGAACCTTGTGTCTACAAGAAGGTTAGTGGGAGCATGATCGTGTTTCTGGTATTATATGTAGATGACATATTACTCATTGGAAACGATGTCCCTACCTTGCAACAAGTGAAGACTTGGTTAGGGAATTGTTTTTCTATGAAAGACCTAGGTGAAGCAGCCTATATATTAGGAATTAGGATCTATAGAGATAGATCACAAAAACTGCTTGGCCTAAGTCAGAGTACATACATAGATAAAGTGTTGAGACGCTTTAATATGCATGATTCCAAGAAAGGATTCATACCTATGCAACATGGTCTGTGTTTATCAAAAACACAATCCCCTTCAACTAAGGAAGAAAGGGATCGCATGAATAAGATTCCATATGCATCTGCAATAGGATCTATCATGTATGCCATGTTATGTACTCGACCAGATGTCTCGTATGCATTAAGTGCAACGAGTAGGTGTAAACACCCGAAATTTGCCCTCTGGCTTTTGTATCTTTTTCTGCTTCTCGTTTGCATGTCACACGCATTTTTGCATACCATTTGCATAAGCTCAAAAGACATGGGATCACATTTTCTGAAGAATTCGGGTTTCACGTTTTTATCTGCGGATTATCAGAGAATTCAAAGTTTCAGCTATACAGCCATCAGTGGCATCATCCTCATATTGCTTTTGTCACTGAATTAGGGTTTATTTCCCTGGGTAATGGTATTCATGGATTTCACGTCTGCAATGGTTATTCACCATTTCATTTGGCTCGTCATCATGGATTTCTGCTTCATCAGGGCTATTTCTCAGGCGGTGAGTGCTCAAAGTCAGGTTGTGGCGGGATGAGTTTGTCAGGTCATCAAGTTAGTTTATGAGAAGTTTTGAACCAATTTGTCTTGTCGTTTGTTCATTAGCGGTCCATCTATGGATTTATTTTCCCGGAGATTGATTTTGACGGATTTAAGGTGATTCAAGACTTATTTGGCCACGAATTCAGAGGATGATTAGCTCAGATGGTTGTTTGCTTCGGTTACGAATTGTTCAGTTGTTAGTGTGCTTCATTGCTTTTACCAGAAGTGTGTGGAATAGTGCAAGTGGTTTCGTGGTTGTGTGCATGTTGGTGGTTGTCGGTCCATTCCATAGAAGATCAATTCATACCCATTTCTTTCTTACCCATTTCTCAAGTTCATCCATTATCCGAATTTTCTCATTATTCATATTCCAATAACCATTACCTTTATTTTCTGATATCCATAAATTCATCTTATCCATACGATATCCATATACCATTTTTTTTTCCTAACCCATTTTCCTAACCATTTCACATACCCAATCTCATTTATAAAATCCATTTATTTGTCCATATTAAAAGAACTTTAAACATTTTTGTCCAAATATCCATCTAAATATCCATTAACCTTTTTCTCTTTATCCATTTTTATACCAATTTCCATCTTTTAATATTCATTTTTTATCTTCCATTTTTATTATTAATTCCATTTATCCACATTAAACTATATTCATATTTTCTAAATACATTCTCATTTTTTTCCAATTACCTAATTATCATTCTATTCACCTCTATCCAAATTCATTAACCATTCATAAAGTCCATTTATTTTTTCACTCACTCTTTTTTTTTATTATTTGTCACACCTTCACTATAATATTCTTCAACTTTCTCACAAAATAAATCCAAGCCCATATCATTTTTTTGGTGAGCCCATTATCCAAGGAAAAAATGTTTGACCTAGGTATAAGTAACAAAGTTTTGATCCCAAGACAACAGGAAAAAAGAAACCGCCGCTTTTTCTCAATCCCAAATCTCTCTCTCTTTTTCTAAGAAAACTTGGTCTGCAATTTTCTTTTGATACCAACCCACATTTTATTTCCAACCTTCATCAATATCACTTGCATACTAGCCACTTTCCTTTTTTTCTCAGTCTTTTTTTACAAAATTCCCAACATAACAACAGCACACACAACCAACACACCAAAAAACGCTCACGAAATTCCGCAGTGTGATTAACAAACACATCAACAAAAGCTCACACATTTTTTCCACAAAATTTTCACACAAAAGAAATTCATGTGCTCTCACCACCAATTCAAGACCCATACACTCGGATAACAATTGTTCACTCTTACATTCACTCACAAAAAGATTCCACATACACACCATACTCACAGCCAACGTTCACACAAAAAAGGCAACAACTCACAACACGCGAAAACGATCTTCTCTTCTTTTTCTCGCAAACACTTCCGCAGGGTAAAGCACCAAATAGAACAATCACCAACACCTACAAACTCTCTCTCTACTCTCTCTCTAGACTCTTCCATGGACACTCTCAACTTCTTGAAGTTCTGGAAAACCAATACTACAACAACAACAACCTCAAACATCACTGTTCCTCATCTTGTTGTAGAAACCGACACTGAATCAGACGAAGACGACTCCTTCTTTGATCTAGAACTCACCATCAATGATTTCAACAGCAATGAAAACAACAAAACCAACGAAACTGAAGTTAATGTTCCACATAAAACCACTGTTCCTCTCTCTCCAAACGAACCCATTTCCAAAAGAAAAGTGCTTCCGATTGAACCTACTACAAAACCTCAATCACCCATTTCGCTTCTAAGATCAGCACCGAGTTTCAGAATCTTCACGTTCAGAAAACAAAGAAGAATCCCTTCTGGAAAAAAACAAACAGAAGAAGGAGGGTGATTAGAAAGCATCGAAATCAAAAGCAAGACCAACAGAGATTATAACAGGATCTGAATAAGAAGAAATCGTAACTTGAGAGAGCATCTGAGGCATATTGAGCCGCGATTTGCCGAAGAAGAAGAAGAACCGTCGCGAGACTGACGGATACCCGCGGAATCGCACAAACAAGGGAGGATCGTCCGAAATCCGAAAGCTGATTGTCGGAGATGTCGCGCGAGGTGAATCGTCGTTGGTGTTCTTGAAGAGAAATTGACGGCGAGACTCGAGCGAAGCAAGGGACGAAGGGGCTTGTGCCGAGGTCGTCACGGCGAAACAAGGATGACGGAAGACTGAGTTCGTTTGCGGCGAAATTTCTTTTGTTGACATTGATTAGGAGACGCGGTGAAGCCCTTCGACGCCGGCGGCCGCATGCAACCATTGAGGTTTAGTCTTTGTTGAGTTTGAGACAAGAGGGAGGAACTGTTTTGAGGATGGGATCGTTCCTGTGAATGACGAAGACTGATTTAGGGATTGTGTTCATTTGTTCCGTTGACCTTTCTTTTATTTTTTAAAGCAAATCTTTTATTGTTTTTTATATTTTATTTTGTTACTAATACATATTCTGTTTGTGATCAGGTTGGGCTTAGCCCACTATTTTTCATACTCCCACCCCAGTTCATGCGCACAGCCCCCCTCTCCCTTGTCCCTTGTTCTCCTGTTATTTATTTTAGTTTTAAGTAGTTCTTTTCATCATATTATTTAATAAATTTGTTAGTTTTTTTCAGAATTTCTATTAATAGTTATTTAGTTTTAAATAAGTTTTAGTTTAGAATTTTATTAGTTTCGTTTAATTTCATTGTTAAGGTTATTATAGTTTGGTTTAATTAATTTTGTGACTAGAATTCTTAATATAATTTTGTTGAACTTAATATTTAATTTTTAATATAACTTAGATTTAATTTCTCCCAATTTATTTTGTTTAACTAAATAGTTTTCTTAATCTTGGTTTTAGTTTGTGTTTGATGTTTTGTAGGTCTCTTGTTTGATTTCGTTGATGAACGATAAAGCGTGGCGATGACCTTGTGACCATTTGTTTTCATAATTTTGTTCGGGAGATTGAAATCTCTAATGAAATTCGCACTTAACTGTTGAATCTGCTTTAGACTTAAAACTTCTTGAATTTCTTCTTGCACATATTGAAGAGGCAACGGACCGTCTCCGTTAGGTAACACTAAGGCCCGATTTTAATTATCGCATGCTGTTGCATCTGGAAGTCCTACTGGTGTAGGCTCTGTTTGTGCATTGACCGACTTTTTCATATCGCATTCTCATCTCCTTATCTTATTCATTACTCATCTTATCTCCATTTCGCATTCTCATTTCTTATGCATCTTATTTCTTATTCATCTTCCTCCATCCTCATCTTTTATTCTTGTATTGCTTGAGGTGTGCTTAGGCCACCATGGAGCTTCTCCTCTCATCTTCTTCTTTTCTTCTCCTTCATTAGGATAGTGAGCCTCACAAACCCTAGGGCTTCCAAGCACGATAACAATTAGGATTGATTAGTTCTCCCCTCATAGTTTTTACCTTTGTGTCTCTCTTTGAGTCTTCTCTTCTCACCTCATAATCAGGGACTAAACCCTAAAGGCTTTAAGGCTTTGTGATTAAGCTTATGCCTGCATCCTTCTATTAGGATGGAGTGTATAACTTTAATCCTAAGTGTTAAACCCTTAATGTGTTTAAATCTCTTAATCAATTCACCTAATAATCATCAAGACATCACACTTGTAACTTGGGCCTTGCATTAGGGTTCTAATTCTTCCTTAAGTGGTTAAGAAGGACTAACCCTAGTGTTAATGGACAAGTCCCCCTCAAGTTGTCTTACAAATCATAAAAATCACTTCATCATCATATCATTAACTAAAATCCACTTAATAAAGGCTCTGTTTTGTCATGAAGTTAATCCCTAATCATGGATTAAGTTGAGGAGCTTTCCTCAGCTTAAACTTTCTCATCTATTATCCTTCTATTAGGATGGTGTAATGAGTCTGTTTAATCCCTGATTATGGCTTAGCCTCATTACTTAACACTAAACAAAAACACCAAAAACATCTAATTAATCACAAGTAGGTTAATGATCTTAATCCTACATCATGGTGATTAAGTGTGAGAATCTGACTTCACACTTAAGGTAATTCTCATTACCCCTAATCAGAGGGAAGATGTGATGAGTTTACTAAATCCATTGGTTTAGGCTTAAGCTCATTAACTTACGACAAACTCTCAAAAGCAATAAAAGACTGAAAACTCAAAAACAAACAATAATCGTCTCCTCCGGGATTCTTTTCTCATCTCATTCACTCACAACCGAGAACTTGCTTCTTCCGTCTAATGCAAGACAGTCAGCACCTGAGCCAGACAGGTCATACACTTGAGCATTGACAAGCAAGCAGTTCACAAGTCAATTCATCTTTCAGTCTCTTTGGGTCGAACTACGGTGTTCTGACTTCCTCATTGCACGAGAGGATACGTAGGCATAACTTAACAGTTATCGAACAAAAGTCTCTGTATATTCCCCCTCCTTCCAGCTTCATTCTTTCAGCCTCATGATCTTGGGCATTTCACTCCTGTTCTTACACTGACACTGTATATATCACACTTCACTTCTCTTACACTGACACCTGTACATCTTTTCAGTTCTTTTATACACAGATTGCACTGACACTACCCCTTTAAAACACAAATCTTTTAAGCGTGGATCCCGTCGAGTACGACGGATAATCTGGGTGCTAATACCTTCCCAGGTTGTAACCAACCCCCTTTCTCAGTCTCTCTGGTTCGCAAACCGTCTTATCCGTATCTTTCTAGGTCTATGCAGCATTGCCTTTCCTCCGGGATAAAAATGCCTAGCTGGCGACTCTATTCATCTCCAGTGAGTTCACGGCTGTGTGTTCTCATTGTCCCTCTCGCCGACCGTTCGCGTCTGTACCTTCATCTGACCCTGTGTCACTTGTCGGGAGCGACAGCTTGGCGACTCTGCTGGGGATGCTTATACTGTAACCAGGGCTTCTGGTTCTTTTTGTGGGTTCCTCCTAGCGCTTGATTGATTTGTGTTTACTGGGGTGTTATGTGCTATTTGTGTTTGTATATTGCTTTATGTACAGTTATTTATTGCTTTCTTTATAGCTTTACATACATCATACTGTCATACTATTCTGGCTGGATCTGTTGTTTCTGTTTTGGTGGGTGGGGGTTCTACTGAGAGTTAAGGTCCTATACCTGGGACCTGAGTGACACCTAGGCTAGAGTGGTTCATGTTCTTTCCCATTCCATTTCGGTCTGGTGCGGGAATATGAAACACGGTTCAGATATGGGTTTCTTCTTGAGAACTCTGTGCTGCAGATTTCCTGTAGTGATAGGGCTATCTGGGAAGCCTGCTAAGTCTGGATGACCTTTAATATTGACCTTCAGAAACTGAGGTGAATTAGAGGAGGATTTTTTATGGTTATTGTAAACACTGTACCTCCGGGTTGGAAGTGTTTACACTTCTCATAACTGATCCAAGTCTGAGGATCCTTGTTTTAGAACACTACCTGTGAGGGGGTTGGGCTGTTTACAGGTTTGCAGGAACCCTTTGACCTCAACATACCCTCATTACCAGTACAATTGTTTGATCCGGTCACTATGATCCTGAAGTTATTGACCTCTGGTTTTCAGTTACTATTTCGGGTTACTATATAGAGATCTTGTGGTTACAGACACTCGATTCTTGGTTCAGTATCCCAGATTCCAGGCAGTTTCCAGCTGTGATCCCATGTCTTTGCATCTTTTGCATCATCATATTGCATTTTGCATTTGCATCTGCATTGCATTTTCCTCCTCCAGAGAGCTCATCCTTCCTCTTTTGTCCATGGACAGCCAGTTGATTTCCCGGTACTCAGTTTGAACAAGTGTTAACTGTTGGAAGACGACAGTGTTTGAAGGAAGATTGAGCAGTGTCAAGAGGTAAAGGGTCAGTTTGAAAGCCGTCAGTAGCTATGTCAGAGAGCAACTGTCAGAATGTTGAGTTTCCACCTGGTTTCACTTCAATGACCAATCTGTTGTATGGTCTTTCTCATGATGAAGATCTTCCACAAGTGAACTACCTTACTCAAGCTCAGCCTGTACAGACCCCGATCGTGAATCAGAATATACCTGAACCATCTGTTGTTCGAGGTGGACCTTCATCTTCTTCTGATTCTTCAGATTATCAGAGTTTTGCCTTCCCTATGCCAGACTTCCAAGGGGCAATCCCTCTTGTGAAAACCAAGGATCCACAAGCTATTGATCCTGCTGAAAGGTTTCGTGTGTTGGACGAGCGACTCAAAGCCTTAGCGGATCCTGATGCCTTCGGTTTTGATGCTCTAACCCTGTGTTTGGTGCCTGGTCTTGTCATTCCTCCAGATTTCAAAACTCCGAAGTTCGAGAAATACACTGGTGTCAGTTGCCCGAAGCGTCATTTGGTGATGTTCTGTAGAAAAATGACTTCTCATGCCTGCAATGATAAGGTGATGATTCACTGTTTTCACGACAGTTTAAGTGAGGCATCTTTAAGTTGGTACATGGATTTGGAAAGCAGTCATATCCGATCTTGGAATGATTTATCCAGAGCTTTCGTAAAGCAATACCAGTACAATATGGACGTGGCGCCCAATCGCACGCACTTGTAGAGCCTGTCCCAGAGGAGTGGTGAACCTTTCAGAGAATATGCACAACGGTGGAGAGAATTGGCAGCCCAAGTGCAACCACCACTTTCAGACAGAGAATTAATTGACCTGTTCGTGGGCACCTTGCAGGGTCCATACTTGGAAAGATTGAGTAGCATTGGGATGACAAGCTTCTCTGATTTGATGATAATTGGAGTACGCATTGAGAGCTTGCTCAAAAGTGGAAAGATCCAGGACTTTTCGAATATCCCAGCTAGTGAAGGTGAGTCTGTTGTTAGCTCCCAAGAGGAAGAATGGGATGACGTCAGTGCAGTCAGGGCAAATATCGAATATTCTAGACCAACATCCTCTCGGAGATCATCTTTTCCTGAATCTGATTACTCTTACGGGCATTCGGCAATGCTCAGAACACCGTGTCAGAAACCCTGGGCTCCTCCTCGTCCAAATCTGCAAGCTCATGGTCGAAGACCTCAGAATCAACTTCAGAGCCAGCCTAGGCCTCGTAACAATCTGGAAAGAAGGATTGCTCCTCTTCATCCAGTCCCCATGGCATACAGTGAACTCTTGCCACATCTAGTTCAGAGCTCTTTGGTGGTTCCTAAGCCTCTCAAGCCGCTACCAGGGCCGTACCCCCCAGGGTACAATCCTCATGAGCAGTGCGGGTATCATGGTGGATCAATGGGGCATTCAACTGAAGATTGCAAAGCTTTTCAAGCCAAAGTACAACAATTGATCGACAAGGGCTACATCTCCTTTCCAGAAGGAAGCTTGGTTGTGCACGTCAACCTCTCGCCTGATTGAGTTCAAAGACTTCGGAAGAAGCGTCTCCTGATTCAGTGGCTCGGACAAATTGTCATCAGAGTTGGTGATCACTGTATCCTTTTATCATTTGCATTGTAGTTTCTTTCCTGTTAGCAGCTACTTGTCTTTTAAGCATTGTTATTTTAAATGGTAATGTTAATGTAGTGATCTTGCACTTTTGAATCAATTATGTCGCATTCGCTCATTTTTCTTTACTTGCATTGAAAAACGGAAAAACAAAAAAAATTGCATCCATATACCTCCCATTTATTTCACTGTTGTTTAGCAGGTTTGAGGGAGGATGATGACAACTGAATACCCATAATTGTTCAAGGTATGCTTTCAGGGTAGAACCTGCTGACGATGTACAGGCATTGTTTCAATTCCCAAACACCGGAGATATAAGGGAGATAAACCCTCGTCAACCCCTTTGAGCCTTGAAGTAGGAGTTTCTTTTCTAAACGAAAAAACCCTCACATTCAACCCAGGGCAGGGTAGTTATCAGTTAATTTGACCGAGCGTTCAAATTTCCAAAGGAGTGTGCATCCGAGGATCCATTACCTTTATTCATTACACCTCAAGAGGTCAAGGGACATGAAACCACAATGGTTATCCCTCACCAACAAAGGAATGAGGCAGTCAACCCTTTCAGCAAGTCATGACAAACCTGTGTCACACGATTTGTTCAACAAAAATCAAAAGGAAAAAAAAAGAAATAAAGCCCGCTAAGTCGAAAAAATGTGTGAAAACATATGACTTAGGCAAAAGTTAGGGCATCCCGCTGGACTTCAAAATCGAAAGATTCAGTCCAGGCAAAAGTTAGGGAATAAAAAATCTGGAAAAAAAATATATTCCATGAGAACAAAGTCGTGTGACCAGGCACAAAGTCAGAATGGGCGACTGTTACTCCAAGAAACCTCATTGGTGCGTAAACCATCAACGTCATTGGTTCCTCAATCATTACAAAACCCTTGTGAGAGGCGAGCGCTTAAGTCGAATTAGCTGAACATAGGACTGGAGAACATCAAGGAGAACGGGTGGGCACAGATAAACTTTGAGCCATAAATCTTTCCTTCTAAAAACCGTGAACCAGACCACGTCATAACCCTTGAAAGTCCTAATTGAATCAGGTTCAATTCTGAAAGCATACTACGACGAGGTTGCGTAAACTGACTCCTAACGATTTGCTAACTCAACACTACGTTTGGACTAATCGTCCATTCGTCACACACGGTCACAGCATCAAAGTGAATAAATTTTCAAAAAAAAAAAACTTGCATGTGTACTGCATTAAAATTACCATTTGTGAATGTACAGTTTTAATTGCAAGTTAGTTTGTGACACCCGGGAAGTTCCTACAAAGGACAATCAGAGGAAAACTTGATTATTCAACAATGATGACCAGAAGCAAGCGCATCGTGTAGGCCTATGAATCAGGGGCATGTTATCCAGTGGTTTTGTTGACCAAGGAATCTGTCAGGGTAAAGAGAGTTCCCAAGCATCAGTTGATCGAGGAACGTCATTCAAAGTCAGTTGATCAGAGCTGAATCTGCCAAACAGGGGCAGGCCACCCGAAATTCCTGTTGTCCAAGGATGAAATCTTCCAATGCCTAGTCAGAGTGAGTTAAGTCGCTTCCACGCTCATACCGGGGCAGAATAATTCCAGAGCTCGCTAAGTGCAACTCTCCTCGAGAGGACATCCAAGTCCGCCATGCCAAGAATTGGATAATTAGTGTTGGTCTGTTCAGAGACTCACCCAACAGGGGCAAACTTTAGCTATGCAGAGCAAGTATATCAGTAATCTCAGAGTTCAAGACGAGTGTCAGGAAATCATGCTACCCACCGTCGCCTTTGTCACCCTTCTCAACCAGAAGCCTTGCCACTAAGACCTTTCTTCCCACCTCGGGAGTTTTTCTAGCCTTTCATAATCATGGCATAAATCATTTGCATACGTTATTCATGTCGCATATAGAGCATGTGCATCATAATTGCATTGAGCATAACTCCCCATAAACATCAGTCTCATCCAGAGGGCCTCGTCCCCCAAACCGTTCAAAGTCCAGTTCTCGTCTGGCAAACCGTTCAAAGTCCAGTTCTCGTCTGGAAAACCAACTTCAAATACCAGTTCTCGTCTGGTAGGCGAATCTTTTAACCAGTTCTCGTCTGGTCACCTTTTCATTCAACCCATTGAACGCCAGTTCTCGTCTGGTAGTCATTCTTTTTTCAGAGTCAATTCTCGTTTGACAATGAACCCAAGGAGTCAGTTCTCGTCTGACGACCTATTCTTTGCCCATCAGTTCTTGTCTGTTGGCCTACCTTTAATAAACCAGTTCTCGTCTGGTAATTCACCTTCAAAAGTCCAATTGCTTGGCAACCAAACAAAATATATATCTATCAACCTGGCCCTAGCGCCCAACCATCCTTGTTTCATATCTTTGGTTATGAGCATACGTCTGCTTTGTACATCATTTGCATTGCATCTTCATACCGCATGGTTTCTGTTTTAGCTCTGATGTGGGGTAAGAATCGTTTCAAGACGTAATCTAGGGCAGTTATCTCAAGACTTGTTGAATTTCTGCGAGAGTTTGAAGACACTGGGGCAATTCTGGATGCCAAGTCTTCTGTAAAATCCTCTGAAGACAATCTTTTTATGGATGGTGCAGTATGGTATAATTAAGGAGTTAAGGGAATGATAGTTCACTCAGGATGATCAGTAATGCTTTTGTTGAGCTCATAAGTTTGAAGCACTGTGTTAATTCTCAGGGAATGTCTGGTATTTATTTTACCAGCAGGGCATTGGAAGTTTATTTCTTCCCCGAGCATAAAGATCTTCTTTCAGCCGACAAGGTTTGTTCGTGAGGATTTGGTTATTCTCATTCAGTCAAACTCCAATTTTCATTGGCATATCTTCCCAACACAGCTGTTATGCTATACCTGGGGCATGTAAGCTTCATCCCAGTAAGATGGAAAATCAGCACTCACTCAAGTCTTAGCACCCAAAGTGCTTTCTCCCCAGCTGAGTTACCACCTGTTGCTTCTCCCAGCCGAAGTTCCAATCATTCTTCCTCAGCAGAATACAAAAACCAGGGAACCATCTCCCCACAGAGTTTCAGCCTCTATCCAAGAGAACAACGCATGAAGGGATCACAACAGAGTGAAGAAAGCTTCTACAAACCCCAGTTGGGTCTCTCATTTACAAGGATATGTCTATCAGTGACCTATATCCCCAAGCAGATGCATCTCATCAGATCTATCAATGATCTCATCCCCAGCTGGGATGTCCATTTTGAGCAGATCGACCAGAGATCTTCACAGCAACGGGATCCGAATCCCGGTTTGGTACCTTTGCATAATCATAGCATTCGCATCATATTCACCTACAAAGCGTAGCATTCCGTCCAATACGGAGCATTACGGCAAAAATCAAACATATTGCATAATCATAAGTCATGGCCTGAATCAAACACTTGTAAATATTGACAGTCCATCAACAATACACAAAAATCCCCAACGGGTTCCCCCCCAGCAAAAGCAGTTGCCTCACATTCACAAAACACCATCATATACTCCTTTTGACACCCGTCCGTGTCATTCTTCCCCAGTAAAGTCGCCTGAACACTCTTTACAAACAAGATCACTCACATTACAGATACTCCTTGTGGCACTCGTCCGTGTCATATCCCCAACAAAAAGCCAAAGCATCCCCTTTGCACTCATAGATACTTTCATATATACAATTCCTTGACACCCGTCCGTGTCATATCCCCAGCATGGTCGCCTGAAACTTTTGCAACCCATATACTTTGTTTATACTATACTTTTCTCCCTTTTGACACTCGTCTGTGTCACTCTCCCTAGCAGATAGACACTCATCTATACATTACAGATACTCGTCCGTGTCCTGTATACACCATTTATATCCCCACAGATTCGACACTCGTCCGTGTCCTTTGTTAACCAGTTGGTACTCGTCCGTACCATCATCTTAGAACATGCGTCAAGCGTTTGTTTCTACAAGATACTCGTCCGTATCTTAGTCTTAAGGATGCTCGTCCGCATCTTTAATCCATACACTGTGTCAAACACTCTTGTCTTCTCGGTTATAGACACTCGTTTGTGTCTACTATTCCCCAGAAGAGTCCCTTCAGATTCAACACTCGTCCGTGTTCCTTGTTAACCAGATGATACTCGTCCGTATCATCATCTCTGAACACGTGTCAGTATTTGTTTCTACCCGATACTCGTCCGTATCGTAGTCTTAAGGATGCTCGTCCGCATCTTTAATCAATACACAAACATCTAAACACTTATACCTTTTGTTTCTTGGATGTAAACACTCGTCCGTGTTTACTATTCCCCAGCATAGCAAATTTTCCTTTTTTATCTGACATTCGTCCTATGTCATGATAAACCCTGAGAGCAGCCGTACCCTGCTAGGTGGTCGTCCTCCACCTCTTGATGGTCGTCCTCCATTATGCTCATCCGATGGCCGTCCCCATCGTTGATTTTAGCAGCCGTACCCTGCTAGGTGGTCGTCCTCCACCTATGATGATCGTCCTTCATCATTTTATCCAATGGCCGTCCCCATTGTTGTTTTTTGGTTATCTGACATTCGTCCTATGTCTTGACAAACCTTGAGAGCAGCCGTCCCCTGCTAGGTGGTCGTCCTCCACCTCTTGATGGTCGTCCTCCATCATGCTCGTCCGATGGCCGTCCCCATCGTTGACCTTTTCTATCCGGCATTCGTCCTATGTCGCGATATTTTCGGCAGCCGTACCCTGCCAGGTGATCGTCCTTCACCTTAGATGACCGTCCCTCATCTTATCCCCAACAGAGCAGCCGTCCCCTGCTAGGTGATCGTCCTTCACCTTTGATGACCGTACCTCATCATCTGTTTATTTCATTTATTCTTTAACCCGATGGCCGTCCCCGTCGTGGTCCCTTTTCCTTTTCTTTTTAGCCCGATGGCCGTCCCCATCGTTGGTTACTTTACTTTATGAACTTGATGGCCGTCCCCGTCATGTTTCACCAATCCCCAGAGAATCTTACAACTTTATCTTGATGGCCGTCCCCATCATAATACCTTTTTATCCCCAGCATGTCGGCCGTCCCCGTCATCGCTTTACTTCACACACTTTTCCCAGCATGTCGGCCGTCCCCGTCATTGCTCTTTACCCAGCAGTCGTCCTCTGCTCGACGGTCGTCCTCCGTCGCCCACACTTTACAATATACTTTATTTTCTTTTACAATCTATATCCCTTTTCTTCTTCATTCTGTGAGTGCAAATTTTGGACTGTCTTTGATATTCAACCACAAGTTATCTTGTTTGCCTGTTAAGCCGTCGCTTACAACCTGCACAGCTAACTCATGCTTGAATAGGGGCAGCTGTAAACACCCGAAATTTTCCCTCTGGCTTTTGTATCTTTTTCTGCTTCTCGTTTGCATGTCACACGCATTTTTGCATACCATTTGCATAAG
This sequence comes from Lathyrus aphaca, assembly GCA_963966055.1. Lineage (NCBI taxonomy): Eukaryota > Viridiplantae > Streptophyta > Magnoliopsida > Fabales > Fabaceae > Lathyrus > Lathyrus aphaca. The sequence goes on from OZ014519.1 coordinate 643,715,729, forward strand.
CTCAAAAGACATGGGATCACATTTTCTGAAGAATTCGGGTTTCACGTTTTTATCTGCGGATTATCAGAGAATTCAAAGTTTCAGCTATACAGCCATCAGTGGCATCATCCTCATATTGCTTTTGTCACTGAATTAGGGTTTATTTCCCTGGGTAATGGTATTCATGGATTTCACGTCTGCAATGGTTATTCACCATTTCATTTGGCTCGTCATCATGGATTTCTGCTTCATCAGGGCTATTTCTCAGGCGGTGAGTGCTCAAAGTCAGGTTGTGGCGGGATGAGTTTGTCAGGTCATCAAGTTAGTTTATGAGAAGTTTTGAACCAATTTGTCTTGTCGTTTGTTCATTAGCGGTCCATCTATGGATTTATTTTCCCGGAGATTGATTTTGACGGATTTAAGGTGATTCAAGACTTATTTGGCCACGAATTCAGAGGATGATTAGCTCAGATGGTTGTTTGCTTCGGTTACGAATTGTTCAGTTGTTAGTGTGCTTCATTGCTTTTACCAGAAGTGTGTGGAATAGTGCAAGTGGTTTCGTGGTTGTGTGCATGTTGGTGGTTGTCGGTCCATTCCATAGAAGATCAATTCATACCCATTTCTTTCTTACCCATTTCTCAAGTTCATCCATTATCCGAATTTTCTCATTATTCATATTCCAATAACCATTACCTTTATTTTCTGATATCCATAAATTCATCTTATCCATACGATATCCATATACCATTTTTTTTTCCTAACCCATTTTCCTAACCATTTCACATACCCAATCTCATTTATAAAATCCATTTATTTGTCCATATTAAAAGAACTTTAAACATTTTTGTCCAAATATCCATCTAAATATCCATTAACCTTTTTCTCTTTATCCATTTTTATACCAATTTCCATCTTTTAATATTCATTTTTTATCTTCCATTTTTATTATTAATTCCATTTATCCACATTAAACTATATTCATATTTTCTAAATACATTCTCATTTTTTTCCAATTACCTAATTATCATTCTATTCACCTCTATCCAAATTCATTAACCATTCATAAAGTCCATTTATTTTTTCACTCACTCTTTTTTTTTATTATTTGTCACACCTTCACTATAATATTCTTCAACTTTCTCACAAAATAAATCCAAGCCCATATCATTTTTTTGGTGAGCCCATTATCCAAGGAAAAAATGTTTGACCTAGGTATAAGTAACAAAGTTTTGATCCCAAGACAACAGGAAAAAAGAAACCGCCGCTTTTTCTCAATCCCAAATCTCTCTCTCTTTTTCTAAGAAAACTTGGTCTGCAATTTTCTTTTGATACCAACCCACATTTTATTTCCAACCTTCATCAATATCACTTGCATACTAGCCACTTTCCTTTTTTTCTCAGTCTTTTTTTACAAAATTCCCAACATAACAACAGCACACACAACCAACACACCAAAAAACGCTCACGAAATTCCGCAGTGTGATTAACAAACACATCAACAAAAGCTCACACATTTTTTCCACAAAATTTTCACACAAAAGAAATTCATGTGCTCTCACCACCAATTCAAGACCCATACACTCGGATAACAATTGTTCACTCTTACATTCACTCACAAAAAGATTCCACATACACACCATACTCACAGCCAACGTTCACACAAAAAAGGCAACAACTCACAACACGCGAAAACGATCTTCTCTTCTTTTTCTCGCAAACACTTCCGCAGGGTAAAGCACCAAATAGAACAATCACCAACACCTACAAACTCTCTCTACTCTCTCTCTAGACTCTTCCATGGACACTCTCAACTTCTTGAAGTTCTGGAAAACCAATACTACAACAACAACAACCTCAAACATCACTGTTCCTCATCTTGTTGTAGAAACCGACACTGAATCAGACGAAGACGACTCCTTCTTTGATCTAGAACTCACCATCAATGATTTCAACAGCAATGAAAACAACAAAACCAACGAAACTGAAGTTAATGTTCCACATAAAACCACTGTTCCTCTCTCTCCAAACGAACCCATTTCCAAAAGAAAAGTGCTTCCGATTGAACCTACTACAAAACCTCAATCACCCATTTCGCTTCTAAGATCAGCACCGAGTTTCAGAATCTTCACGTTCAGAAAACAAAGAAGAATCCCTTCTGGAAAAAAACAAACAGAAGAAGGAGGGTGATTAGAAAGCATCGAAATCAAAAGCAAGACCAACAGAGATTATAACAGGATCTGAATAAGAAGAAATCGTAACTTGAGAGAGCATCTGAGGCATATTGAGCCGCGATTTGCCGAAGAAGAAGAAGAACCGTCGCGAGACTGACGGATACCCGCGGAATCGCACAAACAAGGGAGGATCGTCCGAAATCCGAAAGCTGATTGTCGGAGATGTCGCGCGAGGTGAATCGTCGTTGGTGTTCTTGAAGAGAAATTGACGGCGAGACTCGAGCGAAGCAAGGGACGAAGGGGCTTGTGCCGAGGTCGTCACGGCGAAACAAGGATGACGGAAGACTGAGTTCGTTTGCGGCGAAATTTCTTTTGTTGACATTGATTAGGAGACGCGGTGAAGCCCTCCGACGCCGGCGGCCGCATGCAACCATTGAGGTTTAGTCTTTGTTGAGTTTGAGACAAGAGGGAGGAACTGTTTTGAGGATGGGATCGTTCCTGTGAATGACGAAGACTGATTTAGGGATTGTGTTCATTTGTTCCGTTGACCTTTCTTTTATTTTTTAAAGCAAATCTTTTATTGTTTTTTATATTTTATTTTGTTACTAATACATATTCTGTTTGTGATCAGGTTGGGCTTAGCCCACTATTTTTCATACTCCCACCCCAGTTCATGCGCACAGCCCCCCTCTCCCTTGTCCCTTGTTCTCCTGTTATTTATTTTAGTTTTAAGTAGTTCTTTTCATCATATTATTTAATAAATTTGTTAGTTTTTTTCAGAATTTCTATTAATAGTTATTTAGTTTTAAATAAGTTTTAGTTTAGAATTTTATTAGTTTCGTTTAATTTCATTGTTAAGGTTATTATAGTTTGGTTTAATTAATTTTGTGACTAGAATTCTTAATATAATTTTGTTGAACTTAATATTTAATTTTTAATATAACTTAGATTTAATTTCTCCCAATTTATTTTGTTTAACTAAATAGTTTTCTTAATCTTGGTTTTAGTTTGTGTTTGATGTTTTGTAGGTCTCTTGTTTGATTTCGTTGATGAACGATAAAGCGTGGCGATGACCTTGTGACCATTTGTTTTCATAATTTTGTTCGGGAGATTGAAATCTCTAATGAAATTCGCACTTAACTGTTGAATCTGCTTTAGACTTAAAACTTCTTGAATTTCTTCTTGCACATATTGAAGAGGCAACGGACCGTCTCCGTTAGGTAACACTAAGGCCCGATTTTAATTATCGCATGCTGTTGCATCTGGAAGTCCTACTGGTGTAGGCTCTGTTTGTGCATTGACCGACTTTTTCATATCGCATTCTCATCTCCTTATCTTATTCATTACTCATCTTATCTCCATTTCGCATTCTCATTTCTTATGCATCTTATTTCTTATTCATCTTCCTCCATCCTCATCTTTTATTCTTGTATTGCTTGAGGTGTGCTTAGGCCACCATGGAGCTTCTCCTCTCATCTTCTTCTTTTCTTCTCCTTCATTAGGATAGTGAGCCTCACAAACCCTAGGGCTTCCAAGCACGATAACAATTAGGATTGATTAGTTCTCCCCTCATAGTTTTTACCTTTGTGTCTCTCTTTGAGTCTTCTCTTCTCACCTCATAATCAGGGACTAAACCCTAAAGGCTTTAAGGCTTTGTGATTAAGCTTATGCCTGCATCCTTCTATTAGGATGGAGTGTATAACTTTAATCCTAAGTGTTAAACCCTTAATGTGTTTAAATCTCTTAATCAATTCACCTAATAATCATCAAGACATCACACTTGTAACTTGGGCCTTGCATTAGGGTTCTAATTCTTCCTTAAGTGGTTAAGAAGGACTAACCCTAGTGTTAATGGACAAGTCCCCCTCAAGTTGTCTTAAAAATCATAAAAATCACTTCATCATCATATCATTAACTAAAATCCACTTAATAAAGGCTCTGTTTTGTCATGAAGTTAATCCCTAATCATGGATTAAGTTGAGGAGCTTTCCTCAGCTTAAACTTTCTCATCTATTATCCTTCTATTAGGATGGTGTAATGAGTCTGTTTAATCCCTGATTATGGCTTAGCCTCATTACTTAACACTAAACAAAAACACCAAAAACATCTAATTAATCACAAGTAGGTTAATGATCTTAATCCTACATCATGGTGATTAAGTGTGAGAATCTGACTTCACACTTAAGGTAATTCTCATTACCCCTAATCAGAGGGAAGATGTGATGAGTTTACTAAATCCATTGGTTTAGGCTTAAGCTCATTAACTTACGACAAACTCTCAAAAGCAATAAAAGACTGAAAACTCAAAAACAAACAATAATCGTCTCCTCCGGGATTCTTTTCTCATCTCATTCACTCACAACCGAGAACTTGCTTCTTCCGTCTAATGCAAGACAGTCAGCACCTGAGCCAGACAGGTCATACACTTGAGCATTGACAAGCAAGCAGTTCACAAGTCAATTCATCTTTCAGTCTCTTTGGGTCGAACTACGGTGTTCTGACTTCCTCATTGCACGAGAGGATACGTAGGCATAACTTAACAGTTATCGAACAAAAGTCTCTGTATATTCCCCCTCCTTCCAGCTTCATTCTTTCAGCCTCATGATCTTGGGCATTTCACTCCTGTTCTTACACTGACACTGTATATATCACACTTCACTTCTCTTACACTGACACCTGTACATCTTTTCAGTTCTTTTATACACAGATTGCACTGACACTACCCCTTTAAAACACAAATCTTTTAAGCGTGGATCCCGTCGAGTACGACGGACAATCTGGGTGCTAATACCTTCCCAGGTTGTAACCAACCCCCTTTCTCAGTCTCTCTGGTTCACAAACCGTCTTATCCGTATCTTTCTAGGTCTATGCAGCATTGCCTTTCCTCCGGGATAAAAATGCCTAGCTGGCGACTCTATTCATCTCCAGTGAGTTCACGGCTGTGTGTTCTCATTGTCCCTCTCGCCGACCGTTCGCGTCTGTACCTTCATCTGACCCTGTGTCACTTGTCGGGAGCGACAGTAGGTACCAATCTGATCCCGTTGATGCTCACTGGGTAGCTGTCAAGAATATCCTTAAGTACTTGAGAAGGACTAAGGATTCATTCTTGATATATGGAGGTCAGGAAGAGCTTGATGTAATTGGTTACACTGATGCTAGCTTCCAGACAGATAAGGATGATTTTAGATCACAATCTGGTTATGTGTTCTGTCTCAATGGTGGCGCTGTGAGCTGGAAAAGTTCAAAGCAGGAAACAGTTGCTGATTCTACAACTGAGGCCGAGTACATTGCTGCCTCAAATGCAGCAAAGGAAGCTGTTTGGATCAGGAAGTTCATTAGTGAACTTGGCATAGTCCCTAGCATTGTGGATCCCATTGGTTTATATTGTGATAACAATGGTGCTATCGCACAAGCTAAGGAGCCTAGATCTCACCAACGATCCAAACACATACTTAGGCGTTATCACCTCATTCGAGAGATAATCGATCGAGGAGATGTAAAGATATGCAGAGTACCTACACTTGACAATATCGCTGACCCATTAACAAAGCCTCTTGCGCAACATAAGCATGATGGTCATACTAGATCTATGGGTATTAAGGGTATGCCTGATTGGCTCTAGTGCTAGTGGGAGATTGTTGGTGTAAGCCCTAGAGGCCAATACTTTTTGGTACTTGTATCGGATTATTCGTTTAATAATAAAAGGCATTTCTTTATTATGTTTGTCTTTCAGAATAATAAAGTCCCTAGAATAGTTAGTCTGTTTAATGAAATGTTAAGTGTGACTTAATCATGAGATCCCATTAAACATAAAGACATTATTCTTAAAATATCCGTAGTCAAGCTTTATTGCAAAGTGGGATAACATTAAAGCATTGAGACTATTATGAAGATAGACTGATGATCACATCTCATGGATCATGGATAAAGAGTTATCAAGTCTTGACATAGGTATAAATATTAGGAGTAATATTTATACCGGATTGACCCGCTATGAGAATACTACATAGTATGTTATGCAAAGTGTCATAAGTTATTCTCATGGTGATAATAGTGTATTACCACCCTTCGACCTGAAACCACTATGGACCCTAGATGTAGAGTCGGGTGCTTTATTGCTGATCAAACATTATCCGTAACTGGATGATCATAAAGACAGTTGATGGGCACTCCATGAAGCATGCTGAGGGACATGAGTGTCCTAGATGGAATTTGCCAATCCTGCATAACAGGAGAAATGTCTAAGGGCCCAATATTGAACTGGACAAGGATGACACAATGTATGCCTTGTGTTCAATATAGACATAGGGGCAAAAGGGTAATTGTACAAACATATATTATCACGAAAAAGGTTTTGTCAGATCACATGACATTTTCGTGACTTGGGTAGCAGTGATGTGTTGCTAGATACCGCTCACTGTTTATTATGTTAAATATATAATTTAATATAATTACCAACGTTACGAAATCCTACAGGGTCACACACATAAGGACAGTTTGATGAGAGATAGAGAAATCAAAGGAACACCGTAAGGTACGGTGCACTTAAGTGAAAATAGAAATTAGGATAATATAATAATAATTATTGTTATTTTATAATGGTTATAAAATAATAATAAAATAAATATATTTATTATAATAATAGTTATTATAATAATATATAATATTATTATGGATCATGTGAATTGGGCTTTTAGCCCGCAGCCCACAAGAGAGTCTATAAAAGGAACCTTTGTGATGAAGCTTTCACTTGATGCAATTTCGTTTTTGATTCTCTTTTCTCACTCAAATAATTCCGTTCGTAAGCAGCTAGCACTGTGACCGGAAGCTGTTCGTGTGGACTGAGTAGAGGCGTTGCACTTCATCAACGCTTGTGATCGCTGCATCAAAGATCTGAATCGCCACAAAGAGGTAACGATTCTATCACTGACCATGCTCATTCGTAAGGATCACTAAAGGAAATTTTGTTTTTCCGCTGCGTTTAGATCGCAATTTTCCTTCAGTCTCCGTGGAGGTGACCGACCGCGATTCCGGATGGAAGATTCGTCGTGGTGGCCTTTATCTTTCTTTCTTCGGGGGGAAAGGATGCGTTGGCCCCGGTGCCTTTTGGGTGATCGAGATGATCGATGACCGGTTTCTTCGAGACGGACTATCTTCGCACCGTGTGCCAGGAGCAGGAGATGGATCTGATTGATTGTTTCAACCAATGCGGCGAAGTCTGATCTGGTGGACGCGGCCACAGAAGGTATGATTTCTGGTTGGGTCTCGAGCGGCAGGTCGCGCTCGGGAGATGGTGAAGCTGTCTTTCCGTCTTGGCGATCCTAGACGGTTTCTTCGTGTGAGGGGGTGAAAAAGTTGCTCCCCCGTTGAGTAATGAGGACACCATCAACAGTACGGGCTTCGCACGGTATGTCGTTAGCGGCCATGGATCTTTATGAATAGTAACTTTGGTTCTTGAAGTTCTTTGGTGAAGAAGAACAGGGAAGTTTGTTTCTCACAGACGGCGCCACCTGTTCGTATCTGGAGATCAGGATCCGATGTGACCGCGTCGAACGTGGATGAGCACAGTTGATGATGGAGAAATTGAGGGGGGTGTACCTGCAAAGGCACTCCGATGCTAAAGTAAGATGATGAGCAATGAGTGTGCAAGTACAATATTTTAGGTCAAGATTGAATACCTGACCCTCTCAAATGAGAGGGTTTATATACTGGTCCAAGTGGGTGTTTATTGGCCCAAATTGTTTGGTGCGGATCACGGATCCCGCAATAATCGATGGTGGTTAGGAACTAGCCGTTAGGGCAAGAAAAAACCTGCTCGACTTGCCCTAGGTCGAATGACTTTAATGCCGAGCGAGGGACCTGTCGAGCAGTCGATTCTCGTGGTTCCGAGCATAGTTGGGTTTATTAGGCCGTTGGGCCGCGAGATAGATATGGCCCAATTCTATGGGTTGGTCCAGTCCGGAACACATACCTTTTGCTGATCAAACCAGCTCCTCTCATCTCACCACTAATGTCATCCATAAGTAACTTGACAAACCAGCTCCAAGAGTCCTTGGTCAAAATTTAAATTCGAAATCATTACATTTGAAAACCATATACAGAAAACAAAATCAAGCATAAACCCTAATTCCCAAATTGAAATACACATATATAGAAAACAAATTTAGGCATGAACCATAATTCCCAAATTGAAATCAAACTTAACACCTCCAATTATAATTTATTTGAAATCAGTAAATCTTAATAACTCATGTCTAATAAATTTAACAAACAATTTTGTATTCACCTTAGCAGATGTGTCTTCAATTTCGTATTTAGTTCATGTTCAGTTCATATCACCAATAATCTGTAAATCGCGTTCTGCCATTGTTGTGCGCATTCATGTCTTCACCCAAACGCCATACAAATAAAATGCCGTACAATCTGAATCTGAGGTTGTTATTTGAAAGGTTTTGACTATGATTGAGAATGATCTGGAGTGTGGTGCGAGGTTGCTATTAGAGAGAGTCATGTTGGGAGAACCTGTGAGGTGGTGTTTGGAGTGGTTCGGTAATGGTGGTTTGAAGGTGGAAAAATGAAGATCGAAGAAGAAGAACAAAAAGAATAAATCATTTTGTTTTTTAATTTGCAGATTATATAATTTAATTTTAAATAAATATTATATTTAAATTTATAAATTATTACATAATTTAATGAAGGACATCCAATAAATATAAGTTTTAAATAAAAAGAGATTCACTATAAATGTGCTGCACTATAACGCTGATTCGGCTTTCGGCTTTGATTAAATTAGAGTTTATTTTTTATTGATCATATTAATGACTTCACCAAAAAAAGTCATTTTAATGACTTCACCCACGAAGCTTCGTAGATCCAACCCTTTTTTGCAATATTCTTAATCTTTATCTTGTATTTGAGTGTGCCTCTCTCTTTCTTTCTTTCTTTTTTATAGTCTTTGTTTTTTATAAGCAAAATACTACAACTATGCCTCTCTCTGTTATAGTTTAGTGCATTATTCTGTATTTATAAAAAAAAAATCCATTTCAAGTAGCTACAAACAAGGATATATATGACGTTACAATCAACCAAAAACATATGATAGATAGATATGATGTTATTATCTCTTCAAATGACTGATCATTCTTATCTCTACCAGATTAGGATTTGAAATTCATTGCTAGCCAGTGAACATTTCTATCAGATGTCAGTTCAAGAAAAATAATTAGTAACGAAAAATAACAACAATCAAATCTGCCACGTCCTCCATGCAATATCTTAACATTTTCAACTGAAAGTATAGGTTTGAGTTTATATTTTTTTTTTTCAAACAAAAAAAAGTTGATACAATTTGGTTCAAATTGCGGAATCTTTACGTAATTCATAAAAATTATAACTTTTTTGAGGTTGTGTAATCTTTTGTATGAAATAAATTATTTAATATTTATGGAAGAAACAAATGTTACTCCTTTTGGTATTACCGAACATTGTGATTGTTATTTTCTGCTTCTTTTTTTCTCAATCATGATGTTTTGATTATTTGGTAATACTCTTTTTTCATTATTCAATTTAAAAAAGTAGTATCCTAATATAAAAATTGCTGCAAAACTATTGGAAGTCCTTAATAATTCAAATGCTTGATAGAAGCTTTAAAAAGCACTGCAGTGAAAACAACTTATTGGATAAGTTGTTTTGGAAATAAGTTGTTTTTTACAATTCTGTTTTTTTCTGTTATTCTTGGGCCTGTTTGTGGCTCCAATTTGTACCCTATAAATAGACATTGTATGTCATAGTTGAATGGTTAATGCCATATGATTCAATTCTCTCAATCTTTCTCTATTTCTCTATCTCTCTATTCACATAATCATCTTCATCTTTCCCAAACACACTGTTTTTCACCACTCCATTTCTGGTTTTTTCCAACATTTGGCATCAAGAGCTCCGGTTATTGATCCTAATTCGCTGCAATAATGGCTACTGTTTCTAATGATCGAATTCCCACCAATCTCCCAATTCTTGATTCGAAAAACTACGACAAATGGGCGAAGCAAATGAAGGTTTTGTTCGGCTATCAAGACGTTCTTGCGGTGATCAAAGATGGTGTTACGTCTCTCGTCGAAGGAGCTACGGATGCTCAAAAGGCTACGTTCAAAGAAGAGAAGAAGAAGGATTACAAAGCGTTGTTCTTGATCCATTCTTGTGTCGATGGTGACAATTTTGAAAAAGTAGGTGATTGCGATTCCGCAAAGCAAGCGTGGGAGATTCTTGAGAAGGCTTATGCAGGGGCTGCCAAAGCCAAAGTGGTGAGGTTACAAACTCATAAGCGACAGTTCGAGTTAATGCAAATGGAGGACAAGAAGTCGATAAACGATTATGTGACGTGTATTACGCGTGTGGTGAATCAAATCAAGTCGTGCGGGGAAACTACGGTAGAACAGAATGTTGTGTCGAAGATCTTGCGTTCTTTAACGCCAAGATTCGACAACATTGTCGTTGCGCTTGAAGAATCGAAGGATTTATCGTTGTTGTCGAAGGAGGAGCTTCAAAGCTCACTAGAAGCTCATGAACAACGAATGGATGAGAGGGGAAAAGATAAAGCGAAGTCGGAAATAGTGTTGCAAGCGCGACTTCATGATAAGAGTAAACGATCGGAGAGGAAAGGGCATCCGAGAGGGAAGTCCAATTTCCAAAATTTTGGTGGTAGAGACTCACAAAATTCAAAGGGGCAAAAAGGTGAGGGAAGCTCCAAGGAGGGTGATCAAGGAACCCACAAGCCATTCGACAAAAGTAACGTGAAGTGTTACAATTGTCAAAAGCTTGGGCATTTCGCAAAGTATTGCCACGCAAAACGAAGAGAAAATTGTGTGGATGAGGAGAAGGTTGCTAGGGAAGAAGCGAATGATGATAATACGCTTCTTGTGATGATCACGGAAGAGAATTATGGCATGAGAGAAGGGCTGGACAGCAGTGGCAGCAGTGCAGACAATTCTGCAGAAACGCGTTCGGAGAAAAACGCAATGGTAACGATTCGAGATGGAATTCAAAGTAGCGATGAGTGGTACTTGGATTCTGTTTGTTCGACTCATATGACGGGAAGAAAGGATTGGTTTGTCAAGATCAATCAAGCCACGAAGAATAAAGTGAGATTTGCCGATGATACGACGTTATCCGCCGATGGCGTTGGAGATGTCTTGATCGTGAAGAAAGATGGTGGTCGTTCATTAATCAAGGATGTGTTGTACATTCCAGGAATCAAATGTAATCTCTTGAGCATTGGCCAACTACTCGAGAAATATTACATTATTCGCATGGAAAACAAGGTATTGCGCGTTTTGGACCGAAAGGGAGTTTTGGTACTTAAAGCACCGATGGCTGCAAATCGAACTTTCAAGATAGCATTAAAAGTAATGGAGCATCGATGTTTAGCTACAGCGGCAAGTCGTGAGGAGTGGTTATGGCATTACCGTCTTAGTCATCTCAATTTGCGAGACCTCGACGCGTTGCATAGACATGGTATGGTGACCGGGCTGCCAAGAATCGTGGTTCCAGCTGAGTTGTGTGTTGAATGTGTTCAAGGGAAGCAACACAAGAGTGTTTTCAGCAAGGATACAGGTCATATGACCAAGCATCTTCTTGAGGTGGTGTATTCGGACGTGTGTGGGCCGATGCAAGTCAATTCGTATGGAGGTAACCGATACTTTGTCACGTTTATTGATGACTTCAGTAGGAAGCTGTGGATTTATCTAATCAAGAGGAAGGATGAGGTGTTTGATATGTTCAAACGATTTAAATCCATGGTTGAGCGACAAAGTAGTCACAAACTCAAAATTCTCAAAACCGATGGAGGAGGAGAATTTACTTCGAGGGAATTTGGGAGTTATTGTGACGATGAGGGTATTGTGCGTGAGGTTGTACCACCCTATACGCCTCAGCAAAATGGTGTTGCCGAGAGAAAAAATCGGACGATTATGAACATGGTACGTAGCATGTTGAAAGCGAAAAATCTTCCGAAAGAGTTGTGGGGAGAAGCTGTTTCTACAACTGCCTATTTGATAAACAGGTGTCCTACAAAGAAGCTGGACAAGGTTACTCCAGAAGAGGTATGGTGTGGACACAAGCCAAGTTTGAGTCACTTGCGTGTTTTCGGTTCAGTAGCGTTTCGACATATTCCGGGTCAGATTCGAAAGAAATTAGATGACAAGGGTGAAATGATGTTGCTGGTTGGTTATTATCCTACCGGAGGCTACAAGCTGTTTGATATGAGTAACAAGAAGATTGTGATAAGTCGAGATGTGATCGTGGACGAGTTTCGGCAGTTTGACAGCAGAAAATCTGCCATATCAGTTCAAGAAATCGATTTGCCGCAAGATGAAATCAATTTCCTGCAGGAAAATCAGCATTCTGGAGCTGCTGGAATTGGTTCTGGTGAGGTTGAAATCGATTTCATGCAGGAAATTTTGAATTCTCAGCCTGCTGAAGGTGCTGTACAACAACCTTTTGTAACCGAAACAGGTGAATCAAGTAGACGACCAACAAGGCAAAGAGGATTGCCTCAAAGACTTCGGGATTGTGAATTATTCCGAGATAACGAGATCAACAATGAGGGTGATCTTATTCACTTCGCTCTAATGGCCGAATCCGAACCGGTGAATACGGAGGAGGCATTAAGCGATCCAAAGTGGATGTGTGCGATGAAAGAAGAACTGAATTCGATTGAGAAGAATAGTACTTGGATGTTGGTTGATTTACCGAAAGGTAAAAAGGCGATAGGTGTGAAGTGGGTCTACAAAGTGAAAGCGAATCCGAAAGGCGAGATAATCAAGCATAAAGCTCGATTAGTAGCAAAGGGATTTTTGCAAAAGGAAGGGATAGACTTCGATGAAGTGTTTGCTCCAGTTGCAAGGCATGAAACCATTCGGTTAGTTGTTGCGATGGCAAATAACAACAACTGGCCTTTGTATCAAATGGACGTCAAATCTGCGTTTTTGAATGGTCCACTTGATGGGGAGGTATATGTGAGACAGCCACCTGGTTTTGTGATCAAAAATCAAGAGGCAAAGGTCTATAAGTTGAGGAAGGCACTATATGGTTTGAAACAAGCTCCAAGAGCTTGGAACAAACGCATAGATGGATTTCTTAGCGATGTTGGTTTCAAGAAATGCGTATCCGAACATGGAGTTTATGTGAAACCGGATGCAAGTGAGGGAGTAATCATTCTTTGTCTTTATGTGGACGATTTGTTGATTACCGGCAACTGTGAAAAGAAGATTTCAAAGTTCAAAAGAGAGCTTATGAAGGAATTTGAAATGAGTGATCTTGGTATCATGAAATATTTCTTAGGCATAGAGTTCCAAAGGACAAAATTGGGACTGCTCATGCACCAAAGAAGGTATGCCATGGAAATTCTGAAGAGGTGTGATATGGAGCATTGCAATGCTGCCACAACACCAGCCGAGACACGATTACAGTTGTCCAAGAGTGAAGAAGAACAAGATGTGGATCCTACTCAATACCGGAGATTGATAGGATCATTGCGTTACTTGTGCAATACGCGGCCAGATTTGGCGTTTAGTGTCGGTATTGCGAGTAGATTCATGGAGAGGCCGAAGGTATCACACTTGGCAGCAGTTAAGAGGATCCTTAGATATGTGAAAGGTACTCTTGGCTGTGGAATTTTGTTTCCGGCAAGCGACATGGGCAGAAGTTGTGAGTTACTCGGATACACCGATTCCAATTGGTGCGGAGATAAGGATGATCGAAAGTCTACGGCGGGGTATCTCTTTATGTTCGGTAAGGCATCAATCTCTTGGTGTTCGAAAAAGGAACCGGTTGTAGCCCTCTCTTCTTACGAGGCTGAGTATATAGCAGCGTCGATGTGTGCATGCCAAGCTGTGTGGCTGGTGAATCTATGTAAGGAGCTGGACAGCAGTAGAAATGGGGCTGTTTTGCTACTTGTGGACAACATTTCAGCGATAAACCTTGCTAAGAATCCCATAGCACATGGGAGGAGCAAGCATATTGAAATGCGATTCCACTATTTGAGAGAATTGGTGAGCTCCGGACAGTTGCATTTAGGGTACTGCAGAAGCGAAGAACAAGTCACGGACTTGTTAACGAAAGGCGTGACAAGTGATGTGTTCAAGAGACTTGTGAAGAAGTTGAGCATGATGAGTGTGGAGCATTTGAATTAAGGTGGTGTATTGGAAGTCCTTAATAATTCAAATGCTTGATAGAAGCTTTAAAAAGCACTGCAGTGAAAACAGCTTATTGGATAAGTTGTTTTGGAAATAAGTTGTTTTTTACAATTCTGTTTTTTTCTGTTATTCTTGGGCCTGTTTGTGGTTCCAATTTGTACCCTATAAATAGACATTGTATGTCATAGTTGAATGGTTAATGCCATATGATTCAATTCTCTCAATCTTTCTCTATTTCTCTATCTCTCTATTCACATAATCATCTTCATCTTTCCCAAACACACTGTTTTTCACCACTCCATTTCTGGTTTTTTTCCAACAAAAACAACATTTTAAATGATAATTGAGTCTATACAGCAAAAGTTAAAAGTATGGATTCAATGAGTTGGTTCAAAGGGTGAACAAATATAAACTATGTATGTTATTTTATTCTTATTTATTTTATTTTCCATTTTGTACTCTTTATACCGAAGAATATCACAATTCAACCTCCATTTTTCTTATGTTTTTTCTACCTTCAATCAACATCTGAGTCTAATTTTTATAATTAACCGTGTAAAAGTAAAAGATCCTATGAGAAAAATATTTCTAATATAGAAAATCTTCTACCTCATGGTCCTCTAAAGATTCATTTCTTTTTAGCACAGGATATCTCATAAACACAACTCAATCTCTTTCGAGGACTAAAGTCACTTTTAAAGTGAAACCTTTAAAATATATATATACAAAATTAATTTTATGGTTGACCAGAGTTAAACCAAATACCAAAAAATTTAAAAAAATTGAGACTTTATTTGACTCAACATTATGCCGCCATTGTTTGGATCGCCTTACCATTGGACCGGTCCTAAGAGCAAAGGAGATGACGATTCAGCCACAAGAACATGGAAGAGGAGGGTATTGTGGCGCAAAAACTGAACTAGTGCCAGAGGAGATGACGAAATGCCAATGCATAGTGGAGCGACACGATGCTTGTGGACGAAGACGGTGTGGCGCGCTGCCTGATGGATGGCATGGTGCGATGCTTCTCAAGAGATCCAACTTTTGTGTTACTGTCTCAATGGTTCAACAGATGGGAAATGAGAGATTAGAGATTTTAATGTAGGAGAGGAAAAAAGAGGGGAGAGAATGAAAGTTCTTTTAAAAGTGTGTTTGGTTGGATGAAGGTAATGAAGAGATTTTAATGGAAAGTACAGAATTACATTATATTTTCAATTGCAGTATTTAAGATAACGTTAAATAAAAGGACATTTAAGTCCAAATAAATAATTTACAGAGTGTTGAAACTTGTATAAGTAGAATCCATGTTGCTAGAATGTAGATTTGTATCAGACATGTATTCTGCAGTTGCATCTATTAAGATGCTCTCTTCTTCAGTCTCAGCCTCAGGGGTAACATTTTTTTCACCTTGTTGGTAATACTGTTGAATCATCTCCAACTTTTTCCCTTCAAAAACTTGACTTGTGTCAGACACCACTTCTTCAACAACAGATTTTCCTTCAAGCATGCTTACCACTGATGACATGGTTGGCCTGTGCATTGGAGAAACATGAGTGCATAAAAGAGCCACATTGATCATGACCATTATTTCCTCTTTTTTGAAATCTTCACCTAACCTCTCATCAACTAGGTCCATTATATTACCTTCTTCCTTCAAGAGATGCACCCAATCAACAATAGAGAAGCATTCATCCTTAGGCCAACTAATGGTGTTGTGCTTCCCACTAACAATTTCCAAGGCAACAACTCCAAAACTATAAACATCTGCTTTCTCACTCAAATATCCGTGCATTGCATATTCTGGAGCCATGTATCCACTGCAACATTGAAAATTCATATATTAACATATGAAAATATCGATTAAAACCATAATAAGTACAATAAACTAAATTTGACGAGGTACCCTTTTATTCTTTTTCGCCTAACACTACAATTTCACTTAGAAAATGATAAACACCATTAAAAAGAAATTAATTTAAGAAAACTCACTAAGTGCCAGCTACTCTAGTGGTTATATGAGTGTATCCCTCATCTTTAAGCTTGGCCAACCCAAAATCAGATATCTTTGGATTGAGATCTTCATCCAGTAGCACATTAGTAGCCTTGATGTCTCTGTGAACTATCTTTAGTCTCGATTCTTCATGAAGGTAAGCCAAACCTTTAGCAATACCAATGCAAATTCTCTTCCTTGTCGACCAAGCTAGTTTCAATTGATCTTTTCCTTTGGCTTCATTTTAGAAATGTCAGAGAAATTAGGCTCAACATAACCATATGGTTTATAGATAGGCTTTGTATACAATATTATATATTATAAAAATAATGAATGAGCTACAAAACTTGACCGGCAGAAAAAAATTTATTACCAAACAAAGCACATGCAAGGCTATTATTTTCCATGTATTCATATATCAGCAATAATTGATCTCCCTCCATACAACAACCATAGAGCTTAACTAGACAAGGGTGCTGCAAAGCAGAAATCAAGCCAATCTCATTTATAAATTCGCGATTCCCTTGCTTTGATTTAGAAGAAAGCTTCTTAACTGCTAC
Organism: Lathyrus aphaca; assembly: GCA_963966055.1. Lineage (NCBI taxonomy): Eukaryota > Viridiplantae > Streptophyta > Magnoliopsida > Fabales > Fabaceae > Lathyrus > Lathyrus aphaca. The sequence goes on from OZ014519.1 coordinate 643,732,620, forward strand.
TATTGTGCCGTCCGAAAGAACACCCTACAATTCCAGGAATTTATATTGTATCTCTATATATGAGTGAAGTTGTAAAGAAGTAACAACAATAATAGATCTTTCAATTATGATAAAATATAAGTGTACCTTGTAAACTGGACCAAACCCTCCTTCTCCAATCTTAAAGGCTATATCAAAGTTGTTAGTTGCAGCTTTGATTTGCCGTAACGTAAATAACCCAGGTTGGAAATCTAAACCCTTTACCTCTGTTGGATGAAGTAAAAATAAATATATAAATTGACAAAATTAGATATATCTTTTGAGTAACTTCCACATCAATAAGTTTGGCAGTTACTAATGAATCTATATACAATGGCAACCTTGAATAAACAATCAATATGTCTATAAATGTTTACAAGAATCAAGATGCAAGTCATGCAAACAAATTCAAACCAAGAAAGATCATCTAAGAGCTTACCTCTTTCTAATGGATCTATTTGCCGTCGACGTCTTCTCCACTGAGCAATACCAAATAACATGAAGATAACTAGTGCTCCAGCAACTACAACTGCAACAATATCCCACACAGGTAGTATGCCACTTCCTTTTTCCACAGGGGGTGTAAAATCTGCTTGATACAAGAGGTTTGCATATATTAGAGGATTAAGATGGTGTCATCAGAAGAACTATGGAGAAGTATTACTGACCAGGATCAACTGATATAGCCGATATAAGAGGACCATATACCGATCCAAATGGAATAGCAGTAGTCCCTTTCCCAGCCCACTGAAGGCGGATCTCCAATGTATTACTAGTCACTGCAGCAGTGAAATTCTTAATGATTGCCTTACCAACTCCACCAGCTTCTTTCGCAATATCGAAATCCTTCAGCACCAACCTTCTCTACAATACTTCAATTCGAACAAAATGGTTCATAATGTTCAAAGAACATTTTTTCAATACTAAACATGTTGAAATAGAAAACATGAAAAAGTTATGAACCTGAACGTATATGTCAAATATACGCCTTCCAAGGCTGTTATAAGTTTGATCATCAGTGAACATTATCTCTGCAAAATGGAGATTGACTGTGTAGTTTCCATTTCCCAGGCAAAATCCATAATAAGTTAGAGAAAGAGGAGAAACGCGTGCATCCATATAAAGTTCTCCATTGTCGATGGCAAGGTTAGTTGTATTTGACCAGGTATAGTAGTCCACAAGGCCACTATCAAAGAAGTGACCAGTGTTGCTGAGTGCCCAGTTTGATTCAGTCCGGTGAAAGCTTGCGGGTCCAACTTCATTTGAATCATCGTCATATGTCAAGCTTTCATTTGAAGTTATGATCTTACCACCGCAATTTATATGAAGAGAGTACCGAGCTGGAACGACCATACAAAGGATGAAAATGAGATGATCACATTAGACAAAGCTATTGATACAAAATATCATTTTTCAATCCTCATGCATCAGATATTGATGTTATAAGATCTACACTAGCTTCATGAAAAAGAAAAATGGAAAGATGTTTTTTTCTTGAGACTCACAACTAGTAAAATAGTAAATTGTGTTGTAAGATCTATACACACCCTTTGTAAAGAATAAAAAGATACAAAGAAAAATATTTAACAGAAGGATATCCACGACAAACCAACTTACTTCTAGGACAACCAATGTTCCCCAAACATGAAACCTTTCCCCTAAGAAAATAATGAAGGTGTGTAACATGTCAGCATAATCACAATATAACTTTTAAAGCTATATATAAAGACTAGTTCATTGTGACGGTAATATAAAACTTACAAGTTACTTCCCTCTGAAGATGATGCAAACAAGTTCCTAAGGCACGTGGTAGATATACAAAGTTTAGATAGTTTCTTATAATTGTTGAAACAGAAAAAGTAGGCAAATACATGGATTCTTACAAGGTTCCCTGTTGACATGTCAACTGCTCTGGATTTTCAATGGTCAAATTGTTATATGAAAGATCTCTGTGTAAGTTATGCATGTGATTAAGAATTAAAGATGGAACAAACAACTAAATGTAACAATTTGTAGTATAGAATGTTATAATTCAACTCAATAAATCAAATTAGTGTTTGAAGGATTACTCACGTGTAGTCTGGTCTAGCTATCCAATTTGGAAGTGGTCCAGTAAAATGGTTTCCAGTTAAGTATCTAGATATAAAAATAAGTGAAGTCAATTTATAAAACTTATCATTATTTGATGAACCTAGTTCAGGCCTATGTATAGAATTAGTGTACAAAAGTAGCTCAGAGATATTGTTTACAGTATATTTATGTTCTCCAAGCCGCCCAAGGTGTTCGGAATTTCTCCACTTAATTTGTTAAAACTGAGGTCTCTGAAAAAGAAAAAAATATTCAGAATGTATTACTCGAGCGAAAAATTGGTTTCAGAAAAGCAAAAAGCAAAACTAGTCCCCATTATATAATGAGATTGTTGTATTTTTTCATCAAAGTATGAGAATGAATTGCATCTACTATAATGGTTCTAAAAGCATTGAATATCGCAAGAAGCATCCTAGATAGCACCAACCAGACAAATTCAAAATAACAGCATTACTTACAATGATCTTAAATTGGTAATATTTCCAAGATACTCAGGAACTGTTCCTATAAGATTGCAACTCCTCAATACTCTGTCAAACAAATTGATAACATATAAATTTGCAGTACAAAGGCTATAACATTTCCTCTTTCTTATTTTTCTATTACTAAAAACATTGCCTTATACTAATAACACAAGCTTTTTACTCACAATGTTTCCAAATTTGTCAAGTTAATAAGTTGCGGAAAAGGAGAATCTGATCCTTTCAAGTCACTTATTCTCCTGCATAACATATCTTAAGCATGGTAAAACTCAGAAAGAAAATTGAATTTTAAACATACTCCCTACACAAGCATAGCATAGACACAACACAGACATGGTCACAGATATCAACAATAATTTGAAAAAATGAGAGTGAGTAAATGTCAGTGTCGGGTCAGTGTCAGACACCAAACACACTTTCAATCTGAAGTGTCAATGCTACATAGATCACAACAATAAAATACATGATACTTACAAGTCGGTGAGATTTTTCAGATATGAAATTGCAGAAGGAACTGGGCCACTCAAACCACTCCCTTGTATCACCCTGTCATCGTTAAAAGTAATTTTTTTGATAAACCAATAAATAATAAGAAATTCAACTAAGAAAAAAAGTTATTGATTTATAATTTCACAAGAAGAAAGAAAAGGTACATACAACCTCTCAAGACTTGTCCAACTCTGAATGAAATCAGGAATAGTTCCATAAAATTGATTGTCCCCAAGTCGACTGCATTTTTAAAGAGTAAGCAACAAAGAAGTGCTATTTAATTTTATATGAACAAACCATATAACAAGTGTAACAAAAAAATACAAAAGCAAAGATTGCTTACAGTTGCTTCAGTTTACTGAGGTTAGCAAATGTTGCCGGTAAATTCCCAATAAAATAGTTGGAAGTAAGAAGCCTACAACATCGAAATTGGAATTAGGGTTTGCGAATTCTCTAAAGAGTAATGTGCACATTGTTGAGTAAAATTTTGAAAGTACAAAACAAGCTCTGTAGCACCGGCACCTCTCAAAAAATGTACGTTCATGTCAGTGTCCGAAACCGACCCCGAAACTTGTGATTACGTTCAACTTATTCATTTTTTCAAATCATTACCGGTGTCGACGTGTCATTGTCGGTGTCATGTTTCCGGTGTACGTGAAAACAAGTACGGTATAGCAATCTATGAATTTGGAACTAATCACTTCAAATATGTAAAATTAAAGACATAAAATGTAGATAAAATAATTCCCAATAAACATTAAACATTGAAGATCAAGAAATCAAATATAGAAAATTGTAAATTCCAAGTTCTAGAAAGGGGCTTACAATCTTTCAAGCTGATGAAGATTCCCAAGCTCCGGAGGAAGCTTTCCGGATAATTGATTGAATTCCAAAACCCTAAGCATCACATGTTTCAAACATTAAGTACTTTCAGAATTTATTTTTTCATAAAATTGAAATAACAAAAATTACTTACAAGCTTTTCAAGGTGGTGATTTTTCCAAATTCTTTTGGAATTGAACCTGTTAATCGATTTCCAAATAGTGAACTGTGACAAAAAAATTAAGAAACATGCAAAAACTAATTACAAGATTATATTCCAAAATCACATATTAATGCCATTAATTAATCAAATGAGAAGAAAAAAAAATGGTTAATCGAAAATACATGTTGACGAGATTGATGGAGCTCCATTCTGGAGGGATTGTACCGTTAAGGTAGTTGCGTGTGAGATCACTGTGTCACATTAAGTAAAAAAAATTAAAAAAATAAACATTAATGAAATTATGATAAATAAAAAAAACAAAGATGATTATGTAAATATAGTAAGGTTTAGAAAAAGTAACATACATTTGTTGGAGGTAAGGTAATTTCACACATTCTCTTGGAAGTGTGCCAGAAAGATTTTGTGACTTTAGAACACTGCATCATCATTTTTCAGGCAAAAATCAGATTCATCACTAAAAGTCTAGAATATATATATATATATATATATATATATATATATATATATATATATATATATATATATATATATATATATATATATATATATATATATATATATTAAATGATCAAATACTTGTAAAATAATGAATAGAAAATACACAATTACAAATTATTTAAAATTCAATTAAACTCTGATAAACATATGTACACCATGGGTTTTTCTCAGGGATATCACATTGGTCAGAATTCTATTGGCCACCCCTCACTCGTATCTGACATATCTGACAGTCTTTCAATTTTTAAATATTTTTAAATTAATTCTGATATTATTTATCCAAAAAATAATTTTTTTACCAAAAAAACTTTTTCAATACATTCAAATGAGATTTTCGATAGTACAATAAAAATTCCCGGTACACTCATCTCCAATTTTCTTAAAAATTACGTCTTTATACCGATAATTCTAGAAAAACCAGTATAATTTACCGGAAATTCCCAAATAACTGGTAATTCTTACCGATAATTTCAGTAAAGTCGGAAGAAAAAACCGGGGATTCTAAATTTCTGGTATTAACCAAACTTCCGGGAATTTTAAGAAATCGGTATACCGGGAATTTCAGTTTTACCTGAAATTACCGGTAGCAAGTCTGTGTTTTCCAACATGCTTGCGTTGTGTGGTCCAGATCTATCAGAGTCTTTTACCGATTCGTGCAGCAATTACACCCAATTCTTCACCACAGACAAACTATTATTAAATATAGTGACTTCAAAGTTAATATTATTTTGTTGCATTTCATGATTTTTAATATTTCACTTTGTTATGTATTTGAATGACAGATTTTTGAGAGCTGAGCCGACGTATTAGCCTGAGCACAGAATATTGGCAAGCAACATGGTATCATAGTTGTGACGATTCGTTCAGATAGTGCAACTGGCCAACGAGGAAGGAAGGATAAATTGATAATTATCTTAATTTGAAAGATAAAATCATCATTATCAAATATTAAATATTTCTTTTTTTTCATCTCACGAGTCTCTTTTTTCTATTTGTATTTTAATACAACTGAATTTATATAATTATTGTTCATTTAAAAATTAATAGTTAATTTCAAATTTAAATACTCATATAAATACATTTATAACGTTTCAATGTATATTTAAATATATTTTATACCGTACGCACGAGTTTCTTATTAGTTCATCACTAAAAGTCTAGAATATATATATATATATATATATATATATATATATATATATATATATATATATATATATATATATATATATATATATATATATATATATATATATATATAAATAATCAAATACTTGTAAAATATTTAATAGAAAATACATAATTACAAATTATTTAAAATTCAATTAAATTTTGATAAACATATAGTACACCACATGTTATGGGTTTTCTTAGGTACACATTTGTGAGAATTCTTCTTGTCATCCCTCATTTTTGTATTCGATTGTTTTCTAATTTTTAAACTAATCCTAATATTATTTACCCAAAAAATAATTTTTTAATTAAAAAATCACTTTTTCAATACATTCAAATGAGATTTTCGATAGTGCAATAAAAATTCCTGGTACACTCATCTCCAATTTTCCTAAAAATTATGCCTTTATACCGATAATTTTGGAAAAATCGGTACACTTTACCGGAAATTCCCAAATAACTGGTAATTCTTATCGGTAATTTCAGTAAAGTCGATAAGACAATCACAATTTTGAAGAAAAAATCGGGGATTCTAAATTTCCGGTATACCGGGAATTTCTGTTTTACCTGAAATTACCGGTAGCAAGTCTGTGTTTTTCAACATGCTTGCATTGTGTGGTCTGAATCCGTCAGAGTCTTTGACCGATTCGTGCAACAATTACACCCAATTCTTTACCACAGACAAAGTATGTATTAAATATAGTGGCTTCAAAACTAATATTAGTTTGTTGTATTTTATGATTTTTAATATTACACCTTGTTATGTATTTGAATGACAAATTTTTGAGAGCTGAACCGACATATTAGTCTGGGCACAAAATATTGGCAAGCAACATGGTATCATAGTTGTGACGATTTGTTCAGATAGTCCAACTAGCCAACGAGGAAGGAAGGATAAATTGATACTGGATTGTGAGAGAAGAAGAAATTATGAATGAAAAACATCTGAAAGTAGTCAATCCTCGGATTAGATGGTCTCTACAGTATGAAAGTGAAATGTCCCTTTCGACTGAGGTCTTCGTCAAGTGGTGTTGGTTGAAGGGTGAGTGTTATGTGTGGGTTTCACAACCATAGGCTATCTTAGGATTTATCAGGGTATGATGTATTGAGCCATTTAAAACCTCATGAGAGACAAATTGTGAATGACATGACGAAATACAACATGCCTCCGAGACATATAATTTCCGCCCTAAAAGACAAAGATCCAGAAAACCTCACAAGTATTGAGCCAGTATAATGAAATCAAGAGAGATTCATTGACAAAAATGCAAATGTTGTTGAGTCTTATCCATAAAGAAAAGTACATATGTTGGTCAAGAAATAGGGAAGACTCAAATGTTGTTGTTGATATCTTCTGGACACATCCTGATTCAATGAAGTTGTTGAATATGTTTCACTTGGTATTGATTTTTTATTGCACATACAAGACTAATAGGTATCGGTTACCTTTGTTTGAGATTGTTGGCGTTACGTCAACAAACTTGACGTTTTTGGTAGGATTTGCCTATTTGGAACATGAAAGGGAGAACTTTAAATGGGCACTTGAGAAGCTGAAAAAGTTGTTTTTTTCTGAGAAATTGCTACTAAATGTTGTTGTCACATACAAAGAACTTGCCTTGACGAATGTACTAGCAGTTGTGTTTCCAAATTCAACATATTTGTTATGCGTATTCTACATTTCAAAAAATGTTAGCATGAAATGTAAGAAGTATGTTAAATCCGAAAAACATGAACATGTCATGGATCTATGGAACATCATGTATGCTAATAGAGAGAGTGAGTATCTCGCACGCTTGAAGCACTTTGAGATTGTTTTTGCTTATATACCTTTGTTTATTAAGTATGTGAATGAAACATGGTTGACATCGTATAAAGAAAGGTTTGTTGCTGCATGGACAAACAAAGTTAATCATATGGGAAACACAACAACAAACAGGTAAACCGACATCTTTATTTGAGGTAATTAATTAGAATAATTGTTGTCTTATTGTGCTTTAATTATTGTTGTTTAGGGTGGAGTCGGTGTATCAGAGACTAAAAAATATGTTGTCATATAGTCGAGGAGATTTATGCCGCAGATGGGATGTTGTTAACACCATGTTGAAGATGCAACTAGGTTCAATCAGAGTGTCGTTTGAAAACGATATTTGTGGTTGCTTCATTAGATTTACACATGGGTTACCTTGTGCATGTCAACTTGCTAGTTTTCAAATATATGATTTGCCTATTCCTTTAGAGCAAATCCATGTTTTTTGGAAGAAATTACACATTCAAGAGCATATTGATGGTCCAGAGGATATTGGTTCAAAGATGGATTTAGATGCGGAATGTGAAGACTTAAAGACACATTTCAATTCTATGGATATTGTAGGTCAGAGGATGTTGAAGAATAAGGTTGGGGAACTTACACTTCATCCACATCTCTTATGTGCACTATGCCAAAAATGACATTTAACAGCGCACCTTAGACAGCACTTATTTAAAAAAGCGCTGCTATAAGTGAAAAAAATATAAAACACGGAAATTGTTCACAAAATATTTTAAAAAGCGTTGTCTATGGTGCCCTTTGACAGCGCTTTTAAAGGTATATCTTAGACAACACTTTTGAGAAAGTGTTGTCTAAGGTATTAAAATTAAAAAAAAAAAAATCAAAAGCGTTGTCTAAGGTCAACCTTAGACAACACTTTTAAAGGTCGCCCTTAGACAGCACTTTTCTCAAAAGCGTTGTCTAAGGTCTAATTAAATTAAAATATTAGACCTCAGTTTCTATTTTCGTTCGTTTCTGTTCTTCTTTTCCCCCTCATGTGAACGCGAAACCTAACCTGAAAAACCTCCATAAACCTTGAATCGTTTATGTTCTTCGTTTCTGTTCTTCGTTTTCGGTTTCGATCATTGTGGTTCTTGTGAAGATTTCTTTGAAGAATCGTGAAGACATTTGGGTGTTGACTGAGGTTTTGTTCCATCGTGTAGAAGAAGAGGTACGGATTTCTTCATGACATTTGGGTGTTGACTGAGTTTTTGTCTCTTTTTAGTTGAGGTTTAGGTTATTTCATTTTAGCCATCTGATATGCCTGCTTGTTTATATAAGAAACTGAGTTTTTGGTTAATCTGTAGACTGAGTTTGATAAGCTACCGAGTTCGTCCATTTTCTTGACTGAGTTCGTCCGAGTTCGTCCTCTACTGAGTTCTCATAAGGTACATTGTTGTTGTTATGTTCGATAAGTCATAATATTGTTGTTATTTTCTTGACTGAATTTTTGGTTATAATGTTGTTTATTGATTCTAATATTGTTGTTATTTTTTTGTTATGTTCGATAAGTCTAATATTGTTCTTAAAAGTTATGCGGCACACGGGTATGGCAAGTGTAGTAAGATCGTAATACTTAGTAGCATTGTATTTATAATTCTAATACAATAGTTTTCGTTCTTGACTAATTTTGTGAAAATAGTGAAAATAGTACAAGTTATTGTCGTTTAGATTTACATTGGTTATGTATAGGTTATTGTCGTTTGGATTTACATTAGTTATGTATATATAGGTTATTGTCGTTTGGATTTACATTGGTTATGTATACGTTATTGAAGTTGATATTGATTGCTTACCTTAATAAGTAGGAAAACCATGGATAAAACACGGATATGTGTCGATCGATTGTCCAAAGAGTACGAGAATGGGGTTGCAGAATTTGTTAAGTTTGTTGTTCAACACGTTAAAAACCCCAGACGAATGAAATGTCCTTGCTTGCGTTGTTGTTATATTGGTAAGGTTGACGCAGATGGATTGAAATCGCACTTACTGAGGCATGGAATTGATCAAAGTTATCAATGTTGGAAATTTCATGGTGAGAAAATTAACGAGAATGATGAACCGAGTAGGAAAAGTAATACGACCTATGCTTCAGACGACAAAGACACGGAAATATACGATTGTGATCGAGTTGAAGAGATTGTAGAAGCACTTGAAGAAGATCTTCATGATTGTCCTAAAATGTTTGAGAGGTTGGTAAGCGATGCAGAGAAACCATTGTATAAAGGTTGCACTAAATTCTCAAGACTGTCTGTGGTATTAAAGTTGTACAACTTAAAGGCGGGCAACAGATGGTCGGATAAAAGTTTCACAGAGTTATTGGCCCTTATGAGAGAAATGCTACCGGAGGATAATGTTCTTCCTAATCGAACCTATGAGGCAAAAAAAATGTTGTGCTCTATTGGCATGAGCTATGATAAGATATATGTTTGTCCTAACAATTGCGTTTTGTTTCGTAATGAATATGCATCGTTAACTGAGTGCCCTAAATGCGGTTTGTCTCGATATAAGAAAAGATTGTCTCTAGCAAAAGCCTTATGGTATTTTCCTATAATTCCGAGATTTAGGTGCATGTTTCGTAGTGAAACCGATGCAAGACACTTGACTTGGCATGCAGAAGAAAGAATTATTGATGGAAAGTATCAACATCCGGCTTATTCACCCCAGTGGTCGAAGATTGATAATGAGTATCCTGACTTTGGAGAAGAAGCAAGAAACTTTCGCTTGGCATTATCTACAGATGGAATGAACCCACATGGTCTTCAAAGTATCTCACATACCACATGGCCTGTGATTCTTATGATTTATAACCTACTTCCATGGCTATGTATGAAAAGTAAGTACATGATGTTATCTATGTTAATCTCTGGGCCTAAACAACCAGGGAGTGACATAGACGTATACTTGACACCTTTGATCGAAGATTTAAAGATTTTGTGGGAGAACGGTGTGGAGGTTTATGATGGATATAGGAAAGAAAGTTTCAATTTGAGGGTGATGTTGTTTGGCACAATTAATGATTTTCCAGCATACGGGAATCTATCTGGGTATAGCATTAAAGGTCAATGTGTGTGTCCTGTTTGTGAAGATGGAACCGATATGAATCGATTGGAACTTTGTCAGAAGAATATGTTTCTCGGTCATCGTAGATTCTAACATTCTAAACATCACTATCGTGGATGGAGAAAAGCATTCAATGGAGACACCGAACAACATAAAGCCCCACCCGCATTGTCAGGTGACCAAGTTTTTGAAAAGGTGAAAGATGTGCGTATTGAGTTCGGCAAGCCTTTTGCACATAAGGTTTTCAAAGGTGGGTGGAAGAAGAGGTCGATGCTTTTTTAATTGCCATATTGGAAGTCTTTGTACGTGTGACATTTTCTCGATGTTATACATATTGAAAAAATGTATTTGAAAGTGTTATCGGTACGTTACTCAATATAAAAGGAAAGTCTAAGGATGGTCTTAAAGCAAGGGAGGACATGTTAAAAATGGGAATGAGATATGAATTAGCACCCGTGAAGAAAGGAAGACGAACATATCTACCACCTTCTACTTTTACTCTATCTAGAAAGGAGAAAAAAATTGTGTAAGTTTCTGAGTGAAGTTAAGGTTCCAGAAGGATACTCTTCAGGTATTAGAAGACTTGTGTTTATGAAAGACCTCAAGTTTAAGAGTTTGAAGACACATGATTGCCATGTTATAATGAAACATTTTCTACCAATAGGTATACGTTCTATTTTGCCAGAAAAAGTAAGAAGTGCAATAACTAAATTGTGTTTTTTCTTTAGGTCAATCTGTAGTAATGTGATCGATCCTGAGATCTTACCAACTCTACAAAAAGATATTGTAATTACCTTGTGTGAGCTTGAAATGTATTTTCCTCCCTCTTTTTTTTTGACATAATGGTTCATCTAGTTGTTCGTCTTGTGAAAGAGACACAGTTGTGTGGACCAGCTTATATGAGATGGATGTACCATGCTGAATGGTATATGAAAATATTAAAAGGGTACGTGAAATCCCGAAGTCGACCAGAGGGTTGTATTGTTGAACGATGCATTATTGAAGAAGCTGTTGAGTTTTGTACTTAATATTTGTCCAACGTTCAATCGATTGGACTCCCTAAAGCTCAGATTTTCGAAAAAAAGGAAGGTAAAAAATTAATTGGAAATAAAATTGTGACAGTATCAATGGATGAACGGGATCAAGGGCATTTGTATGTTCTGCACAATGATAATGAGGTTGAGTCATATGTTAAAATGCACAAGGATGTACTCCGAATGTTAAATCCGAACAGAAATGAAAACTGGATAGTACGAGAGCACAATCAAAGTTTCATACAATGGTTAAAGGATCATATTTATTCGAAGCGCTCTTCAGATCCTACTTCGGTAACAGAAAGGTTGAAATGTTTGGCATATGGTCTAAGTTTGCATGTGTTTTCTCATAGTGCATACGCAATTAATGGATGCATATTTTATACCAAAGAACATGATGATAAGAGTACTATGCAAAATAGTGGTGTCACCGTGCTAGCTGAAGCAATGCATATATCAAGTATGAGGGACTTAAACCCCAAATATGCAGATTTGTCATATTTTGGAGTTATTGAGCATATTTGGGTGTTTGATTACGAGAAGTTTCAGATTCCCATCTTTGATTGCAAGTGGGTAAATAGTAGTGGCATACGAATGAATAAGTCTGGATTTTTGCAAGTTGATCTTACTAGGGTGGGGTACAAAGATGAACCTTTTATTCTAGCATCTCAAGCTAAACAAGTGTTTTATATGAATGACCCGACGAGTACAAAATGGTCTATAGTGTTTTTCTCTAACAAAGTGGTTGATGATAGCGGTGTCAATCAATGTGATATTGATGTTGAGAATGAGTCATGCATTAGACGGAATGAGTTGAATAGAAATGATCAAGACGAGGATCTTATAGTGGATGAGTCATATATCAGGAATGATCATAACGAGGGAATTTGGATCAATTCATTCGTCCGCATTGCTAAGAAACAAGTAATTAATATTCCAACAAAGAAAAGAAAGAGATGTTAGTGAAAGAGGTAATATACTAAAATGTTATATATCATGTCATTTTCATTTTCAATTGCTTTCATTATATAATTAAATAGTTGAAACTAAATCAAACTATGTTGTATTATTATGTAGTACTTTGATGAATTCAAGTGTGCGTATTACTCAAGTAATCATTTGGATGAAATTAAAGAGGAATGATGTCAATTCATTATAGAGCTCGGTGTTTTATCAGGTATAATATTGTACTCTTACTTTAATTGATGAGAATTTAAATATGTGTAACTTTGTAACTATAATATTGTATTCTTTTAATTGAATTACAATCTTTGTGTTGTTTCAGAACCTATGTAGATTTGAAGCAATGCTTTGGTTGGATGCAAAAGTAGTATAAGTAATATGTACATTTGTAGAAAAAATAATGATTTGTAATTATAAATTGGTATATATATATATATATATATATATATATATATATATATATATATATATATATATATATATATATATATATATATATATATATATATATATATATATATATATATATATATATATATATATATATATTGGTTTGAATTGTAAATTCTTTTGGATATATAATTTTGGTGCATAAATTGGTACATTTAAATAGGCCAAATTGGATTGATTTGAATCTCCAAATTGTGATATTTTTCTGGAAAAAATTGGTTGAAAAACAGGTCAAAATTCTGGTTGAAAAACCTGGTAAAAATTATGGTTTTAAAAAATTTATATAAAAATTTTCGTATACCTTAGACAGCGCTTTAAACAAAAAGCATTGTCTAAGGTATACATAAAAAATGTCAAAAAGGTGGGGCTTAGCCAACGCTTTTGGTAAAAGCGTTGTCTAAGGTATACCTAAAAATGTCAAAAAGCGATGTCTAATGGTACCATAGACAACATTTTTCATTAAATATACCCCCCTTTAGACAGCGCTTTTAAAATTAAAAAGAGTGTTGTCTAAACCTTTAGCGGCGCAGGTTTCGACAGCGCTTTAAAGCGCTGTCTAAGGCCAAAAAAAAGCGTTGTCTAATGTCTTGTTTGGCATAGTGGTGTCCACCGCCGATAAAGTATAAGGGAGTCAAGAAGAAGGGAGTTTAGAAGAGCATAAAGGGTGAAGAGAATGATGTGCATCGTGATCCCTCGCAGTGGGAATATGGTGAGGACTCGCAAGGGAGTGAGACTATAAAGACATCATGCACAAACCCAACAAGAAGTCAACCTTCTAGTAAACTCTCTAGTGTATCTTCTAGGCATAAATACTTGTCGTAGTTTCCTGGTTTCATGCATCCATACATTGATGATATAATTGATGTGGGTGACGATGGAAACTGTAATTTTTTGGCTATTGGAGTTTTACTTGGATGAGGTGAAGAGTCTTAGGCATTGATTCGGAATCAGTTGGATACTCAAATTTATCAATAACCAAAACTATTTTCCAAGTTGTTTTATGACATTGTTGATGTAGTTTGAAGTTCCTTAAAAGTAGAACACTTGGGTATACATGGTAGAGGGAAATGGATGTCGATTCCTGATATGGGTTATCCTATTGTGAATAGGTACAATATGGTTTTTGTCTCATTGTCAATGACACTTAACCAAACATTTTTCCCTTTTACCATAGCTCTATCTATGTATACGAGCATGCTTAAAATCATGGTTGTTGGATTTGTGAATAACAATCATTGGCTTCAGGTAAAGTTAAAACCTGATAGTTTGTTGCCTCCTGTCACTGCCCGATTGAGAGAGAATTGTACTAAAAAGGCAAGAGCATGGGAATCAGCATATGCATGAAGAATTAGGCACTGGGAGGAAGAACTCAGGAAGTCACATTAATTTTATATGTAATCATATTGATGTTATCTAATTTTATATGTAATCATGTTGATGTTATCTAATTCTTACAATGCAAGTCTTTATTTTTGTTCAACTTCTGGACGCATAGCGGAAATTTCAGGGAACCTATATATCGGGAATTTGAAATTTCTGGTATTCAACATTTTTTCAGCAACTTTGAAATTACTGATACCGGAAATTTCAGAAAAAACGATAATTTAAGAATTATCAGTATTACATGATAAAAAAGATCAACCCACGGTAATTTTGCCAAAATCACCGGTATCCAGCAAAATTCTTGGTATGGATTCGAAAATTGAGAAAATCGATATTTTTAAGGAATATAATTGACAATTCGCCATTTTTAGAGAGTGTCAGGTACGAATGAAAGGTGACAAGAAAAATCATCCCCAACAGAAGAAATCCCTACTTAGTAATTAAGCATGGTGTAGTCCCAAATTAGCATTAATATATTTATTTAATAAGTACATGAACAATAATAAAATCATACTTCGGAAGTATAATACAAGAAAATTAGTTGTATGTGTTCCCCTTTAAGGTATCATCATATATGTCTCTTACACTATATTTTCTTAAAGTAATGTTTGGATAGATGGTTTTGGAGCGACGCATTAAGAAGAAAGTTTAGATTTTAATATCGCTTATTCGTAAAAATACTTTTTGACATTTTTATATTTAAAAAAAAAAAAAGTTGTTCATAAAAATTGTTCATTCCATTCGAATTAATTCTTCTGAGCATTCTCTAATAAATATTTATCTTTTTGTTTCTATACAAAAATAATTGTGAAGTATCAAAATTTATCGAGGAATGATTTGGTTTTTGAATGGTTGATTATATATATTGAGTTTCCAAAAGGCTTGTGGGATGATAGATACGTTAGTTTGGGTGAGATAGTGGTTTTTTTTAACTCATTTTGCAACTCCATTTTTATTTTCTATCTTTATTTAATGAAAATGCATGTTTTAGTCAGGTTTCAGCGAAGATTCAAAGTCGTGTTGAAATTGTATGATGTGTGCAAGCAAAAGTGTAGCGGTGTCAAAGACTTTTCGTGTAATCAATCTCGCATTGCTTGGCAAGTGGCAATGTAAATTGTTCCTTGGGTCTTTGAGCATATATGGTTTCAGCTGGATATGATCATCATAGTAATTTTAGAGAATTTTTTATTTTATTTTATGGGTCTCTCAGGTACCATAAGTATTTTCATTTTTGTTCTTATTGTTTCTGTTGATATATCTCTGGACGCATTATTTTTTATTTAAATGTTGATTTGTTTCGTGGATATATCAGCTGAACTTTTCCTCAAATGTAGTTGCAGAACATATTTTGATATACTTCGTGCACATAACCTTTTCCTCCCCCACTTTCACTTTTCATCTTCCTCAATCTCAATCTCTCCAAATTCTCTCAAACCTCAAAAATTCAAGTTCCACCAAATCACATTGCTTTCGCTCGACTTCGACACAGAGGATCATTTGTGCCGATCAACTATGTCATAAACATTCGAAACTCGTTTCAATCGGTAAGTTTTCGAGTTTCTAAATTTTCGAGTTATTTTTTAATATTCTCCGTAATCGATTTAGAATAGCTATTTAGGTGTAGAAATTACTGGATAAGTTTAGAAACATAGTTTAGAGACAATGTAGATATTTTTTTGGAATTTAAACGAACGACTAAGGGGTTGTTTTTGAACTTTTCTTCAAGTGACACGTTAATGGTGTTCGTCACTGTTTTTTCAAGTTTCAGAAGCTTCCGCAAGTACATCAGTGGAACAATTGAACGTTAACATGTTCCATAGATGCACTTGCAGAACAACTCATATTTTCTATATCCTGGGTGCTTCCATAAATACACTTGCGGAACAATTGAACGTTAGCATGTTCCATAGATGCACTTGCAGAACAACTCGTACTTTCTATATCCTGGGTGCTTCCGTAAATACACCCGCGGAACAATTGAATGTTAATATTTTTTATTTTCTTTATTTTATTTCTGTTGTATCTTAATTTAACTTATTGGTTTGCAGACATTATGTCTTCTTCAGACTCAGACTATCAGATTCCTACAAAGAGACGAATACACGGTCGAGTTGTCCAGCATGTCTCCGTCCGGAAGGAGAAGGCCCATGTACAGTCAGACGCACCGTCTACATCTGGATTTGTAGACATTTCTTCATCCCGAAGGCCACAGGATGCTTCTGAGGGTACTTTCCAGTCCCCGCCCTCCCAAAGGAGATGTCAAGAGAGTCTGGTTCCACTACCGGAACGCGATGCTGAGGATCTTGAGCAGACCCAGGAGGCAGTTGAGGAGACACATGTGGATGCTGCTGCCACTGCTCCTGAGAGTTATCAGGGAGACCATCTGACATGTCTATGTTGTTGGGTTACGTAGAGCATCCTGCCCCACATGTCCGACGTGGAGAGGTAACAATACTCAGATTTTTTTTCATTCGGAAAATATTATATGCACCATTGATTTTTATTAAAATTTATTTTTTTGATAATTTTCAAGAACATCAAGCTCAGAGTTTTTATTATCATGGACACAAGAGAGTGACTCCATCAGAGGACGAATGGCTCTTGACAACCATCGATGTGTCTGGTCTGAAGGACCTTGCTGAGATTGGGTATTCCGTGATACATATCGATATGCGCATGGCTTTTGTGGAGATGTGGAATCCATAGGCCTCCTCTTTCCATCTACCATGCGAGGAGATTACTATCATCCTTGACGATGTTTCATGTCTCCTACATGTATCGATCAAGGGTATCCTCCTTCGTCACAGAAATCTATCGAAGGAGGAGGCTCATGATATGCTGATTCATGAGCTTAGGGTGACTCTAGAGGATCTGGTGGCGGAGACTGATATGATCGATGGAGCTCATGTGAGGTATTACACCTTGGCCATTTATTATGCATGGGCCCTAGATGTTATAGTACAGGTAGCTGGTGATGTAGTAGAGGTAGAGGTACATAGACAACGGGCGTTGTGATGTTATCGGATATACTTGGTGGGCACGCGGCTGTTTGTGGATATCAACTCCTCATATACAGATGTGGTTTAGCTGAGGTACCTATTGGATCTAGTGACTATCCATAAGTAAAACTGGGGTGTAGCGACATTGGCACACACTTACTCTAGACTCTCCACTGGATTCCTTTGGGCTACTAGGACTGTTGCAGGAAGTTGTTCACAATATATGTACCAATCCTAAACCCTTAGATTTTTTCTCTTATATTATCGTGATATTTGCTTGATACCAATTTTTTTTTATTTCAGTTCTGGATTGTCCAGCACTTTCCGCGGATACATGGTTGGAGGTATGTTCAGGAGTACATTGAGAAGTGGCCTTTGACACGTGCCTTCTGCCTGTTGAGAGGGAACGAGTCGGTAGAGCTTTAAAAAGTGTATCTGGACCGCATGGTTGCTGAGGATGTCAGATATGACTTCTAAAGAGCATCGTGCGACGCACCCGTTCGATGAGGTTTCACTTTACAACGGATGGTTTGTATGCAGCTCGACCATCAATGCGCGATATCTCTCCGAGCACGTCATGCGGAAATTCGGCTATGGCTATACCATTTCTAGGCACCCTTATGTGTCCTCTCCTCTGTCCATTACCCGTCGTCGGATAGACGAGATTTTTGGCGAGTTTCAGCACCATATGGTATCAGACGAGTGCAATCAGAACTGAGTATGACTGGAGTTACATTGATGGCTATATCAGGTGGTTCTATACCGTCTCACACCCTTTGATGCTTCCCACTGCATATGGTGATCCTCTTAGACCAGCACATCAGGAGATATTAGAGGAGGAGCAGTCTCAGATGGACCACGCTCAGGATATAGTGATTATATGTCTACAGGTAGTTAGGATTGGGCGGACATGCATTGAGGTCGGTTTCTTCCATGAGGGGTCTGATGTCATGCGTACAGTGGAGGAGATGACTTGATGGCATTGAGGGGTACACAATATCACAGACATCGCACCAGGACTGGTGGCATAGGCAGCCGAGGAGGACGTAGAGGCGGACGAGGCGACATAGACAGAGGCAGAGAAGAGCGTGCACATGGGGCAGGAAGAGGAAAGGGTGGAGAGGATGTACTCCCGCACACACAGTAGCTATATGTATTTTTTTATGACAATGATGTATTTATTTTGGATGATGCCATTGATGTACTATATATATATACTACTTTATTCATGTTTGTGTATAATTGTATATGCGTCTCCGACTAATTAAATTGGTTTAATTTTACAAAACGGTTCTGCTAAAATTCTGCAGATGCATCTACAAACTATTTTCGCATATGCATCTGCATAAGCTTTCAACGTAAAACAAAACATTGCTGCGTCCGGAAGTGTATCAGCGGAAAAATGAGGCATATTTGGAAATGCAGCAGGTGATTGATAGTGTGATGAGGTGGATTGAGAAATTCTCTAATTTTATTAGGTATGGGAAAGTTTGTTGGTTTTAGATCGACTTCGGCCTATGGAAATGGATTTTCCTCCCCGGTTCTAATTCACAACCTAGTTCTGACTAGTTTTTTGGTGCTTTGTTGATGAAGGCATGCATTAGTCTTTTCACCCTCGTTTTAGGATGATCATTTTTTATAGAGTGGTATCTTTCCTTTCGTACCGAATAATCCACCCGAGAGCTTTTGCCCCATGTAATCTCCGAGAATTGGTCCTAGGCTCCTTTGAATTCAGGACTTCAAAGGGAGCAACCCCTTGAAACCCGAACGCCCTCCCACTAGACCAACCCTCTCGGGTTGTTTTAGGATGATCCTTGGATGAGACTCATTCTTTTTCGTCTCCATTTTTCTATACTTTATTAGATACCAATGTAGGTGAAAGGATGATGGTTAATATAGTCATTGGATTGGAATTCCTATAATTTCTATCTTAAATGGAAAAAATGTGAGTTCCTTATATTTTAGATCTTAAATGGAAAAATGGTTGTTTTTCTGGGAATATAAGCATGTTAGTAGTTTAGTCTAGGCCTTCAAGTTATGTCTTATACCATATGTAGGATTCTTGGTGTTTGGGTCCACGTCATATAAGGTGTTTTTCCGATTAAATCTATATACCTTTCTTTTTTTGTGTCTATATGTGTATGTTGATCTTAATACAAATGGAGTTGGTAATATATTTATTTTGATAAGGGATAGCATTCGTCTAAGGATATTGTCTTCTATTGGCATTTACTTTAAGATAAAGTTCTTATGAGGGTGAACCTCCTTAAGCCTTGAGTTTTATGAGACCCTGATGGTCTTCTCTATCTCACTGGTAGAGGGTTTTTGAGA
This sequence comes from Lathyrus aphaca, assembly GCA_963966055.1. Lineage (NCBI taxonomy): Eukaryota > Viridiplantae > Streptophyta > Magnoliopsida > Fabales > Fabaceae > Lathyrus > Lathyrus aphaca. The sequence goes on from OZ014519.1 coordinate 643,752,404, forward strand.
CGAGTAATCATATTTTTGTCACTTGTGTAGTGGAATACGGCATGTGTTAAAGAATTTTTAGAGTGTTGGGTTGTTATTTGTTCATGAGTTAGGCTCTTTGTTTCTAGTTTTTAGGTCCCTGGGTAGTATGCCTAGAGTAAAAGTTGGATTGAATTCGGTTTGACATTCTATCATGTGGATCTTATGGAAATTTTGGAATGATTATATCCTTTTAAGTGTAACAGCTATGGTAGTCAAAATTGAGATCTTGCTCGTAGGATCGTACGATTTTGCGATCTTGCAACATCCCACCGTGCCGGAGACTGACTAGAATCACTTTTTGGTAGGCACGGCCGAAATCGCAGTTATAGCATGTAAAAATGGTAGAATCTTCATTTTTGAGAAGAAGAATCGTTTATGTTCAAAGCTCCCAGGAATTCGGGTTCCCGGGTCGGATTCACAACCCGGTTCAAAAAATAATTGAAAAGACGCTTTTTTATTAAAATTTGAAAAGTTTCTTTTCTCTTTCTCATTTACACTGTTTCTTTCTGCCTGATAAAAAGGAGTTATTAATACCCACCCCAATAATCAATGATTTATGGTAACTTCCGGGAAAAAAAATACAGTTATTCAATACACTTTCTCAGGTTAAATATCTCATTTTAAATACAACATTTATCTCATTTATCATTCCAACCCCTATCTTCTCTCTCACTTAAAAACATCATTTAATTCTTTATTTTTTTCTCTCACTTTGAAAACAATGAATCTAATCTTCTTAATTTCAGTTTTTTTTAAAGTAATTTTAGTTTTTTTCTTAAAGTAATTTTAATGATATTTGAAGTTTTTTCTACTAAATTATGCTGCTTTATATGCATATTATTAATCTATATGAAATATATATGAATTTCTAAATTTGGTAGGATCTTACGATCCGTGTTACGATCTCCCGATTCACGATCTTGTTACCCATACTCGATCTTTCGTAGGATCTCGAGTCTGACTACCTTGGTAACAACAATTGCAAAATAATTTGTGGATAAAGTTATCTTATTTTCTTGAACCTTGTAATATATTTCAGGCATCTCAGGTTGGGATATTTGAAATAAATAATGAGTCATTAATGTTAGAACTTGGAACCACAAGGTTGGTGAATAATTGAGTAATTGAGTGTGAAGAGGGAGCGAGTGAAGAGGGAGCGAGTGAGAGAGAAATAGAGATAGTAAAATTGAGGGTGAAAATATGAAATATTTCATTTATGAGATACCCCAAGGGTATTTATACAATTACATGATAAGGTATAATTATCAAACAAATAAAAATTGAGAACTCAAAGGTGTAGCTGGTTGACATATTATGTCAACTTGTTGCGCTTTTCTACTAAGTTGGTTTTTATCTAAAATACTACATATGTAATATGTCTACCGGTTGCACTTTACTACTGTAAGTTTCTGTTTGGCCTTTATAAAGGGTGTAACTGATTGTACTTTTATGTCAACTGGTTACATGCACGTGAATCATATTTTTTTTCTTAACACACCACCTTAATTCATGTGAACCAAGTCTTCCATGCCCATGTTCTTCTTCAATTTCTCAAACACTTCAATTGTAACTCCTTTGGTTAGCGAATCAGACACTTGGTTTTCACTTCTACAATACCCCAATCTCAACCTTCATTCACTAACAAGTTCTCTTAATTAGTGAAACCTCATTTCAATATGCTTGCTCCTCTCGTGTAGAATTGGGTTCTTAGCATGGTTTATAGTGGAAACATTATCAACCTCGCACGTTACATTGTCACCATCTTCGCTTCCCAACTTCTTCTATAGATTCATCAACCACACGACTTGTCATGTACACAACGAAGCAGCAATGTACTCGTCCTCACAAAGAGAGAGTGTCAATATCGGCTCCTTCTTCGAACACCATAATATTGGTGTTTCACCAAACATAAAGATGTATCTAATTGTAGTTTTTTTATCATATTTATCTTCGTGCCAATTAGAATCGATAAAACCAAGAAAATTGCATTTTTTGCCCATGTCCATTGTAGGAAAAATAATTATGTAGTCAATAGATCATTTGATGTATCTTAGAATTCTCTTAATTGTTGCCAATACACCTTCGGTCTCTCCATGAATTTACTCACAATACCGACACTAAATGCCAAGTTCAGTCACGTATTACACAAGTAACATAAGGATTCAACCAGCCTCATATACTGAGTTGGATTAACATCTTTCTAATCCTCATTCTCTGAAAACTTCAGCCTCGGTTCAACCGGAGTAACAATCTCATTACAATGCTCCATTTCAAACTTCATCAAAATCTCAAGCGCATACTTTCTTTGGTGCATGAGCAGACCCTTGTTAGACTTGTAAAAATCAATACCAAGGAAGTATGTCATGAGGCCAAGGTCAGTCATCTCAAACTCCTTCATAAGCTCACCATTGAACCTAGAAATGCATTTTTCATAGTTGTTTGTAATCAACAAATCGTATACATATAGACAAAGAATTATCACCCTTTCATTAGTATCTTTCTTCCCATACACACCATGTCAAATACACACTTCCATAAGCCAATTTACTTTAAGAAATCATATATCCTGTTGTTCCAAACTTTTGGAGCTTGTTTCAAACCGCACAACACTTTATTCAATTTGTAGAAATTTGACTCTTGATTTTTCACAAAAAAAAACTAGAGGTGTTCTACATGAAATTCCACTTCAAGTGGTTCATTCAAAAATGAATATTTAACATACATTTGGTAGATGAATCAATTCTTATCATTTGCAATATTAACAACTAAATAATGATTTCAATTTTAACCACCGGTGCAAGTACCTCTTTAAAATCTATGTTTTCTCTTTGCACAAATCTCTTTGCGAAAATCTCTTTGCAACTAATCGAGCCTTATGTTTAATTATTTCACCCTTGGAATTTTCCTTTACTTTTTACACTCATCTTACACCAATTGACTTCTTACCTTTCTGTATACCAACTAACTCCCAATTTTTGTTCTTCTTAACCGATTTCAGCTCATTCTTTATAGCACAAGTCCATTTTGGATCACTCAAAGCCTCCTTTATTTTAATAGGTTTGGATTCGTTCATAAGGGGGAAATGGACAAAATCACCATCGTCGTTGACTTCGTTATCTCAGAACAACTCACTATCTTGGAGTCTTGGAGGCAAACCTTTTTGCCTCGTTAATCTTCTCACCTTTTCTTCCATTTGGGCTTCAACATAGGGTTAGTTCTGCAATTTCCAGCACTACAGAAATGAACTTTTTACTAGTGTAATTCGTTGTTATTTTATGCCACTCGGCTGCACTCTGATGCATTTCTTTAATTTCATTGATAATGAAGTCTCGATCAATCACGGTTCTTCCGTTCGTTGCATCATACAACTTGTAACCACCATTAGAGTGATACCCTACAAGCATAATCTTATATCCTTTGTCATCAACCTTATTTCTAAGTTGATCTGACACATGTTAATACGCCATTGATTCAAACACTCTCAAGTGACTCATGTTAGCTTCTTTGTTAGACACTTATTCAACAAATATGTAGTTTTGGACACCGTTTTTCCTCATAACTCTTTTGGCAAGTTCTTCCCCTTCAACATGTTTCTCACCATGTTCATAATCATTTGATTCTTCCTTTCGACATTATCGTTTTGCTTCGATGTATAAGGTGGTACTACCTTGGGTATTATGCCATCTTGACCACAAAACCTCCCAAAGTCTTTTGAGACATATTCGCCTCCACTATCCATTTTAAGAACTTGAAGTTTGAGATTGTTTTTCCTTTCAACCATCGATTTAGACTTCTTAAACACTTCAAATACCTTATATTTTCTCTTGATTAGGTACGTTCATATCTTTCTACTATGATCATTAATGAATGTGACAATATTTATTGCCACCAATCGAATCAACTTGCATCGGTCACACACATCCGAAAACTCCACCTCAAGGTGACACTTGGTTCTACAACCTACATCATTGCTGAATTTTCTCTTATATTTCTTTGTTTGAACACATTCTTCACAAATTTCAGCTGGTATGTTGATCAATGGTAGCCCCGTCACTGTTCCTTTATTTTGCTAGGCATTAAGACCTCAGAAATTAAGATGACCAGACCTATGGCGTCATATCCACTCATCTCGACTAGTCGTTGTAGTAAGACATCTATGTTGGACAACCTTCAAATCAACCTTGAAATTTCTATTGAGGGTCATAGGAACTTTTAGGACTAAAACCTCGTTTGCATCCATAACGTGTAACGCCTTGTTCTTTATATGAATCTTGTAACCCTTCTCAAGCAATTCTCTAATACTTAGAACATTACATTTGATTCCTGGAATATACAAACACCTCATTTATCAAAGAATGTCTATCATCCATTTTCTCAGTCGATACATCACTGATCCCTTCTGCTATTAGAGTGGTATCATCCGCGAACTTAACTTTGTTCTTCATGGCACGATTGATTGTAACGACCCAATCTTTTCTCCCTGCCATGTGCATTGAACACACGGAGTCCAAATATCATTGATCGTTGCATTGCACTGTTTCCTTCAAAATCACCATTTCATTTTCTTCAGTATGTAACCGATTGACATAATTGTGAAACCGGTTACATTTCAGTTCTACAACATTTTTCAAACTATTGTTGTTGTTGTGTTGCAACATGTTCCTATTGCATTCTCCGTCTATGATCATGATCAAAAGTGGGTTCTCATCATCAAATTCTTGCCTAATAACTTTAACTTCATCTTCTTGAGGTTCTTTCTTGTTGGCATTGCATTCTCTTACAAAATGATCAAGCTTTTAACAGTTGTAGCACTAAACGCTACTTTTGTAAACCATTCTTGTTCCACGTTGCTTCAACCTCTAGAGTTGTTTGATCTAGCATCCCTATTGTCGTTGTTTTCATCCTTTTGGAATATTGAGTTCTTGAAACTTTGAGACTCGTTTTCACTAATATTATGAATGTTTCCTCTACCTTTGCTCATAGGCAACTTTCCTTTTGCCTTCTTGTCTCTCTAATTGTAACGAGTTTGCAAAGGGATCTCCACCTTTTCTTTATCAACATTTATTTCCTCCATTCTATACTCATGTTCCTCAAAAGAGCTTTGCAGCCCATCTTTGCTCATCATCACAAGATCCTTTGTTTCCCTAATCGCAACGACTATGTTATTAAATCTTGTCGTCAAACAACACAATATTTTTGTGACAACATATTGTCCTATAATCGTTTCTCCACGTGCTTTTACTTGGTTCACCAACTGAGTAATTCCCGATGTAAAATCGTTGAATATCTCTTTCTCCTCCATTTGAATCAACTCAAGCTGACGTTTGTGAGTTTATAACCTCACAACCTTCGCATTATCAGTCCATATGTATGTCTTCTCCAAGATTTCCCACGCCTGCTTCGATGATTCGCAATCGCCAACTTTCTCGAAATTATTTGTATCAACGCATTGATGGATTAAAAGCAACACCTTGAAATCTTTCTTCTTGTCTTCCTTATGTGATGTTGTGTATCTATTGCACCTTAATCTAGAGGATTCACACCGTTCTTTATCACATCAAGAACCTCTTGGTAGCCAAACAACATATTTATTTGTTTGCACCATTTATCATAGTTCTTTCAGGAATTTTTTCATTGGAGACAGAAGTCATGATTGCACCCAAGGTATTTGATGGATTGAATCTGACTCTTGATGTCAAATGTTAGAACTTGAAACCACAAAATTGGTGAATAATTGAGTACTACTCAATTATTTGGTGTCAAACACATATCGAAAAAGAAAGAAAAAATCTATTGCAAACTGATTTAGTTTTTTGGGCTAGAGAGTGAAAATATCATCTACAAACACACAAAACAGATAGACATCAGGAGATTAGAGACATACATGCTAACAATATGGCAGATAGTGGCATTGGCAAAAGAGCAATTGCAAGTGACAGCATTTTCAAATCCTTTGACTTGCATAGAAGATGTCCAATTACTCTGTCCACTACAAGGATCTATGCTGAAGTCCCAATCCTTCTTCCCAAGTGTCTTAGCTATGTCTTTCATAACTTGTACTGTGTAAAATTAAGTCAAAACCAACATACATCATCAAAATCTTCAAACCATGTTAATGTTGTTTCATTGTGGTGATAAACCCTAGAAAGATGGAGACATATATAAGGTACGTACCTTCTTCTTCTAACAGAGTAGCTCCACTAGCAAATGAAGAGATACAACAAAAGACATGAAGCAAAAGGTGGAATAATACAAGGAAAGACATGTTCATGATGAACAAAATGAAACCAGTTATTAGGAATTGAAGCTGCAATAGAAAAATACTCAATTTCTATGTTTGTGGTTGATAAAGAGTTGAAGAGAAAGGAATGACTTTATGACTTATGAGAAGTCAATTAGATCTTTAACATGTTGCCAGCTAATTGTATATTTGCAGTTAGAAATGTGAAATAGGCAAAGTTTAAGGTTTCTTGAAGGAGTCTATTTGAGTTAAATATTTGAATTATGATGAAGTATAAAGGAGAATACACGTTGTAAATCTTGAAATATGTGTTATGTATTATTTTCCTTGTAGTCTTGTTTAGCTTTCTTACACAAGCTGCAAATTCAGTAGTATATATCTTGTCTCTAACCAGAATATGGTTGACTTTCAGTGTTTTGATTTAAATTGCAAAGTAATAGTATTAGTTTCAAGTTTGTAAATGAAGTCAAAGAAGTAAAAAATTTCAAAAGGGAAAGTCAAAGGTGATAGATGAAGTGTGAAAGAAATTAGAATATAATTTATTTGAATGTACGTTATAAATTAAAGACTTAAAGCACGGACACCCACATCGATACGGCAACACTATTAATAATTTAAAAAAATAATAAATTAAAGGTAATCACAAGTGTCGGTGTAGATGTCGGTACCTGACACAGACACAGACATGTCATTTTTCAGAGGTGTCGGTGCTATATACGTAGAAAAAGTGCATTAAAGAGCAAGTTACTAACAATCATCATACAAAATTCTAAATCAAATTACAAACTAAGATACTAGTTTATCTAAGCAAATTATAACTGAATTAAATGGCTCTAATTACTTGCATATTTGAATATCACAAGTTAAACCTCACCTTATAGAGTCAAATCCTTACAATATATGATGGGTAAGTAAAGTTATTAAGCTAATGATATACATAGTATCTTCATGCTTTTGTCCAACATAGATGATGCTATTAAACTATAAAACTCCTATGTACAGTCTGCATTCTTCAAAATAGATGGTGGAGGAAAATGACATGACACTTTGGAATGAGTTAACTCACTATAATAGACTGTAGATGGGGGTGTAAGGGTTTCCCAGAGATGAGATTCAATGGATTACCTGACAGTATTTTTATTTTGACTTCCTAATACTCGGCATATCTTGCGCCAAATATAACTTTATTTAATAAATTTGAACTATATTGAAGAAAAAAAATACACTAAATAGAATCCAAAAACTCAGTTTTGAAGATATACGCCGTGGATTTATCACATGACACCGTAGCAGGACATGAAGCAGGCAGATGCAATTATCTATCAAGAAACATACTTAATTTCTTTCCTCCCAATAGGAAGAGTCAAGGTGGACAGGATAAAGGTCTACAGCTGATGAAGATGTAGCAGTCCATGACCCGTCATTTAATATTCTCCGACTTTGTGAGGTACTACTTATATTATTTTCTTCCTTCTGGTAGTAATACTGTCTCATTACTTCCAACTTCTTTTCATCCATTACTTCACTTGAATCTGAAACAAATTCTGGAACCGCGTTCTTTCCTTCAAGCATACTTACAACTGACGACATGGCGGGCCTAAGATTTGAAGTGACATTGGTGCATAGGAGAGCCACATTGATTACCACTATAGCCTCCTTTTTGTTGAAATCTAAACCTAATCTTCTATCAACTAGCTCCGTTAGGTCACCCCTCTCTTTCAACAAATGTGCCTGTTGAAAGGGAAAGAAAACAAAGAATAGTTTGATTTGAAACCCAGGTGATTATACCAAATTGATGCCACTAGTATGTCACTAGTAGATTGTACAATGGATAATCTAATTTCCATGACCAATTGAGATAAAAAATATAAAAAAAGTTACCCAATCAAGAAGGTAGAAAGCTTCCTCCTTTGATCGATACATGGTGTTGCTCTTTCCACTAACGATTTCCAAGGCAACAATTCCAAAACTATAAACATCTGCTTTGTCCGTCAAATAACCATGCATTGCATATTCTGGAGCCATATATCCACTGCATAATTGGAAAGTTTCATTGAAATGACTTTGATATAAGTATACAACTTGATATCAAACTTTTAGTTTATATTGAATTGAATATAATAACTTTTTGCAGTACTCATTAATAAACTAGGAGAAGACAAGAATTATAGTTACTCACTAGGTACCGGCAATTCTTGTACTAATGTGAGTATTGTCCTCCTCATCAAGCTTGGCCAAACCAAAATCAGATATCTTTGGGTTAAGATTTGTATCAAGCAATACATTAGTGGCCTTGATGTCCCTGTGAACAACCTTCAGTCTTGATTCTTCATGGAGGTATGCCAAACCTCTAGCAATACCAACACAAATCTTCTGCCTTGTTGGCCAATCTAATTTAATTTGGTGTTCCTCTGGACCTTTATTTGTAAATGTAAAAAAAAAAATCAGAAAGTGATACCACAAAGTTTCGTGCTAAGTTAGAAATTGTGGACTATCACATAAATAGAAACCTGATGTGGACCATGCAGGAAAAATTACCAAATAAAGCACGAGCTAGACTATTGTTTTCCAGGTATTCATATATCAGCAACAACTGATCTCCCTCCACACAACAGCCATGGAGTTTCACAAGATAAGGGTGTTGCAAAGCTGAAATCATGCCTATCTCGTTTAAGAACTCACGATTCCCTTGCTTTGATTTAGAAGAAAGTTGCTTTACTGCTATCAATGTCCCATTGGGTAAACATCCCTGCATTTTGAGGAATGCTATTTTGTTATAAGTTGAAATAGAAATTTCTGAAAAATATATGTAATATTATAGTAATAGGGTGACAAACGAGAGGATTTGTTAAATCATGCAAAATACCTTATACACAGGACCAAATCCTCCTTCTCCAATCTTATTGGAAATATCAAAGTTATTTGTAGCTGCTTTGATTTGTCTTAAGGTAAATAAACCAGTTCGAACGTCCAAACTCTTCAGCTCTGTTAATTGAAGTAAAAGAAAGATCAAAGATCTCTTACACTCAGAAAATTACACATGGACACTCTGCATCGACAATCCATTTTTGGTAAGCATGCAACTTTCTATTATCAAAATAAAACTAGTCCCACGTTCACTAACAAGATATCCTAATAAAAGTACATGTTCAAACTTTACTCAATTACAAAACATGAGCAGTTTCTTTTATCATGTGAATTACTCATATGTTAGCAAAAAGTTTGATAATAATGACAACAAAAGAAATTCATTTGTAATCACCTCTTGCTAATGATTCTTTCTTCCTAAAACATCCTTTCCACCAAAGTATACCAAATACTAGAATGATAATAACTGTTGCTGCAACCACAATTCCAACCACAGCTCCTGCAGATATGCTTCCAGGTGGAGAGTCTGCTTGATATTATATACAAGACATCCTAAATATTAGATCATACCTTGGAGATCATCCTATAAGATTAGGAGTGTAGAAAGTATAACCCACCAGATTCCACTGAAATGGCAGATATAAGAGGACCATATACTGATCTATTTGGAAGAGACTGTGTCCCTTTTCCAGCCCAGTACAAACGGATCTCCAAGGTACTACTATTAACAGAAACATCTTTGAACTGTTTTATGACTTTCTTACCAACTCCTCCAGCTTCTTTTGCAATATTGAAATCCTTTTGCACCGGCTTTCCCTGTAACATTTCAATCACAATCTTAATGTTTCATGATAATGACAAACCTACAATATTTTAATTGTTGATTTGTATTAGAAATTGTTAAGAGTCTCACGCCGGACAATATATGGCCTGAACATGTGTTTATAAGTGTAGGCAATACTCATCCTACAAGCCTATTTTTTACGGATGAGTTAGACCCAACTTAAACTCTAAGATGGTATCAGAGCCTAATTTAAGATCCATTGGGTCACATGCTATCAGATTTCCGCCATAGGGATACCTACCATTTATTTTCACACTCCAGATGTTGAGTCTTGTGCGTGAAGTGGTGTATTAAGAGTCTCACATCGCATAATATATGGCCTGAAAATGTGCTTATAAATGGGGGCAATTTTCACCTTACAAGTCAGTTTTGTATGATTGAATTAGACCTAATTACTATTTTAAATATGGTATATGAGTTTGGTTTAAGATTCGTTGGGCACCTGCTATCAGGTTTTCGGTATCAGATGTTCATCCCTGGCCATGAGGGGGTGTTAAGAGTCCCACATTGGACAGTATATGATTTGAACATGTGTTTATAAGTGGGTACAATCCTCACCCTACAATTTAATTTTGTACGAATGAGTTAGACCCAACTTCAACTCTTTACGAAAATATTGTAGAATTTGATTTTATAAATAATGCCAAACAACGGAACTGTTAATTAGAAAAAGATTTCAATCACATTCCTTATATTTTAATAGAATAAATCACATGACTAATGGCCTTAATTTATTTTTCATGAAACACCAAGTGATTATTGAAATAAAATTGTTAAACCATATACCTGAAGGTAGATATCAAATACACGTCTTCCAAGACTAACATAAGTTTGATCGTCTGTGAACATTATTTCAGCAAAATGAAGATTTACCGTGTAGCTTCCATTTTGCAGACAAAACCCATAATAAGTCAAAGAAATGGCAGAACCACGTGCATTCATGTACAACTTAGCATCTTCCATAGTAAGTGGAGTAAAATCTGGAGGGTGATAAGTTTCTCCAAGTTGATCACCATCAATGAACCAACCAGTGGTGCTAAATGCCCATTTTCCTGATGGACTGACATGGAGTTTAGCTGGTCCAGGTGAATCTGAATCGTCATCATAACTTGCTCCATTGACTTGTTCTTGCGTTCCACCACAATTTATATAAAGGGAGTATGAGGCTGGATTGAGCAGATCATGTGAGTGATTTTGAAAATATTAAGGAATCAAAGAAAAATAAGAAAAAATATTTTCTAACTATCCTGTTTCTATTATGGTTGGTTATATAACCCTAGCCAGTCAAATAAAAGTCACGGTTTATTTCTGCCAATATTTTTTATACACAAAGCCTGATTGTAGTGTGTCCAATGTAAAATTAGGGAACAAGAAGACAACACATTTGTCATTTTCAACCAACAAAATTCCGGTTTGTGCTGAAAAATCTATAATAGCATTGAACTATTGTAAAGTAAATTTAAGGAACCTAGATGCTAAGGATCTGTTTAGGAGTTGGGTTTTGGAGGGTTTTGGAGGGGAAGACTTTGGAGGATTGCGTCTATAGCTTGAAACGTGTTTGATATTTTTAAAATATTTTAAAAAAAATATAATACATTAGCATATAAAATCATATTATTTTTTAAACTTTTTAAAAATATCAAACACATTTCAAGATATATACACGACCCTCCAAAAACTAACACCCAAACATACCCTAAAAGAAAACCCTTTTAGTTCCACTTATGCTTCTCATATGAAACATCTTATTGGAATCAAGATTATTTTAATAATTAAAAAACTAATAAGTGATCGATTGATAAATTGATAAATTGAGTGGAAGAATTTTTCTAGCCTACATCATTTGATAAAGAGCCAATAGAAAGATAAGATATAACTCCTATCAAAATATGTTGTTCTTCTCTTCTTGGTGTGATATTTTAAAAGATTTTTCTTTATGCATGTTTAGAATATTAAAACTTGCTTTTGTAAGAAGCATGTTTGTCTTTGGTCTCTCTGCTCTTGTACCTCTAAGTTTTTTTTTTAAAAAGCAAAAATGTAAAGATTTTAGCTGTCTATAGGAAAGTCACAATGAAGAAACTCACGTTTTTTAGGACATTGTCTCAGACATGAAACTGTTCCTCTGAGAGAATGAGGGAAGGAAAAGAATATGTTAGCATGATTAGTATAATAAGATTTACAAATAATAAGAGAGAAATGGAAATATATATATATATATATATATATATATATATATATATATATATATATATATATATATAAGACCAAACTTACATGTTATTGTTTGCCCATGAGGTAGAAAACAAGTTTCTATGACATATTAGAAAAAGTGATGTCTTAGAAAGGTTGTTAACGAAAAAGTGATGTCTTAGAAAGGTTGTTAAATTCACAAAAAAGTGCACACAGATGCAGGGATTCTTACAATTTATCACTTTGACATATCTGACTTTCTTGGTTGATGCTGAAGTTATTGTATGAAAGATCTCTATATTCAGGTCATAAAATTTGATTCAGAATATGGAAACAATAATATAATCAGAGACTTAACCATAGGCTCTTACCTACCAAGATTATGCAACTAGGATTCCTAAACTAGAAAGAGAAGAACAATAGAAAACTGTCTAAGACAATTAAGAAAAAAAACTTCTTCATTCATTGATTCTAATCAAGAAACAATGCAACGCTTATTTAAGCCAATGCATAATCGTAGTAAGATAACTTACTGCACTACACAATAGCGTTGCTTAGTAAGAAACTACAAAATATGTCTAAAGGATTCTATTCTAGAATAATCAAGAAGAGTCGTTGTTCTTAGCCTCATGGATCCTACCACTTAAGAAACCTAAGAATATTAGTACCTTAAAAATTGTTAACAATTGCACAATTATACTTAAAATGATTTTTTTACTGAGAAGTAGGTCAAAAATAAGCTCCGCATCAACTGATTAGGAGCAAATAACCCAGCAGCTTTAAGAAGGTATATTATACACTCAAGAGAGGGAAGATTAAGAGGGTTGTGAACTTATAATCTAAGGGAAACTAAACTCGTGATTATGGACCTAGCACTAGAGAGTCTAGAGTTCATCATGAGGGCAATAACAAAGATTAAACTGTAATAAAGTTAATCGTTGTTGCAGTATAGTTGATGCTCGGTGGTCGTACACTTAATGCAAGCAAAAAAGAAAACTACACAGCTAAGCAGGGAAGCAAGCAAAAAGAAAAAGAAAAAAAAAAGCAAAGTCCACTTAGAGATGAAAAAAAACAGATGATATGTTTATAAGTTATAATATTTGCAACGGAAATAAAACATATTGTTCAATCCAAGGAAACATACAAGTAGTATTAAGAGATAACTTACACGTCGATGTTCTTTTTCCAAGAAGGTATCGGTCCTGTGAGAAGGTTTCCAGTTAAAAATCTGCCCAAATAGAATATCAATATTAATTTCAGATCCTAATATTTATTGAGGCATACATTGAGGGAAATAAGCTAGCTGCCTTTAATAACACCCGCTCATCTCTTCTTTTATAAGTAAGATTGAATTGATTTAGCCAACTGTCTCAAGTGACCCTTCTATACATAAAGGTGTGTCAATTCTTAGACACCGACTAAGACGAATGAAATAACAAAAAGTCCTAAACATATCACTTTGACACTCATTATCACACTTTGTATATTGTCACTTCATTTTCAGATAAACAGCACATGTGATCGTTTTGACACAAAAGTTGCTTTGGAAAGGTGCATATACATTTTCCTGAACTTTTGAAACAAAGCTCAATGACAGATGTTTTCGCAGCAATAAAACATACCAAAAATATAATAAGCGGAAATATTCCTAGCACTTCATGTATTGCAACCATATAATTAATTAAATTTCAGCCTGACCCATCCTTTTACTATATAACATTGGAAACTTGGTCCGAATCTAAGTAGGAGTATTCAGCTATCCTACTTCAAACTGAAAGTTGAAACTAGAGTTATAGGTGTAAAGAAGCCAATAGAAATGTGATTAAAAATATACGCAAAAATAAAAATTGCACTAAGAAACTATGATGAATTTCATACATGAATTTCACAACGTTCATGTCAGCATAGGTAATCGGAATTGTTCCACTGAATTTGTTAAAGCTGAAGTCTCTGAAAGAAATATCATATTGAGAATGAGTTAAAAAAGCTACAAGAACTTGATATAAAAAAAAAATTCAAGCAATATAATAAGCAGGAGAGCTATAAAAATGTCATATCAATCCAAACATTAATTACAAAAACAAAGATACCAAGGTTACATAATACACTAAATTTACAAAAGAAACTTTCATAGTTAGCTATAATCAAATCAAATGTAGCAAGTAAGCAATTACAAGTATTTCAATGTTATCATATTCCCGAGGTCAGGTAGTGTTCCATTGATGTTGCAATTCCTTAAAATCCTGTGAAACAATAAGATAGACAATGATATGTTATGAGTGCTTTTTTTCTGTTTTTTTTTTCAATTTCTGAAAGAGGCAGAGAAATCAACTCACAGTTTTTCTAACAATGTCAGATTATCAAGTTGTGGCAAAGGTGCATATTCAGATCCATTCAAATCACTAATTCTCCTGAACATTTTAACCGAATATAAGTAAACATAATTAAAATGAAAGTTAAATTTCATCCTGTGCTTTGTCAGTATATAAAATATCATACATACAAGTCAATTAAGTTTCTCAAAAGTGAAATTTTGGAAGGAATTGGCCCACTTAATCCACTCCCTAGAATGATTCTGTCAAAAGTAAAGTAACCATTAATAACTTTCTTTTTTTAAGTCAAGCAAAACAAAAAAATTCAAAATTTGAGGAAATATAAAAATAAAAAAGAAGAGTGCATACAAGGTACTGATATTTGTCCAATTCTGAATAAAATCGGGTATCTTTCCTAAGAATTGGTTGTCCGAAATATGGCTGCATTGATAAAGGGCATGAAAATATGAAGCCTCATAAAAATCATTATTTAATTTAGTCATCACAAAATGTCACCATAAGAATTTGAAGCTTACAAAACTCGCAATGTAGTGAGCTTCGCCAATGTTGCAGGTAGTTCTCCAGAAAAATTGTTTGAGGAAATTCCCCTGTATGTAATTGAAAAACAGAGAAGTAAAATTATGATTCTAAGCCATAAAAATCAAAGGTGACTTTAAACACTAGGCTTTCATATATTATTTGGAGGGAGAATGTCAATTAAGGAAAATAATGAAGTACTTACAGGGTTCGAATCTGGGGTAGATTCCCAAGCTCAGAAGTAATATTTCCAGACATTTGATTGGCCGTTAACTCCCTATCCATTTCATGTTAAAGTTAAGTTTGACTAAAACTCTTTTTGAATACATACATGTTTATGTACTTATGAAATAGATTTTTTTGCCAAGTGGGATAATGAGAAACTCACAAATGAATCAAGGTAGATATATTTGCAATCTCCTTTGGTATTGAACCCGTTAATCGATTTCCAGGGAGAGTACTATGATGATTAAGAAACATGCTGTCATTAGGTTATTTTCAATGTAATTACTACAAGTCTACAAGAAAATGAATGCAAAGAGTGGAACAAAATGAATAAATAGGTAATCCGACCCATGTATCATTTTTAGAAGATTCATATAGAACAATCAATGATTAAAAACCAGAAAAGAAAAATAAGAGACAGATCATACATGTTAAGAAGATTCACCATGGAGCCCCATTCTTTAGGAATTGTACCGTTCAAGTAATTGCGAGAGAGGTCACTGTAATAGAAAGAGTGAGAGTGTGAGAGAAAGAGTCTGTGTTGCAAAATATAAGACAAGTTCAATAATGTTGGAAAATATATTATTTACCGGTTTTATTATTGTTTTTAATATTGCCTTTATTTGTCATTATTTCTCTTTATTCTCCATTAAGGAGAATATTATTGTAATCATTATAACTCTTCTATATAAACCAGCCTAAGGCTGAGGAATAAAAACACAACAGCTTTTACCTATTTTCTTCTAATATGGTATCGAGAGCACTGGGTTAGGGTTTCCTATAAAGTTTTCTACAACTAGTGGGGTTCGGGACGTAGCCCCGAAAATTTTTTTCTGTTCGACCCGCTTTATTACCCGACCCATTCCACATACCCGTTTTCCTTCCTATGGCGAATAACAACAACCAGTGGCCTTTCCCATCACAAGCCTACACCAGATCCAACCAAGGCGAACAACATGAGTCCGGTGTCGGCCGCGGAAACGGCGGTGGCCGCGGAAACGGTGGTCGTGCATTTCAGGCGAGTAATTCTGATCAAGGGCAGCAATCCTCTCAAACTCAACTTCCACTCACTACGGAACAACTAGACAGACTGTACAAACTTCTCGAGTCTCCAACCCCTTCTTGCTCTATAGCAACAAAAGGTAATTCTGCATTTCTTAGTGTCAGTCCCAGTCATACTTGGATAGTAGATTCTGGTGCCTCAGATCACATGACAGGTGAATCTACTTTGTTCTCTTCATATAGTCCATGTGCAGGTAATCAAAAAATAAAAATTGCAGATGGCTCTTTTTCAGCCATTGCAGGTAAAGGGTCAGTTGTGTTGTCTCCAATGTTAACTCTTAAAAATGTCCTTCATGTTCCAAACTTATCGTGTAATTTAATCTCCGTAAGCAAATTAGCCCAAGATATAAATTGTCAAACTAATTTTTTCCGATCTCACTGTGTCTTTC
The DNA here is from genome assembly GCA_963966055.1 of Lathyrus aphaca. Lineage (NCBI taxonomy): Eukaryota > Viridiplantae > Streptophyta > Magnoliopsida > Fabales > Fabaceae > Lathyrus > Lathyrus aphaca. Next base: position 643,769,093 of record OZ014519.1, read on the forward strand.
AGGATTTGAACTCGGGGAAGATGATTGGCAGTGCTAAGGAGAGTGGAGGACTCTATTACCTTGACATTGGATCTGCATCACAACAACCTTCAAAAACAATAAGTTCCTGCTTTGAGTCTTTTTCTATTTTGAATAATAAAGATGACAACATTATGTTATGGCATTTAAGGTTAGGTCATCCTAGTTTTCGTTACTTAAAACACTTGTTTCCTAAGTTATTTCACAATAAGAATTTTTCTTCGTTTAAATGTGAAGCATGTGAGTTTGCAAAACATCATCGTTCCCAATTTTCAATGCAACCTTATAAACCATCAAAACCGTTTTCTATTATTCATAGTGATGTTTGGGGCCCTAACCGAACAAGTACACTCTCTCTCAAAAAATGGTTTATCACGTTTATAGATGACCACACAAGAGTATGTTGGGTGTACTTGTTAAAGGGGAAATCTGATGTTTGTCAGGTTGTAAAGAATTTTGTTTTAATGGTGCAAAACCAATTTCAAACAAATATCCAAGTCTTTAGAAGTGATAATGGCAAAGAATATTTTAATACTATTCTTGATGATTTTTTTCTAAAAAATGGAATTGTACATCAAAGTTCATGTCCTAATACTCCTCAACAAAATGGAGTGGCCGAAAGGAAAAACAGACATTTACTAGAGGTTGCTAGAGCTCTACTTTTTTCAAATAAAGTTCCAAATTATTTGTGGGGAGAAGCTGTTTTAACAGCTGCATATTTAATTAATAGAATGCCCTCCAAAATTCTCAATTTTCAAACTCCAATTAATGTCTTCAAAGATTGTTTTCCTAGTACTCGTGTTTTATCTGATTTGACTTTAAAAATTTTTGGTTGCACAGCCTTTGTTCATGAGCATAAAAATGTTGGAAAACTTGAGCCACGGGCTATAAAATGCGTCTTTGTTGGATACTCCCCAACCCAAAAAGGGTATAAATGTTTTGATCCAAAAAATAAGAAAATGTTTGTCACTATGGATGTTACATTCTTTGAAAATAAACCTTTTTTTGATGACACTCATCTTCAAGGGGGGGAGATAAACGAAGATTCGTTTCAAATTGAGGACATGAGTTTTTTTAATAACTTATCTTTGCCAGTATCACAAAATTCTGAGATTTTTACACTTGCACCAACAGAAAATGGCCATGATTCTTTATCTGATCTTATTCCTGTTATGAGTAAGGAATCTTGTGAATCTGAGCCTACATTTTCTCTTGTAGAAGACAATGAGAATCCTAAAAATAATAATAATGATGATCTAATTGAAATGCCACAATATAATGAATCTCTTCAAGAAAATAGATTTGAATTAGGAAACAGGACTTGGAAAGGAAAGGTTTTTGTGAAAAAGCACCATAAAGGAAGGGATGAGTCCACATCTCAACACTGCCAGGAATCTGAACCGGGGGATGATCAACCTCCTAACAAACTGAAAGGTAAGTCTATCTCTATTTCTGAGAGTCGTATTTTGTATCCTGATATAGATGATCCTGTTGCCATTAGAAAACCTGTCAGATCTTGCACTAAACATCCCATGTCCAATTTTATATCATATTCAAATTTGTCTTCATCTATGTCTGCTTTCACATCAAAATTGTCTAGTGTAGAAATTCCAAAAAGTGTACAGGTTGCTCTAGAAATTCCAAAGTGGAGGGAAGCTGTGCTTGAGGAGATGAAAGCCCTTGAAAAGAACAAAACTTGGAGTGTTATGTCACTACCAGATGGAAAAAAGACAGTTGGGTCCAAATGGGTCTTTACTGTGAAGTACAATTCAGATGGAACAATTGAAAGGTACAAGGCTCGTTTGGTGGCTAAAGGCTTTACTCAGACCTATGGTATAGATTATTCAGAAACATTTGCTCCTGTTGCAAAATTGAATACTGTTAGAATTCTTTTGTCCCTTGCCGCTAACCTGGATTGGCCCCTACATCAGTTAGATGTCAAGAATGCCTTTCTTAATGGCGATCTAGAAGAAGAAGTATATATGGACATTCCTCCTGGTTTTGAAAAAAAATTTGGAGCAAATGTGTGCAAACTGAATAAGTCTTTGTATGGATTAAAGCAGTCTCCTAGAGCTTGGTTTGAAAAATTCACTCAGTCCATGAAGAAACAAGGGTACATCCAAGGACAGGCTGACCACACCTTATTCACAAAGTTCTCCCGTGATGGAAAAGTTGCTGTCCTGATTGTTTATGTTGATGATATTGTCCTTACTGGAGACGATACAGTGGAAATGGCAAGAGTAAAAGAAAAATTGGCTGTAGACTTTGAAATCAAGGATCTGGGATTCATGAGATATTTTCTAGGCATGGAGGTCGCTCGGTCAAAGAATGGTATTGTGGTTTCACAGCAGAAATACATTCTAGACTTGTTGAAAGAAACAGGAATGAGTGGATGCCGTCCTGCAGATACCCCTATGGATCCTAATGCTAAACTTTGGGGAGAAGGTAATGTTCCTGTTGATACTGGAAGATATCAGAGATTGGTTGGGAAACTAATTTATTTGTCACACACCCGACCTGATATTGCTTTCTCTGTTAGTGTAGTAAGTCAGTTTATGCATTCTCCTTTTGAGGAACATCTTGAGGCAGTTTATAGGATACTAAGATATTTGAAGGGAAATCCTGGAAAAGGATTATTTTTTAAGAAGACTGCGGAAAGAAATGTGTCTATCTTCACCGATGCTGATTGGGCAGGTTCTGTTACAGATAGAAGATCAACCTCTGGATATTGTACTTATGTTTGGGGTAATCTTGTGACATGGAGGAGTAAGAAACAAGGAGTTGTAGCAAGGAGCAGTGCAGAAGCCGAGTTTAGAGCTATGTCTCAAGGTATTTGTGAAGGATTATGGATCCTTAGAGTCCTTGAAGAACTTAAGATGAAAATTGAGCTTCCATTGAAATTGTACTCCGACAGTAAAGCTGCTATTAGTATAGCTCATAATCCAGTTCAACATGACAGAACCAAACATATCGAGATTGATCGACACTTCATAAAGGAGAAGTTAGATGCTGGAATCATATGTCTACCCTTCGTGACTTCAAGTCAGCAAACTGCAGATATCCTAACCAAAAGTTTGGCAAGGCCTACTTTTGAGCATTTGATAGACAAGTTGGGCATGATAGATATCTATGCACCAACTTGAGGGGGGGTGTTGGAAAATATATTATTTACCGGTTTTATTATTGTTTTTAATATTGCCTTTATTTGTCATTATTTCTCTTTATTCTCCATTAAGGAGAATATTATTGTAATCATTATAACTCTTCTATATAAACCAGCCTAAGGCTGAGGAATAAAAACACAACAGCTTTTACCTATTTTCTTCTAATAAATAATATTGCCAATTTGGATGTGAGGGAAAGTTTGGGAATTGCTTACATGATTTGAAGGTAATGCAACCTAGTCAGTTCTGGTGGGAGAGTGCCGGGGAGATTTTGCCCTTTCAAAGTGCTGTATGTACATTTTAGTTACCATAAAAAAGTTAATCATAAACAATAAGCAAAATGAAGTACTTAATTCTGATATCTTAACCAATAGATTTACGAGAAAAAATGCAACAAGCTCTTATACTGTAGGTTGTTTTAAAACTGATTTAACTATCTGCCAAACATTATTTTAGTAAAAAACACATCTTTGAAAAAAATGATTTTCCGTTCAAATCTCAGTTTGACCGTAAGGGAAGCAGTATTATAGACACAGTTAAGTCTATTACATGGTATTAACCAATCTAACTCATGTATACACACACACACATAAAATATCAATTCAAGCCTATAGGTCAATGTAAATACTTGAGTACTATCGTAATGAAATAAAAATCAAATAAACTTAATTAGAAAGGCCGATAGCAAAAGGTCACTTCTTAGAAAAATAGACTTACATTGAAACAACATGGCAGAAGTTGTCAGCAGCAACACTGCAGTTGCAGGTGACATTATTCTCTACAAAATTCAATCTGGTAGTGGTAGTGGTAGTGGTAGGCGTGGGCTTTGGTGTAGCCCAGTTAGAGTTGTTGCTGCAGGGATCAATATCAAAGTCCCAATCCTTCTTACCAAGTGATTTGGCTATATCTTCAAGAGCTTTCTCTATATATTCAATTCAAAAGCCACCATTTAAGTACTGAAAATTTTCTAATCCACAAACACATGCCATCAAATATATCTACAAATTTCTATATGAGCAGAAAAATACATGTAATTTAAACTAACTAGTAACATGAAACCTTAGATAGAAAAAACTAGAAAACAAAGATGCGATTAAAGAAACTTCTCTATAATTAGCAAGCTACGGTAGAAATAGATATCATACTTTCGTCAGGGTGAATAGTATCAGCTCCAAAAGCTGTTAGAGATATGAACCATATAGCAATGAGTGAAAGGAAGAGAAACTGAGAGAAAATGCTCATATCTTAATATTAACAAGGAAAAGAAAAGTTGAGATATATCAATAATTCAGAGATTAAAAGCCGGAACATATACTGCGTGTGTATTCGGACTTAACTGTTATGAATGCATATAAATGCATTTATTAGGATGATGTAAATATATTCATTAAAATGTTAATCTAATCCATAAAACTGTTTGAGAATAACTAGTTTGATTAAGAATTTTCTTTTTTTAATTAAGCACCATCTTTTCTTAAAATTTTACTATTGAGACAATGAAATGTGAGCATCAACAATTTTATAAAGTAAAGTAAGTCAACAATTTGGGGTTAAAGAGGTTTAATTCACATTGATGATTGGCACAATAATGAGTCATGAAACATATATATAAAGATTGATGAATGAAAAAGCTCAGAAAAAGCATAAACTAATACAAGTCAACATTTAGACAATTAAACATGCATGCCCCCCGGTCAGGAATTATATCAAACAGATAAACTTCATGAGCTATTATTTTTCAACGACAGTTAGCGCGTCTCAATTAATGTCTTTTTGGATTGAAGTTGAAAGTATCAAAATCAAACGCTATTATTTGAGAAAAATGAATAAAATAATTTACTTGGTTTGAATTAATGCTTTATTTTACTGTGAGAATTCTTCTGTAGAATCAAAACCATCTTTTGACTCGTTTTCCATATTCAACTCCGTTCTTCGCTGCAACCGACACGAACTAGGACTCCACCGCCAGACTCCGCCGTTCTTCGCTGCGCGCGTTTTTCCGCCATTTTGAGCTCTGAATGTATCCTTGCATTTTCCCTCTCTTTTGCTGGCGGTACCGTTATAAGTGTCATTTCTTTTTAATAAAAAAGAAAATATAGATTAATTTTTTAAAAACTATCTTTCGAGTTTTTTAACTAAATTTTCGCTCAAATACTCCACTTTTCAAAAAAAAAATCTAAATAATTCATTTTTCAAATTAATTTTCTATCTACCTCACTTTTGAACGATTTTAAGAGAAGTCTCCATATGGATTGGCGTCCCTATACAAAGGTATAGAGGTGTCGTCATTTGGACTCAAGACACCATATGCAATCTTCAATCCAATTGGTGATTGTGTGTTAATTTAGGGAATGATCATCAATTCATTTGGAGACATGATTCTAAGTGAAATTTTGCTATAAATAGTGATGGTGTGCTCAATTATTTTCACATCTCTTCTCATATCTCTTTTGTTATACAATACTGATATCATGTATATGTGCCGCTATGGGAAAGTGATATTTTCAAGAGAGAAACATTTGACTGATATGTTCTTCTGGAATATCCAAAGTTTTAATCAACTGAGAGGGAGTTGAATCGGTAGTTGGAGGGAGAAATTAGTGATGGTGAAAAAAATCGCAGTATTGAGAGATTTGATACGATGTGTGTATGGGCGTGAGTTAAGACTGGCGTGGAAGCAAGGAAAATGATGTTTGGAACTAATGAAATCAAGTTGATTGTTATAATTAGTTAGAAATGTTGTGTTTATCTATTGTATGTGTTGTTTAGATTAAGTTTATTTAAGTCATTGTGATGTTTGTTGTTAATATTGTTGTAACAAAAAATTCTTAATATATTAAAATATAAGGTTATAACAAGCTCTTAGTTATAGTGCAAAGGCGGATCCGACATTTGGATATTTTTTTCTTGTTATGTCCGGGCTGACAACATATACTACATAATCTTATCATTTTATCAACCATATCCATTTTTGTTCTTATACGCGTGTTGTTTGGACGACATTTTTTCTTTGTTCGCATATGATAATTGTGTCAAACTATGTCCCCCTAGGTATGGAGGCTAGTATTCCTCCATTGGTAACACTGTGAAGCTTTCGTTGTAGACATTTATCACGTTAACAGTCTTGTAAACATCAGATATATGATTGTATGGGTCCTGACGAGCACGTGTACATGCCACAATTATATGGGACCAAGATACCCGAAAGGCCTGGTACTTGCCACAATTACACCAATATATGTCTAGCCGGATAACATATTCTAAAAATAACATTCCTTCATTGTGATCAATTGTTTCCTTAACACTGGAATTTTTCCCATGACGGTCAAAGTTTGTGACTTAATGTGTGCTAGCCTTGATAGTTTCCTCTTTCATCACTTTCATTATGCATTCACTTTAAACTTGACCCGACATTAACACTGCATTCCATTTTTCTCCTCTTGATGCAAATTGCGATGCCAACCTATAATAGATTAATTTTACCAATGTTGTTAGGGTAGGTTTCTAATTCATTTGAAGATGTTGTTCATGCATTCCACAAGGTTTGTTGTCATGTGGCCCAACGACATCCACCGTCAAATGCCCTTGTCCACTGGAATGTTATCCAACCACCATCTTGCATCTGCATTTGACAATCTAATTTTGTCACGATAGTATTGAAATGATGGTTGAGTTAAAGTGTACACTGCATTCACAAGTTTTTTGCAAAGGTTCATGTCTTTGATTGCACGCATGAATTTTTGTGAGATATGTCTAATGTAATAGACATGGGTAGATAAATGATTATGCCACCCGTTATCTTGGTTATTGTAAGCACTCTCAATCGCATCATGTCTATCTGAAATCAAACAGAGATTGGCTTGTGGAGCAACATGTATTTTGAGATTCTTAAGGAAGAAACTCTAAGCAGAAGCAGTCTCACCTTCAACTAGAACAAAGGAAATGGGAAATACATTATTGTTTACGTCTTGTGTAACTGCAATTAGTAATGTACCCTTGTATTGTTCATATAACCATGTTCCATCAATTTGAATAATAGATTTGCAGAATACAAAACCTTTGATGCATGGTTGAAATGCCCAGAAGAGTCGGTGAAATATTACATTTCCATCAACAATAGATCCATCTAGACTATATGATGGAAGTGCCTGCATGATTACAATAGTCCTTGGTGTATGTGTGTGTGTGTGTGTATGTGTCTTAAGTGCCATCAAAAATCATGGTAATTCTTTATATGAATCCTCCAATTGTCATATACTTGTTCAATGGCATCTGTTCTTTCAATCCATGCCTTCTTGTACGAGGTTGTATAGTTATGTTGTATGACAGTATGAAAGATTATTATACTCACCTTCACTGATGGATCCCTATTGACAAGCGGCAAAATGTCTTGACATATCAAGTCAGCACTTAATTTTCGGTGATCCTGGACAATGTTTATGGCAGTGCAAGTATGTGGTGGATCTAATGAAGTTATCTTCCAACAATCACTTTTTTTACTGTAAGACGCAGCAAGCCGAAATTTGCAAAGTTCGTTACGACAAAGAATGACATACCTTCTTGAATCGCTTCGATCCACAGTTAAATCAACAAAATTATCCATGTGATATTTTATAATAACTCGTATGCATTCTTCCTTGATACGGTACTGGTATCCCTCTTTCAATTCACCCACAAAGCATTTATATGGGTTGAACAAAATATATGCAGAGACATCATCATCATGCAACTCCAAGTCTTTCATATGTTGAGGTGGACAGTATGCCTGGTGTTGAGGGACTGGATGGGGGTCATCTTTAGTGGTGTTGTTCAATAGATGACCGACTAGTGTCTCACTATTTTCTTCTTCGTTGACAACAAAGTCGACTTCCGCTGCAATTTCACCTGAGTATTCCATTTCAGTTTCCTTTAAATCATAATGTTCTAATTGATTGATGATTTGAGATTGTTAAGATGGAAGATTTTGCTGAAGTATAACGTACATATCAATAGAGTCGGCCCCAGAATGTCTGTGACTAACGAACATATTCTCAATATCTTCGTCATTGCGAACTTTAAGAGGATAAAATTTAACGTGGTTGGTCTAAAAAACAGGGTTTTGATATATGATTTGTGATATAGGACCAGACCCTAATTTTGATTCTAACTTATCTTTAAAGTGCAAAAAAAATGATTTTTTATTGAGTGTAATTCGAACAACATTAGTGTTTTGAAAACTGAAGCCAAATTCATCAGAGATAAATGTCTCTCTGTTGCAGTGGGTGTCAACAGAGTATCTCGATGCATATGACATTGTTAATCGGTGCAGAGACAAATTATTGTATCTCAATTGTGAATGGGTCTGCATGGCACCTACATAAATATGCATGAAGCATTAAATGCGGTCTCCATTTACATTGGCGACAAATTTAATTTTCAATGCATGGTCGCCACATTAATTGGTGACAACTTTGTTACTTTTTACGTAGTTACACCTTATCCCTAGCCTTCGTTGTGTCTCTCATGTAGTCTGTATGCATGCAGACTGATTAACATGTATGCCTACGTTTGTGCCATGCAGTCATAAAAAACGTGTAGGTTGTCTCCAATTGTACTGACGACTCTTCTTTATGCATATACATTGTCGCCAATTGATATGGTGATGTTTCTTGATACATGTATGCATGTTTTTCCCTATAAATGTTGCATGGAGAGTTGATAACTCATTTATTCCAACCATTCCTTCTCTGATAACTCATCTCAAATCATCTAGTCAATCCCCGATTAATTTTCATTTGACACAATGTTGCTATTAACAATGGGTGAAACGCACAGAGGAACAATAGTCAACATTGCGGATTATGTACGTCTATAATGTCTCTATTTTTTAATGTCTCTATTAATTCTCATTTACAAATGTTTATTTTTTATAGGATGTTTCTATATTTCGTCCATGTGTACATGAATATGTTTCCCCCGACGTTTTAATCGAACCTTATATTGAGCTTGTCGATTTTGGACATGTAAGAAAATCATGTCTTACTCAGTTGATGTAAATTTTATACTAGCTTTACAAGAGCGGTGGCGTCTATAGACACTCACTTTCTTTTTTCCAACGGGTGAATGTACTGTTACTTTAAAAGATGTGTACATGTTACTTGGGTTGCCAATTGATCATAAGGCAGTCAATGGACCAACAAACCTCACAAATTCAATTTGTGTGGAGCTTTTGGGTGCCGACTTGTTGGAATAAAATCACAGAGGCCAAGGTATCTTACTTTCACGTCTCAAGGCATATTAACACACTTTAATTTTAAATGAAGACTCTACAAAAGAGATGAAAATAATTAAAACTAGGTGTTATCTTATGATTTTATTTGGTTCATTTATATTTCCCAAAGGAACTAGTTCTTCTATACACGTTATGTATTTACTATTACTAACAAACCTAGAAAGGAATAGGGAGTATAGTTGGGGTTCCGCTTGTTAGTCCTATTTATATAACTCTTTATGTAAAAATCCAACGAAAGACACATCTACATTTTCTGGATCCGCCATTTTTCTCCAAGCATGGGGTTGGTCTAGGTTGTCATCCATTGCCCCGTCAACGAAAATAACTTCTCATTCTCGTATGCACAAAAGCAAGTTAATTGTTTTATATTAGTTAGTTCACTTTATTATTACACTTTATTGATTATTGTCTCTAACTAATATATTTTAACTATTTTTATGTGTCATATGGTCGGCACGCGGTATGACTTACAATAGATGTCCAAGACATTATATCATTCAATATCGCAGTCTCTTGGATCACCTTACGCATGCAGATGTAATGTCACTAAATTAATCAATTTATTTTTAATCCTAACATTATTATAATCTAACAATTTTCTCTTGTACAATTCATTTGGCGTCCATATCTAGGAATGGACCATGGTCACCAAGTCAAAGATGAAGACGCATTCGTTTGGACTGTATGTGTGTCAATCATCAGATTCATCACTGTGGAGATTGTAACACCCTTTCTACCCCCATCACAATTAAATTACAATTTAATCAAATAATCGGAGTTACCTCATGAAAGGGCATCACATTTATCATAACGCAAACATCATAAACATCATATTAGTCATGTCCCGTAACACGAATTATAAAATCATGAACATCAAATACTATTCTTCAACAATTACGCAGCGGAAAAACTAAACATCACATTTTATCTTTAATTAAAAGAAAATTTCATAATTTTATCCAAAGACATCATTAAGTCTCAATTAGTCAAAAGAGCAACACTTAAATCAATTGAACAAAATAAACTCAAGTTCTCAAGCGAAAACCTATCCCGATGTTACTGGACACAGAGCAAGACTCCACTTCTAACTAACAAACAACGACACACTAACTCCGAGCTAAAATGCGCACCGAGCTAATCTCGAGTATCTACAAGATGGCATAATAGACTATCACAAAAAGGCAGGCAGGGTGAGTAAATTCACATTCAATAAAGTAATATAAAAATGAGAATTTATAAACAAAAGCTTCAAACAAATTCAATCATCACAAGACTCATTTATTCTCAACACCAAATACATCACATCACTACACAAACTCAATGCAAATCATGTTATGTCATTTAGAATGAAATGAAACCTCTTATTATGCATGTGGTACCGAAACATCCTCATAGATGGACATTGGGCCATTAACCATCCACAAGGGAGCACATCGTAACATCACATCACTTCAATCCGCAATATGGGATTGAAGCTACCAATTGACCAAAGTCCCCTCATTAATATGCCATGAATGCAAGACGTAATGAAACACACCTCATCAAACATCATAAGCATTGCATCCGCATTCATCGTCAACCATCATATTTACTCACTCAATTAACATCTTCCTCTAAATCATGTCATTATAAATCATAAACTCATAAACAAATCATTTCATCATACATCATTTTTATCACCGATTCCTACACATATAGCCCCTAAACACATCATACAACTTCACTAAAACATCATAACATCTTATGACACGAAGCACATCGATTAAAACATTTTTCAGAATTAAAATAATTTTTCGAAAAATGTCAGGTCTTGCTAAGCGAGCTACCCCCTCTCTAAGCGACTAACTCTCTGTTTTGAGAGTTCCAAAATCTTCACTTGCTCGTTAAGTGAGCTGTAGATCGCTAAGAGAGTTGTAGCTCGCTCAGAAAGCATCGCGATTCTGCGAGAAAACCCACTGATTTCATAATCTCCCCTCTGCGACAAAACCCACTAAAAATCAGTTTTTAACACCAGCATAGCAGAAAATCATGAACACAATCCATATTCATCATGGTATCATCAAACATATCAAACAAAATCATTATTTATCATCAATTTCATCATAAACCATCATTATATAACAAATTCATCAACAAAACTCCATAACCCTAAGACTTTCCCTCAAAACCCCAAATTATATCTCTACATTACAATACCGAACATAATTACTCCCCATACCTTAGGTTCCGTGAATTCTTTGGATAAACTCTATGATTCCTCTACAACCTTTAAGTCCTAACTTTTCTTTAGAGCTCTCCTTCTCTTCTCCCAAAAGTATGATCGTTCCCAATGATCGTACAAACCGACTTTACTCTCTTAGACACTCTTGCCCCTAGGATCTCATTAGTCTTTTCCTCTTTTTCTCTCAATTAGCCTTTACCAAAAGACTATACTATCCGTGTCCTCTAATTCTTCTTATTTAAATTATTTTCTCCCAAATTAATTAATTAAACTCACTATACTTAATATCCTAATATTATTAAAATATTAAGTCACACTCATGCCTCCACAAAACATCATATCATCAGTAAATCATCAAAATTCACAACAAACACGTCAATTAAATCAAAATCAACTTTGGGGTGTTACAACTCTCCCCCACTTAAGAATTTTCGTCCTCGAAAATGTATCTGAAGCAAACAGCATCGGATACGATTCCTTCATATAATCTTCTCGTTCCCAAGTTCAACTATCACCAGCTGGTCTATCCCACAATACCTTAACTAAGGCAATCTCTTTACCTCTTAATCGCTTCATCTTTTTACCATCTATCCGTACCGGCGAAAATTCCACAGTTAAATCATCTCTTACTCGAACATCATCCATCTGAATCACATGCGACAGATCTGAAATGTACTTTCTCAACTGTGACATAGGAAACACATCTTGGAAATTCGCAAGCGACAATGGTAATGAAATCCGATATGTTACCTCATCGACCCTTTGTGAAATATGATACGGTCCAATGAAACACGGAGTGAGCTTTCTAGACTTCAAAGCTCGCCCAACACCAGTCACTAGAGTAACCCTCGAGAACACATGATCTCTCTCTTGAAATTCAAGTGCTTTCCTCCTCTTATCATAATAACTCTTCTGACGACCTTGAGAAGTGTTCATCTTTTCCTGAATCATTTTAATCTTCTCCTTCTTCTCCTGCATAATATCAGGTTCGCCTGATTCATACCAAAACAATGGAGTCCTACACCGCCTCCCATACAGTGCTTAATACGAAGCCATATCAATGCTCGCATGAAAACTATTATTATAAGTAAACTCAATCAACGGCAAATGACCATCCCACACCCCTCCATGATCCAACACACAAGCCCTCAATAAGCCCTCTAGGGATTGGATAGTCCATTTTGTTTAACCGTTTGTCTGCGGATGATAAGCAGAACTCATCCTCAACTTGGTTCCTAAAGCATCTTGTAGACTCTTCCAAAATCTTGATGTAAACCACAGATCTCTATCCGACACGATACTCGAAGGTATCCCATGCAACTTTGCGATCTCATGAATGTACATATCTGCTAGCTTTGACATGGAGTGATTAATCTGCATCGATAAGAAATGCATCGACTTAGTTAATCGATCAACAATCACCCAAATGGAATCATTTCCCTTCGCCGTCTTCGGCAAACTCTTCACAAAATCCATAGAAATTCTATCCCATTTCCATTATAGAATACTCAACGGTTGCATCATACCTAAAGGCTTTTGATGTTCAACCTTCAATTTTTGCAAACGAAACAAGCATACAAAAATTCCACAACATCTTTCTTCATACCCGACCACCAAAACAATTTCTGCAAGTTATGATACATCTTAGTAGCACCAGGATGAATACTTAACCTACTTCGATGTCCTTCTTCTAGAATACACTTCTTCAACTTTGGAATATCAGGAACACACACAATCTCGAAACCTCATCATACCATTTTCATCTATCCGGAATTCTCCTTCGTTACCTTGGTTAATCAAAGTCATTTGATCAACCAACTTCAAATCTAATTGTTGTCGTATTCAGATCTCTTCCATAATTTCGTTAGTCAATTTCAGCATACCCAGCTTCACACTCTCAGATGTAGTTTCACACAACAAACTCATGTCTCTGCGAACTGCTCAATCATCTCAAGTTCTTTCACCATCATTATTGACATATGCAATGTCTTCCTACTCAAAGCATCTGCAACCACATTAGCCTTACCAAGGTGATAACTCAAATCGAAATCAAAGTCTTTCAACATCTCTAACCATCTTCTCTGCCTCATGTTTAGTTCCTTCTGATCAAATAAGTATTTCAAACTCTTATGATCGCTGAACACCTCAAATCTAGACCCAAAAAGATAGTGTCTCCAAATATTTAGCACAAAAACCCCGACCTCCAACTCTAATTCATGGGTAGGATAGTTCCTCTCATGAACATGTAGCTGTCTAGAAGCATAGGCAACCACTTGACCATTTTGCATCAACACACCACCAAGACCCATCTTCGAAGCATCATAGTATACCATAAAAGATTCATTCGGATTAGGAAAAATCAATATTGGAGCAGTCTTTAACCTCTTCTTTAATTCAACAAAACTCTTCTCGCACACAATATCCCACACATAAGCCTGACCCTTTCGAGTCAACTGAGTCAGAGGCAATATCAACATAGAAAAACCTTCTATAAACTTTCGGTAATAACCGGCCAAACCAAGAAAACTTCTGATCTCCGTAGCAGACTTCGAAGTATCCCACTTTAACACAACATCAATCTTCGAAGCATCCATTGAAATTCCATCAATAGAAATCACGTGGCCAAGGAAACTTACTTCCTTTAACCAGACCTTGCACTTTGACAACTTAGCATATAACTTCTTCTCTCTTAACACTTGTAATATAATCCTCAGATTTCACTCATGTTCTTCTTTAGACTTTGAATAAATTAGGATGTCATCAATAAAAACCACAACAAACTTATCCAAATAGTCATTAAAGGTTCTATTCATATACTTCATGAACACACCAGGTGCATTTGATACACCAAAAGGAATCATAGTATATTCATAGTGACCATACCTTGTTCGGAAGGTTGTCTAAGTCATGGGTAGGATAGTTCCTCTCATGAACATGTAGTTGTCTAGAAGCATAGGCAACCACATGACCATTTTGCATCAACACACCACCAAGACCCATCTATGAAGCATCATAGTATACCACAAAAGATTCATTCGGATTAGGCAAAATTAACATTGGATCAGTCGTTAACCTCTTCTTTAATTCAACAAAATTCTTCTCGCACACAACATCCCACATATAAGCCTGACCCTTTCGAGTCAACTGAGTCAGAGGCAATGTAAACTTAGAAAAACCTTCTATAAACTTTCGGTAATAACCGACCAAACCAAGAAAACTTTTGATCTCCGTAGTAGACTTCGGAGTATCCCACTTTAACACAACATCAATCTTCGAAGGATCCATTGAAATTCCACCACTAGAAATCACGTGGCCAAGGAAACTTACTTCCTTTAACCAGAACTCGCACTTCGACAACTTAGCATACAACTTCTTCTCTCTTAACACTTGTAATACAATCCTCAGATGCCCTTCATGTTCTTCTTCAGACTTTGAATAAATTAGGATATCATCAATAAAAACCACAACAAACTTATCCAAATAGTCATGAAAAGCTCGATTCATATACTCCATGAACACACCAGGTGCATTGGATACACCAAAAGGCATCACAGTATATTCATAGTGATCATACCTTGTTCGGAAGGCTGTCTTCGGAATATCATTCTCTTTAACTTGGATCTGATGATAACCCGACCTCAAATCAATCTTACTAAAAATACAATCTCCCACCAACTGATCCATCAAATCATCAATCCTCGGTAGGGGATATTTATTCTTGATAGTCACCTTATTCAATTGAAGATAGTTGACACACAACCTCGAGCTACCATCCTTTTTCTTAACCAATAACACTGGAGCACCCCACGGAGAAACACTTGGATGAACAAATTTCTTCTCAAGAAGATCCTTAAGGTGTTTCTTCTACTCACTTAATTCTGAAGTTGGCATCCGATATGGAGCCATCGACACTAGACTAGTACCGAATCCACTGCAAACTCTATTTCACGCTCTGGAGACAAATCACTAATGTCATCCAGAAACACATCAAGTAATTCACGAACAACAGGTAACTCAACACTCACATGTTCACAATCAACCTGTAACGCCGCAAACAAAGCAAACATTTGAGCTTCATTTTCTAGTAGTTCATCCATTTGTTTCGCGGATAAAAACATTAACTCCCCATAATCACCAGACTCTGGAAACTCTACCGTCTTTGCATAACAATTGATATACACAAAGTTGAACTCCAACCACTTTATACCAAGCACAACATCTATATGGCGTAAGGGTAAACACACCAAATCCATCAAGAAATGCTTATCATAAGTGGTCTGAGGACATTTTAAACACACACGGTTAGTCGTAATTGAACTGTCAGCAGGAATCTCTATCAACATATTACCATCCATAATAGTAAAAGGTAAATTTAATTTGGTCGCACACTCAAGCGAAATAAACGAATGAGTAGTACCAGTATCAATTATAGCAATCAACTCAATATCGTTAATAAAACAAGTACCTCGAGTTAGGTTATCCTTCTTTTGAGCTTCTGAGCCACTCAAAGCAAACACTCAACCAATAGTCTGAGTAGCAGTAGCAACCTTCTTCGCTTTCTGACACTGAGTACTGATGTGTCCTTCTTCTCCAAAATTGAAACAAGTTGGCCCTGCATTTGGACATTCATCCTTCATGTGACCCATCTTACCACATTTGTAACATTTTATCATTGTATTAGTGCACACGTCGGACTTGTGACCCGCTTCACCATATTTATAGCACTTGAGAGGAGTGGAACCCGCTCCCCCATTTGGCTTATTCCCATCAGTAACCTTCGGCTTTCCTTTATCAGTTGGAGTCGCATAAGGTTTCCCTTGAAATTGGCCATTCTCTTTCTTCTCACTCGCCTGCTTATAGTGAGCAGATCGAGCTCAACTATCCTCATCGTAGATTCTACTCTTGTCCACCAATTCAGCATACCTGCGGATCTGCTAACACCCAATCGCTTGATTGATCTCTGGTCTTAGCCCAGTCTCAAACTTGAAGAACTTGGACAACTCGTCATCATTACGGTTGTAGTGAGACAGAATTTCACCAGCCTCTCAAACTTGGCAGTGTAACGCCTTAATTTTTATATTTATTTTTGTGAAATAAATATTAAATAATTTAATGGCAAAATTGAATATTTGATGAAGAAAGTATTTTTATGATAATAATAATAATAATAATAATAATAAAACAAGGTGTATTATTATAATGTTGTTATTATTTAAAATAAAAATAAATAAAGAAATGGTTAGTTAGAGGTTTAAGGGGCAAAGGTGGAATTGTTGTTTTCATAAAAAGAGGAAATAAGGGAAACAAACCTCATTCATCGTATTTTGACGAAGAACAGGGAGGTCTGGAGAAAGAGGAGAAGAAAGGCAAGGTCAAGGATCATAGATCACCAAGACCCAAAGGTTGTGAAGGAAAGCTTCAATTTTAAGGTAAGGGGGAGAAAAGGGTTTATGATTGGTGATAGGACATAGAAGGGTAATTGGGAGTTCCTTCCTCCCTTAGGTATTTTTAAGAGATTATGATAACAATGATTGAATTGATGAAATATTGTGAAATTGTTGATTAATATGATTGTACTATGTATTTTGAAAATATAATTGGTGTTGTGTGTTTGGTATTGGGAAGAATGGTATATGAAGGTTATGGAGGATATGATGAACAGAGAAGAGGATTAAATCTAATTGATTCCCTAATTTGATCTAGGAAAGTTTATTAATAAAACTAGTTGATGTTATATGTATAAATAGATAATAAACATGTGAATTGGTTGGTTTTGAGTGTCAAATTTGACTTAGAATGGTTGGGATTCGTGCATGTGAGGAAGAGGGAAGAAATTGGGACTTTTGGAAAAATTGAGTTTTTGGGGTACAGGTGGCACAACACGGGCAGTGTTGTACAACACGGGCGGCCGTGTTGTGCTCCTGGAAAATGTGTTTTGGATGATTTGGCACAACACGGGCAGTGTTGTACAACACGGGCGGCCGTGTTGTCCCCCTGGAAAATGAGTTTTTGTGGATTTTGAGGGGCGTGTCCCAGGCCACCTGACACGGGCCGTGTCAGGCAACACGGGCGGCCGTGTTAGGCCCCTGTAAATGTAATTTTTCGCCTGTTTTAAGGTAGATTTGATTCATTCTTCTAATGTAGGATGATATTAGTGAAATAAGACTTTGAGGGTGTTCTAATGATGGATATAGGACTTGATGAGTAGTCGCATAAGAAATCCTAAGTGCTTAATTGATTTATATGAATATATAGATTGTTACAATTGTGAACAACATGAGATATGTGTATGCCTTGTGTATGAATGAATAAGATGCACTGATGATTGGTTGATGAGATCATGATGATCGTAAAACATGATGTGTTCATGTGTATTGTGATATGTTATGCGTTGTTGTGTCTGCATGCATATACATTTGATGGAATAATCATGTCGTGGATATGATTATTCGGGATTCGTTGAGAATCGTGGTTGCAGGGATGATCGTGTCTTGTTGGAGACGTTAACGATGCATTCGGGGTTCTATTGATGAACCGTTATTGTGAGTCGGTACCGCATTTGCATTGTGCATTGGAGTCACATTGCATTATGATTGATTAAATGATATGATTTGGTTGAATGATATGATTGATAACTTGGTGTGATTAGGGGTGAATTACTTCTTCATATATGTCGTATGCACCGTTATATTATGAATCTATTTCTCACCCCTCTGTTTGTTTTGTTGCGTCTGTGCTTCTTCGGAAGTGCAGACAATTCAGGTACTTGAGAAGTACGTTGGTGTGATGTCCGTGTCCTAGGAGCTCTGATATGTAACGGGAACGGGGATCTTTTCCGCATTTACTTTTATTGTTTAGAAAAACTTATCTTTATGATTAAACTTGAATTGAAGAACCTTTTTATGTGTGATTGGCTTAGCCTTTGAACTATTGACATTAAATATTTGAATTCCGCTGTTTTCTTTTATTAATGATCTTGATGAACGTTAATGATGTAACATTTCACTTTGGACAAATAACTCTGATTATATTAAAGATTTATAATAATAATTTTATGGGAAAAGTGGGTGTTACAATTGGTATCAGAGCAGGTCGGTCCAACCGGCCAGATTGAGTCAGTCCTTAGAATAAGAGTTGTGTGTTTCCTAACCTGAGTTGTTTGTTGTATCAGTATGGTAGGAAGGAATGATGCTGCTCTTGCTGCGGCTATGCAAGCCATGGCGCAGACGGTTGAGAACGTTGTTCAGGTCGTTCAGGGTGGAGGAAATGCTCAGTCTCGTGCATTGGAGCAGTTCCGGAATAACAAGCTGCCGACGTATGAAGGTGGAATTCTGGATCCAGAGGCTGCGTAGAGGTGGTTGAAAGCTGTTGAGAAGATCTTCAGAACCATGGGATGCTCTGATGATCAAAAGGTGAGATTTGGTACTCACATGATGGAATGCGAAGCTGAAGTCCGGTGGGACAACAGTCGCCAAAGGATGGAAGACGCGGGTACGGCTATCACTTGGGCGGTATTTCGCAGAGAATTCTTGGAAAAGTATTTCCCGGAAGACATCCGCAGTGCTAAGGAGGTTGAGTTCTTGGAACTCAAGCAAGGTAATATGACAGTGGCGGAGTATGCTGCCAAGTTTGAAGAACTAGTGCAATACTGTACGCACTACAATACTGAAGAGGCAATGACTTCCAAATGTCTGAAGTATGAGAATGGACTGCGTCCTGAGATTAAGTTGGGTATTGCTTGCCAGAAGATCAGAAATTATCCAGAGCTGGTAAGTAGAAGCAGGATTTATGATAATGACAACAGGGCGCGGATTGCACACTACAAAGCTGTGAATGATAAGAAAGGGAAGCAGAGATTTGGTGGTACTCCGTACAGTGCTCCAGCTGACAAAGGGAAGCAAAAAGCTGGTAATGAAAAGAGACCAAGTGGGGGAGGAAGTACTCCCGGTGTGCTCAAATGCTACAGATGTCACGGCGTGGGGCATCGTGCCAATAATTGTCCTACCGAAGAAAAGAAGTGTTTTAAGTGTGGAAAGACGGGTCATGTGATGGCCAATTGCAGAGGGAATGCGCCTATTTGCTATAATTGTGGAGAGCAGGGCCACATTAGCACTAGTTGTCAGAACCCAAAGAAGCAGAAATCCGAGGGGAAAGTATTTGCATTAGTGGAAGCTCAGCCTACTTGTGAAGATCGATTAGTCAAAGGTACTTGCTTTATCAATAATATTCCTTTATTTGTGATTATTTATACAGGTGCAACACACTCGTTTATTTCTTTGGAATGTGTGAAAAAGTTAGGATTAGAACCTTCTCAGTTAAGTCGAGGAATGGTTATTGATACACCATCTATAGGGTCTGTGACTACTACCTTGATATGTCGTGATTGTGTTTTGGCTATTTCTGGTAAAGAGTTTAGAGTGGATCTCATATGTCTACCACTCATTAATCTTGATATAATCCTGGGTATGAACTGGTTGGAATCCAACCGAGTTTATGTTGATTGCTTTAGGAAGAGATTGTTATTCCTGACTCCAGAAGAAGAAATTTTGGCCAGTTTAGTTTCTACTAAAGAACTGAGGACCTTATTGGAAGACGAAGCGAAAATGTTTGTTGTGTTTGCTTCATTATCTATAGAAGAAAAGGTCGTTGTTGAAGAGTTACCGGTGGTGAATGAATTTCTTGAAGTATTTCCCAATGATATTACAGAGTTACCTCCGACGCGTGAAGTGGAGTTTACTATTGACTTGATTCCTGGTACCAGGCCTATTTCTATGGCACCGTACAGGATGTCTGCTACTGAGTTAGCTGAATTGAAATCGCAGATTGGTGATTTACTTGATAAGAAGTTCATTCGACCCAGCGTATCTCCATGGGGTGCTCCAGTGTTATTAGTTAAGAAGAAGGATGGTAGTATGCGCTTGTGCATTGACTACCGACAGCTGAATAAGGTTACTATTAAGAATAAATATCCACTTCCAAGGATCGATGACTTGATGGATCAACTTGTGGGAGCTTGTATTTTTAGCAAGATTGATTTGAGATCAGGATATCATCAAATCAGAGTGAAAGAGGAAGATATCCAGAAGACAGCATTTAGAACTCGATATGGTCATTACGAATATGCAGTGATGCCTTTTGGAGTGTCTAATGCGCCGGGTGTGTTTATGGAATATATGAACCGGATATTCCATTCTTACTTGGATCAATTCGTCGTAGTATTTATTGATGATATATTAATATACTCGAAGTCTGAAGAAGAGCATGAGAAACATTTGAGAATTGTGCTGCAAGTGTTAAAAGATAACAAATTGTTTGCTAAATTTTCCAAGTGTGAATTCTGGTTGAAGAAAGTGAGCTTTTTGGGACATGTAATATCTGGTGAAGGTATAGCGGTAGACCCTTCGAAAGTTAGTGCTGTGCTTGATTGGGAACCTCCGAAGACGGTAACGAAAATTAGAAGTTTTCTTGGTTTAGCTGGTTATTATCGAAGGTTTATTGAAGGATTTTCTAATTTGGCGTTGCCATTGACTCAATTGACCCGAAAGAGTCAAGCCTTTATTTGGGATGTAGCTTGTGAGAGAAGCTTTGAAGAATTGAAAAAGAAATTGACTTCGGCACCGGTATTGATTTTACCGAATCTGAATGAAGCTTTTGTTGTGTATTGTGATGCATCTAAAATGGGTTTAGGTGGCGTGTTAATGCAGGTTGGTAAAGTAGTAGCCTATGCTTCAAGACAGTTGAGGATACACGAGAGGAATTATCCTACTCATGATTTAGAATTGGCTGCAGTGGTATTTGTGTTGAAAATTTGGAGGCATTATCTCTATGGATCGCGATTTGAAGTCTTTAGTGACCATAAGAGTCTGAAATATTTATTTGATCAGAAGGAACTTAATATGAGGCAGAGGAGATGGTTAGAATTTTTGAAAGATTATGATTTTAATTTAAATTACCATCCGGGAAAGGCAAATGTAGTTGCGGACGCATTAAGCCGGAAAACAGTTCATATGTCGGCTATGATGATGAAAGAGATGGATTTAATTGAGCAATTTAGAGACTTGAGTATGGTGTGTGAGATAACACCTGGAAGTGTCAAGTTAGGCATGTTACGAATAAATAATGAATTTGTTGATGTAATTAAGGAAGGCCAACGACAAGATGTGAAATTGGTGGACTTAATGCCTACCGAAAGAAATGATCAAGGCGGTGATTTTAGTTTGGATAATAATGGTATTTTGAGATTTCGGGAGAGAATTTGTAAACCCGATAGTGTTGAACTAAAGAAAGCAATTCTGGAAGAGAGTCATCGGAGTAGCTTAAGTATTCACCCAGGAGCTACAAAGATGTACCATGACTTGAAGAAATTATTTTGGTGGCACGGTATGAAACGAGATATTGCACACTTTGTTTATGCTTGTTTAGTATGTCAGAAATCAAAAGTAGAACATCAGAAGCCTTCGGGGCTGATGCAACCTTTAGAGATCCCAGAGTGGAAGTGGGATAGTATTGCTATGGATTTTGTGACAGGTTTGCCGAATACTACGAGAGGACTGGATGCTATTTGGGTGGTGGTGGACCGGTTGACTAAGTCCGCGCATTTTATTCCGATAAACATCAGTTACCCGTTAACTAAGTTGGCGGAGATTTATATCCGAGTTATTGTGAAATTGCACGGTGTACCGTCAAGTATAGTATCGGATAGAGATCCGCGATTTACTTCCGAGTTTTGGAAAAGTTTGCATGAGGCTTTGGGTTCTAAGTTGAAATTGAGTTCGGCTTACCACCCACAGACAGATGGACAATCCGAGAGGACTATTCAGTCATTAGAAGATTTGTTGAGAACTTGTGTGCTAGAAAAAGGTGGTGCGTGGGATACACATTTGGCACTGATTGAATTTACTTATAATAATAGCTATCATTCGAGTATTGGAATGGCGCCGTTTGAAGCTCTTTATGGTAGAAGATGTAGAACACCTCTGTGTTGGTATGAGACAGGTGAAAATGTTATGCTTGGGCCTGATATTATTCAGCAGACTACTGAAACTATTCAGATGATCAAGGAGAAAATGAAAGCGTCTCAGAGTCGGCAGAAAAGTTACCATGATAATAGAAGGAAAGACTTAGAGTTCAATGAGGGTGACCATGTATTTTTGAGAGTCAACCCGATGACCGGTGTTGGACGTGCGTTGAAGTCTAAGAAGCTGGATCCTAAGTTCATTGGACCGTATCAGATTATGCAGAGAGTAGGCAAGGTTGCTTACAGAGTGGCATTACCGCCAGAACTTTCGAATTTGCACGAAGTGTTTCATGTATCGCAACTCAGGAAATATGTGTCTGATCCGTCACATGTAATTCAGAGAGATGAAGTGCAAATCTGTGACAATCTTATGGTGGAAACTTTACCATTGAGGATTGAAGATCGTAAGATGAAGCAACTTCGAGGCAAAGAGATACCTCTTGTGAGAGTAGCTTGGGGAGGAGCTGCTGGTGGGAGTGTTACCTGGGAACTGGAGAGCAAGATGCGGGAATCATATCCAGAGTTATTCCATTCAGGTACATTTTCGAGGACGAAAATAATTAAGTGGGGGAGAGTTGTAACGCCTTAATTTTTATATTTATTTTTGTGAAATAAATATTAAATAATTTAATGGCAAAATTGAATATTTGGTGAAGAAAGTATTTTTATGATAATAATAATAATAATAATAATAAAATAAGGTGTATTATTATAATGTTGTTATTATTTAAAATAAAAATAAATAAATAAATGGTTAGTTAGAGGTTTAAGGGGCAAAGGTGGAATTGTTGTTTTCATAAAAAGAGGAAATAAGGGAAACAAACCTCATTCATCGTATTTTGACGAAGAACAGGGAGGTCTGGAGAAAGAGGAGAAGAAAGGCAAGGTCAAGGATCATAGATCACCAAGACCCAAAGGTTGTGAAGGAAAGCTTCAATTTTAAGGTAAAGGGGGGAGAAAAGGGTTTATGATTGGTGATAGGACATAGAAGGGTAATTGGGAGTTCCTTCCTCCCTTAGGTATTTTTAAGAGATTATGATAACAATGATTGAATTGATGAAATATTGTGAAATTGTTGATTAATATGATTGTACGATGTATTTTGAAAATATAATTGGTGTTGTGTGTTTGGTATTGGGAAGAATGGTATATGAAGGTTATGGAGGATATGATGAACAGAGAAGAGGATTAAATCTAATTGATTCCCTAATTTGATCTAGGAAAGTTTATTAATAAAACTAGTTGATGTTATATGTATAAATAGATAATAAACATGTGAATTGGTTGGTTTTGAGTGTCAAATTTGACTTAGAATGGTTGGGATTCGTGCATGTGAGGAAGAGGGACGAAATTGGGACTTTTGGAAAAATTGAGTTTTTGGGGTACAGGTGCCACAACACGGGCGGCCGTGTTGTGCTCCTGGAAAATGTGTTTTGGATGATTTGGCACAACACGGGCAGTGTTGTACAACACGGGCGGCCGTGTTGTCCCCCTGGAAAATGAGTTTTTGTGGATTTTGAGGGGCGTGTCCCAGGCCACCTGACACGGGTCGTGTCAGGCAACACGGGCGGCCGTGTTAGGCCCCTGTAAATGTAATTTTTCGCCTGTTTTAAGGTAGATTTGATTCATTCTTCTAATGTAGGATGATATTAGTGAAATAAGACTTTGAGGGTGTTCTAATGATGGATATAGGACTTGATGAGTAGTCGCATAAGAAATCCTAAGTGCTTAATTGATTTATATGAATATATAGATTGTTACAATTGTGAACAACATGAGATATGTGTATGCCTTGTGTATGAATGAATAAGATGCATTGATGATTGGTTGATGAGATCATGATGATCGTAAAACATGATGTGTTCATGTGTATTGTGATATGGTATGCGTTGTTGTGTCTGCATGCATATACATTTGATGGAATAATCATGTCGTGGATATGATTATTCGGGATTCGTTGAGAATCGTGGTTGCAGGGATGATCGTGTCTTGTTGGAGACGTTAACGATGAATTCGGGGTTCTATTGATGAACCGTTATTGTGAGTCGGTACCGCATTTGCATTGTGCATTGGAGTCACATTGCATTATGATTGATTAAATGATATGATTTGGTTGAATGATATGATTGATAACTTGGTGTGATTAGGGGTGAATTACTTCTTCATATATGTCGTATGCACCGTTATATTATGAATCTATTTCTCACCCCTCTGTTTGTTTTGTTGGTCTGTGCTTCTTCGGAAGTGCAGACAATTCAGGTACTTGAGAAGTACGTTGGTGTGATGTCCGTGTCCTAGGAGCTCTGATATGTAACGGGAACGGGGATCTTTTCCGCATTTACTTTTATTGTTTAGAAAAACTTATCTTTATGATTAAACTTGAATTGAAGAACCTTTTTATGTGTGATTGGCTTAGCCTTTGAACTATTGACATTAAATATTTGAATTCCGCTGTTTTCTTTTATTAATGATCTTGATGAACGTTAATGATGTAACATTTCACTTTGGACAAATAACTCTGATTATATTAAAGATTTATAATAATAATTTTATGGGAAAAGTGGGTGTTACAGGCAGCATACTCTGCCACTGTCATGTTTCCCTGCTTCAGCTCTAAGAATTCAACCTCTTTCTTGCCACGAGCATCTTCAGGAAAGTACTTACTCATAAATTCCCTCCTGAACACATTCCAAGTTATCGCAGCCCCAACTCCTTCCAATCTATGACGGGTATTATCCTACCAATCCTCATCCTCTTCATCTAGCATGTGGGTGCCAAACTGCACCTTATGAGCATCGAAGCATGCCATAGTCCTGAAAATCTTCTCAATTTCCTTAAGCCAGTTATGCTCGTTCTCCGGTTTATGAGTACCCTCAAACTTTGGCAGATTATTCCTCTGAAATACCCCCAAGGCATGAAACTCATCTGGAACATTGTTATGTGATGCAGCCTGAGCCAGTGCAGCTACTGTATCCGCAAGAGCACGATTCACAACCATTATGCAAATCACCAACTACATCAGAAGAACAACTCAACCACAATACACTCATACACAATAACTGACACGACTAACAATGACACGACACGACCGAACAGACCGACCTGCTCTGATACCACCAATGTCCCTTTCTACCCCATCATAATTAAATTACAAGTTAAATCAAATAATCAGAGTTCCCTCATGAAAAGGCATCACATTTATCATATCTCAAACATCATAAACATCATATTAGTCATGTCCCGTAACACGGGTTAAAATCATGAACATCAATTACTATTCTTTAACAATTACGTAGCGGAAAAACGAAACATCACTTTTCATCTTTAATTAAAAGAAAGTTTCATAATTTGATCCAAAAACATCATTATGTCTCAATTATTCAAAATAGAAACACTTAAATCATTTGAACAAAATAAACTCAAGTTCTCAAGTGAAAACTCATCCCGATGTTACTGGACACAGAGCAGGACTCCACTTCTAACTAACAAACGACGACACACTAACTCCAAGCTAAAACGCGCACCGAGCTAACCTCGAGTATCTACAGGATGACATAATAGACCATCACAAAAAGGCAGGCAAGGTGAGTAAATTCACATTCAATAAAGTAATATAAAAATGAGATTTTATAAACAAAAGCTTCAAACAAATTCAATCATCACAAGACTCATTTATTCTCAACACCAAATACATCACATCACTACACAAACTCAACGCAAATCATGCTATGTCATTTAGAATGAAATGAAACATCTTATTATGCATGTGGTACCAAAACATCCTCATGGATGGACACTGGGACACCAAACCTCCACAAGGGAGCACATCATAACATCACATCACTTCAATCCGCACGATGGGATTGAAGCTACCAATGGACCAAAGTCCCCTCATAAATATGCCATGAATGCAAGATGTAATAAAACACACCTCGTCAAACATCATAAACATTGCATATGTATTCATCGCCAACCATCATATTTACTCGCTCAATTAACATATTCCTCTAAATCATGTCATTATAATTCATAAACTCATAAACAACTCATTTCATCATACATCATTTTTATCACCGATTCCTACTCATATAGCCCCTAAACATAGCATACAACTTCACTAAAACATCATAACATCTTATGACACAAAGCACCTCAATTAAAACATTTTTCAGAATTAAAATAATTTTTTGAAAAATGTCAGGTCTCGCTAAGCGAGCTACCCCCCTTGATAAGAGACTAACTCTTTGTTTTGAGAGTTCCAAAATCTTCACTCGCTCTCTAAGCGAGTTGTAGCTCGCTAAGAGAGCATCACGATTCTGCAAGAAAACCCAACGATTTCAGAGTCGCCCCTCTGCGACAAAACCCACTAAAAATCAGTTTTTAACAGCAGCATAGCAGAAAATCATGAACACAATCCACATTCATCATGGTATCATCAAACATATCATACAACATCATTATTTATCATCAATTTCATCATAAACCATCATCATATAACAAATTCATCAACAAAACCCCATAACCCTAAGACTCTCCCTCAAAACCCCAAATTTTATCTCTACATTACAATACCGAAAAAAATTACTCCCCATACCTTAGGTTTTGTGAATTCTTTCGATAAACTCTAAGATTCCTCTCCAACCTTCAAGTCCTAGCTTTTCTTCAGAGCTCTCCTTCTCTTCTCTCAAAAGTATGATTGTTCTCAATGATCATACGAACCAGCTTTACTCTCTTAGTCACTCTCGCCCCTAAGACCTCATTAGTCTTTTCCTTTTTTACCCTCACTTAGTCTTTACCAAAAGACTATACTATCCTTGTCCTCTAATTCTTCTTATTTAAATTATTTTCTCCCAAATTAATTAATTAAATTCACTATACTTAATATCCTAATATTATTAAAATATTAAGTCACACTCATGCCTCCACAAAACATCATATCATCAGTAAATCATCAAAATTCACAAAAAAAACACATCAATTAAATCAAAATCAACTTTGGGGTGTTACAGAGATGCACCACAATGAGCGTGCCAAACTACATTTCAGAATGCATCAAAACATCCTAGATCCCCCGACTGATCTTGGTCAATTGCATCTAAAAATAGTCAACGACCAATGCAACCTTAAGGATTGGAAAGACTTTGCTAAAACTGAGTTTCGTAGATGGAGGAACCGTCGTCAATATGTCTTACATGAACCGGTGATGGCAACACCGTCTATACCTGCTAATACTTATATGGCTTGGTATAGATCAGTTGCAACTGGGTTTCTCTCTGAAGATAGGTATCTACATGACCCACACCTGACCACTTACACACAAGAAGCTTCCATGTATAACCAATGAGGAAATTATCAGCCTTGTTACTCATAACCCCCTACCTAACTCAATTATAGAGCGACAAACACACAAATCCATTATCCAAACATGTCAGACACTCAACAACAATACCATGAGCGTCCCACATACCATGTCCAACAAAATGACTATTATCAAGACACCCAAAATGCATATAAACTTAGCCAAAATACCCAAACATCGTATCAAAGCCAAAACGCTCAAACATTTCACCATAGCCGACACACACAAACATCACAATACAATTGCCAAACACAACCATCACAAGCATCATATGGCTTTCAAACACCATTATTATTTCATCCTTTCACCAACGAAGTCTTCACTCTAATGTCCCCCTTCAATCGTCCAGGTCGCACACCAATGACCTCATCATCACATCCAAACTACTTTGACATTGGTCATGATCTCAGTTACGACATGTCGTATTTCCATACACAAGACTTTGTAGAAATTCAAGAATTACTGAGGGAGTCTAGCGATGTTCCGGAGACCTCAACTCCACAAACACCTGGAGTGAATCAACAATGAGGGCATCGAGTGCAGCGAGTTAGGGTACCTAAGGGATGTGGAACCGACGATTGGTATGCCCAACCGGCAGTGATCATTAAATTATGTAATTTTATTTTTAATTAATTATTAATATAATATTATTTTTCATCAATTATTAAAAAAATTATTTTTTTAAAATAAATTTTGAAAATGCACCTTTTCTCCAAATGAATTGGCGACCCTTCCGTTTATTAACACGCACAGTCACTAATTGGAATTAAGACTATGTATGGTGTTCATAAGCAACCAAGTCGTCGATTCATCTGGAGTCTGTACTTGTTTTTTTTTTTCAAAACTGGGATACTATGGAAATATTTTTTGAAAAGTGGATTATTTAGGGATTTTTTTTTTGAAAAAGTGGGGTATTTGAGTAAAAAGTTTCTTTTTAACCGCATAAATTTTTAGATAGAAACAACTATAATCGGTAGTTATATACATAACCAATTATAGTTTTTTATTAGTTAAAAAATATAAATAAAACTTTTAAATAAATTAAATTTTTTTATTTCTTATTGGATATTTATAAGAATATGGATTTGGTTATATTTTCATTCAAATGTTTCTCATTTTACCGTGCGTGCAACTGTTGTAGAAATTAATTTAATTTTTTTTTAAGAGATTTAACACTGATACATGTTTAGAATTGTGTTCGAATTTATTCGATTAAACATTTCAACCAATACTCTTGAATCAAATAATTATATCAATATTTTAAAATAGATCATTAATAAATAAAGGGTAATCAGTAATGTTAACATGTACACTTAGATACATGTTAAGAAACCTATAATTAAAAAGTTTATAGTAAAAATGAATTAAAAATTATTAATAAAAACAGTACAGAATTTCCAAAATAAATATTTTTACATTAAACAAATGTTAGCATTACTCATAAATAAATATATCATTTTTAAATATAAAAATTACAGCTCAATAATTTTTCAATATTTTTACCAATACTTTTTGTTTGTTAACTTTTATCAATACTTTAACAAGCTCAATATAAATATATCATTTTTAAATATATAAATTACAGTTCAATAATTTTTCATCAATATTTTTTACCAATACTTTTTTTCTCAATTTTTATCAAATACTTTAACAAGCTCAATATGTGTTATAATATTTTTTAGGTTTAGTTTTTTTTCCCTCTAATTATAGGTTCGAGTCCAATTTAATCATCTTTCTTTAAAAGTTTTAAATTGATCTTTTACTTTGTCTAATAGAATCAAATTAATCATTAATCATTTATGTGTTAAATATTAGGAAACGATGTTAGATATAAAGGACGTGGCTGGCAAAAATAACTATTTAAATTAGTTTTCACAGAGTTTAATATAAAATAATTGAACTTAAAACACATGAGTTTTACGATAGCAACTCATTGTTTTAATTTTAATATGTGAAGAAAAGTATATAAACAGTCATAATTTTTGTTGAATTTTCAACGCTGGACTTCACAAATTGCCGCTCTTTTGGTCTAAACTCACTTCCATCTGCAGCAGTGAGTTTGAAAGCTTATATTTAGTATTTATATGCAGAAATCGATGAACATGCTTGTCTCCATCTACTGCAACTCCCATTCTCTCTATCTTTCCTAATCAGATGCAAGTATGTGCTATTATAATTCTAACAAGCTAAACAGAATTACTAACAAATGTGTTAAAATCATATCACCCTCAATGGAACACATGTCCCATATAATAAAACACTAAAATTAATTACTTCTCTGTATTCTAACTACCTTTTTAATTAAGAAAAAAATTGTAAACTAAGTTTCCTAAATAAACTATAAACTACCAGTGACCTTCCACGCATGTCTTGTGTGGGGACAATATTTGTGCTTTGTGAACTGGAACGTGTATGGCTAAGAAGTAATAGGACACAAAGTGATTGATGTTGACACCATTAATTAACTGAAATGAGGCTTACATTACAGGATCTGTCTATACTACCTGAAATTATGTGGTGTTTCAATTATTCGAAGATGAGCAAAACTCTGAGGAATAATACTTTAGAATACATGTCCATAATTAGAATACATATCCATAACAGAGAATGAAGAGCATTTTAAGAAATAATACCTTCATAAAAGACAGAAGACAAAAGACAAAGGCAATACCTTCCACCAAAGGCATCCACATCTTACCCCAATAATGGATATTCATGAGTATGTGAAGTTCCGAATTGAATATTCGATAACAAATCAGAGTGTTTATATAGTTTGTTCACACAATAAAAAATAAAACATTTGTCGATGCACAAGGTTAGAGATGAAGAAGAGAATGAAAGCGATAGAAAAATTTGTTGTAACTAATTTTTAGAAGCTAAATGGTTACATTTCAGAATCTGATACAAACTAAACTAAACTCGGTTTATATACTATCAAAACCTACTAAATGCAAACCAAATTAATTCTAAATGCAACTTAAATTCAGAATTTGGATTACACTTTAACACCATCCATTAATTTGTATCCAAGACAAATTTACAACATCAATTTCATCCCTCAAATGGATAAAATATTCAGTCTTGATAGTTTTAGTCAGCACATCTGCAAGTTGCTTCTGGGTGCTACAATGACCAACTTCAAGTATTCCATTTTGAACCTGATTGCGTAGAAAATTGAACTTTATGCCAATGTGTTTGCTCCTTCCATGTAACACTAAATTCTTGGCAAGGCTTATAACTTATTTGATGTCAATCATCAACCTAACATGCTTACTCACATTGATATTCATATTCTTCAATAAGTTAATAATCTAAATAGCTTGACATGCACTCAAAGCACTTGTAATGTACTCAAATTCAAAGGTTGACAATGCAACCAATGACTGCTTCTTTGAATAAATGGTACCTCCTAGATTCTGAAGAAATATCCAGAAGTACTTCTTCTGTCAACTCTGTATCCACACCAATCAGAGTTTGAATAAAATATCCGCTTTGAATATTTAGCACCAGAAGGGAACAAAACTCCAAACCTCAGAGCCCCCTTAATATACCTCAGTATCCTGATAGCAGCTTGGTAATGTGACCATTTTGGTTTGTTCATAAACATACTCATCATTCCAACTGCATAGTAGATGTCAAGCCTGGTGTTACAAAGATATCTCAATGAGCCTACGAACCGTTTAAAAGTTGTAGCATTTACATCATCACCTTCAACATCAGAATCTAGCTTGTGATTTGTTTTAGCGTGTGTGATTGCAGACTTGCAATTTATTAGCTCAAATATTTTCAGAAGCTCAAGTTCATACTTTAGCTTATTCAAAATTATACCCTTATCAGAGTACAAAATCGTTATCCCTAGAAAATATACCATAATTCCTAAATCATTCATCTCAAACGCATTCATCGACACCTTCTTGAACCTGACTATCACATCTGAACGGCTCTCTAATGGAAATATGTCATCAGCATAGATACACATGAGAATCATATTGCTATCAAATGTATGTTGAACATAAACATCATACTCCATCACACATTTTCTGAATCCTTGAAGTTTAAAAAATGAATCAATTTTCAAATTGCAGACTCTAGGAGCTTGTTTCACTCCATACAAAGCTTTATGCAACTTGTACACCACCCTTTTCTTATTCTTTTTCACAAATTCAAGAGGTTGTGACACATAAAGTTCCTTTAGTAAAGGACCATTCAAAAATGTAGATTTCACATTAAAATGCATCAGAGGCCAATTTCTATTAGCAACTATAGCAATCACCAATATGATTGTTAAATCTCTAGCTACATGTGCAAACACCTTAAAGTAGTCTAAACAAGATTTATGTTGAAATACTTTAGCTACTAACCTTGCTTTATTTTTCCAATTAATCCATTTAGCTTCAATTTCAACTTGTAAACACATCTCACACTGATGGCTTTCTTGTTCTTTGAAAGCTCAGTCAACTCTCAAGTCTTGTTTCTTTCTATAACCTAAAGTTTTTCTTTTTTGGCCTTCTGCCAAACTTTCTTCTTGGGAGTTCCTTAGTATTAATTGGTTTAGATTCTATCAACATGGCACACTGAATGAATTTCCCTTCATAGTATATCTCATTATCTTGTAACATGTCAAACTCTGTAAATTTTCTTGATATTTATCAGATTCTTTATGTTCTTTGAACTAGTCCAAATCGTCTTCAGATTTTGGGACAGTATCAGATGTTGGATTACCTTCATAGCTAGACCACCAGAGTCTGGATCATAATCAAATTCACCTTCAGACTCATCTTCAACATTAGAGTCAACTTCAGACTCTGACTTATCTTCAGCATCAGAGTTACCTTCAGACTCTTACTAATCTTCAGAGGCATAATCCTTTTCAAAGGAAGATTCTCCTTCAGAGTCTGAAATACCTTCAAAAGTTAACTCAGGTGTTAACATTGCACCAGAGTTGGATTAAGACTTATTACAATCCCATGCTTTTATTTCCTTCACAATCACATCTCTATTTAATTCAACTTTGTTAGTGACTGTACAATAAAGTTTATAAGCACTTGTATTGTGTTATCCAATCAGTAACATTACTTTGCTTCTATCATCCAACTTCTTTCTAGCAGACCTGGAACATGTTTGTTATAAATAAAATCAAATACTCTGAAATGAGTCACACTTTGCTTATCTTCAGTCCACTTCTCAAAAGTAACAGTTTCCTTCAGTTTCTTGGTTGGACACCTGTTGAGCACATATGCTGCAGTGACAACATCTTTTTCCCACAAGGTGTGGGTGAGCTTTTTCTCCTTCAGCATGCTTCTTGTCATAGCAAGTAAAGTCTTGTTTCTTCTTTCAGTAAGACCATTGTGTTGTGGAGTATATGGAGCAGTCACCTCATGTTTAACTCCATTTTATTCACATAACATTATGAACTATAATGAGTTGTACTCACCTCTACCATCAACTCTTAAAATTTTTCTGCTTCTGACCACTTTGTTTTTTAGCCCTCATCTTAAACATTTGAAGCTCAACAAACACCTCATGCTTAAACTTGATGAGTGTTATCCATGTCATTCTTGTGAACTCATCCACAAATGACACAAAGTATTTGTTTCCTCCAAGTGAAGATACTTCAAATGGTCCACATACATCATGATGCATTACTCTCAAAGCATTGTATGCAACATGTCAAGTAGCATGGATAGAGATGTTGCTTGAGGAGCTCAAGATAATGGAACCTAGGAAAATGAAGTTGTTTGTCAACAAAAAATCAACTATCGACATGGAAAATCATCCAATATGTCATGGTTGAATTAAGCACATAGAGAGAGGAGGTATCATTTTCTTTGTGATCAAGTTAACAAAGGAAACTTGAATAAAAACATTACAAGACAGAATTGTAGCTAGTTAATATACTCACCAAACCCCACAAAAAAGTCAAGTTCGATAAATTGAAGAAAAAACATTGGTTAATTAAAAACAAAATGGGTTCTTCGTTGTACAATATGTTTATCTTTGTACAAAAAAAACCACAAATTTTCAAAATTCATAGGTTCTATTAATGAAGTAAACAAATCTTCAACCTGCACAAAATGGATACTGCTAATATCACCTACACTGTAATATCACCTACAAAACAAATCTCTCATCTCTTTTCCAAATCTCACGAAATCTTCTTCTTCTGAAACAACCAATAAACCATATTCTTCATGAAATCTCTGCTTACAAACCTCACAAAATTCTTTTCTTCAAAAACAACCAATAAACTCATTCAACCATATAATCTTTACAACCCTCAAACCAAAACAACATCAATACAAGAAACATAATCAAACGAGAAGAAGAGATGAAGCATAAAGAGTGAGACCGCCACAAACGACATCTGAGATGGAGAATTCGATAGAGGTCGACGTTTTTTCTTTTGAAGCAAATATGACGATTTTTTGAGTAATTATTGCACGATTTCTTGAAGCATGATAAGGTTAATGAGTAATAATAAAGAGTTATGTTTTGGTTGAAGAGATATAGGAGGGATAGAGAGTGGAGTAGTAACTAGGTTTTCGTGAAGGTGTGACAATGAAGAGAGAATCGAAAGATGATGCAGAGACAACTAAGATGAGTAATGAGTGTATATGACATGGAAATGCCACACAAGTCTTTTTGTTGCCACATCATTTAAAATATTGACACATCAGCGTTTTTGGAGAGAGAAATGGGGGTTAGGAGTAAATTTGCTCCCAACATTATAGTTTAGTGACTAATTTGTTCATTTTTAAAATATAAGGACCAATTTCGTGAATTTGTCAAAATACAAGGACCAAAAGTGTTCTCAAGTCTTTTATATAATAGTTCCTCCGATTTTTTTATAAGAGACATCTCTTTTTTTGGATTCATTAAAAAACTAATATATTTATTCTATCTATGAACCAAATATATTAAAAAATTGAATTGTCACTTATAAAAAGAACCGAAGATAATAAAACTTAACAAACAAAACATATTAATATTGCTTGTCGCTCTAAACTTAATAAGAGCATGTATTTTCTTTTTTCTATAATTCGTTTATATTGTTGATAAAAAAATTATTGATTATATCTGTCAAAATAAGTTAATAATAGTATTATAAAAATAAGTATATTGACTAGATCTGTCAAAAAAATAAATCTTAAAATAATTAAAATTCAATATAAAAATAATAACAAATTTAGCGCATTTAGGATTAGAAATCAAAATCCTTACTCTTGAGTTTATAGAGAAGTTGAATATAATATCACGGTATGGATACAAATTAAGAGATAAACAAATTATAATGGAATCAAATGGCTCTAACTATTTGCATATTTGAATGTCACAAGTTAAAGCTCATCTGATAAAGCCTAATGTTTTCAATATATGAAGATATACACCATGGTTTCAGTAGCAGGGCATGAAGCTGGCAGATGCAATTATTTATCAACACTCTTAATTTCTTTCCTTCAAATAGGAAGAATCGGGGCGGACAGGATAAAGGTCTGCGGCTGATGAAGATGAAGCAGTCCATGGCCCATCACTTAATAAATTCTGACTTTGTGTTTGTGACGTAGTACTTATCGTATTTTCTTCAATCTGATAGTAATACTGCCTCATTACTTCCAACTTCTTTTCATCCATTACTTCACTTGAATCTGAAACAAATTCTGGAACCGCATTCCTTCCTTCAAGGAAACTTACCACCGACGACATGGACGGCCTAAGGTTTGAAGTGACATTAGTGCATAGAAGACCCACATTGATTACCGCCATAGCTTCCTTTTTGTTGAAATCTGAACCTAATCTTCTATCAACTAGCTCCATTAGATCACCCCTCTCTTTCAACAAATGTGCCTGTTGAAAGGGGAAGGAAAACGAAGTGTAAGTAGATAGTACAGTGGATATAATCAAATTTACATGACCAAGGGAAAACATTATAAGAGTTACCCAATCAAGAAGATAGAATGCTTCCTCCTTTGTCCGATGAAGGGTGTTGTTCCTTCCACTAACGATTTCCAAGACAACAATTCCAAAACTATAAACATCTGCTTTGTCCGTCAAATAACCATGCATTGCATATTCAGGAGCCATATATCCACTACATAATTGGAAAATTTCATTCAAATGACTTGATATCAGACTTTTAGTTAATAAAAATATATAATTTGAATTGAATTCGATAACTTTTGCAGTACATTTTAATAAACTAGAAGGCAAAAATTATAGTTACTCACTAGGTCCCGGCAATTCTAGTACTAATGTGAGTATTGTCCTCCTCATCAAGCTTGGCCAAACCAAAATCAGATATCTTTGGGTTGAGAGCCTTGTCAAGCAACACATTAGTGGCCTTGATGTCCCTGTGAACAACCTTCAGTCTTGATTCTTCATGGAGGTATGCCAAACCTCTAGCAATACCAACACAAATCTTCTGCCTTGTTGACCAATCTAATTTAATTTGGTGTTCCTCTGGACCTTTATTTGTAAATGTAATAAAAATCAGAAAATGATAACACATAGTCAAGTGCTAAGTTAAAATTGTAGACTATCACATAAATAGAAACCTGAATTAGACCATATAGGAAAAATTACCAAATAAGGCACGAGCTAAACTATTGTTTTCCAAGTATTCATATATCAGCAACAATTGATCTCCCTCCACACAGCAGCCATGGAGTTTAACGAGATAAGGATGTTGCAAAGCAGAAATCATGCCTATCTCATTTAAAAACTCACGATTCCCTTGCTTTGATTTAGAAGAAAGTTGCTTTACTGCTATCAACGTCCCATTGGGTAAACATCCCTGCATTTTCAGAAATGCTATTTAGTTAGAAGTTTAAAAAGAATTTTCTGAAAAATACATGTAAATTTACGATAAAAGCATGACACTCTAGAGGATTTGCAATGAAAGATACCTTGTAAACAGGACCAAATCCTCCTTCTCCAACCTTATTGGAAATATCAAAGTTATTTGTAGCTGCTTTGATTTGTCGTAAGGTAAATATACCGGTTTGAACGTCTAAACTCTTCAAGTCTGTTAATTGAAGTAAAAGAATGATAAAAAATCTCTTATACTAAGAAAATTACAGACCGACACTCTGCATAGACAATCCATTTTTTGTAAGCATGCAACTTCTTTTATCAAAACAAAACTAGTCTCACGTTCAATAACATCATATACTACTAAATGTACATATTCAAACTTGACTGGGTTACACATGCGCGGTTTTCTTTATCACGTGAATTATTCATGTGTTAGCAAAAAGTTTGATAATAAATTAATAATAGCAACAAAAGAAATTCATTTGTAATCACCTTTTGCTAATGAGTTTTTTTTTCCAAAACATCCTTTCCACCAAAGTATACCAAATACTAGAATGATAATAACTGTTGCTGCAACCACAATTCCAACCACAGCTCCTGCAGATATGCTTCCAGGTGGAGAGTCTGCTTGATTATTTTAGGAGACATTTTAAATATTAGATCATATATAACATGGAGATCATAGTATAAGATTAGGAATGTAGAAAGTATAACCCACCAGATTCCACTGATATGGCAGATATAAGAGGACCAAATACTGATCTATTTGGGAGAGACTGTGTCCCTTTTCCAGCCCAATACAGACGGATCTCCAAGGTATTACTTGTAACAACAACATCTTTGAACGGTTTAATGACTTTCTTACCAACTCCTCCTGCTTCTTTGGCAATATTGAAGTCCTTTTGCACCGGCTTTCCCTGTAACATTCAATCACAACCTTAATATCAAGATGATTACAACCTACAAGAATTCTAATCGTCAATTTGTATTAGAAATATTGCCGAATTTGATATTATAAATAATACCAAACAAGGGAACTGTTGATCAGAAAAAGATTCAATCGTTATTGACATATTCCACATTTTTTAATCGTCAGAATCCCTATAGGAACAGTGATCACTTGACTAATGACCTTAATTTTTTTTTTATGAAACACCAAGTGACTGATGAAATAAAATTGTTAAACCATGTACCTGAAGGTAAATATCAAATACACGTCTTCCAAGACTACCATAAGTTTGGTCATCTCTGAACATTATTTCAGCAAAATGTAGATTTACTGTGTAGCTTCCATTTGCCAGGCAAAACCCATAATAAGTCAAAGAAATAGCAGAACCACGTGCATTCTTGTACAAATCAACATCTGCCATAGTAAGTGTAGTGACATTTTGCGGGGAATAAGTTTCTCCGAGTTGGTCACTATCAATGAATATACCAGTGGTGCTAAATGCCCAATTTCCTGTTGGACTGACATGGTATTTAGCTGGTCCAGGTGAATCTGAATCGCCATTATAACTTTTTCTGTCTACTGTTTCTTGCTGTCCACCACAATTTATATAAAGGGAGTAGGAGGCTGGATTGAGCAGATCATGTGAGTGACTTCGGAAATATTAAGGAAACATAAAAATAATGAAACATATATTCCTTGAAATTTTATATTTATACTAATTCTCTCTTTCTAACTATCACATTTCTGTCATGGTAGGTTATATAACTCTAGCTAGTCAAACAAAATTCAAGGTTTATTTCTGCTGATATTTTTTCTACACACAGCCGGATTGTAGTGTTTCCAAAGTAAATTTAGGGAACAAGAAGACAACCCATTTGTCATTTTCAAGCAACCAAATTTCTGTTTGAGCTGAAAAGTCTACAATATCATGCTTGAATTATTGTAAAGTAAATTTAGGGAACCTAAGCACTTAAAAGAAAACCCTTTGAGTTTCACTTATGCCTCTAATAAAAAACATTTTCATGGAATCAAGATTAATAAGTGGTATGTGGATAAATAGAGTGGTAGAATATTCCTAACCTAAATCATTTGATAAAGTACCAATAGAAAGACAAGTGATATAACTCCTGTCAAAGTATGTTGTTTCTTCTTGGGCTGATATTTTAAATCATTGATCTTCTATGCATGTTTAGAATATTAGAACATGCTTTAGTAAGAAGCATGGCTGTCTTTGGTCCCCTCTGCTCTTGTACAGCTAAGTTTTTAAAAAATGCAAAAATATATAAACCTAGCTGTCTATATGAAAGTGACCATGAAGAAACTCACGTTTGGTGCATTCTCTCAAACACGAAACTGCTCCTCTGAGAAAATGATGTAAGGAATAGAATATGTTAGCATGATTAGTATAATAAGATTCAAAAATAATAAGAGATAAATGGAAAGGATATATATCTGTAAGACCAAACTTACATGTTATTGTTTGCCCATGAGGTAGAAAACGAGTTTCTGTGACATTAGAAAAAGTGGTGTCTCAGAATGGTTAAGTTTGCAAACAAATGCACACAAATGCAGGGATTCTTACACTTTATCATTTTGACATATCTGATTCCCTTGGCTGAAGCTGAAGTTATTGTATGAAAGATCTCTACATACAGGTCATAAAATTTGATTCAGAATATGAATAATACAACAATGAGAGACTTAATGATAGACTCTTTTCCCACCAAGATTATACAACTATGGTTCCTAAACATAGAAAGAAAATAACTAAAGAAATCTCTAAGAAAATTAAAAAAAAAAAACTTCTGCAATGCTCATATAAGCCAATGTATACTCATAGTAAGACAACTACTGCACTATACTACAGAATAGTGTTGCTTAGTAACTTTTACAGAAAATATTCAAAATAGTACTGTGAATATTTGTGTTGTACATATATTATTTCCTTGTATAGTTCTTACTATTTTATTGTTGGAATCATGTAATTAAATTTAAGATCCCTATAATAAATTTAGGATTCTATCTCTATCTTTATTTAAGAAAGAGAAATCCATGCACAAATCAAAACAATTGAGAATTATTCTTCTCTAGTTTCTTTCAACTTGGTATCAAAATGGATCTTTGTAGCCCGCGCCTCTGTTTCATCATGACTGACAGTTTCAGTCAACAATGATGACTCAATGAGTTGAACTACTTTCAGTTGTCTCAATCTGTCCAAATGAACACCCAAGAATCTTGTTGGAAATTCCATGGGTAACCAACCAGCACATGAAAAACAGAAAATTTTCATATTCGCCTCATACAGATGGGGCGAATTGAGTCTTAACCCTAAATTATAAGATATTTGCAACATAAATAAAGTACATTGTTCTATCCAAGGAATCATACAAGTAATATTAAAAAATAACTTACACGTAGAGGTTCGTTTTCCAAGGAGGTATCGGTCCAGTGAGAAGGTTTCCAGTTAAAAATCTGCCCAAAAGAATGTCAAGATATTTGTATGCAAATCTTAATATTTGTTGAAGCAGACATTGAGGGAAATAAGCTAGTCATCTTTAATCACACCCATTCATCTCTTCTTTTAATAGAAGGATTGAATTGATTTATACAACTGTCTCGAGGGACCCTTCTAGATATAAAAGTGTTTCAATTCTTAGACACCGACTAAGACCAATGAAATAACAAAAAATCCTAAACATATATTGTCACTTTGACACTCATTATCACATTTCGTATATTGTCACTTCCTTTTCAGATAGAAAGGGCATGTGATCCTTTTGACACAAAAGTTGCTTCAGAAAGGTGCAAATACATTTTCCTGAACTTTAGAAATAAAATTCAATGACGGATATTTTTGCAGCTGTAAAACATACCAAAAATACAATGAGCAGAAATATTCCTGCAACTTCAAGTATTGCAACCATATAACTAATTAAATTTCAACACGACTCGTCCTTTTAGTATAACATTGAAAACTTGGTTTGAATCTAAGTAGGGTTATTCAGCTATCCTACTTCGAACTGAAAGTTGAAACTAGAGTTATAAGCGTAAAGTAGCCAACAGAAATGTGATTAAAAATATACACAAAAAGAAACAATGATGAATTTCTTACATGTAGTTCATAACGTCGTTTATGTCAGCGTAGGTACTTGGAATTGTTCCACTGAATTTGTTAAAGCTGAAATCTCTGAAAGTGATGTCATATTGAGAATGAGTTAAAAAACTACACAAAAATGTCATATCTATCCAAACACTAATTACAAAAACAAGGATACAAGGTTACATAATAGGCTAAACTTACAAAAGAAACTTTAATAGTTAGCTATAATCAAATAAAGTGTAGCAAGTAAGCAATTACAAGATTTTTAATGATGTCATAGTCCTAAATTCAGGTAGAGTTCCATTGATGTTGCAATTCCTTAGAATCCTGTGAAACAATAAGATGGACAACAATATGTTATGAGTGTCTCTTTTTCTGGTTTTTTTTTCTATTTCTGAAAGAGACAGAGTAATCAACTCACAATTTGCTTAACGATGTCATATTATTAAGTTGTGGCAAAGGTGCATATTCAGATCCATTTAAATCACTAATTCTCCTGAAAATCACAGTTGAACCGAAGCTAAGTAAACATAATTAAAATGAAAGTTAAACTCCATCCCATACTTTATCAGTATATAAAATATCATACATACAAGTCAGTTAAGTTTCTCAAAAGTGAAATTTTGGAAGGAATTGGTCCACTTAATCCACTCCCTTGAATGAATCTGTCAAAAGTAAAATAACCATGAATAATTTTCTTTTTTGATGTCAAGCATTACAAAAGCAATTATATTTGAGGAAAATTAAAATTAAAAAAGTAGGTGCATACAGCGTATTGATATTAGTCCAGTTCTGAATAAAATCGGGTATCTTTCCTGAGAATTGGTTGTCCGAAATTTGGCTGCATTGATGAAGGGCATAAAATATGAAGCATCATAAAAATCATTTTTTAATTTAGCCACCAATCATCACTAAATGTCACCATAAAAATTTCAAGCTTACAAATCTTGCAATGTAGCGAGTTTGGCCAATGTCACAGGTAGCTCTCCAGAAAAATTGTTAGAAGAAAATCGCCTATATATAATTGAAAACAGAACAGGATATTATGATTCTAAGCCATGGAAATCAAAGTGAACTTTAAATACTAGGCTATCATATTGGGAGGAGAGCGTAAATTAAGGAAAATAATAAAGTACTTACAGTGTTCGAATCTGGGGTAGATTCCCAAGCTCGGAAGTAATATTTCCAGACATTTGATTGGCCGTTAACTCCCTATCAATTTCATGTTAGAGTTAAGTTTGACAAAAATTCTTTCAATTGAACACATACATGTTTAAGTACTTATGAAATAGATTTTTTTAGCCAAGTGGGATGATGAGAAACTCACAACTGAATCAGGGTTGATATATTTGCAATCTCTTTTGGTATTGAACCCGTTAATCGATTTCCAAGGAGATTACTATGATGATTACAAAACATGTTGTCATTAGGTTATTTTTTAATGTAATTACTAACAGTCTACAAGAAAACAAATGCAAAGAGTGGGACAAAAGAATAAATAGGTAATTAGACCCATGTGTAAAGTTTTAGAAGATTCATATAGAACAACCCAAGATTAAAAACCAGAAAAGAAAAATAAGAGACAAGTCATACATGTTAAGAAGATTCGTCATGGAGCCCCATTCTTTAGGAATTGTACCGTTCAAGTAATTGCGAGAGAGGTCACTATAATAGAGGGAGTGAGAGTGGGAGACAAGGAGTTTGTCATGCAAAATACTATATATAGATACATGTGGTTGAAGATATAAAACAAGTTCAATAATATGGTTAATTGGATGTGGAAAAGTGTGAGAAATACTTACATAGTTTGAAGGTATTGCAACCTGTTCAGTTCCCGTGGGAGAGTGCCTTGAAGATTTTGCCCTTTCAAACTTCTGTATGTTCATTTTTCCATTAAAAAGTTATTAAAAGAAATTAATTTTATGTTTCATATTTCGTAAATTTAAAAGAAAAAATTGCAACAAAGTTTTAAAGCTGACTTTACTATAGTGTGTGTTTGTTGTGAAACGATTCCCAAAAAAACAGAGTATGATCGGTTTCTTGATTCACAAGAAAACCACAAAGTAAAAGAAAAAGAGAGAAGAAGAGAAAGACAATTCAAAGTGATTAAAAACTAAATTTTTGATTCATTTACACATTAGAGAACAATGTTTACAATTGAATCTCAATCACACAACTTTCTCCAACTGATTGAGATTATTAGGGATTCATGGAGAAGTAATGACTAGCATGCAATTTATAGAAAAATTAAACCCTAACTTTCAACTAACATACTAAATAATTTGTCCAACAGACTGACCAAATTCAAAATGTTAACTTAAACAAAAAGCTGACATATTTCGACATGCTAACAACCTAGCATATTTCGACAGCTACACTAGCTCTTCAACTTCGACAAAGTTTACTATAACACTAGCTTATAACCCATAAGCTACAATGTCAAACATAACGTTAACAAAAATGCATATGTTTGACAATATTGATTTTACTTTAAAATCTTCTTTTATTATAAGGTATAGCAATTGTATAGATGTATAATGATGAGAATATTAATTTAATGGTAAGGTATAAGGATGTAAATGGATATTCATGGGGACGGATATTATGATATAATTAGATCCAAACATAATATTCATACATTTCATTTTTAACCAAACAAATAAAAGATATTATAGTTATGAGTTATGATGGAAGAGTTGACGACAGAGGAGCAGGAAGAGAGACACTGGTTCGACAGAGGAAGGACGACACTGGTTAGTTGGAGTGTGGAATTATTGAAGGGAGATATGGAGTGTAGAATTTATATGGAATGTAAAAGGTATTCTTCAAAGAAAAAAAAATAAAAATAAAAATAAAATATATATATATATATATATATATATATATATATATATATATATATATATATATATATATATATATATATATATATATATATATAAGAAGACTAATTGTTTTTGAGAAGATGAAAAGACAATATATAATAAACTAGTGATATTTAAATGATTTTTATAATTTATTAACGGATACGGATATCCGCAAGCACTAGTATCATTAAACCCGCATTCTTATTGATTAACAAAGGGATATTTAAATATCCATTTATTTTATCCGTGGATATTCATTAAACTATATGCCCCATATCCGTGACGGATTTTATTCGCGGGTACTGATTTTTTTGCCATCCCTAATAAGGTATAAGCATATCAATTAAGTTTGTTACATGGAATTAACCGATCTCACTCGTGTGTATATACATACTGTATACAATATCAACTCCTGTTTCTATATCAATGTAAATACTAGATTGCTATTGTAAATTAAAAAATACACATCGACTTAAGAAGTGGTGACAGAAAAGGTCA
Organism: Lathyrus aphaca; assembly: GCA_963966055.1. Taxonomy (NCBI): domain Eukaryota; kingdom Viridiplantae; phylum Streptophyta; class Magnoliopsida; order Fabales; family Fabaceae; genus Lathyrus; species Lathyrus aphaca. Next base: position 643,813,368 of record OZ014519.1, read on the forward strand.
TTTCCACACAAAAAAAAAAAAGACTTACATTATAGTAACATGACAGAAGTTGTCACCAGGAACAGAGCAGTTACAGGTTACATTGTTTTCTAAGATTTTGGGTATGGGTGGCGTAAACCAGTTAGGTTTGTTGCTGCATGGATCGATGTCGAAGTTCCAATCCTTCTTACCAAGTGAAGTAGCTATATCTTCAAGAGCTTTCTCTAAATATACAAATTCAGAAGCCATCAGCTAAGTACTGAAAATTTTCTAATCAGCAGAAACGTCATCAAATATATATACAGAATTCCTATATGAGCAAAAAAATACATGGTATTTAAACTAACATGAATTCTTAGATAAAATACACGAAAAAAGAAATATCAGATTGAAGAAATTTCTTTATGATTTGGGAGCTATGGTAGAAATACATATCATACTTTCGTCCGGGTGAATAGTAGTAGCTCCAAAAGCTGTTAGAGATATGAGCCATATGGCAATGAGTGAAAAGAAGAAAAATTGAGAGGAAGTGTTCATGTTAATATTAACAAGAAAAAGAGAAGTTGAAATAAATCAATAATTTAGAGGTAGAGAGTCTGAACATATATACAGTGTGTGTATTTGGACTTTGAATTTCTTAACATATAAATGCATATTTATAAGGGTGGTGTAAATTTTTTATTTTACTGTCTAGTTCTACAAAGATTGGCGGCTAAACCCACACATTAATATCAAGTGTTAAGAAGAGGACAATTGTGTGTTCAACTTACATCCAAGTATAACAAATATTTGTGCAACTTGTTTATTATTGATAAGTACTTACGTGACAAGGTGATGTCAATTTATTCTTTACAATTATTGATATGGCAAGTGCAAAAGCCATCATTCATATTAGCCCTTTCGAAATGGTTAATCTAACAACTAGTTTGATTGAGATTTTTTTATAATTTAAGCATCATTTTGAAAATTTTATTATTTTCAGAAAAAAAAATGAGATCATCAAAAATTTTATATTAGAAGTAAACTGATGTATCAATTATTTCAGGTCAAAGATGTTTAATAACCAATGACGATTGCCACAATGATGGGTCATGAGATATATATATTTAAGGGCTGAGGATGGAAATGACTCAGAAAAAGCATATTATAATAATATGCATGTGTTTTTGAATAGAAAGTGTCAAAATCAAACGTCATTATTTAAAAAATCAAACGTCATTTAGACTATTATGCATGTGTTTTTGAATTGAAAGTGTCAAAAATTAAACTAATTATTTAAAATATTTACTTGGTTTGAATTAATGCTTTCTTATACTGTGGGAATTCTTCTGTAGAATCAAAACCATCTATTGACTTGTTTTCGATACTCAACTCCGTTCTTCGCTGCAACCAACACCATCTATAGGGAACCGAAACTCTGCTGCGAGGACTCCACCACTGTCATGTTCCGCCGTGAAGCTGCAAGCAGCTTAAAATTGGGATAAACACAAAGTGCCAAACCTCCTAAAACAGTGAGAAACCTCAATATTAGAGCATGGTAAGCTGAGGCAATAAAAGTAAATTGATACAAAACGTTCCCAAGACCATCCACTAGTCTCTTGAAGTTAATCTCACTCACAATATAATCAAATGCATCATCAAAAAGTTTCGAAGTGCTGGCACAATTGGAGAAACATCGAGATCAAGTTAAAGGAAATCAAAAGCATAGTAATCACAAGCCATTGCTTTGTAATATTGATTAACCAAGTGAACAACATGACCAATTATAGAAGATCTTGCTTCTTCTGATGTCTCACTCATATTTCGGAAGTCGGGAAAAGAAAGTCTTCCATCAAATGTAGCTGAAAGATTCCTAGGATGTGGATATGCATGGAAATATCCATACTCAAGTAGTTGTCTGAGATTGCATTATATGTAGTGTTCATAAGATCCAAGACTTTCAATCATTGTCTCTCTATAGCTTCTTGCTCATTATTAAGTTTGACCCCATCAACCCAATCCCACTACTAATACTTTAGCCCTGGTATAATTCCATGAAATATCAAGAACAGAGAACACAAACATCTTGTCTATCGGCATACAATTTCTTGAATCTCCTTGTATTTTTTCCCTCATGAAGTAACCTATTAGTATGATCAAGAGGAGTAACTAGTAACACCACCAAACACAACTAATACATAGTCAACATCAAGCGATCCCATTATGTCATAATCCTCATCCTTGCACGCCTAACAATTGTTATGTGTGCATTGTCCTAGGTGTTATTGTCAACAATAATTGTTCTATTTCCCATGGTAGTGATTAGATAACCATAATCCAACCATCACATCACATTGGCTTCTTGTGAAGCCAAAAGTAAGCCTCACGATAATCATCAAAGATGATGACTGACCCTCTGGTCATACAGCAGTTTAGCAACAAAAATTAATCAAACAATAACACAAACAAAGCACATGCTTGTTTAGACCATACAGCATAACCGTGAAAGTGTGGCATCATTGAAGCAAAAATAGAGTCGAGCAGGAAAAAGGAACAGTAATATATGGATTAATAGCAACATAAAGTCTGAAAGTTACCAATAACACCAAATCAAAGATGCCACGAAGATCCTTACAGCGGAAATCCAAAACGGTAATTGAAATAAGGATTGAATTCGTGAATTACGGAATCAGAACGGAGAACACGGAAGAGACGAGTGATGAAAGTAAGGATGTAGAATGGACCTAGCGTTGTTACAGACATTAGAAGCTCTAGTAGTTTTGTTTTGAGTTTTAGGGCTTTCGGAAGGGAAATTGAGTAAATTTGGTGCCATTGATGGCGATGATGTTGGTGTTGAAGTGGTAACTGCCATTGTTGAAGGCGAGAAATGGGGATTTTCTCAGAAAAATGTCTGAGTACTGAGTGTTATTAGTTTGACGAAGCTGGAAATGGAAATGAGGAGGGAACTGTTGCAGCTAAGCATGTCCATTTGCTTTATTAGAGGAGGGAAGAGATTTTAATTTTATATATATATATATATATATATATATATATATATATATATATATATATATATATATATATATATATATATGAGACTCGTCATATTTGATTCAAAATACAAAAGCGGATGAGAGAGAAGACATTTTATTTATGAGAAAGGAAAGTATTTTAAAATTAATTTATTTTTTTATTCTTCTAATTTTATCATAAGACTCATTATATTTACCGTTTATAATTTAAATAGAAATTCATTAACGATATATTTACCGTTTATAATTTCATCATAAAATTTTATAAGAGCGTAACGATTATAATATATAATTTTAAAAAATTATCAAATACAATAAAATCTAACAAAAATTAATATAAAAAAATATTACAATAATTAAAAAATAATATTATAATATAAAAAATAAAATAAAAATTTAAATAATAATAATAATAATAATAATAATAATAATAATAATAAGATAAAGATATAAAAATAAAAATAAAATATAAAAGAAAGATAACTTTATTCAGAATATAAATTTTAATATTTTAATAAGTTAAATTTATATTTAAATAAATATGATTAAATATGTAAATGTAATTATGATTAAAAGGAAATACACCCAAATTGGGGGAAAGTAGGAAGTGGATCAGGAGGGATTTTGGTTCCCTCCATTTACCTCTCATCCCCTTCTTAAAATTTGAACCAAACACAAAAATTATTAAATATTCCCTCCTCTACTCTCCCCTTCATTTACTCCCGACCAAACAGACCCTAAGTTATGCTTGGATTATATTAGAAATTGAGAGTAAAGAATGTTAAAAAGAAAGAAAGTTTAAGTAATTATGTTTGGGTAAAAAAACATTCAAAGACCAAGAAAAGAAAGTTGGGTCTTGTTAAGCCAATGGCCTCTCTTTCTTCAGTTGACCTGATTGAATATTTGTCGCAACCTTCTTTTTCTGATGTTCTTAACAATCAAATAAATAAGTGCCAGATTTCTAACTCGTCTTCTATAAAAGAAGTTGGTAAAAATTCTCTAAGTGTGGATAACTATTCAGCATGTGCGATTTTATGTTGAGAGTCGACTTCCGATTCAGATGTTAGGCATTGTAATAGAAGATTTTGGGAGAACATTGAATCAAATGTGGGGGAAAAGTTTTGAAAGCAATATCTAACTTAGGTGTTATAGCGAAAGACAAATAGAAGAATTATTCAAAGAGAATTGTGAAGATAGAGGTCATTGATAAAGCCAAAAGTAAAGGTAGGTTGCAGATCAACAATTTTGCTCAATGATTTTAGGATCGTTGAACATGATAGGAGAAATAATTCTAAGAGGGAGATGATTAATTCCATCATCAACTCAGGTAAAGCTGACATTTTCTTTATACAAGAATCGAAATTGAGTTTTGTGGAGGATTCAGTCATTTGTAGTTTTTGGAAGAATCAGGAGGTATAGTGGTCTTGTGTTAAGCCGAATGGTCAGTATGGTGGTATTATAACATTATGGAAGAAGGATTTAATCATCCTTATTTGCTCTTTCAAAGGAGATGGTTTTTTGGATATTGAAATGAGGTGGAAGAATGAGATTTATTTTGTCATTAATGTATATTCTCAATGTTGTCTGAATCGTAAGAGGAAGATATGGAGTGATCTAATGGGAATTAAGAAACGGAAGCATCTTGGTTATTGGATATTGGGATGAGATTTCAATGTGATCACAAGTTCTGCTGAAAAGAAAGGGGAGTCTATTTAATGACAGAGGTTCTGAACAAAGGTTTTTTTTGTTGTTGAATTCATCAAGGAGGTGAATCTGGTTTATCCTCCTTGTAGTGGGAATCCTTTTAGCTGATATAGTGGGGATGGTATATCCATGAGTAGGATTGACAGGTTTCTGGTTTTAGACTTTCTAGTGGATAAATGGGGTGTTTTTGGTTAATCAATTGGTAGGAGGGATGTTTCGGATCACTGTCCAATTTAGCTTAAGGTTTGTTATTTAAATTGGGGTCCAAAGCCTTTTAAAATGAATGATTTTTGGTTTGAGCATGAAATATTTGTGAAGTTTGTGGAGAAATAATGGAAGGGGATAAAAGCGGTTGGTAGGAGTGATTTTATCATTAAGGAGAAACTTTGAGTTTTAAGAAATAGTATGAGGAAATGGAGTAAATAGACATTTGGGTGGCATGACTTGAAATATAAAGAGGAAGTGGAAGAGCTTAATGACATGGATAAGAAATTACTCAATTATGAGAATTCTGAGGTGAACGAATTGGTAGTTAAAAGATAGGTAGTTTGTGTCACACCCTAAACTTTGACCGAGCATTTATAATTTTTTTCATTCATCTGACGCATTTTTTTTATCACAGTATCAAAAGTTAAACATTTCTGTATTTTTAGCCAAAACATTTCATTAATCACGCATTTTCAGTCGATTTTATTCAATGTCGTTTTTAATACTGACTAGAGAACGTGTGGAAAGTGGGATACGAAGTGGAAAGATTCAGATAGTTGCTTCTTCAAGTATCACCAAGAAGCCCCCTCCTGGGAAGAAAGAATCCAATGCTGTGTATAGCCAGCGTAGTCGTAATGATCGTAACCAATCTGTGGGAATTGTTTTGATTTCTAATCCTACACCTCCACCACAAGAGCAACAACAGAATAATCATCCTAAGCCTATGAGGCAGTTTACCAAGCTCAATATGTCATTGGCTCAGGCTTTGCAACATATGTTGAAAGGAGAATTGATTACTTTGAAGGATCCACCAAAAAAATATCAATACCTCCTCTTCTCGCTACAATCCTAATGCAAGGTGTGCATATCATTCTAATAGCCCTGGCCATGATACTAACAGTTGCTAGTCGTTGAAGAACAAGATCCAGGATATGATTGAGAATGGAGAGATTGAATTTGACCCTCCGGAGACTCCTAATGTGATTACTGCTCCCATGCCTAAACATGAGAAGACTATTAATGTTGTTGATGAGGTTGTTTATGTTCGTACTGTGGCTGAAATAACTACTCCTCTAACTATTGTCAAGAAGAAGCTTGTGCAAGCCGGTTTATTTCCGGGTTGCAGGGAAGATTGTTTTTACTGTGCCTATAAACCTGATAGTTGTTGGAGGTTGAGGTTAGGTATTCAATGCCCGATAGATAACTATACTATACTATTTGAGAGGACCCCTTCTATAGAGAGTCTGTGTGGAGGTTTGGCTCAAGATGTGAAATTTGAAGATGTGGCTATGGTTAACAAGATTCATGTGAAGATTACTTCCAGTGGTCCAGTAAGGATCACTTCTAAAGGTCATGTGAAGATTACTGCCGAGCCAAAGGTGGCTCCAATGATTATTACTACTCCTGGTCCTATCCCATACACTTCTGACAAAGCTATACCCTGGAATTATGGTTCTGATGTTTATATCCATGGTGTCAAACAAGAACCTTTGACTGATGCACCTGTTACTGATGTTAATCTTGATGTGGATAATATTGTTGGATCCAGTAAGGTTACCAGGTGTGGAAGAATTTTCTCTCCAGAAGACACCTCAAAAGCTGCTGCTACTCCAGTTCATATCTCTAACTCTAGGCCAAATACTGAGGCTCGAGGCAAAGGACCATTGATTGAACCTATTCAAGCTGAGACACCGGTTAATGAAGATCTCTCTAAGCAGATGGAAGAAGTATTGAAGATTATCCGCAAGAGTGATTATGATGTTGTTGACCAGTTCGGGCATACTCCCTCCAAAATCTCCATGCTATCTCTGCTATTATGTTCTGAAGCCCATGCCAAGGCTTTAATCAAATTCCTGAAGGCTGCTCATGTGCCACATGAAATCTCTGTGGACCAATTTGAAAATTGTGTTGCTCATCTAACTAGTGATAATGGCTTGGGTTTTAATGATGCTGATTTGACTCCTACCGACAGAAACCATAATAAAGCTCTGCACGTCTCCATTGAGTGTAGGGGCACTACTTTGTCTCATGTATTGGTGGATAATGGTTCTTCATTAAATGTATTACCTAAGGAGGTTCTAGACAAAATCAATTTGAATGATGTAGTGTTAAGGCCAAGTAATGTGGTGGTGAAGGCCTTTGATGGTTCAAGAAGAATGGTACATGGAGAGGTGGATCTTCCAATTAAAGTAGGCTCTCAAGTTTTTGATTCCACTTTCTATGTGATGGATATTCGTCCTGCGTACTCCTGTTTGCTTGGGCGCCCCTGGATCCATGGGGCAGGTGCTGTGACTTCCACTTTACATCAGAAGTTGAAATATCCGGTGAAAGGAAAGGTTGTCACTGTTTATGGGGAAGAAGAATACATGGTCAGTCATGTGAACACTTTTAAATATGTTGAGATGGAGGGTGAATTTGTTGAGACTCCTTGCCAGATATTTGAAGTTGTTCCTTGGGTCGTTCCTGCTACTTAAGCTCCCCCTGTTGTCAAAAGAGTTCCTGTGATTACTAGAGTGCCTCCTACAATGGCCTCTGTAACACCCTTCTACCCAAAACAAAATATTTAAATAATATCAGAGTAATCATCTAAAAAGGGTATCACATATCATCATAATTCAACACAAACAGTGTCCTGTCCCGTAACACAGGTTAATCAACATCAAGAATATCATAAATCATTTCGCAGCGGAATTTAAACTTCATAATTCAAACTTCATAAACATAATTTTCACCATCCTGAATTTAACATCATAAAATGGAAAACATTTATCCAAATAACAACATAACTGAAAACAGTTTAACAAAAGAAAACCCATCCCAGTGTTACATGACACAGAGCAAGACACATAAACCAGAACCACTTCTAAGGAACACTAAAGCACGCTCCGAGACTCGTGAAACTCCTATTGCACTGCAAGCCTACTCTTTATCATCTGCAAGTTACCCACGAAAGAGGCAACAATTCCAAGCAGGCAGGGTGAGTAATCATAATATATCATAAAAGTACAAGAATATAGAACATAAATACATTAGTACAACATATCATGGCATCATCAACTATAAATTCAGCACAACAACAACATGATCGTGAAACTAAGCAACACCAACACAGTCATGAAATTCATCCAGAATATGCAATTCTAACATCCTGATATGCAATATGCATGGGGTACCATTTTCATCATGAGATGGATACATGACCATCAACCCTCCACAAAGGAGCACATCGTAAATCATCGAGACACTTCAATCCACACAATGGGATTGAAGCAAATAAATAGGCCGAAGCCTCATCGTGAATGTTATGAAATGCAATGATGCACTACATCGTAAAATTCATCAAAATAATTCGCATCATACATTTCACATCAGCAAACCAATCATCAAATAATCATATATATCATCATGACATTACACCCAGAACACTACTTCTATAACCACTCTGACACATCAAGAATTGACCCGTACCCGGTAAATTATGAGTCAATTACAAGGTTATTTCATAACTTCATTTATAAAAACTTTTGCATTTTTCTCATTTTTATTCATCAAGATAAAGTTCAGTTTATGCTCGTACCGACACTTCAAACGGAATGCGAATCGGACTTACGGTTTGAAAGTTATGAATTTTTAAAGAATTAAAATTTTCTTCTCAAACAGTGTTAACCGGTTAACCCATAGAGTTAACTGGTTAACGCACGTTTTCCAACAGTTATCTGCTATACAATTGCAGACTGTTTCAACATCAAAAGCTCCCAAATCCCATTACGGGTTTCATCTCAAAACACTCAAAAACCATTCAAAAACATAAATCGAACATCAACAACATCAAGATAACAATTATACCAACAAATATATGTTTATAACTCATTCTAATCACTCTAATTCATCAAGACTTTCTCATAAACTCAACCTAACTCAAAACCCCAAAAACTCATACCATCTTAATCCATTCATATTCCAATTCCTACACATTTATCATAGATTATAAAAACTCCCCATACCTTAGAGAATTTCTTCGCTTTACACTCTTCTCTGGGGTTCTCCACAGCCTCCTGACTCTGAGCTTCCTCTTCCTCTCCCTTTTTCCTTCAGAGCACCTCTTTTCCCAAAAACACGATAATGTTAGAAAACTAATCGTATTCCCCTCTTTGGATACATTATCCCAGTTTAGTCTTTTCCCACCTTACCCTCATAATTTTCACAAAAGGACCACCTTACCCTTTTCTTTAATATATTTTTAATAATAATAATAAAATAGCATAATAAAACACTATTTATCCTTATTATATAAAAATACTCTTTTTCTCCAAAATTCTCTAATTAATCCAAACTCTCCAATTTTTCTAAATTAATTAAATAAATGATTAAATAATTAAATTTAGATTTTCGAGGCGTTACAACTCTCCCCTACTTAAAGAATTTTCGTCCTCGAAAATTACCTGAAGTAAATAGAGTCGGATACGACTTCCTCATCTGATCTTCCCGCTCCCAAGTCCAACTTTCTCCAGTTGTTCCTCCCCATAATACCTTCACTAAAACAATTTCCTTGCCTCGAAGTTGCTTCAATTCTCTACCATCAATCCTCACTGATAAAGCTTCAATCGTCAGATTATCCCTCACCTGAACATCATCTATCTGAATTACATGCGACGGGTCCGAAATGTACTTTCTCAACTGTGATACATGGAATACATCATGTAAATTCGCAAGAGAGGGAGGTAAAGCCACTCGATAGGCCACTTCCCATATCCTCTGCATAATCTGATACGGACCGACAAAACATGGAGTGAGCTTTCTAGACTTCAAAGCTCTTCCCACACCAGTCATAGGAGTAACTCTTAAGAACACGTGCTCTCCCTCTTGGAACTCAAGTGCTTTCCTCCTCTTATCGTGATAACTCTTTTGACGACTCTGCGACGTTTTCATCCTTTCCCGAATCATTTTTATCTATGGCCCAAGCACTAAACTCTCTCCTGACTCATACCAACATAATGGAGTACGACAACGTCTACCATACAACGCTTCATATGGAGCCATCCCGATACTAGCATGAAAACTGTTATTATACGTAAACTCGACCAATGGTAAATGACTATCCCAAGACCCTCCTTGATCTAATACACAAGCTCTCAGCAAATCTTCTAAAGATTGGATTGTTCTTTCCGTCTGGCCATCCGTTTGTGGGTGATAAGCATAACTCATCCTCAACTTAGTACCCAAGGCATCCTGCAAACTCTTCCAAAACCTCAACGTAAACCGCAGATCTCTATCCGATACAATACTTGAAGGTACACCATGCAACTTCACAATTTCCTCAATATAAATCTCAGCTAACCTTTGCATGGAATGGTTAATCTTCATCGGCAAAAAGTGTGCCGACTTAGTTAACCGGTCAATAATTACCCAAATCGAATCATTACCTCTAGCAGTCTTAGGTAACCCAGTCACGAAATCCATGGAAATACAATCCCATTTCCACTTAGGAACATTCAATGGTTGCATCATACCTGAAGGTATCTGATGTTCTATCTTTGACTTCTGACATGTCAAACAAGCATATACAAATTCAGCAATGTCTCTTTTCATACCCGGCCACCAAAACAACCTGCGTAAATCCTGATACATCTTCGTAGCACCAGGATGAATACTGTAGCGGTAAAATCATGAGTGTAAGCTATTAGCTAACTTAACTCAAGGTAAACAGAGTCGCCACCGCGCTTTTATTTTATTCCAAATGGAAAAGGGGAAAAGAGCGAATAAAACCTAATGAATCTAAAAGCTAAAAAGCTAATAGAATCAAACAGAGAATGGGTAAGGGGATAGGTTACAAATTGGGAAGGTTTTACGCACCCAAAATGTCCGTGGTACTCCACGGGAGCCCTTTGAAATATTTACTGCTTTTTTTGGTTTGAAATGGTTTGCTTGAAAAAAATATTGAAGAGATGAGAAGAGGAATGTTTTTTAAGATTTTTGTGTTTGAAGAGACGAACGTCTCATGCCTACGTACCCACAAAGTGCAATGCGAGATCAAAACCCCGTAGTTCGTGGTACAAATTGTGAAAAGACAAATGAGTTGAATTGATTTTAGAATGTAGAGATAAGTCGTCATTCTTTAGCGAATAATTCCGCTAGAAAGAATGAATCATATCTAAACATGAAAATGGTTGAAAAGAAACGTGCACGAGGGCACAAAAACAATTGAATGAGTTTTGAATGTTTTAAAGTTTTTGAGAAGAAAGTTTCGATATGCTTATGTGGTTTAGCATTTATTAAGGAAATGAAATGAAAAAGTAAAATCGCTTGACCTAAGTCAAGGTTTGATTGAGAAAATGTTTGAAGTTTGAAAACAAAGAAAGTTTTGGAAAATAGGAAGGAGATTTGAAAATTTAAGAAGTGGGAAGAGATGAAGGGACTATCCTAAAACTTGAATGTAAAAGTTAAAGGAAGAACGATCAAACCGTATGACAAGCATTCCTCAAGAACAATGGGATTTCCATCTTCATGAACAAGATGAATTTAATCGGGACCAAAGTCTTCAATCCATAACAACTTGAGCAAAGGGAGAGATCCTAAAATCTAAGTCCAACTCCAAGTCCAATGCTAAGGATAGTAACCATAGTCCGAAATTAAAGTCACAAGTCTTTAGATGTTTAATCCGTTATTAATGTTTTTGTGTCCAAATGGACAAAGGAAAAATCACAAGCATAACAATATAACCATAAACAATATGATGGATGATATAGTATAATGAAAGCATAATAAAAGAGGTAAGGAGCGAGAGATTGAAATAAAGAGGATAAGGTGCGAGAGATTGAATTAAAATGGTTAGTATATTAATATTATTATAATATTTACACAGAAATGGTATGATGAACTTAATCAAACACAACCACAAAAAGATAACCAAAATCGAGGCAACCGGATCCAAATGGATCTTATTCCGAATTCGGGACAAATTTAGGTCTATGTTAAGCAATCGCCGAGTAATTTACGGAGTAATTACCCTACAAATGAGGCCGGCCACCACCAATTAAGGTGGAAAATATTTGTGCTAATACATGTTAGAGAAATGATATTATGAATCATTCTCCGAAAACATGTCGCACAAAAAGAAAAGGTAACGGTCTAATCTTAATCGAGATTTCACATTGAATTATCGAATGCAACCTATCACGATCCCAAAGTATGGAGAATGATCCAAATGATCATTCATCCATAGATTTGGAATAATGATGATTAAACAACTTCGAAAGCCAATAATCTTCGAATCCGAGATCTCATCGACCAAAAATAGAAAATAAGATGAAAAGAAGTGGATCTAACGTTTATGATCCACACAACCAGACAACTGAAAATGCCAAAGAATTAAAAACAAACACTAACATATTTTTTAAGATTTTTATTAAAAGATTTTTTTTTAATATATATCTTTAATGATTTTTTCACATTTTAAGAAGTAAAATTGTCTAAAATGAAGACAAATTTTTATTAAAGTCATAAAACCAAAGTAATAATAAAATAAAAAAAACTAAGTGAAGGAAGGGGATTGTAGTGCATGAACATGCTGGTGTGAAAAGAAATATGTGGACCAAACCTTAAGTCCAAACACATTAATTCCTTTTTCTTTGTTAAAACCAAAAAGAAAAGAAATAATAATATAAAAGAAAGAGCAAAAAACAGAAACAGAAGTGGAAGCTTCTTCTTCTTCAACACAAGCCGCGACTGGCACTGTTCACGGCGGAAAGGGAAACGGCGGAAACCTCCATGTAAGCGACGACGGAGCTTGTATCTCATATCATTATCCTTACAACGCAAAGCTCTACTCAAATATATCTCTAATTTCGAACAAAACCTAACCACGGATTCGAATCGGGACCGTGAGACTTACATTGGAGAACTTTGATTACTTTCAATTCAGGTGAAATTCGAATCAAATCCTCTTCTCTCCTTCTTTTTCGATCCGTTTATGTGTGGTTGGTGATTTCTAATCGAAAACAGAGTTGTTGAGTTGGATTCAATTGAAGTTTTCTGATGGAGGTTTTTATTTGTGCAGGGCTTTATCATGGCTATTCAAGCTTGAAATTGAAGAGGGAAAATGTTCAATTTATAGAAGAAAAGTGAATTTGGCTGCTGCGTTTTGAGTCTTTGCGTGATGCGTTTTGAAAGTCATGAAAAGGGTGTGAGCTGCTGCGTTTTGTGTTGTTTGCGGTGTGCGTTTGGTATAGTTGAGCTGCGTTTTGCTTGTGTTTGATTACTAGCAGCTGCCGTTTTGATGTTTCCTGGGTGTGTACGGCGTGTGTTGCGTTTTGTCCTCGTGAGTGCTGCGTTTTGGACGGATTGTGAAGCTGTTTTGCAGCGTGCGTATTCACGTGATGCTGATATTTTCTGCGTGCGCAGGTGTATATGAAGCCGGCTGAAACTTGGCTTGGATGCGGCATGTGACGGCTGATGGCTGAAGCCTTGTGTTGTTCACGTGTGGTATGGAAAGGTTGAATGTATGAGCTGAAAAAGCTGAAGTTGGGAATCATTGGTGCTGTTTGGATGTAGCTGGTAGTGTTGTTTGTGGCGTGATGGTCTTGTCACGTGTTGGAGCTGCTGAAGCTTGGCTAGCTGTGCGGGGCTTGGAGTGTATGTTGAAGCGTGATGTTTGAAAGCTGGCTGTTTTGGAGTGTGCTGGAAAGTTGTTTTTGTTGTGTGAACGTCTGATGGCTGATGTGCAAGCTAATGACGTGCGTTATGTGTGCGGCTTGTGGAAATAGTCACATGTGAGAAAATGAAGCTGAGGGAAAAGCTGATGAAATCAGCGTGTAATAGGATGACCTCCTTGGTTACTTTTCTATTTTTTTTATATTTGGTTGTAAAAATATGAAATAGGCTTAGTGATACACACAAAATGATGGGCCCTTATGGTAATGGGTATATTTGTTTTTGTGATTGGAATTGAACAAAAAAAGATGATGGAAGGATAAAATAAATTGGATATTTTTTTTGGTATAATTTTGTGATGGTTTAAAAAATGGAAATAGAAATAAAAGGTTTATGAATGAATGACTAAAAAAATGGAAATTAATTTGTGGTAATATAATAGAATATTTGGACATTGGATGAAAAGGAAATACGGGTGAATAAATGGTTATAAAAAATGGTTTAATCGAAAAATGAATAATGGATATGAAATGATGATTTTTCTTGCACAAGCCACCTGTAAAATGAACACAATCAATCCTGAACCACTTGCAACTTAAAACATAACCAGCTGAATCGCCTGAAACCTGTCTTTGATGATTTGAATTCATGCTGAGAAAAATAAATTCTCATATGAATCACTGATAAACTGGTGAACACTCAATCAAGACCACACTTTTCAAACATCACTGCCTGATGAACCGATGATCTTAGCACGCAACACAGCTTAAACTTTTGAATACACACTGTCTGAGAAATGAACCACTGGCACACACAACTTGTAGTCGAAACAATCTTTTGATAGTTTGACCAAGATCAGGTCAAACGTCCATCTGAATCGAATTGTGACTGAACAAACGCCTCTGAATTAAAAATCACTGCCCTGACTTTTAAATCCTGCAACACAGAGAGAAGAAGAAGCAAACTGCAACATTTTTGGTATTTTGGTTAGAGGTTAGTAAATATAAACAAATAAAGGAAGTAAAAACATGGTGATCCCTTGTGAGGCATAAACCTGCAACTGAGAAGGATACATGAACCAGTACGTGATCTTGTTTGTATGCGAAATGCAGATGAGATGCGAAAAATCTTAGGGTAAAAAATTAGGGTCTGACAGATGCCCCTATTTAAGTTTCTTCAATCCAGAGATAATGAAGATTAAAATCTTCGTTTCGACAAGATGGAAGATACTTAAATATCCAAAAACCCAATTTTTGATCCTAAGATGCCAAAAAATGGAATGAAATGAAACGAACGATATGAAATGATATGAAGATGATATGGAAATGATATGAAGCATATGAAAATGTTATGAAAGCATATGAAAATATATGAAAGCATATGAGATGTATATGAAATGCAGAGGAAATATGTGAGGGACAAGACGACACGTGGAAAAGAAAAAATGCTGGGGATAAGGAGCATAAAACTCCAACGGGGAAAAGCAGCATGCTAGAGACCAACACATGGCTCAGCTGAGCCGAAAATGTCCAAGAATGGCAATTGGACAAAAAGGATCACAACATCCAGGAATAGCACTGAATGAAGTGAGAAAAGTCCCGAAAAAGTATATCAGAAACATCCAAGGATGACATTACTGACTATACTAAGGATATCCGAGAATGGCAATCGGAAAAAGGTAATCATAACATTTGAGAATGACAATCAGATAAAAATATGTGAATCACAACATCCAGGAACAGAACTGAATGAAATGGGAAAATTTCGGGAAAGTACATTAACTCAATGATGACTCCAACATGGAAATCCGAGAATGGCAACCGGAAGGAAAGTGATCACAACATCCGAGAATAACAATCAGATAAAATGTGAATCACAACATTCAGGAACAAAACTGAATGAGATGAAAAAAAAAGTCCGGGACAATACATCAAATCAATGATGATTTCACTATGGACATCCGAGAATGGAAATCGGAAGGGAAGTGATCACAACATCCGAGAATAGCAATCAGATAAAATGTAATCACAAAATATGAGAATGGCAATCAGATGAAAATGTGAATCACAACATTCAGGAACATAACTGAATGAAATGGGAAAAGTTCGGGAAAGTACATCAACTCAATGATGACTCCAATCATGGACATCCGAGAATAGCAACCGGACGGAAAGTGATCACAACATCCAAGAATGGCAATTGGATAAAATGTGAATCACAACATTCAGGAACAGAACTGAATGAGATGGAAAAAGGTCTGGGACAGTACATCAAATCAATGATGACTTCACTATGGACATCCGAGAATAGAAATCGGATAAAAAGGGTGTAATATCTGAGAAGACACAACAAGTATATGAAGAAAAAGTTCTGGAGGGACAGACAAATGCCAAGTAAGTTGGACTTTGACCAAAAAGTAAGAAGTTGAAAACAACAAGACTTCGAGAAATGCATATGAGGACTAAAACACTCAGTATGCAGACATTTACGAAAATGGGGACTAAACCACCCAAGAACACACATAATAAGGACTAAAACACTCAAATATGCAAACGTAAACAAAACTGGGGAATAACACACCCAAGAAAATGCATAATGAGGAATAACACACTCAAATATGCAAAGGCTAACAAGAATGGGGAATAACACACCCAAGAGTATAACATGAGAGAAAATGTTGACAACCAGTTTAGACTCTTAGAGGAGTGGAAAAGATGGGAGACTGATTCCTCAACACAGAGATCACTACCATTCTGCTCGAATATTAGAGATGCTACTGCTGAACAAATCTCTGTCACACCAGTAAACTGTACCAAGCTGAAAATCTTTTGAGAGAAATCATGCAAAGTTGCTTGGGGATTCTTGAAGAAAATTACCCCAAGTTCGATGACTGATGAGGGTAAACTGATAATGAAATTCAGTTCTTGACTACTGTCGGAGAAAATAATCACATCTTTGAAATGACTGTTGAGAAGAATAAACTGATCATAACTTCAGTTCTTGAGATGAATGTTGAGAAAACAAACCCAGTATGACACTTGCAGAGAATCTTCTGACTAACCACATCTGAGAATAACTTGCGTTGAGCAACAACTCTTGAACCACAGGACATGAGAAGAACTTGCCCCTGATAAGATCACTAACCAAGTTTCTCAACTGTTTGAAAATTCCTTGATGAGGAAAGTTTATTTGCAAATAAAAAATGTTTGTACAAACCTGGTAATTTTAATGCAAAGTTCAATGCAAAATTTTGAAATCAAGAATCATCTTTGAAATTTATTGATGTAAAGTAAATGAAAACATTGCCAAAACACAGAGGTTGAGACAACATGAAAGATAAAGCAAATGGTAGGAAACAAATGATTGGTATCACACTTGGGAGTCAGTTTACGCAACCTTGTTGTAGTATGCTTTTCAAAAGAAACCTGAATTCAATTAGGACTTTTGAAGGTTGTAACGTGGTTTGGTTCACAGTTTATGCAACAAAGGATATAGGCTCAAAGTTTATTTGTACCCAACCCAACTTCGTGATGAACTCCAGTCCTACATTCAATTAATTCAGCCTATGCATTCAAGTTCCAAAACATTTGGGATTGCACATATGAAGATGGTTCGTAAGCCAAAGGATTTTGAGATAGCAGTCACATCTTTCCTTTTTGTTACTTCTAGTGAGGACTTTGGTCAACTCAACTTATTTTTATTGAGGATTTTGATGACCTCTTGACAAATCTTTCTTTTTATTATCCCTAACTTTTGCCTGGACTGTGTCATTTGAACTTACAGCCAGCGGGATGCCCCAGTTTTTGCCTAAGTCTCCTTCATAGGTTATGACTTAGCGGGCTTTAAGTTTTCAATAATTTTTTCAATATCATTTTTTTTAAAGATAATGACTGCATGGCTTAATGATTACGATGAACCATCATTGGCTTTTGAATTGAGAAACATCTTCAACACTTCTTTGATGTGTGTGAAGAAAAACTTGAGATTTCAAACTTTATTGAAAGGTGTCTTGAATGATTATCTTATACTTGAATGCACATTTGAATTAATTGAGAACTACCCATCCCCAGGTTAAAATTGCGGGTTTTTTCGAATAGAAAGAAACTCCAACTTCAGGGCTCAAAGGGGTTAACAAAGGATTAACTTCCTTATTTCTCCAGTGTTTGGGATTTGAAACAATGCTTGTATATCATCAACCAAGTCTCAATTGAAAGCATACCAACAACAATTATGGGTATCTCGTTTTCATCATCCTCCCTCCAATCATTGTAAAAGCTTGAGAAAAGAAAAATGAACTTGAAATGTAAAGCATAAAGATGCAAATAGTAAATGAAATTGAATCAAAACAAAGCAATGCTCATTTCATTAAAACCAACATGAAAGTACAAACAAAGTTTAGAAGCAAAACAAGTTAAAACAATTGAAGAAAATTGCAAACGTAAAGAAACAATGGCCTAGTGATCCATTAACAATAAGGATGAGCTATCCCGTCTGATATTCTGGCCTTGAAGAAAATTTGACAGTTGAATTCTTTTAGGAGATTCGCTTCTCGTGCTTCGGCAAAGGATTATTGACAACATTAGGATTTGTGTCATTAAAGTAAAGGATGTTGTTCCTGATAAGTTCTTGCACTTTAGCTTTCAGTGCAAAGCAATGTTCCAGGTCATGACCAGTTCCACCTTGATGAAACTCACAGCAAAGATCCGATCTATAACCAACCGGAAGAGGATTTGGAACAGGAAGCGGAGGCCTAGTAGTAATTAAACCACTCTTAATCAAGGAAGGAAACAAATCAGTGTAAGGCATCGGGATATGATCAAAGTTTGGCCTATTGCGATACTGATTTTGTCCGGCAGCAGGATGAGGAGTCTGAGCTTGAGCTCGAATTTGAACTTGAGCCTGAGCTGGTTGAGCTTGAACTTGAACTTGAGTTTGAGCAGGTTGAGTTTTGACAACAGGAGCAACTGCAGCTACATATGGTTGAACATATCGTTGTTGTGGGTGATAAGGCTTCCTCTCAGTTGAAACAGCATAAGCATCACCATCTCTTCTCTTGTGAAAGTTCCCAAAAGACTTTCTTGCAGCATTGGGAGATTCAGAATTGGTAATTTTACCCTTGTTGATACCTTCCTCTAGTCTTTCTCCAATAGTGACTAGGTCAGAAAAACCAGATGAAACACTTCCTACCATTTTCTCCCAAAAGAACGGTTGAAGAGTGTCCATGAACAAACCAGTTAATTCCTTCTCGGGCAAAGGTGGCTCCACTTGAGCAGCTAGCTCTTTCCAACGCTGAGCGTACTCTTTGAACGATTCTTTCTCTTTCTGTGACATATTTTGAAGTTGACGGCGGTCAGGCGCCATGTCCAGATTGTACTTATACTGTCTTACAAAAGCATCAGATAAATCCTTCCAGCTTCGGATGTGACTCTTCTCAAGTCCCACATACTATTTCATAAAAGCACCACTCAGACTATCTTGAAAACAATGAATAAGCAGCTTATCATCCTTGGCATGCGCAACCATTTTGCGACAATACTTCAGCAGATGAATCTTTGGGCAAGTATGACCATTGTACTTCTCAAATACAGGAACCTTGAACTTATCAGGAAGAACCAAGTCGGAAACCAAACACATGTCTATCGCAGCAGAACCAAAGACATCTTTTCCTTCTAGACCTCTTACCCTCTTCTCAAGAGTCAAATATTGCTCTCTAACTTCATCCATATATCCAGGTTCACCCTGACTTTCAGCTTGTGGACCAGCAGCTTGGTACAAGAAAGGAGAATTTTGATACGTAGTCTGAGCAGTAGTGTGCACAACAGGTTGAGGTTCGACAAAAGTTGGAGCTGAAAAGACTGGCACAACAGATGGACCACCCATTTGAGAAGTAGCAGAAACTGGCACATAATCCAGAGGTAACCCATATTCTGGCCAAGTAGAAACCTGTTGCTGAATAACAGGAGGGTCAACAACAGCAGTAAAAACTTCAGAGATAACAGTCCTTTGAGGTGGTTCACCTCGAGAAATCAAAACTTGCATCATTTCAGTGAGCCTGGTCATACCGGCCTTCAACTCATCAATCTCCATCCGGACTTCCATGTTATGCTGTTCTTGGTGTTCCATTCTCAATCCGATAGCTCTCAATCTGTTAGCAGCTCTAGTACCGTATCTGTGATGAGGAGTCAGCTTGACGGATCAACATACAACTGAGGAAAGAAACAACCGGGATGAGTTCCCACATAACTCGGATGAACGCAAGAATATGCGAGGATGCAATGATATGCAATGTTCACTTCCATTATTAGAAAAACAACTCGATTATTGCAAACATGGTCAACATCGAGAATACGGTCATAAAAAAAATCCTGACAAAAAGGAATATTTACTTTTTTCTAACATTTGCAATAATCGGAATTGTCTTCCTTGAAAAATGGTTGTGAAGATGATCATGATGAATATGTAGATGCAACAACCACAAACAAGATCACACAAAGCACACAGGTTCAAAGGTTCGGGTCACGAGCATGGAGTCAAGGGATAAGAACCAACAACCCACAAAGGCATGTACTAAGGTTTGTCTTCATTGTACCTGCAAAAAACCAAAAGGGTGCTAACAGAGGTTCCCGGAGTTAACAACCATCTTTAGAATATCATCGGTACGTTGGATTACTCCCCAACCGATAACATTCTTAAAATAGACCTCGTCCGAGTGTAGTATCGCGTGACAACCACCTTAAGTTTACACTCAGATAGTTTCCGCATTACGTTCCTAAATTGGCTTAGATTGGTTAAGGGTTCTACGGTCCTCAGTATGATCAGCTCAAGGTCGGAAAATAATGCCATGTACGATTACTCGTCATGACATTGATAGTCCAAGAGAGCCTAACCGAGTGGAGATTATCAAATTGATATCGCTTTGGACTACTCCATCGCGTATCGCTTCGAATATCGTCGTCCTATCATAAGTTCAAACTCAGATCCGGGTTAGGATCTATCTCACAGAGGATCACCAAAACCGAAACAGAACAAACAAGTAACAAACAAATCAAACTAAAGCAGTAAATAAATCAAAGTAGGCAGAATCCACTTAGAGATTGAATCCCCAGCAGAGTCGCCACTTTTCTGTAGCGGTAAAATCATGAGTGTAAGCTATTAGCTAACTTAACTCAAGGTAAACAGAGTCGTCACCGCGCTTTTATTTTATTCCAAATGGAAAAGGGGGAAAGAGCGAATAAAACCTAATGAATCTAAAAGCTAAAAAGCTAAAAGAATCAAACAGAGAATGGGTAAGGGGGTAGGTTACAAATTGGGAAGGTTTTACGCACCCAAAATGTCCGTGGTACTCCACGGGAGCCCTTTGAAATATTTACTGCTTTTTTTGGTTTGAAATGGTTTGCTTGAAAAAAAGATTGAAGAGATGAGAAGAGGAATGTTTTTTAAGATTTTTGTGTTTGAAGAGACGAACGTCTCATGCCTACTGTCGCTCCCCGGATTTCCATCCTGGTACAAACGCGAAAGTGGCGCGGAAAAAGAATAGAGTCGCCAGCCATGCATTTTTATCCCGAAGAAAGGGAATGGTAATGCTGCACAAACCGGAAGAAAGAAAAAAAGAAGGACAAAGGTCCTACGAACCAAAGAGACTGAGCTCGGGAGTCGGTTACGACCTGGGAAGGTATTAGCACCCAGATCGTCCGCCGTACCCGACGGGATCCACGCTTGCGAAAAGAAACTATTTCAAAGGGTGAGGGTATGACAACTGCAGCAAAAGCAAAGAAAAGAAATGGAAAAGAAACTGAGAAGGGAACCGAATAAGAAAACAAAGAGAAAAATGTAGGCAAAATAAAGATTGTGCTCGAACGGGCCCTACCCCGCTGCCTACGTACCTCATCAGGATAATGAGGATCAGAGACGCCGTAGTTCCCCTAACTAGGGGTAACAAAGGAAAATTGCTTGTGAATTGGAGGCTTGAACTTCCTATGCCATTGCTCAGGTGTTGCAGACTCGGAAGACGAGTGCGTAACCGTCTTGCAAAGTGACAAGTAGGAGCAAGTTCGTGGACGGAGCGAATGAGGTGAGAAGAGAATTCTCGAAGGAAAGACGCTTATTGTTTGTTTGTGTTTTTTAGAAGCTTTTATGAGTGTGTCACAAGGAAGTGAACTCAAGCTCTCTTCAATGGAATGTGCACTTGTCACTACATTCCAAGATGGAATAATAGAGCAAGCACACTCAAGTAAGGAGAAGATCCCCAAAACTTGAACCCAAAGATTAGGGCCTAGGCTCACTAACTTGTTTACTTATTAAGTGTTTTGGTTATTTACAAGAAGAAGTGTTTTTTATGCTTTTCTTTTATGAAAGAGATACCTTGATCAGACTTGTACATTACAAGGTAAACTTGTACTATCCCAAGATGGGAAGACTACAAGCATACCTCATGGGATAAGGCTATGGATCAATGCATCACTTCAAACTTATTAAGATGTTTTTTATGGTTATGAGATGAGAAGAGAAGAAGAACCAAAAGGATCTCAAAGGTGAAAATTCTAAAGGAGGACTAAATAATCTTAAGTGTTAACATGCATGGATGTCCTAAGGGTTAGTGTGGTTTTCTATCCTAAAGGAGAAAGAAAGAAGAAGAGAAGATGATAGGAGAAGATATGAGAAAGGCCTAAGCCCAACAAGCAAAGGGGTAGCACAAATAAGCATAAGAAGAAGAGATGAGATTTGGAGATGTGGAACTCAATTCCCACTGTCGCTCCCACCTGATGACACAGGGCCAAGAGGGGTATAGACGCGAACGGTCGGCGAGAGGGGTGAGAACACACAAGGGTGAACTCAGAAAGAAAAGAGTCGCCAACTAGGCATTTTTATCCCGAAGGAAAGGTAATGCTGCATAGACCTGGAAAGATATGGATAAGACGGTTGCGAACCAGAGAGACTGAGAAAGGGGGTTGGTTACAACCTGGGAAGGTATTAGCACCCAGATTGTCCGCCGTACTCGACGGGATCCACGCTTAAAAGATTTGTGTTTAAAAGGGGTAGTGTCAGTGCAATATGTGTATCAAAGCTGGAAAAGAATGCAAGTGTCAGTGTAAAAGAAGTGTGGAGTGTATAAGAGAAGTGTCTGTGTAAGGACAGGAGTATGAAGCTCAAGACTATGAGACTTAAAGAATAATGCTGGAAAGAGAGGGAATATACAGAGACTTTTGTTCGATAACCGTTAAGTTATGCCTACGTATCCTCTCGTGCAATGAGGAAGTCAGAACACCGTAGTTTGACTCAAAGAGACTGAAAGATGAATTAACTGATAAACTGCTTGCTTGTCTATGCTCAAGTGTATGACCTGTCTGGCTCAGGTGCTAACTGTATTGCATTAGACGGAAGAAGCGAGTTCTCGTTTGTGAGTGAATGAGGTGAGAAAAGAATCCCGAAGGAGACGATTATTGTTTGTTTTTGTGTTTTCAGTCTTTTATTGCTTTTTGAAGTTTGTCAAAATAAAATGAGCTTAAGCCTAAACCAAGGGTTAGTAAACTCATCACATCCTCCCCCAGATTAGGGGTAATGAGAATACCTTAAATGTGAAGTAAGCACCTCACACTCAATCACCATGATGTAGGATTAAGATCATTAACCTACTTGTATTTATTTAGATGTTTTTTTTGTTTTTGTTTAGTGTTAAGTAATGAGTTTAAGCCATAATCAAGGATTTAACAGACTCATTACACCATCCTAATAGAAGGATAATAGATGAGAATATTTAAGCTGAGGAAGGCTCCTCAACTTAATCCATGATTAAGGATTAACCTCATGACAAAACAAAACCTTTATTAAAGTGGATTTTAGTTAATGATAAGATTAAGAAGTGAGTTTTATGGTTGGTAAGACAACTTGAGGGGGACTTGTCCATTAACACTAGGGTTAGTCCTTCTTAACCAATTAAGGAAGAATTAGAACCCTAATGCAAGGCCCAAGTTACAAGCTTGATATCTTGATGATTATTAAGTGAATTGATTAAAGGATTTAAACACATTAAGGGTTTAACACTTAGGATTAAAGTTATACACTCCATCCTAATAGAAGGATGCAGGCATAAGCTTAATCACAAAGCCTTAAAACCTTTAGGGTTTAGTCCTTGATTATGAGGTGAGAAGAGAAGACTCAAAGAAAACTCAAAGGAAAGAGTCTAAGGGGGACTAAACAATCCTAAAATGTTATCATGCTTGGAAGTCCTAGGGTTTGTGAGGCTTAAGAGGAGAAATCTTCAAGGAAGCCACCAAGGAGAAGCAAGATAGGAAATGGGTGAGATGAGAAGAGAAAAGAGGGAAGAGAGGCACAAGTGAGAAAGCTCACTCAAAGACAAGTAAAAATGCAGCAAGGATGTAAAATGATAAGGTGAGAAGAGGTAGGAGGTGAAGGCAAATTCACCTCCCAAACAAACTTACCATTAATCCTGAAAAGTTAGTACAAGATGCATAAGGGGAGAAATGAGGTGAAACAATACATATGGATGGGCAAATGCCAAAGTCAGAAACATACATATGATGCAAATGGTGTCAAGAGATGGTGCAAAGTCATACAAGATGCATATATGTGAGCATACAAGAGGATGGATGTATATGGAGCATGCCTTGAACCATGAAAGTTCATGAAAACTTATGAAAAGCAATGAAGGTATGACATGTCAAATGAATGATGCAATGATCAAACATGATTCTAATATGTTCTAAGATGTCTTAGAAGTCATGTGGATGCACAAAATGTCATGGCAAGTTCTTGAATGTAAGCATATGAGAGATGAATGCAAAGGAAAGCAAGAATTAGGGTTTATGCATAACATACAACACAAAATTCAAAATCAGAAGAAAATGACAAGATAAAAAATTGAAAATGGGATCAAAGGAACCCTAACCCTACACAAGCTCACTGCCCAAAGTAGGGGACCTAACTCTTAACCTAATGGGTGTTATGAATTTCTCAAGTCAACTAGGGTTTTGGGATACCTCACAATGAAAAATGCAAAACAAATTGAAAATGAAAGATAAATTCAAACCAATTTTACCCTAGAAACTACATGCTATGAAGAATGCAATGCAAGAAGAACCATCATCAAACTCTCCATGGTTAGGCAGAATGAATTTTTCTAAGTTTGGACCAAAATATTGCCTTTAAACAACTTTAATTCCAATGAAAATTGTCAAAATACATCAAGGACCAAAAAGAAATTTGTTTTGAGAGTTTGATAATGTTTCTAAATGTTTTAAAATGCAATGTGAATTTTTTTTGTGATTTTTAAATACCTAAATGCATTTTTAATTAATTAATTTCCATTAACTAATTAAAAATAAACATTTAAATGATTTAAAAATAATTTTTAATGCAAAAAATAAAAATAAAAATATTTTTGGGTTCTGAAAATTAATAAAAGGTGTGACAAAAAATTTCAGAATTTTTTAATATGTTTTGCTATTTTTAAAAATTTGTGGGAATAAAATGCAAATAAAATGAAACAAAATTAAATAAAATGGAAAGTATGTGCAATGGAGAGTCCAGATTGAATCTGGGCTTGGGAAGTTTGACCTGACGCGCATCTGGACGGCCGAGGTTCAAACTTCCCTAAACTTAATTAATCAATTAATTAATATTTAATTAAGTCTGGATTAGGGCTAATGATCAGATCTCATCCATCCAATGCACGCGGGAAAGAACAATCGCACGACTTACATTCAAACTTCCATTAATTACACAGCTAAACCTAATTAGGGCTAATTAAACTCAGACGGCCGGAACAGTGTTCCAGTCGTCTTCTCCGACGAACCAAAAACCCTAGTTTCTTCTATAGGTTACCAAACTCCAAATTTCTTCCACCAAAATGATCCTCACATCACTATAAACCTAAACCCTCTCCTGAAACTCATTTATTTTACCTCACAAGCATGAATCGAAGCAAAATGTAAAACACAGGCAAATGTTCAGAGACATCATACATGATGGTTTCTTCACCATTTTCAAAAGTAAACACATATTCATGATCAGGGGAGCATATAGCATCATAAAAGAACTTAAAACTTAGCTTCTGGGAAAAAGTTCTTCATGTTACCTGAGATGAAGACTCTCTGATTCTGAGCTTTCTCGACTCAAACTCTGTGCAAACCCTCTCCTTTGAACACCCTGATGATGAAATGAAGCTTGGAGAGCTTTGAGAATGGCTGGTTGCGGCTGTTTTGTTCTGGTGTAGCAGAAATGGAGGTCTTTGTGTGTGATGATTCAAGCTGTTTCAGGGGGTGGGTTTTGTTCTAAATATGATTTGTGACTTGTTGGTGAAAGAAAAAATGAGGTTTGATGGCTGTGTGAAGAGATTAGAAGAGGAGAAGTTTAGGACAGTTTTTGTGCAAGCTGGATTGTGTCTTGTTTCAAATGCTGAATGAGTTGCTGTATCACTCCCATAATGTTTGAGTAGGCTATGAAGCAGGTTAGTAGAGGCTGCTGATCACTATTCCAAGAGCATGGGAGAAATTGCAAAAAGTCAAGGTTTGGTGTACTTGAGGTATGGCAGGGTGCAGAGATGGTTTCCTGGCTTGCACTGCATCAGCTGAGTTCAAGGATGACTCTTGGATCAATTGTGGTGAGCTGTATGGCTTGGATCACAAGTTTGAAGTGATTTTGCATTTTGGCAACTTGTTACATTTTGTGACTTTTGGTCATAGACATGTGACACTCTTTGCTGAATTTTTGTTATGATAGGTTACATGATGTTATGGTGATGTCTTGAAATCAGTTAGAGACCATACAAAACCTTGGGGATCAATTTTGCAAGAGTTCCTCTTTTTGGACTTTATGGAAAATGGCTTATGATAACTTGGAATTCAAAGCATGAAAGTTAGAAACTTCTTGGGCAAATCTGAATTTTGGGCCATACATGATGTTTGTGTATTGGTTAGAAGCTGATTTGAAGTCACATAGATGCTTGGCATGAGAATTTGCAAGTTTTCCCTTTTGTGCAAAAAGTGAAAATTTAGTGATTTTATCCAACTTTGCCAAGCCATAACTTTTGATCTAAAATGAATTAGGATGAGTTCTTGTACTTTTTGAAAATGGGAGGATCCAATCTACAACTTTCATGACCAAAGATTTTTCATTTGAAGCCTTTTTGAATAAAAAAGAGGAGGTTGAAAAACTTTCCCAAAATGGCAAGTTTACATTATAAGTCACTTTCCCAAAAAGGCAACTTTGCAAATGGCTTGAAATTCTTCAATTTTGTGAACTTCTAACATCTTATATGATCAAATAAAGATCATACACATTCAAAATGATGGAGAAACCCCTTTGGTTGGGTCATTGGGGGCCTCAGATGCCCTGATTTTGCCCTGGCTTGCTCAAGAAGTCATCTCTTGATCAGATGCCTTCCCCATTGAATTTCTTCATGAAAATTGATATGCATGATCCTCATATCATATAGAGACCAATAGAAACAAGAATGACCAAAAAATTGGAGTCATGGCCTCTGAAACCAAAACCCTAATTTTAGGTCATCTGTGCAGTTAAGCCTGACTCTGCTTCCATGCCTTTCTCAGTTCTTGTGATTCTTTGACTTCCTTGACCTTGTGGGGATATAATATGATGCTTGAACACACATGGACCCCTTTGAAGTGGTTGATGACCTTTGGAGTGGCTCAAATGGCCCAGGGATGGCTCAGATCACAAACCCTAGATGCAGATGACTTAGAAACAATGCAGTGAAGCAAAAATGCAATATGAGATGCTATGATTGAACTTATGCACATGAAAAGATCACAAGCCATGGTGAATGGGTGAGGGCAAATTTGGGGTGTTTACATCTGCCCCTATTCAAACATGAGTTAGCTGTGCTGGATGTAAGCAACGGCTTAACAGGCAAACAAGATAACTTGTGGTTGAATACCAAAGACAGTCCAAAATTTGCACTCACTGAATGAAGAAGAAAAGGGATATAGATTGTAAAAGAAAAATAAAGTATGATTATAAAGTGCGGGCGACGGATGACGACCGTCGAGCAGAGGACGACTGCTGGGGAAAAGCGACGACGGGGACGACCGACATTCTGGGGAAATAAAGGTATCATGATGGGGACGACCATCAAGTAAAGAAACAAGAATCTCTGGGGATTAAAGGTAAATGATGGGGACGACCATCGGGTCAAAGAAATAAATGATGAGGAACGGTCATCAAAGGTGAAGGACGATCACCTGGCAGGGGATGGCTGCTCTGGGGATAAGGATGAGGGACGGTCATCCAATGGTGGAGGACGATCACCTGGCAGGGTACGGCTGCCGAAAATATCGCGACATAGGACGAATGCCGGATAAAAAGGGTCGACGATGGGGACGGCCATCGGATAAGCATTGATGAAGGATGATCATCAAGAGGTGAAGGACGATCACCTAGCAGGGGACGGCTGCTCTTCAGGGCTTATCATGACATAGGACGAATGTCAGATAACAAGATCAACGATGGGGACGGCCATCGGATAAAGTGATGAAGGACGATCATCAAAAAGGTGAAGGACGATCACCTAGCAGGGGACGACTGCTGAAAATATCACAACATAGGACGAATGTCGGATAGGAAGGGGTTCTAATGAATAGAGACTCCGTTGGGGATGATGAAGGACGATCATCAAGAAGGTGAAGGACGATCACCTGGCAGGGGACGGCTGCCGAAAGGTATCATGACATAGGACGAATGTCAGATAGAAAGGAAATAGTTTAATAAAATTTGCTGGGGACTCTTCTGGGGAGTAGTAGACACAGACGAGTGTCTAAATTCAAGAAAATAAAAGTGTTTTGACACGGTGTATAGATTAAAGATGCGGACGAGTATCAGTAGAAGCAAACGCTTGACGCATGTTCAGAGATGATGATACAGACGAGTATCAACTAGTTAACAAAGAACACGGACGAGTGTCGACTCTAAGGGGAAATAAGGGGTGTAAACAAGATACAGACGAGTATCTGTATGAGTAAGAGGTATGTATGAGACAAAGACGAGTGTTCAACTTACTGGGGAGAGCACGACACGGACGGGTGTCGGAAGAAGTGTATTATAAACAAGTATTTGGTTTCCAAAGTGTTTAGGAAACTATGCTGGGGAAGGTGACACGGACGGGTGTCAAGGAAGTGTCTATATATGTATCTGCTTGTTGTGAGTGCAAAGGGGGCGCTTTGGCTTTCTGCTGGGGATATGACACAGACGAGTGTCAAGAAGTATCTATTTGCTCGGGCAATTTACTAGGGAATGATGACACAGACGAGTGCCGAAAGGAGCATGTATCTGTATTTGGGAGTGTAGAGGAAATGCTTTAATATTCTGCCGGGGAGTTTGGGAAGTATTCTGTATATTTGCAAACGGATTGTTGGTATACACAGCTGTTTGATTCAGAACATGGCTTATGATTTATGCAATATGTTTGATTTTTGCCGTAATGCTCCGTATTAGACGGAATGCTACGCTCTGGGGAAATATGATGTGAATGCTATGATTATGCAAAAGATACCAATCCGGGATTCAGATCCCTTTGCTGTGAAGATCTTTGGTTGCTCTGCTTGAAGTGGATATCCCAGCTGGGGATAAGATCATTGATAGACCTGACATATATGACTCTGTGTAACACGGTGAGAGAACTGACTTTAGTTATGTTGCGGATAGCAAGAGTCGCCACCGACTTTTATTTTATCCAAAGGAAAGGCATAAAAGAACAGGAAAGACCTTTTAAAAGATTTTTGGGTCCGGGGGGTAGGTTATGTAAAGGGAAGGTGTTAGCACCCTTTACATCCATGGTTATCCATGGGCTCTTAGTTACTTAGCTCACTTTAAATTGTTTTTGAAATGTGAAGTGTGTGAATAGAAATTTTCTTAAGAGTTTATAATGGCCCATGTATGGATGCGTATAAACCTTTGTTTTGAAAATTTTTGTTTGAAATTGTGAAGTGTTTGAAAAGTTTTGAAGAATGAGCAAGTAACTATGAGGAACCTACCCTAAGTTTAAGTCTTTTCTGTTCTTGAATCCTTTAAATGGTAAGACTATCCCTATTATTAAGGAATAGGTAGTCATTACCTTAGATGTGAGGGACAAGTGAAGGGACATTGAGATTTAGGCAACTGTGGGGTGTATAAGCAATTTTGGAGGGTCTGTCATCTTTATTCGAAAGGGACAAGATCATTATGAAGGCAACATTCGAAAAGGGACTTGATCTTTTATCTGTTAAGGGACTAGATGACTTTATTTTGAGGGACTTTTGCTTTATACACCCTACTTGACCTTTTTGATTAGGCAACATGAGAGGTATCCCTAAGGAAGTGAG
This sequence comes from Lathyrus aphaca, assembly GCA_963966055.1. NCBI lineage: Eukaryota > Viridiplantae > Streptophyta > Magnoliopsida > Fabales > Fabaceae > Lathyrus > Lathyrus aphaca. Next base: position 643,843,252 of record OZ014519.1, read on the forward strand.
ATGGCGATCAAAGATCGACTTACGTGTGTGAGTGTACAATTTAATATTTATCTTTAAATTAAATGATCTAAATTGATTTTTTACATACAAATATGTTGCACTCCCTATTTTTACTAACCATAGCATAAAATATAAATACTTAAACATTATAAATAAATATTACACCAAGGAGCAATTACATAATAATAATTAAGCAAAAATTAAATATAATAAGCAAAATAAATAAATAAGCAAAATAAATAAATAATTATAATAGGGTTAGTGAAAATAATAAAAATACCAAATTAAATGGGGTTAGTAATAATCATATAAATATAATTAATAATAATAATAATGAAATAAAAAAAATTCAAATTTATAAACAATTATCATTCAATATTAAAATATAAACAATTATACTAATTATTATAAAATTTTTAAGTTATGTATAAATTATATAAAAAATTAATTATGAACATAATATGAAAATAGAATTATAATTATAAAAATTAAATTAGCAATTTTTACATATTTTTAAACATATAACAAAATTATTTACATGCAAAAATTAAATTCTAAACAAATTATAGCATATTATCATATTAAGAATTCTAATTTTTAAACATATATAAAAAAATGTAAATTATAAACAATTTATACAATAATAAAAATTAGATTAAGAATTTTAATTAAATTATGAAGATAATATATACAAATAATAGCATTAAATAAATAGGAAAAGAAAAAAATTAGGGTTTAAAAAGAATTAGGATTTTATATACAAAAATGTTAAATATTAAATATTAATCTAATTATATAAATAAATTACATATATACATATTAATAATAAAAAAAACAATTTGTTTTAGAAAATATTATTAGGATTTATATTTATGAAACATATTAGGGTTTTATTAAATTAAGATTATGATTTTAATTAATTAACATTAACAATAAACAAAACAAATAGAAATAAAAAAAGAAAAAGAAAACTTACCTGGCTGGGAGTTGAACCCAACACCTATTGCCTTCAAGCACTCAAGACAACAACAACAACCACTGGGCCAGCCTGTGCGCAGGTAGTAATGGAGGGGGTTGAATTGCTTTTGTTGCCTAAAACCTGAAAATCATAAAATAATAAGCAAAACAAAAGGCCTGGGGGGATCGAACCCAGGACCTTTAAACATCACACAAACACTTTAACCAATCCAGCTGGGAGAGCGCACCTGTCCATCTAACCATCACAATTCATAATATAATAAAACTGCTCATTAAATGGAAAAAGCAAGAAAAAGATGGTTTGGTTCAAGAATCGAACCCCTGACCCTTCAACAATACACGCGCATACACAACCAACTGAGCCAACCAGCATTTGTGAAATAATATCAAAACAAAACAAACAAATATTATATTCAATTTTTAAATATGAAATTCGCGCGCAGGGATCTTCTTCTTCCTGGGTTCCTGCGAAATTTCATACAAATTTTGCTGCGAAATTTCATGCGTGTTCTTCCATGTTTATGCCCTGCGAAACTCAACCATCAAGTAAATGGTACAATTACATCAAATTGGTTATATCAATGAATTCCTTATGATTCATACAGTCAATCCACGTTATTAGAATTTATTTATATTGTTCAAATCACAAAACCCTAACTTGGCCGTTCAAACCCTAACAATGGTGGGATGCGATTGAGGTCACTAAACTTCAAGGTTGCTGCCCAGAAATGTTCCTAGCACTATCACAAACATCAAGCAATCATCAAATATCATTTAAAACAAGCAAATATATGAAATCGAAAAACTCATATTCAAGAACAAAGCATGATTCGGTTTATGCTATATGAGTGGTTTTGGATGCAAATAAGTATTGGTCTTGATTCAGGGATGTCCAAGGATCATTGCTACGTTCTCAAAATACCTTCAAATGCCTTGTGGAGTTGAAACCGAATTTGAGTTTGGAGAGGTTTTTTGAAAATGCAAACTTACACTTTGGAGGCTGGAAATCGTGTCCAATGAGTAGGGTTAAGTCATATACTTATAGAGTGGTGAATTAGGTCAGAAAAGATTGATGCTTGTGTGAAAAATTTGATCCAAAAAGATTCAAAAAGATAATGCTTTAAAATTCAAATATCCTTGTATGAACACCTTCTATTTTAAGCAAATCACCATGATTCTCTTACCACTTTGATACCAATCACTTTTATGAATTTCTAGAAGCTCAATCCCTTTTAGATCTTTGACTTTTATATTTTATTTTAATTTAAAATGATTTTTAATGAATTAAATCAAAATAAATAAAAATAAAATGATAAAAAATCTGATTTTTAAGGTCTTGGGTCGTGCATGAGGTAATGGTATGAATTGGGTCATCATATGGCAAGCCCATTTAGAAAAAATTAGTTTTAAACCTCCATTTTCTTCATAAACCAACCAAAAATTTCCCAACTTTGCGAGGGCACACATCCTTTAATTTTAATGCTATGAGGGTGTTCTTGGACATTTTGGAAAGCTTGAAGAGTCCTCTAACCAACCCCACTGGTTTCATGTTCATATCATTCACCATTCTCAAGTTATGCTCTTTTGAAGTTGTTGACTTTTTGTTGACTTTCAAAAGGACCTATAATGTCTTAGCTCATACCTTCCAAATGAAGCATTTTTGGGATTGGCTTGTGAGACACAAAGTTGTAGAGAATTCAATTTCATTCAAAATGAGATTTGGATGGAAAATTGGTGATGGAGCATGTGAAAGTTATGGCTGGTCAAAGTTCAGTTGACTTTTCCTGTGAAAACCCTAATTTAGAAACTCCTGATTCTTGATGATCTGAAATCTCCTTGATGAATCATGATCAACCCTTGATCAAATGATGAATTTTACTTCATATACTTGATGCTGGCAAAAAATCATGAAGTTTGACTTTGGTTTGACCACAGTTGACCTCAGTTTGACTTTTTAACTACTTTGACTGATTTTGACTTATCTGATCATCTGACTGAGCAAACTTTTGAGAAAAGTCTTGAAACTTGTCATGGGGGTTATTACACACATATAAGATGTTATTAAGCTCACTTGAAGTCTTGGAAGTTCATTTAGCCTGATTAAAGTCAAAACCCTAGTTTTGGATGCACTGCTTAGAAAGTGCATTGTCTGAGGGAATTGTCAACTCTTCTGACCAATTGTGAACTTTGTGAACCTTGTGAACCATCATAAGATGTCTTGTGAACCTTGTGAACCTCATGGAAGGTTTTGTGAACCTCATAAAGTATCTTTTAAACTTCATGAACCTCATGAAAGGTCTTGTGAACCTTGTGAACCTTCTTAGCACACAAAGTCTTGTATTGTGAGGGCAAATTTTGGGGTGCAACACTCTGCATGGGGAAGTAGGTCATTGATAAACCTATCTTGGTAATGAGGGACCCAGCTGGGGTCTGTAGAAGCTTTCGCCGCTCTGTCGTGAGATCTTCAAGCGTTGCTCTTCTGGATGTAAGTTGAAACTTTGAGGGGGGTGGTTCCTTGTCTAGCACGCGGCTGGGGAAAAAAAAGATCACTGAAAGATCCTCCTAGAGATTTCTGTGGGGATCCTGCTGAGGATGATACTTGACAACTCAGCTGGGGATATGAGCACCTTCTGGTACTGCTCTGAAGGAAATGTTGGAGAAGTGATGCCTGGCAACTCTGATGGGGAGAAAGCATCTTTGGTGCTGTTTGGAAGGTGTGCTGAGGAAATAATGATTTGGCAGCCTACTGGGGAGAAGCTTTCATACCCCATGTTATGCTTTGAACACCTGCAATCCTGTATGACAAAGAAACGTACAAGTTCCCCGAGGTATCCCTTACTGGATTCCGTCATAGGAGTTTAGACACTCCCGGGAGCAAATATATTTCCTGTAAACACGTATTTTTAGAAGGGAAGCATCTGTATTTATGCAATCAATATCTTGAGGACATCAGACATTTTGCAAATGAAAAAATAAAATGTACGAGACAAGATATGACTAAAAATTTGATTTTATTAATTTATGCGCCCTGAATTGGCAAGATACAGTCAAAGAAACGGATCCCCTGAAATGAGGAGATCGTTACAAATTGAGAAACAAAAAGGACAGTGGCAATGTTGATGACGCTTCAAGGAGCTTCCCTTTGCTATGACTTGTATGACATTTGACATTCTTCTCGCCTTGCTTTCTGAAGAAGGCTGATTCTGACCGATGCTTTAACCTTTCGAAGCTTGCCATGCTGTAAGTGATACAGATGAATTCAGAATGCAGTTGTTCGCTTATTCCCTTATTTTGCGTGGATCGCCCTTTCGGGTTTTCAATCCACCGGGATACCCATTTTTTCCTGAGTCGTTCAATGCGGCTTTTCAACTCAGCGGGTGTACATTTTTTTATTTTCCCTTATTTTTGCCCGAGTCCTTTATTCTGTTTTTGACTCGCCGGGATGCCCTATTTTTGCCTGGACTTACATTCTGTTTTAATATCCAGCGGGTCATTTTTATGCGAAGTATTTTTTAACTGCATCTGAATTCACAGGGGACAGGAAGTCTTCACCATCCATAGTACTGAGCATCAGTGCTCCACCAGAGAAAACTTTCTTTACTATGAACGGACCATCGTAATTCGGAGTCCACTTGCCCCTGTGGTCTGTATGAGGAGGGAGGAGTCTTTTCAGCACAAGATCTCCTACTTGGTATTCTCGGAGCCTGACTTTCTGATCGAAGGCTTTCTTCATTCTTTTCTGATACAGCTGCCCATGACAGATTGCAGCTAACTTTTTTTCTTCAATCAGACTCAGTTGTTCGTATCGGGATCAGACCCATTCTGCTTCGTTCAATTTGACATCCATCAGTACCCGCAGGGAGGGTAATTCAACTTCAACAGGTAGGACTGCCTCCATACCATACACAAGCTGATACGGTGTTGCCCCAGTGGATGTTCTGATTGACGTTCGGTACCCATGTAAGGCAAACGGTAGCATTTCATGCCAATCTTTATAGGTAACCACCATCTTCTGCACAATCTTCTTAATATTCTTGTTAGCTGCCTCAACAACGCCATTCATCTTTGGCCTGTAGGGAGAAGAATTGTGGTGTTGGATCTTGAAGTCCCGACATAGCTCTGCCATCATTTTGTTGTTCAAGTTGGAACCATTATCAGTAATGATTCGCTCGGGCACTCCATACCGACAGATGATGTCTCTTTTCAGAAATCGGGCTACCACTTGCCTTGTAACATTTGCATAAGAAGCCGCTTCAACCCACTTGGTAAAATAGTCAATAGCAACCAGGATGAATCTGTGGCCGTTTGAAGCAGTTGGTTCAATCTTGCCAATCATATCAATGCCCCACATGGCAAAGGGCCAAGGTGAAGACATCACATTCAAAGGATTGAGAGGTACATGCACTTTATCCACATAAATCTGGCATTTATGGCATTTTCTGGCATAGGCACAACAGTCTGCATCCATTGTGATCCAGTAGTAGCCTGATCTTAACAACTTTTTAGTCATTGCATGCCCTCCTGCATGGGTACCAAAAGATCCTTCGTGCACCTCGTGCATCAACAAGCTTGCCTCTGTCTTATCAACACATCTGAGAAGTACCATATCAAAGTTTCTTTTATACAAGGAACCATCAGTATTTAGGAAGAAACTACCAGCTAGCCTTCTTAATGTCTTCTTGTCTTTGGATGATGCCCCAGGTGGGTATGTTTGATCCTCCAAGAAGCATTTGATGTCGTGGAACGAAGGCTTATCATCTTTAACAACATCTGCTGAGAACACGTACGCTGGTCTGTCAAGTCTGGATACTAATACCCGATGCACAAAGTTGGCAGCTTGAACTTTGATCATGGATGAAATGGTAGCCAGAGCATCCGCAAACTGATTCTCATCTCGAGGGATATACTCAAGCTTGACTGTTGTGAAGAAAGTCAATAACCTCCTTGTATAATCCCGATAAGGTATCAGATGATCCTGGTGAGTGTACCATTTGCCGTTGGTTTGATTAATTACCAGAGCTGAATCTCCGAACACAGTCAAAGTCTTGATCCTGAGGTCAATGGCTTCCTCAAGACCCATAATACAAGTTTCGTATTCAGCTTCGTTGTTAGTGCAGTTAAAGGTGAGTTTTGCCGAGAAGGGCATGTGAACTCTCTTAGGTGTAATGAAGACTGCACCAACACCACGACCATTCATATTAACAGCCCCATCAAACATCATAGTCCATTCTTCTTCTGGGTCAGGCCCTTCAGTGTGTACAGGCTCTTCATGATCTTTTGCTTTTATGAACATGATGTCTTCATTAGGGAAGTCAAATCTCATAGGCTGGTAATCATCGATGGGCTGCTCAGCAAGGTAATCAGACAATACACTGCCTTTGATGGCCTTCTGAGAGGTGTACTGAATATCATACTCTGTGAGAATCATTTGCCATCTTGCAACCCGTCCGGTAAGTGCTGGCTTCTCAAAAATGTACTTAACTGGGTCCATCTTCGAGATCAATAAAGTAGTGTGGGTCAACATATACTGTCTCAGTCGGCGAGCAGCCCACGCTAAAGCACAACAAGTTTTCTCGAGCAGTGAATAACGTTGTTTACAGTCGGTAAACTTTTTGCTCAGGTAGTATATTGCATACTCTTTTCGACCAGACTCGTCATGCTGGCCCAGCACACACCCCATTGACTCTTCTAATACTGTCAAGTACATGATTAGAGGTTTTCCTTCAACTGGAGGCATAAGGATTGGAGGCTCCTGTAAGTATTCCTTGATTTTGTCAAAAGCCTTCTGGCAGTCTTCGTTCCACCTGACCGTTTGTTCTTTTCTTAACAGCTTGAACAAAGGTTCCCAGGTCGCAGTAAGGTGAGATATGAACCGTGAAATGTAGTTCAATCTACCTAGAAACCCCCGAACTTCTTTTTCAGTCTTAGGTGCAGGCATTTCTTGAATGGCTTTGACTTTATCAGGGTCAACTTCAATCCCTTTTTCACTTACAATAAATCCCAGCAGCTTACCGGATCGCACCCCGAATGTGCATTTGTTGGGGTTTAACTTCAACTGGTACTTCCTCAGACGCTTGAATAACTTTAACAGATTCACCAGGTGGTATTCTTCTGTGAGGGACTTGGCAATCATGTCATCCACATGACATTCAATTTCTTTATGGATCATGTCATGGAATAATGTTACCATAGCTCGTTGATAAGTAGCACCAGCATTCTTCAGGCCGAATGGCATCACCTTATAACAGAATGTGCCCCAGGGTGTGATGAAAGTTGTCTTCTCCATGTCTTCAGGTGACATTTTGATCTGATTGTATCCTGAAAATCCATCCATGAAGGAGAACACCGAGAACTGAGCCGTATTGTCGACCAGTACATCAATGTGAGGTAAAGGGAAGTCATCTTTCGGGCTGGCTCTGTTCAGATCCCGGTAATCCACGCACATCCTCACATTGCCATCCTTCTTAGGCACATGTACAATATTAGCAACCCACGGTGGATAGCTAGTTACAGCAAGGAAACCGACGTCCCACTGCTTTTGTACTTCTTCTTTTATCTTCATTGCCATATCTGGGCGAGTACGACGCAACTTTTGTTTTACTGGTGGGCAGTCTTCTTTCAGCGGCAGCTTGTGCATGACAATGTCGGTGTCCAACCCTGGCATATCCTGATAAGACCAAGCAAAAACATCCACATATTCTCGAAGCATGGCAATCAGTTGCTCTTTCACTGAATCTTGTAAGCAGGCCCCGATCTTGACTTCTTTCACTTCTTCTTCTGTACCAAGATTAACCGTTTCGACCTCCTCCTGATGAGGAGTGATAACCTTCTCCTCTTGTCTCAACAACCTAGCTAGCTCTTCAGGTAGCTCATAATCTTCCTCAACCCCTTCATCAGCTTGATTGATTGGATTGTCAAAGTCATACGAAGTCATAGCAGTGTTGTTGTCGGTGCAGTCTGGAGGGCACCTTCTGCAAGGGTTTAGATTTGTTCATTTTAGTGATCGGTTTTATCTTATTTAGAAAAAGTGGAAATGAAGTTATTTATTTTGAAAAACATTGCCATTTTATTTTTGTACAAAAAGTGAAAAAATAAAAAACAGTGAGCGAAAAAGAAAAGACTCATTTGTAAAAGATGTCCTGATATTCATTAATTGATCTTTGCACAAAATACAAGATGGCCCGATTACAAAATGAGTCTTGACATCTTGGGCAAGATGCAAGACTTGATGCATGCTTTAAAATACAGGAAATAATAATTACTCTGCAGGAGTAACCCTTATAATTTCCTGGGAAGACCAGTTTGAGACGTGGCTCCCCGGGGTCCTTGGACGTATCCAGCTTTCCAGGTTGCGCTCATCTTCCGACTCATCTTCCAAATTGTTCACAGCATCCGGGGTGAGCATTCCCCCGCTGACAAACTTGGGCTCTTTGGCAGCCTCTGGTTGATCCTGTTGAGTTGGTTTGTAACCCAACCCAAATATGTCTTCTTTCTTTTCCACGGGCAGCAGCTTGCCCCAGCCTTGGGCGGTACCTTCCTCAACAACCTTCCGGGCTTGCTGGTATGATGTTATGGAAGTTCCCAGTACAGCAGATGCTTCATTAATGTTGAGGGCCTCAAACCCCTGGCTCATGGTTTCATGGATTTCTCCATCCATTTCTATGTACTTATACGTAGCCAGCTGGCTAACAAAGATATCCTCCTCCCCACAGATGGTGATGATTTGACCTTCCCACTTGAATTTCAACTTCTGGTGAAGGGTAGACGTAACAGCGCCAGCGGCGTGGATCCAGGGTCTACCCAACAAACAGCTGTAGGCCGGCTGAATGTCCATCACAAAAAAGGTAGTTTTGAAGGTCTGCGGGCCAATCATCACAGGCAAATCAATCTCCCCAAGCACTGATCTTTTAGAGCCATCAAATGCTCTCACAACCAAATTACTCGGACGCAATGCCAAGCCATCATACTCCAGCTTCACCAAGGCTTTCTTTGGTAGAACATTGAGCGACGACCTAGTGTCCACCAGTACATGAGACAGAACAACACCCTTGCATTCCAAGGTGATATGTAAAGCCTTGTTGTGGTTACGTCCCTCTGTTGTTAAGTCAGCATTGGTAAAGCCCAGTCCATGACTGGTGTTGACATTCGCAACTACAGTTTCTAGCTGATTAACAGTAATCTCCTCTGGCACGTATGCTGCGTGCAGGACCTTTAACAATGCGTTCCTGTGAGCTTCAGAACACATCAACAGTGATAATATGGAGATTTTTGAGGGAGTTTGGTGAAGCTGATCCACCACCTTGTAATCACTCCTCTTTATGATTATCATGAACTCGTCTACATCTTGTTCAAAAGATGTCTTCTGAGTTTCCTTGGTAATTGGCTCTTCAGATACCACACTCTTTCCTTTTGCTTTGGCAGCAGCTTCTGCTTCGACATTAGGTCTTTGCACTTGTGAGGCAAAAAGGCGTCCGCTTCTGGTGAAGCCTCCGCCTCCCCCAACATTATCAATTTGTGGAGAAGAGATTAATGAATCCAGAGTGATTTTCTCCCCGTTGCAGTAGAGATCAGAGCCATAATGCCAAGGTATGGCATTACTGCTTTCATAAGGAACGGGTCCAGGCACCGTAATGGTGACCGGACTGATTGCTGTAGAGGAGGGTACTGTAACGGTGTGCGGATCATAGTAAATTGTGACTGGTGATCTGGTAGGAGGTGCCATGATTTGTTGTTGAAAATTGCTGCTGGGAGGAACCTCTGATGGGTCATAGTAGATTGTAACTGTCGAGACATCTTCATTAATTTTTGCTGGCGTTGTAGAAGATTCTGCTGATAAAGTGAATGCTGATGTTGTAGAAGAAATGGTTGTTGAATTTTGACTTGTTGAAGTGATGGACGGAGCCATTGCTGATGATATTGATGAATCGGTAGGAATGATTGTTGCTGTTGTTGTAGAGGAATCAGGAATTGTTGTTAAAGGAATTGCTGGATTTGTAGGCGCCGTTGTTGAAATCTGAAGGATACCATCCTTAATAAGACCATCTATGCCGCTTCTCAAATTTTCACACCCGTTGACTGCAATGTTGCAATACCCACAACCGAGTTCACACCTAGGAAACACTTGGCACTCTAGAAGCTGAGCTTTAATTTCGACCAAAGGTGTTCGAATTTGCGCAACACTGGTGATCAAGGTAGATGGTTTGTCTTCCTCAATGGCATTAATCCTTGGCCCGCCATGATTAGGCATAGGATTCTTGTTGACATTCGGAGGAGGTGCGAAGATGAGGGCTTTAGAATCCACCAGATCTTGTACTTTCATTTGTAAGGCCCTGCATTTTTCAGTGCTGTGACCAGGTGCATTGGAGTGGAAAGCACACCTGGCGTTGACATCATAATTCCTTGGGAGATTTAGAGGATCTGGTGGTGCCAACGTCCTTAACTCAACCAAGTTAAGCTTCAGGAGTTGTGGCAATAAGGCAGCATAAGGCATAGGGATAGGGTCAATCACCCTGTTTGCCTGTGATGGTCTTTGTTGGAATGGTCGTTGTTGCTGATTGCTATTGCTGTTGTTGTAGGTTCTCTGTTGCGGGTACTGAACTTGCTTTTGATAATGTGGTTGTTGTTGTTGTTGATATGCTGTTTGCTGAGGAATCGGAGCTGGAATGGTAACAACTGCTACTGATCTGTGGACATACTGAGGTCTGCCCCTGCTTGCATGAATGAAGTTGGTCTCACCGGCTCTTCGAGGTCCCACAAAAGGCTTCCTGGGATTACTGGATGAACTTGCACCGCTGTCAGAAATCTTGCCCATTTTTAACAGACTCTCAATCCTTTCACCAGCTATAACCACATCAGCAAAGCTGGTAGAGGAAAAGGCAGCTAGTCTATCAATATATGTTCCTTGCAGAGTATTCATGAACATGTTGGCCATTTCTCTTTCCGACATGGGTGGTTGGACAGCAGCAGCAAGTTGTCTCCACCTCTGGGCATATTCCCTGAAGCTTTCTCTGGAAGATTGAGACATCCCCATTAGGAGGGTCCTGTTAGGAGCCATGTCCAGATTGTATTGATATTGCCTGATGAAAGCTTCAGCTAGATCTTTCCAGCATCTAATGGTAGCTCTGGTCAAGTGCAAATACCACTCTCTTGAAGCCCCAGTCAAACTGTCTTCAAAGTAAAACATCTACAGCTTCTCATCCATAGTATAAGCTTTAAGTCTTCCCAGGAAAGACTGTAGGTGAGTTCGTGGACAAGAGGTTCCATTGTATTTCTCAAAGCACGGGGGTTTGAATTTGTGGGGAATCCTCACCCCATCCACTAGCCCCATATCCATTACATCAAAGCCCAAGGAATTCTGAGACTCCAGAGATCTCAATTTCTCAGCAATTTCATCTAACCTCCGGTCATAGACTTCATCTCCTGCTCCCATAACAGTAAACTGCTCTTCTTGGGGATCTTCCTGCAAGATTCTCCCCCAGCAGTATTTCCTTGCACATTTCTCGGGATATTGACTTCCGGATCTAGATGGGGCCCAAATACTGGTGGATTAACATGAGGCTGACCCCTTTCATTGTTACTAGTTCCTCCAATTCCAAGGTGAGGTTCCTCGGGAGTTTGTCTTTCCACTAGTTCCCTTAACCTTTCTTGGCTCTGGGCCAAGCCAGTCATCACAGCCATGAATTGAGCCATTTGGTTCCTCATCTCCACTCTTTCATTAGCCATCTGAGTTCTGACCTCAGTCAGGTCCTGCTGTACTTGATCCATTTGGATACCAGGAAGGTTGTTGCGAGTAGGGTACCGGTGCGTGCGGTTGACAGGGAACACTCGGCGACGAGCAATGTTTCCTGAGATCACAACAGAGTTAGAAACAAATAATAACAAAACCTACAAAACAAAACAAGGTTAGTATGCAATGCAGTATGATTATTTATTTTCCAAGGTATCCGGCTTGGTTCTTGGTTTTGACCTTTCCAGACCTCGAGGAAGATGCTTGATGTTGTTGAGAAAAGAAACCAATGAAAGCAAACTAATAGATTACAAATGATGAACGATACATAGTTTGTTTTACAACATATGCCCCTGGAGGGTCAAAATACAACAAAAAGAAAAGTACATAAAATGGAAATGAACAACAAGCAAAGAAGTCAAACATCCAATCCCAACTCATCCTCCTTAACCTCCTTCAAAAGTGCCTCAGTCACTGGACCAGCTGGATGCTCTGTAATGGTCCTAATGAGGAGGTTCCTGGTGGCAATGGCAGTGGTCAGCTTCTTGTGCTAGTCCTGATCCTTTGATCTCTTCAATCCAGCCCTAAGCTTCAACTCTGAAATCTCCTTCTGGGCTGCCAGCAAAGCTTCCTGCTGCTTCTTTTCATTGGCCTCTAACTGTTCAATCTTGGCTTGAGTCTTCTGATCTTCTTGTGTTCGGGCTTCAGTGATCCTGACCCACCTAGCCTGACTCTCCTGCAGATAAAGCTCAGTCCTAGCCTTCTGAAGCTTGGCTTCTTTACATGCATTCTTCAATATTTGCTCCCCAGCTCTTGCTTTCCTGATATAGTCCTCTATTTTCTCAATCTTGGCCAGATGCTCCACCCTAAGCTTTTCCAACCTCTCAATGTACAGACGACCATCACTCCTTTCCCAAAGGGTCTTCTTCAGAGCTTGAGACAGATTCTCATTCCTTTCCTTCAGCTTCTCAAATTCTTCCAAGCTGACAGTTGTTGTTGGCTGTACTGTAGATGGTCCAGGTATATCCTCAATGGTGAAAGGCATTCCAGTAATCTGAGCTCTAGTACGGGACCAATCATAGTACTGAGATGAAGCAACATTATTACACCTCCCTAGAATAGCCATCCCTTTTGTCTGGATGTTGTCCCAAGCCCAAGATGCTTGTCTGACAGCAGCTAGATTAGGCTTTACTTCACAATACAAGGTCTCGGCTAAATCTTGCACTCTGGGAGGGTGAACCAAAGCATAGCCCAGTTGTCTCTTAAACAGCAAAGGATTGTAGTTGATGCAACCCTTTACTCCTATCAGAGGCACATTTGGGTATTGCCCACAGCTGGTGATAATGTCTTTGCCTTTGGTGCTCTAGGTGCACCACCTAATATCATCTGAAGTCAAAGCAATGAGCCTCTTAGCCCAATTTTTCTGCTGGTGAGGATTCAAGAAGGCATCTGACTTGGGTAGGTGTCTGAGCAGCCAGGTGTGAAACAAAGGAGCACAACATCTCACTAACTTCCCCCTCTGTTTCTCATTCCTCTGATGAATGGAGTAATAGAAATCTCCCAGCAATGTGGGTACTGGGTTCTTCAGAAGAAATAGGTGAATGGCATTCTTGCTGATAAATTTGGGCTCATCTGCAAACAGTATAACCCCATATATGTTGAGGGCTAACAGTGCACAGACTGCCCTCCATTCTCCCAAGGAGGCCTTTAGGATGGCCTGAGAAATCAAGAAATCTAAGTGCAAACCAGGGATCCCAGCTTTTGTTGTCATGCTTTGTTCAATCAAGGCAGGCTCTAGGTACAATGCTTTTGCTACTTCTCCATTGCTGGGAAAAGTCATTTCTGGGTTGAAGGGGATTCCACCCCTGATAGGTACTCCAATCAATGAAGAAAACTCCTCCAGCAGAGGCCCTAGCTGGAAGTCTGGGAATGTGAAGCATCTCAAAGGAGGGTCATAGAACTGCAAGCATGTGTGGATCATGCTCCTCTAAGAAGGGTCCAGGTCCATAACCATATCCAGGATACCTCCATAGTGTTCCCTGAACAATGGGATATGGTCAGGAGTGATAAGTGACTGGACCTGCCTGATGCCAGTCAACACAGGCTCAAAGAAATAGTAGGATATGTTGCTCTTCCTAGGAGTAGCCATAAATGCTGAAGAGGATGAAGATAGGTGCTGATGAAGATCAATACTGATACTGGAGATGAGCCACTAACAAGCTGATGCTGGTGATGATGAGTATAGCTGAAGCAGATAACTGGTGAAGCAGAGGTCTATGCCGAAGAAGGGGTCAAAACCAAGCCAGATATAATGTGGATACCCTGAAAAACAAATAAACAGATGTTAAATGATGCAAATGATGAGTATGCAAATGATATGCAAGGGTTTGTGATCAAGCCGGATCTGATTATCTGTCTTGATATAAGTCCATGTATGTTCAAGAAGTCCATATGGAGGTTCAGAAATCCAGTAATCAAGGTGGGGGACTCAAATAAAGAGCCACATGTCCAGGGTTAATCACAAGAACTGTCCAAAATGAGGTACTCTTAAACATAACAAGTAACAGGGTATGATGTGGCCAAGGGTACCTGCAAACTTGTAAACAGCCCAACCCCCTCACAGGTGGTGTTCTAGAACAAGGATCCTCAGACTTGGATCAGTTATGAGAAGTGTAAACACTTCTAACCCAGAGGTACAGTGTTTACAATAACCATAAAAGATCCTCCTCTAATTCACCTCAGTTTCTGAAGGTCATAATAAAGGTCATCCAGACTTAGCAGGCTTCCCAGATAGCTCTAGCACTACAGGAAATCTGTAGCACAGAGTTCTCAAGAAGAAACCCACATCTGAACCGTGTTCCATATTCCCGCACCAGACCGAAATGGAATGGGAAAGAACACGAACCACTCTAGCCTAGGTGTCACTCAGGTCCCAGGTATAGGACTTTAAACTCTCAATGAAATCCCCACCCACCAAAACAGCAAACCAGATCCAGCAATGACAGTATGACAGTATGATGTATAAAACTGTAAAGAAAGCAATAAACAAGACTGTACATAAAGCAATAAAATAAATACATAAACACATATAGCACATAACACCCCAGTAAACACAAATCAAACAAGCGCTAGGAGGAACCCACAAAAAGAACCAACAGCCCTGGTTACAGTATAAGGGTCCCCAGCAGAGTCGCCAAGCTGTCGCTCCCACCTGATGACACAGGGCCAAGAGGGGTACAAACGCGAACGGTCGGCGAGAGGGGTGAGAACACACAAGGGTGAACTCAGAAAGAAAAGAGTCGCCAGCTAGGCATTTTTATCCCGAAGGAAAGGTAATGCTGCATAGACCTGGAAAGATATGGATAAGACGGTTGCGAACCAGAGAGACTGAGAAAGGGGGTTGGTTACAACCTGGGAAGGTATTAGCACCCAGATTGTCCGCCGTACTCGACGGGATCCACGCTTAAAAGATTTGTGTTTAAAAGGGGTAGTGTCAGTGCAATCTGTGTATCAAAGCTGGAAAAGAATGCAAGTGTCAGTGTAAAAGAAGTGTGGAGTGTATAAGAGAAGTGTCAGTGTAAGGACAGGAGTATGAAGCTCAAGACTATGAGACTTAAAGAATAATGCTGGAAAGAGAGGGAATATACAGAGACTTTTGTTCGATAACCGTTAAGTTATGCCTACGTTTCCTCTCGTGCAATGAGGAAGTCATAACACCGTAGTTCAACTCAAAGAGACTGAAAGATGAATTGACTGATAAACTGCTTGCTTGTCTATGCTCAAGTGTATGACCTGTCTGGCTCAGGTGCTAACTGTCTTGCATTAGACGGAAGAAGCGAGTTCTCGTTTGTGAGTGAATGAGGTGAGAAAAGAATCCCGAAGGAGACGATTATTTTTTGTTTTAATGTTTTCAGTCTTTTATTGCTTTTTGAAGTTTGTCATAAGAAAATGAGCTTAAGCCTAAACCAAGGGTTAGTAAACTCATCACATCCTCCCCCAGATTAGGGGTAATGAGAATACCTTAAATGTGAAGTAAGCACCTCACACTCAATCACCATGATGTAGGATTAAGATAATTAACCTACTTGTATTTATTTAGATGTTTTTGTTGTTTTTGTTTAGTGTTAAGTAATGAGTTTAAGCCATAATCAAGGATTTAACAGACTCATTACACCATCCTAATAGAAGGATAATAGATGAGAATATTTAAGCTGAGGAAGGCTCCTCAACTTAATCCATGATTAGGGATTAACCTCATGACAAAACAAAACCTTTATTAAAGTGGATTTTAGTTAATGATAATATTAAGAAGTGAGTTTTATGGTTGGTAAGACAACCTGAGGGGGACTTGTCCATTAACACTAGGGTTAGTCCTTCTTAACCAATTAAGGAAGAATTAGAACCCTAATGCAAGGCCCAAGTTACAAGCTTGATGTCTTGATGATTATTAAGTGAATTGATTAAAGGATTTAAACACATTAAGGGTTTAACACTTAGGATTAAAGTTATACACTCCATCCTAATAGAAGGATGCAGGCATAAGCTTAATCACAAAGCCTTAAAACCTTTAGGGTTTAGTCCTTGATTATGAGGTGAGAAGAGAAGACTCAAAGAAAACTCAAAGGAAAGATTCTAAGGGGGACTAAACAATCCTAAAATGTTATCATGCTTGGAAATTCTAGGGTTTGTGAGGCTTAAGAGGAGAAATCTTCAAGGAAGCCACCAAGGAGAAGCAAGATAGGAAAGGGGTGAGATGAGAAGAGAAAAGAGGGAAGAGAGGCACAAGTGAGCAAGCTCACTCAAAGACAAGTAAAAATTCAGCAAGGATGTAAAATGATAAGGTGAGAAGAGGTAGGAGGTGAAGGCAAATTCACCTCCCAAACAAACTTACCATTAATCCTGAAAATTTAGTACAAGATGCATAAGGGGAGAAATGAGGTGAAACAATGCATATGGATGGGCAAATGCCAAAGTCAGAAACATACATATGATGCAAATGATGTCAAGAGATGGTGCAAAGTCATACAAGATGCATATATGTGAGCATACAAGAGGATGGATGTATATGGAGCATGCCTTGAACCATGAAAGTTCATGAAAACTTATGAAAAGCAATGAAGGTATGACATGTCAAATGAATGATGCAATGATCAAACATGATTCTAATATGTCCTAAGATGTCTTAGAAGTCATGTGGATGCACAAAATGTCATGGAAAGTTCTTGAATGTAAGCATATGAGAGATGAATGCAAAGGAAAGCAAGAATTAGGGTTTATGCATAACATACAACACAAAATTCAAAATCAGAAGCAAATGACAAGATAAAAAATTGAAAATGGGATCAAAGGAACCCTAACCCTACACAAGCTCACTGCCCAAAGGAGGGGACCTAACTCTTAACCTAATGGGTGTTATGAATTTCTCAAGTCAACTAGGGTTTTGGGATACCTCACAATGAAAAATGCAAAACAAATTGAAAATGAAAGATAAATTCAAACCAATTTTACCCTAGAAACTACATGCTATGAAGAATTCAATGCAAGAAGAACCATCATCAAACTCTCCATGGTTAGGCAGAATGAATTTTTCTAAGTTTGGACCAAAATATTACCTTTAAACAACTTTAATTCCAATGAAAATTGTCAAAATACATCAAGGACCAAAAAGAAATTTGTTTTGAGAGTTTGATAATGTTTCTAAATGTTTTAAAATGCAATGTGAATTTTTTTGTGATTTTTAAATACCTAAATGCATTTTTAATTAATTAATTTCCATTAACTAATTAAAAATAAACATTTAAATGATTTAAAAATAATTTTTAATGCAAAAAATAAAAATAAAAATATTTTTGGGTTCTGAAAATTAATAAAAGGTGTGACACAAAATTTCAGAATTTTTTAATATGTTTTGCTATTTTTAAAAATTCGTGGGAATAAAATGCAAATAAAATGAAACAAAATTAAATAAAATGGAAAGTATGTGCAATGGAGAGTCCAGATTGAATCTGGGCTTGGGAAGTTTGACCTGGCGCGCATCTGGACGGCCCAAGTTCAAACTTCCCTAAACTTAATTAATCAATTAATTAATATTTAATTAAGTCTGGATTAGGGCTAATGATCAGATCTCATCCATCCAATGCACGCGGGAAAGAACAATCTCACGGCCTACATTCAAACTTCCATTAATTACACAACTAAACCTAATTAGGGCTAATTAAACTCAGACGGCCGGAACAGTGTTCCGGTCGTCTTCTCCGACGAACCAAAAATTCTTCCACCAAAATGATCCTCACACCACTATAAACCTAAACCCTCTCCTGAAACTCATTTATTTTACCTCACAAGCATGAATCGAAGCAAAATGTAAAACACGGGCAAATGTTCAGAGACATCATACATGATGGTTTCTTCACCATTTTCAAAAGTAAACACATATTCATGATCAAGGGAGCATATAGCATCATAAAAGAACTTAAAACTTAGCTTCTGGGAAAAAAGTTCTTCATGTTACCTGAGATGAAGACTCTCTGATTCTGAGCTTTCTGGACTCAAACTCTGTGCAAACCCTCTCCTTTGAACACCCTGATGATGAAATGAAGCTTGGAGAGCTTTGAGAATGGCTGGTTGCGGTTGTTTTGTTCTGGTGTAGCAGAAATGGAGGTCTTTGTGTGTGATGATTCAAGCTGTTTCAGGGGGTGGGTTTTGTTCTATGATGATTTGTGACTTGTTAGTGAAAGAAAAAATGAGGTTTGATGGTTGTGTGAAGAGATTCGAAGAGGAGAAGTTTAGGACAATTTTTGTGCAAGCTGGATTGTGTCTTGTTTCAAATGCTGAATGAGTTGCTATATCACTCCCATAATGTTTGAGTAGGCTATGGAGCAGGTTAGTAGAGGCTGCTGATCACTATTCCAAGAGCATAGGAGAAATTGAAAAAAGTCAAGGTTTGGTGTACTTGAGGTATGGCAGGGTGCAGAGATGGTTTCCTGGCTTGCACTGCATCAGCTGAGTTCAAGGATGACTCTTGGATCAATTGTGGTGAGCTGTATGGCTTGGATCACAAGTTTGAAGTGATTTTGCATTTTGGCAACTTGTTACATTTTGTGACTTTTGGTCATAGACATGTGACACTCTTTGCTGAATTTTTGTTATGATAGGTTACATGATGTTATGGTGATGTCTTGAAATCAGTTAGAGACCATACAAAACCTTGGGGATCAATTTTGCAAGAGTTCCTCTTTTTGGACTTTATGGAAAATGGCTTATGATAGCTTGGAATTCAAAGCATGAAAGTGAGAAACTTCTTGGGCAAATCTGAATTTTGGGCCATACATGATGTTTGTGTATTGGTTAGAAGCTGATTTGAAGTCACATAGATGCTTGGCATGAGAATTTGCAAGTTTTCCCTTTTGTGCAAAAAGTGAAAATTTAGTGATTTTATCCAACTTTGCCAAGCCATAACTTTTGATCTAAAATGAATTAGGATGAGTTCTTGTACTTTTTGAAAATGGGAGGATCCAATATACAACTTTCATGACCAAAGATTTTTCATTTGAAGCCTTTTTGAATCAAAAAGAGGAGGTTGAAAAACTTTCCCAAAATGGCAAGTTTACATTATAAGTCACTTTCCCAAAAAGGCAACTTTGCAAATGGCTTGAAATTCTTCAATTTTGTGAACTTCTAACATCTTATATGATCAAATAAAGATCATACACATTCAAAATGATGGAGAAACCCCTTTGGTTGGGTCATTGGGGGCCTCAGATGCCCTGATTTTGCCCTGGCTTGCTCAAGAAGTCATCTCTTGATCAGATGCCTTCCCCATTGAATTTCTTCATGAAAATTGATATGCATGATCCTCATATCATATAGAGACCAATAGAAACAAGAATGACCAAAAAATTTGGAGTCATGGCCTCTGAAACCAAAACCCTAATTTTAGGTCATCTGTGCAGTTAAGCCTGGCTCTGCTTCCATGCCTTTCTCAGTTCTTGTGATTCTTTGACTTCCTTGACTTTGTGGGGATATAATATGATGATTGAACACACATGGACCCCTTTGAAGTGATTGATGACCTTTGGAGTGGCTCAAATGGCCCAGGGATGGCTCAGATCACAAACCCTAGATGCAGATGACTTAGAAACAATGCAGTGAAGCAAAAATGCAATATGAGATGCTATGATTGAACTTATGCACATGAAAAGATCACAAGCCATGGTAAATGGGTGAGGGAAAACTTGGGGTGTTTACACCCACACCTCACACTTACCATAGCCCCTGAAATGTTAGCAAAAATCCAGCAAATTGACCAAAAACAATCATGGAATTAATCATGCTCAGAGGTTCTTGTAAACAAGAATCAAACAAAATGCCAAGCATTGCCAATACACGACTTACGCGTCGAAAACATGAAATCATACATCAACCATCAAGCAAATCACCCTAAAATATCATGTTTAATGATCATGTAATGATCCATGGCAATTAGAACAAGCAAAGGGATCAAACAAGCTCAAAACAACACTAAAAAGTCATTCTGCTTCAGTGTTAACCGGTTAACCAAATGCGTTAACCGGTTAACCAGTTCAAACCTGCACAAAATACGCATGAAACAGGTGCATTAATCGGTTAACCCTATGCGTTAACCGGTTAACACTGTTAAAACAACAACAAATCCTGCAGAAAACAGCAACTCAAAACAGCTTATTCAAATAATCTTGCACCAGACCAGCAATCAATTATACATGGAAAATTAGATCAATTCACATTAATTCCTATCATTAAGCTCATGAACAATAGCAATCGGATCCGGATACAAATCAACCAATCAATTCATGCAACACAATCAAATACACAAGCACATGGTAGATTTAAAGCACAAGCATGCAAATAAGCTAAAAACAAAGCTAGATCTGAAATTAACCAACCTACAAAGCTGAGGTATGCTTTGGTAATTGTTGATTAAGCTGAAAATGAGAGATCTCGCGCAAAACTTTGAAGATCCGATGCTAAGCTCCACACTCCATGCAAAATAAATGCAAGAACAAGCTCTTGATGCAGAATTTTGGATCCAAAAGCACTTCTAGGTCTCAAACCAGATCTGAATCTCCAATAAAACCAGCAAAAAGATGCAAAGAAGCTGTGAATGGAGGTTTAGTTCCAAGATCCACACACCTCAAGGCAAGGTTATGTGATCTTCAAAGAGGAACTTTGAGTGATTTGGAAAATTGGTAGAGAAAAGTGAGAGAATTGTGAGTGAGAAGAATGAAAATTCAGAAAATGAGAGTGAAAATGAGGGAGAGGTCTTTGGTTTGGAGGGAAATGGAATAAATATGGCTTAGGTTTGGGGCCCAAAATTTTGGTTAGGGATCCAAAAATATGGCTTGGCATTAGCTTAGAAAATGATTTGAATTTAGCATTGGAATGAGGCTTGGATAAATGCTCTAGATCCTTCTCTCAAATTCAAATTTAATTCAAATGAATAAAAAATCAGAAAATCAGAAAATGGAGCCAAAACACACATGCTGAACTTGCTGCTGGAAATTCAAATTTCACAGCCGTTAACCGGTTAACCATATGCGTTAACCGGTTAACGCAAGGAAAATTTGAATTTCCCTCCCTTTGGTGGGAAACCTCAAGAATAGACCGGCACTAACCGTTTCAACCAAATTTTGATCCTCCCTCTCTTTTTTAGGGCTCTGAACATGATACCAAGCTTGCAAAATGATCCTGTGAAATTCTTGCCAAATCACCATGCTCCTGATTTTGACCTGCAGGTTCAAATTTTCCCGGATGACCGATCATATGCCTTATGCTAGTACTATGCTTCATTTTTCTATGCAAAATGCTAAGGATATGGTATGCTCATGATGATTATGAAATGATAATGATACTAAACAAGAAGAGGGAAAATTTGGGGTGTTACAGCTTCCCCTATTCAAACATCAGTTAATCTGAAAAGGACGATAGTACGGGCTATCGACCATTCAAGATAAACTGTGGTTGAATACCAAGAAGACCAGAAATTTGCACTCTGACGAAGAATGCAACACCGGGAAATAAACCCAACCAGATGACGCTCTGGGGATATGAAGGGGAGAAAGAAGCAGTCGAGCTTCTTCCAAGTTGAAACTGATATCTGGAATAAGAATACGTTGACAGACAAGTCTTCTTCAAACAATCCTGTGACGCCAGGAGCAATAAGCATTTTGAAGTTTAATTCCACCGTTAGGACTTCAAACCTTTTCAACACGACCGAGCGTTGGATAAGATCAAGCGACCTGCTAAGGAAATGGTATCAAGCGATCCATAACCAGGAATGTGAGCACGGCTCAAACGACGAGGAGTAATATCAAGCGATTTACAACTCGGACAAGATCAAACGATCTGCTAAGGAGATGGTATCGAGCGATCCATAACCGGGAATGTTAACACGGCTCAAACAACGAGGAGTAATATCAAGCGATTTACAATTCGGACAAGATCAAACGATCTGCTAAGGAGATGGCATCGAGCGATCCATAACCAGGAATGTGAGCACTGCTCAAACAACGAGGAGTAATATCAAGCGATTTACAACTCGGATAAGATCAAACGATCTGCTAAGGAGATGGCATCGAGCGATCCATAACCAGGAATGTGAGCACGACTCAAACAACGAGGAGTAATATCAAGCGATTTACAACTCGGATAAGATCAAACGATCTGCTAAGGAGATGGCATCGAGCGATCCATAACCAGGAATGTGAGCACGACTCAAACAACGAGGAGTAATATCAAACGATTTACAACTCGGACAAGATCAAACGACCTGCTAAGGAAATGGCATCGAGCGATCCATAACCAGGAATGTGAGCACGACTCAAACAACAAGGAGTAATATCAAGCGATTTACAACTCGGACAAGATCAAACGACCTGCTAAGGAAATGGCATCGAGCGATCCATAACCAGGAATGTGAGCACGGCTCAAACAACGAGGAGTAATATCAAGCGATTTACAACTCATGTCTTTTTATACGACCCCAAGAGACTACTGGCTTGCCACAGCGACGGTGGACTTTTAACCGTGTTGCAATATCAAGCGATTTGCAAATCAAACAAGATCGAGCGATCTGATAAGGGAATGGTATTAAGAGATCTATCCACAAAAAGTTCGTTGACATGGGACAACGTGATCAATACGAGAGAGTAACAAACCTGCAAGGGAGGATATCATTTGTAATTCCGCTGGATAAAAGAACATTTTGACTAACGTTCTGCTGAAGAAATGACCAAGATATCCTGGAAATACTTGGTTGAGGAATGAAATGTGAACAAACGTCTGCATTACCTTGTCACACTGGCCAAAAATAAATTGGCGACCTCATTGGGGGATATTTCAATGATGGTTACGTACCAAACATGCAACTCTGCGGGGAATTAGGTATTCAGCTGGATTTGAAGTTCTGCTAGTGAAGATCACCCTACTCTGGCTCAGCTGGGGTGAAATTCTATCTCTGACTTTACTGGGGATGCTGGGGATCACCCTCTGCTGGAGATAAGAATTGCAAAGTGTCTCTCACTGGGGAGAAGGAACTGCTTGGGGAATATGCTCTAGTAACATCATACTCCATGTGTTTGATGACTGTTCAAGTATCAACTCAAGGATTTTACAGAAGATGTGGCGCCCGAACTGCTTCGGTGTTTTCAAACTCTTGGATAGGTTTGCTGAATCTTGAGATATTCTACCCAATTATCCTGCATCAAGAATAAATTGAATAAACACTTGCAGAGACTGACTTCATCTTCTCTTGAGAGTGACATGCCCCAGATGGGCCTTGAAATGATTTCTTCAAACCAACCATGCTTTGATAATTGTCCCAGCTTAGCTGAATCGTGAGATTTATTCGATGTGATTGCCCCAGATTAGCTGCATCTAACCTAACTGGTTAGAAGAATCTTTACCTCATGGGAGTTCCTCAGAAAAAGTGAAATTTTCCATGATTGTCCTTCAGAAATTTCAGACTCCTCAACCTGGCAAAATTTAAGTTTCTGGACTGAAATTCCTCGTGTGGACCTCTTTGATGCCAAACAAATGTATGTAAGCAGAAAAATGTTTTATTCTGAGAATGATTATTCTAATGCAACACACAAGTTAATCTTGAAGTTTTCATTGGAAAGATGTCGTTTGTGAACGAATCACTAGTCATGACAAGATTTTTTATGAAAGAAACATGCATATGCAATACCAACAAGGTTTTTTTTGCATAACTCGTAGGAGTCAGGAACGCTATCTCATAGTAGCATGTTCTCGAATTACCCTGCTTCAATTAGGACTTTTGCGGGTTGTATCGTGGCTTGGTTCACGGTTATAGAAACAAAGATATAGGCTCAAAGTTTATTGGTGCCCACCCCTCTTCGTGATGTCCTTCAATCCTATGTTCAACTAGCTTTCACAAGCGCTCACCTTCCCTAAGGATTTTGAGATGGTTGAGGAACCAATGCTAATAACTATTTAAGCACCACTGAGGTTATTTTGGGGAGTCAGTCACCCCTATTGTCTTTTGTGTCTGTATCACATGACTTGTTTTTGTTTGAGGACCTTTCTTGTGTAATCCTTTTCGTCTTTCGCTTTTTCTTTCTTTTTCTTTATCCCTACTTTTGCCTGGACTGATCTTTTGGAATCTTTTTCAATTGGAGTCCAGCGGGACGCCCTAATTTTTGCCTAAGTCGCTCGTTTTCAAGTTTCGACTTAGCGGGATATTTATTTCTCTTTTTTCTCTTTTTTTTTTAACAAATCGTGTGACATTGTTTGTCTTGACTGTTTTGTAAGGGTTGTGACTGTCTCACTTTTTGGTCGACGATGGATAACCGTTGTGGTTTCCAGTCTTTGGACCTCTTGATGTGCTGGAAGGAAAGATAATGGATCCTCAAATACACCTCTTTGTGGAAGTCTGAACGCTTGGTCCAACTAGCTGACACTTACCCTGCCCTGGGTTAACTGTGAGGGTTTTTTCCATGTGAAAAGAAACTCCTACTTCAAGGCTCAAAGGGGTTAACGAAGGTTTATCTCCCTTATATCTCCGGTGTTTGGGATTTGAAACAATGCCTGTACATCGTCAACAGGGTTTTATTCAAGGGCACACAATTGGAGATTTTTGCGTTTTCATTTCGTCATCCTCCATCACAGAGTTTAAAAACATCAGTTGGTATTGCAATGCACATACGAAATGATAAGTAAAAATACGAATTAATTACTTCAAGAAAAACATGTGCATTTCATTGGTTAACATTCAAAATAAACAAGTTTCATGCAAGCATACAAATGTTCAAACAAACAGACAAAAGTCACACATGCAAATGCAATAAAGAAACTAAGAAATGCCATTGTTGAGGAGACTTGACTCCGTCTGGACCGGTTGATCTTGGATACTGTCAGCAGTAAGCATCTTTTCCTGAGGATATTTGCAGTCTTCAATCAAATGACCATGTGTCAGCACCATACTTCATTCTCAATTAATCTGACCTGAAGCTTTCGAAGTTCAAACAATGACACGAGACGTCTGAAGAAAAAGTGACACTGAGATGAAATTACCACATAAGTTTGACACCAAAGGTTGCTCGGAAAGACCTGACGATCTGCTGCCTACGTATCTCCATTGACCAAAGACCAATGAAGAATCAGAGCGACGTAGTTCCCCTCAACAGGGAGAAAATGCAAAGAAGACAACAACTGACTGCCATCATTGATACATATGGCTTTATTGCTTTAACTCTTTTCTGACACACTCTGACCAAAACAAAACCTCTATTTCATCTGTACGGAGCGAAATTGATAGCCTTCGAATCAATCAAATCTTGTACTTTGCGGTGAAAAGCTTTGCATCCATCAATATGGTGTCCTGGTGCCCCAGAATGGAAGTCATAATGAGCATTGGCATCCCATCCCTCTGGAAATGGATAAGGAGGTGGGGATAGCTTGCGAAGCTCGATCAGTTTCAACTGAAGCAAATGCTGAAGTACATCTGTATAAGACATTGGTAAAGGATCAAGAACTAATTCTCTCCTTTGCTGGCGCTGACCCTGTTGAGGGTTCTTTTGTCTTGTCTGACGTCTCGGTTGATTATTCGGGGTCGTAGCCACAGAAGCTACCTGCTGATGACATGAATTGTATCCTTTACCCTTTCCACGTTGATGAGATGTTGCCCCAACTTCCCCTTTATTCATGCTTTGACTACTGACAAAGGGCTTCTTGGTGCCTGATCCTAACGTACTATAGTCTTGAATCTTCCCGAGTTTTAGCAAACTCTCAACTCGCTTGCCGGCGATCACAATGTCAGCAAATCCAATAGATGGACAGGCGGCTAGACAGTCTAGAAACACACCCTGCAACGTGCTCATGAATATGTCAGTCATCTCCCTCTCCAACAATGGAGGTTGCACTCGGGCGGCCATCTCTCGCCATCTCTGAGTATACTGTTTGAAACTTTCAGACTTCTTCTGAGAAAGACTCTGGAGTTGAATGCGGTTAGGCGCCATGTCAAGATTAAACTGGTATTGTTTCACAAAAGCTTCAGCCAAATCCTTCCAGCTTCGGATAACATTCTTGTTCAGACCCATGTACCAGTCCAAAGATGCCCCAGATAGACTATCTTGGAAGTAAAACATCCATAACTTCTCATCATCCATGTGAGCAGAGATCTTCCCAAAGTAAGACTGGATGTGAGTTTTCGGACAAGGGTTCCCACTATACTTCTCAAAAACAGGAGGCTTGAATTTGTGAGGAACTTTCACTCCAGGAACTAATCCCAAATTTACAACATCAAAGCCTAGAGAGTTCTGAGACTTAATGGCCTCTATCTTCTCAGCAAGCTCGTCGAAACAACGATTCACAACAGCATTAGGTTGATCCATCTCATCCTCAATCAAAATGAACTGATCCTCCCGCTCATCCACATAGCCAACATTACGGTCATTGTCTCCGCCCAGAGCTCCATTATGATTTCTCTGACTGCCCTCTTCAAGAATCTTCTTCTCTGGCCTCTCGACCCTTAACCTTAATTGTTCTTGCCTCTGGGCCATCCCTGTCATCAGGGTCATGAACTGCTCCATACGAGCCTTCAATTCTACGAGCTCAGCTTGTACCTGATCCTCCATTCCGGTTCGGCTTTACCACCCCTGTTGCCTGAAATGGAATAAAGATGAGAAACGGCCAGTGTACCTGAAAAGCAAAGACAGCGAGATAGGATATGCAAAATGTTATGCCATGCGAATGCTCAGAAACACCACAAATGAGAGAACAATCTCAAAAGAAACTCTGCACGCAAGATCCAGCATAAGAATCGTCCTGCGACCAAGTATCATTGCATGAATAGGAAAACCACTACTTCAGAAATCCAAACACACATCATAGAAAAGCCCGCAAGAGCAAAGTCATACAAGGTACTAAACCAACACGAATAAGTACAGCAACAAGGATTCCCTCAACAAGCCTGAGGGTAACCAGATACATGAAAAAAACTAAAGCCTACAAGCACCAATTCTAGTCCAGAGGTTTCTGCCTCCCTAGCTGACCATATGGTGTAATGACCTTCAAGTCAATTAAATCTTGAACATTCCATTGTAAAGCCCTGCATCCTTCAGTTGAATGCCCCGGGGAACCTGAGTGAAACTCGCAACGCGCATTTTCATCGTATCCCTTCGGAAGACTTCCTTCTGGTGGTGCCAAGATCCGCAACTGGATTAAACCAAACCTCTGCAATTGACGTAACATGGCAGTGTAGGATATGGAGATAGGATCAAGAACACGATCGGCTTGTGAAACTCTCTGTGGATAAGGCCTTCATTGTGGTTGAGCAGTCTGTTGCTGATATTGCTTCGGGCGTCTAGCAGGCCACTGCACTTTCTTACCCAGATTCGGACGAGGAACCAGAGAAGATCGCTGTGGTAGCCTCTTAGAAGATTCAACTTGAGTGGTAACCCCAGAAGAATGGAACTTGACTGCCTCTTCATTGTTCACCTGTGACACCTTCAACTTATTTGGCTTAAAGTTAATTACCCCGTCATCGACCAAATCTTGCACCTGATGCATGAATGCCCTGCAATCATTGATATCATGTCCTTGAGCTCCAGAGTGAAAGACACAGTAGACATAGGGATTCCAACCTTGGGGGAATTCACCAGTAGGAGGCGACAATTCACGACATTCAATCAATCCCATTTGGAGCAACTGTGGGCACAACACAGCATAAGACATGGGCACAGGATCAATAACTCTTTCTTGCTTCTGTCGGGAACGGGTTGCCACCACTGGAGGAGATACATCTGTCATCTGCTGAAATCCTTCTTTGGGAAGCCAGGGTGTAGGAACTGCGTAACTTCCTTGATACGGAAAGAAAGTGCTCACTTCTTTGGCAGGACCATTCATCTTATTTGATTCAGGCAAGGAAAGATTAATCTCTGTCCTGGGCTCTTCTGAACGACCCAGTGGTGACTGCTGGTGAGGAAGCTCGAACTGTGGAGAGAGTCCTCCTAACAACTCTTGGTTAAGTGGGAATCCCAAAGAGATGGGAGAAATAAGACCTTTTGATGGAGAAACGGACGCCTGACCAGTTTCTTTCTCCAGCAAGGCATTCATGATCTCTGTCAACAGCTTCATTTGAGTTTTCATCATGTCAAACTCTCCCTTCAAGAGCATCTGGCCTTGTGACAAAGCTT
The DNA here is from genome assembly GCA_963966055.1 of Lathyrus aphaca. NCBI lineage: Eukaryota > Viridiplantae > Streptophyta > Magnoliopsida > Fabales > Fabaceae > Lathyrus > Lathyrus aphaca. The sequence continues at coordinate 643,871,650 of OZ014519.1, forward strand.
GCATCTCTGCCCTGAATTTCCCCATCTGGGCCTTCATCTCAGCTACCTCCGCTCGGAGTTGTTCAAAGTTCATGCTCTGGGAATTCTGACTCAAGTTGGCCATTCTGTCAAGAGATCTGACTAAGATAAAAACCTGCCCTTGAAAGCGCCTGAAACAGAAAAGTCATTAAGAGCCTGTGGCCATACCTGCAAAACAAGGAAACAGGTGATATGTATGCAATGCATCTGTTTATGTTTCCAAGTTTAAGCATTTGCAATGCCCCAGTTCTGGCATCTATTCTCAGACAATTACTTTGAATTTTTTTACTTTCAAGCTTTCTCTTTGACAAGTGTTCAGACATTATTTTTCTCAGAACTCTTCTAATTTTTGCCATGGAGACTAGACAACCAGAACTGGGAACAGATATGAGCAATGACCTGAAAAATGGGAAACATAAACAGTTAATGCGAAGAATGATGCAAGATGCAATGCAATGAAAGCATATGATCAACTGGGACCATCTGAACTGGATCACTGACAAGGGCCCCTCTGAACAACTGGCAAACCAAAAGTCCACTGAGTCACACTCTCTGATAATCACAACTCATTGAAGAAGATCTCAGGACCACAGTACTAAGAATACCAGAACAAGAACTCCAGAAAACCAGCATCAGAAAACCAGAACTCCGGAACCAGAACTCCAGAACCATAGAACCAAAGATCACAAATCATAGGACCACAAATCATAACAAGGATCACTGTATAGATGAGTGTATGTTGAGGCCATGGGTTCCTGCACACCTGTAAACATCCCCCCACTCACTGGTAAAAGGCTCCGGGTCAGGCATCACGAACTCTCAAAGCCACATAGCAATAATACTGTCACCATCTCCGAGAAACGGCTCATGACCAAATAAGGGAATCAGTTTGGCATTATATACTATGTAGGGAGGCCTCAGATGAGTCCAGGACACAAGGTCATCCTATGCGATCCCCAGGTGGGCCCTCGGATGCGAATGGGTTTGCCACAAAATGTGGGCTGCCACTGTCATCACTAAAGAGGGATGTTTCCACAAGGTTCTCGATGATCGGTCCCCAGCCACACATAACTGTCAGGGTCATATAATGAGAGAGGAAGATCCCCAAATCAAGACATTTCCAAGACAATCGCAACCTGGGTGTGGAACTCACTACTACCCCCATGACAAGATCTCATGAGGCCAAAGTGGAACCACTCTAAGTCCTATGGTGCACTCGAGCCGGGTACTTGGCTCATATCTCTCAAGAACAAGTAACACCCATCCCACCAAAGAAAACCAGTCCAGACAGTCCAGTATATACATGATGCATCAAATAAAGACTGAAAACTGTAAATAAATCTATAAATAAAACTGTAAACAAACAACAATAAAATACAACAAGCAATAGCAAACAAACATCACCCAAAGAAATAGAAACAAGCAAGCGCTAGGAAAGACTCACAAGGGAACCAGAGATCATCTGGTGTAATGTCCCCAGCAGAGTCGCCAGCTGTCGCTCCCCGGATTTCCATCCTGGTACAAACGCGAAAGTGGCGCGGAAAAAGAATAGAGTCGCCAGCCATGCATTTTTATCCTGAAGAAAGGGAATGGTAATGCTGCACAAACCGGAAGAAAGAAAAAAAGAAGGACAAAGGTCCTACGAACCAAAGAGACTGAGCTCGGGAGTCGGTTACGACCTGGGAAGGTATTAGCACCCAGACTGTCTGCCGTACCCGACGGGATCCACGCTTGCGAAAAGAAACTATTTCAAAGGGTGAGGGTATGACAACTGTAGCAAAAGCAAAGAAAAGAAATGGAAAAGAAACTGAGAAGGGAACCGAATAAGAAAACAAAGAGAAAAATGTAGGGAAATTAAAGATTATGCTCGAACGGGCCCTACCCCGCTGCCTACGTACCTCATCAGGATAATGAGGATCAGAGACGCCGTAGTTCCCCTAACTAGGGGTAACAAAGGAAAATTGCTTGTGAATTGGAGTGCGTAACCGTCTTGTAGTTCCCCTATGCCATTGCTCAGGTGTTGCAGACTCGGACGACGAGTGCGTAACCGTCTTGCAAAGTGACAAGTTGGAGCAAGTTCGCGGACGAAGCGAATGAGGTGAGAAGAGAATTCCCGAAGGAAAGACGCTTATTGTTTGTTTGTGTTTTTTAGAAGCTTTTATGAGTGTGTCACAAGGAAGTGAACTCAAGCTCTCTTCAATGGAATGTGCACTTGTCACTACATTCCAAGATGGAATAATAGAGCAAGCACACTCAAGTAAGGAGAAGATCCCCAAAACTTGAACCCAAAGATTAAGGCCTAGGCTCACTAACTTGTTTACTTATTAAGTATTTTGGTTATTTACAAGAAGAAGTGTTTTTTATGATTTTCTTTTATGAAAGAGATACCTTGATCAGACTTGTACATCACAAGGTAAACTTGTACTATCCCAAGATGGGAAGACTACAAGCATACCTCATGGGATAAGGCTATGGATCAATGCATCACTTCAAACTTATTAAGATGTTTTTTATGGTTATGAGATGAGAAGAGAAGAAGAACCAAAAGGATCTCAAAGGTGAAAATTCTAAAGGGGGACTAAATAATCTTAAGTGTTAACATGCATGGATGTCCTAAGGGTTAGTGTGGTTTTCTATCCTAAAGGAGAAAGAAAGAAGAAGAGAAGATGATAGGAGAAGAGATGAGAAAGGCCTAAGCCCAACAAGCAAAGGGGTAGCACAAATAAGCATAAGAAGAAGAGATGAGATTTGGAGATGTGGAACTCAATTCCCACACCTCACACTTACCATAGCCCCTGAAATGTTAGCAAAAATCCAGCAAATTGACCAAAAACAATCATGGAATTAATCATGCTCAGAGGTGTCGCTCCCACCAAAATGACACCTCAGGTCAGAAGGGGTACAGACGCGAACGGTCGGCGAAAGAAGTGAGAACACACAGGGGTGAACTCAGAAAAGACAAGAGTCGCCAGCTAGGCATTTTTATCCCGGAGGAAAGGTAATGCTGCATAGACCTAGAAAGATATGGATAAGACGGTTGCGAACCAGAGAGACTGAGAAAGGGGGTTGGTTACAACCTGGGAAGGTATTAGCACCCAGATTGTCCGCCGTACTCGACGGGATCCACGCTTAAAAGATTTGTGTTTTAAAGGGGTAGTGTCAGTGCCAAAATGTGTATCATAGCTGGAAAAGAATACAAGTGTCAGTGTAAAAGAAATGTGAAGTGTATAAGTGAAGTGTCAGTGTGAGAATAAGAATGAAATGCTCAAGGTTATGAGGCTTAAAGAATAAGGCTGGAAAGAGGGGGAATATACAGAGACTTTTGTTCGATAACCGTTAAGTTATGCCTACGTATCCTCTCGTGCAATGAGGAAGTCAGAACACCGTAGTTCGACCCAAAGAGACTGAAAGATAAATTGACTGATGAACTGCTTGCTTGTCTATGCTCAAGTGTATGACCTGTCTGGCTTAGGTGCAAACTGTCTTGCATTAAACGGAAGAAGCAAGTTCTCGTTTGTGAGTGAATGAGATGAGAAAAGAATCCCGGAGGAGACGATTATTGTTTGTTTTTTGATATTTTCAGTCTTTTATTGCTTTTTGAAGTTTGTCATAAGTTAATGAGCTTAAGCCTAAACCAATGGGTTAGTAAACTCATCACATCTTCCCTCTGATTAGGGGTGAATGAGAATACCTTAAGTGTGAAGTCAGGGTCTCACACTTAGTTACCATGATGTAGGATTAAGATCATTAACCTACTTGTGATTAGTTAAATGTTTTTGTTGTTTTTGTTTAGTGTTGAGTAATGAGCTTAAGCCATAATCAGGGATTAAACAGACTCATTACACCATCCTAATAGAAGGATAATAGATGAGAATGTTTAAGCTGAGGAAAACTCCTCAACTTAATCTATGATTAGGGATTAACCTCATGACAAAACAAAGCCTTTATTAGATGGATTTTAGTTAATGATAAGATGAAGAAGTGAGTTTTATGGTTTGTAAGACAACTTGAGGGGGACTTGTCCATTAACACTAGGGTTAGTCCTTCTTAACCAATTAAGGAAGAATTAGAACCCTAATGCAAGGCCCAAGTTACAAGCTTGATGTATTGATGATTATTAAGTGAATTGATTAAAGGATTTAAACACATTAAGGGTTTAACACTTAGGATTAAAGTTATACACTCCATCCTAATAGAAGGATGCAGGCATAAGCTTAATCACAAAGCCTTAAAGCCTTTAGGGTTTAGTCCCTGATTATGAGATGAGAAGAGAAGACTCAAAGAGACACAAAGGTAAAAGCTAAGTGGGGGACTAATCAACCCTAATTATTATCATGCTTGGTCATTCCTAGGGTTTGTGAGGTTTAAGAAAGAAATCTTCAAAGAACCACCAAGGAGGGAAGCAGATGAAAGGAGCAAGAAACAGAGAGAAGCAAGACAACTTGCTTCACTTAAGAAGACAAGTTGCTTGAGGAAAGAAAGTAAGATGAACAAGAATGAGCAAGCTCAATCCAAAGCACAAGATAAAATGCAGCAATGATGCATAAGAGAGATGAAAAGAGATTGTGAGAAGCGAAGGCAAATCCACTTCTCAAAACAACTTACCACCTGAAAAATTAGCAAAAGAAATGAAATGCAATGAGAATGGGATGAAATGCCATGATGCAAACCAAAGTCAGAAGCATAAGTATGATGTTAATGATGCTAAGAGATGATGCAAACATGAGGCAAGGCATTAGGATGATCATACAAACATATGGATGCAAAAGAAGTATGCTTTGAACCATGGATGTTCATGAAAAGTTATGAAATGCAAATGACATACAACATGGCAAATGAGAGATGCAATGACCAAACATGATTCTAATATGTCCTAAGATGTCATATGAATCAAATGGAAGCACAAAATGTCATGACAAGTCATGGTATGCAAGCAAATGGAAGATGGATGCAAAGGAAGGCATAAATTAGGGTTTATGATCAAAGCTCAAAGCAAAATTCAAAACCAGAAGCATATGACATGATAAAAATTTGAAAATGCAATCAAAGGAACCCTAAACCTATACAAACTCACTGCCCAAAGGAGGGGATCCAATTCTTAACCTAGTGGGAGTTATGAATTTCCTAAGATTACTAGGGTTTTAAAGTACCTTGACAAGAAAAATGCAAAACAAAATGAAAATGCAAGATCAATTCATGCCAATTTTATCCTATAAACTACATGTTATGCAAGATGCAATGCAAAAAGAATCATCATCCAACTCTCAATGGTTAGGCAGAAATGAATTTTTGAAGTTTGAAATAAAATATTGCCTTGAAATGGAATTAAATCCAAAGAAAATTGTCAAAAGGCATCAAGATCAAAAAAGAAATTTGGTTTGAGGGTTGGATAATGTTTCTAAATGTTTTTAAAGGTTACATGAATTTTTTGGTGATTTTTAAATACCTAAAAGTATTTTTAATTAATTAATTTTCATTAATTAATTAAAAATAAACTTTTAAATGATTTAAAAATAAATTTTAATGCAAAAATAAAAAATAAAAATATTTTTGGGTTCTGAAAATTAATAAAAGGTTTGATAAAAATTTTCAGAATTTTTCAATGTATTTTGCTATTTTTTAAAATTCGTGCAAATTAAATAGAAACAAATGAATTAAAAATTAAATAAAATGAGAAAAGGGGAAAGTCAACTAATCCCAAGGCTGAGATTCAAAGCTGGGTTGGAGGGAATTGACCCCGCGCGCATCTGGACGGCTGAAATTCAAACTACACTAATTATGATTAAAGCCCTAATCTGAACCCTAATGACTTTCAGATGACCGGAACAGTGTTCCGGTCATCTTCTCCGGCGAGCACAAAACCTAATCTTCTTCTCTAGACAAAATCAAGAGCTCTAAAGCTCCAGATCACATCTCTTAATCACCCTGAACACGAATCAAGCATCAAAACAAATTTATATAACCTACAACTCAAGATATGGATCAAAACATAAAATCTGGAAAAGTTTCAGAGCTTCGATACAGGCTTATTTCTCAACCATTTCAAAAAGTAAAAACATCAGAGTGATCAGCAAAGCATGAGGAACAATCTAGGAACTTAAAAACTCATTTCTGGAAAATTTGTTCATCATGTTACCTGAGGTTGAGCTTTCAATCCAGGAGCTTTCTGGCTGCTTCTTTGGCTCAAACAAGTCCTAATGATCCTCCTTAGAAGCTTTTGACACTTAGCTGGAGTTTATATGGCCTTTAGAGAGAGTTGGCAGAAGCTTAGGCCAAGGGAGTGTGAAAATCGTATTTGTGATGTGGGAGGTTTCAGGCCAAAACAATGGTTGGTTTGTGATCAGTGGAACATTTTGAGATCAATGGTGAAGTTTGTTTTTGTGTTTGAAGGTTGTGCTGTGTGTTTCGAATGGTTTTGCATATGAGGCATAAACTTTGAACTATGGCTTATGATCTCTTTCAGGCTTGTGTGTGTGGTGTGTTATGCTGGCTTTGGTCCACTTATCACAACTAGAGAGGTCAGAGGAGTTGGTGTGGACTGTTGTGATTGGTATGGCTCAAGTTGCAAAAAGTCAAGAAAGTTGTACTTGGAGGTATGGGCAAGTGGCAGGCTGAGATAGGGGCATGGCTATGCGCATCAAGGATCAAGGAGTGTCATGAAATCAGATTTTGTGAGCTGGCTCAAGTGGATGAAGAGTTATGGATCATTTTGCAAATTTGTGAACTTTTGGCCCCTTTGGAACTTCTTGATCCACAAGTCATAAAAATGAGCAAAATCTTGATGCAATCTGACTTTTAGACATTGGTTCATGTTTGTGTGAAGTTTAGAAGTCCATTTGAAAGCTCAATTTGCTTTGGCAAGGGATTTTGCAACTTTGCCTCTTTGGTGGAAAACTTGAAATTATGTGATTTTTCCCAACTTTGACAAGCCATAACTTTTGATCCAAAATGAATTAGAATGAGTTCTTGTACTTTTTGAAAAGGGAATGATCCATTCTACAACTTTCATGACCAAAGTTTTCCCATTTGAGGCATTTTTGAATCAAAAAGCAAGGGTTGAAAAAGTTTCCCAAAATGGCAAGTTTCCATTACAAGTCATTTTCCCAAAAAGTCAACTTTGCAAATGGCTTGAAATTCTTCAATTTTGTGAACTTCTAACATATTATATGATCAAATAAAGATCATACATAATCAAAATGATGAAGAACACCGTTTGGTTGGGTCATTGAGGGCCTCAGATGCCCTGATTTTGCACTGACTTGCTCAAAAAGTCAACTCTTGATCAGATGACTTCCCCATGGAATTTCTTCATGAAAATGGATATGCATGATACCTATACCATATAGAGACCAATAGAAACAAGAATGACCAAAAAAATTGGAGTTATGGCCTTTGAAACCAAAACCCTAATTCTAGGTCATCTGTGCAGTCAAACCTGGCTCTGCTTCCATACCATTCTCAGTTCTTGTGATTTTTGACATTCTTGACTTTATGGGGATACAATATGATGCTTGAACATACATGGACCCCTTTTAAGTGATTGATGACCTTTGGAGTGGCTCAAATGGCTCAGGGATAGCTCAGATCACAAACCCTAGATGCAGATGACTTAGAAGTAATGCAGTGAATCAAAAATGCAATATGAGATGCTATGGTTGAAATTATGCAAATGAAAAGAGTCACAAGCCATGGTGTGAATGGGTGAGGGAAAATTTGGGGTGTTTACAGCTGCCCCTATTCAAGCATAAGTTAGCTGTGTAGAATGTAAGCAACGACTTAACATGCAAACGAGATAACTTGTGGTTGAATACCAAAGACAGTCCAAAATTTGCACTCACAGAATGAAGAAGAAAAGGGATATAGATTGTAAAGGAAAATAAAGTATATTATAAAGTGCGGGCGACGGAGGACGACCTTCGAGCAGAGGACGACTGCTGGGGAAGGAGCAATGACGGGGACGGCCGACATGCTGGGAAAAATGCGGGAAATAAAGCAATGACGGGGACGGCCGACATGCTGGGAAAAATGCGGGAAATAAAGTAATGACGGGGACGGCCGACATGCTGGGGATATAAGAGATTGTGACGGGGACGGTCATCAAGTAAAGCTATAAGATTCTCTGGGGATTAGAGGTAAGAATAAATGATGAGGTACGGTCATCAGGTTCATAAAGTAATGTAAACAACGATGGGGACGACCATCGGGCTAATACTGATGAAGGACGATCATCAGGAAAAGGAAAAGGGACCACGACGGGGACGGCCATCGGGTTAAAGAATAAATGAAATAATGATAAGGGACGGTCATCAAAGGTGAAGGACGATCACCTAGCAGGGGACGGCTGCTCTGTTGGGGATAAGATGAGGGACGGTCATCTAAGGTGAAGGAAGATCACCTGGCAAGGTACGGTTGCCAAAAATATCGCGACATAGGACGAATGTTGGATAGAAAGTTCGACGATGGGGACGGCCATCGGATAAGCATGATGAAGGACGATCATCAAAAGGTGAAGGACGATCACCTAGCAGGGGACGACTGCTCTCAGGGTTTATCATGACATAGGACGAATGCCAGATAACAAGATCAACGATGGGGACGGCCATCGGATAATGATGAAGGACGATCATCAAAAGGTGAAGGACGATCACCTAGCAGGGGACGGCTGCTAAATATCACGACATAGGACGAATGCCGGATAGAAAAGGGTTCCAATAATGGAGACTCCGCTGGGGAAAGGATGAGGGACAGTCATCCAAAGGTGAAGGACGATCACCTGGCAGGGTACGGCTGCCAAACGGGTATCATGACATAGGACGAATGTCAGATAGAAAAGAAGTTTTGCTTTGCTGGCGACCTACTGGGGAATAGTAAACACGGACGAGTGTTTACATCCAAGAAATAAAATGTATAAGTGTTTTGACGTTGTGTATAGATTAAAGATGCAGACGAGCATCCCTAAGATCGTGATACGGACGAGTATCAGTAGAAACAAATGCTGACGCAAGTTCTGAGATGATGATACGGACGAGTACCAACCGGTTAACAAAGAACACGGACGAGTGTTGATTCTGAAGGGATTAGTGGTGTATACAAGATACGGACGAATATCTGTATGAGTGAAGCAGGAATAATAAGTATGAGTGGAACACCGACAAGTGCTTAACTTGCTGGGGAGGGTGACACAGACGAGTGTCAAAAGGTATATTATAAACAAGTATGTGATTTACAGAATGTTCAGGTAGTTATGTTGGGGAAGGTGACACGGACGGGTGTTAGGGAATTTGTATGGATATATGTATCTGTGAGTGCAAAGGGGGCGCTTTGGCTTTCTACTGGGGATATGACACGGACGGGTGTCGAGAAGTATCTGTAATATATAAGTGTCTTGTTTGTAAAGAAACGCTCGGGCGACTATACTGGGGAATCATGACACGGACGGGTGCCAAAAGGAGTGTACATTTGTATTTATGAGTGTAAGGTAGATGCCTTAGCTTTTTGCCGGGGAATCTGAAGAATTTTCTGTATATCTTGTTGACGGGTTGTCAGTATTTTACAAGTGTTTGATCAGAACATGGCTTATGATTATGCAATTTGTTTGATTTTTGCCGTAATGCTCCGTATTAGACTGAATGCTACGCTTTGTGGGGAGAATATGGTGCGAATGCTATGATTATGCAAAGATACCGATCCGGGATCCGGGTCCCGTTGCTACGAAGATCTCTGGTTGATCTGCTTGAAGCGAACATCCCAGCTGGGGATGAGATCGTTGGTTTATCTGACATATGGGACTTTGCTTGGGGACATGGGTTACTGATAGACCTATCTTCGGTAATGAGGGACCCAGCTGGGGTCTGTAGAAGCTTTCTTCACTCTGTTGTGAGATCTTCAGACGTTGCTCTTCTGGATAGAGGCTGGAACTCTGTGGGGAGATGGTTCCCGGTCTTTGCACTTGGCTGAGGAGGAAGTAAATGGCAACTCAGCTGGGGAGAAAGCACCTCCGGTGCCAAGGCTGAGTAGATAATGATTTGCCAGCTTGCTGGGATGAAGCTTTCATGCCTCATGCTGTGCTTAGAATACCTGCAATCCTGAAAAGATAGAGAAATGCACAAGTAATCCCGAGGTATCCCTTACCGGATTCCATCATAAGAGTTTAGGACACTCCCGGGAGTAAGTATATTTCCTGCACGCGCATATTTTAGAAGAAAAACATCTGCATTTATGCAATCAGTATCTTAAAGACATCGGACATTCTTGCAAATGAAAATAAAATGTACGAGATGAGACATGACGGAAAATCTGATTTTATTAGTTCGAGTGCCCTGAATCGGCGAGATACAGTCAAAGAAACAAATCCCCTAAAATGAGGAGATTGTTACAAATTGAGAAATAAAAGGTATTCGCAATGTTGATGACGCTTCAAGAGGCTTCCCTTTTCTATGACTCGTATGACATTTGACGTTCTTCTTATCTTGCTTTCTGAAGAAGGCTGATTCTGAAAGAAGCTTGATCCTTTTTGAAGCTTACCAAGTTGTGAGCGATACAAACGAATTCAGAATGCAGTCGTTCGCCTATTCCCTTATTTTGCATGGATCGCCCTTTCGGGTTTTCAATCCATCGGGATACCCATTTTTGCCTGAGTTGTCCAATGTGGCTTTTCAACTCAGTGGGTGTACATTTTTTTGTTTATTTCCCTTATTTTTGCCCGAGTATTTTATTCTGTTTTTGACTCGCCGGGATGCCCTATTTTTGCCTGGACTTATATTCTGTTTTTATGTCCAGCGGGTCATTTTCATGCGAAGTATTTTTTAACTGCATCTGAATTCACAGGGGACGGGAAGTCTTCACCATCCATAGTACTGAGCATGAGTGCTCCACCGGAGAAAACTTTCGTTACTACGAATGGCCCTTCATAATTCGGATTCCACTTGCCCCTGTGGTCTGTATGAGGAGGAAGGAGTCTTTTCAGCACAAGATCTCCTACTTGGTATTCTCGGAGCCTGACTTTCTGATCGAAGGCTTTCTTCATTCTTTTCTGGTACAGCTGCCCGTGACAGATTGCAGCCAATCTCTTCTCTTTGATCAGACTCAGTTGTTCGTATCGGGATCGGACCCACTCTACTTCGTTCAACTTAACATCCATTAGTACCCGCAGGGAGGGTAATTCAACTTCGACTGGTAGGACTGCCTCTATACCGTACACAAGTTGATACGGTGTTGCCCCAGTGGATGTTCTGATTGACGTACGGTACCCATGCAAGGAAAATGGTTGCATTTCATGCCAGTCTTTGTAGGTAACTACCATCTTCTGCACAATCTTCTTGATATTCTTATTTGCTGCCTCAACAGCGCCATTCATCTTTGGCCTGTAAGGAGAAGAATTGTGGTGTTGGATCTTGAAGTCCCGGCACAGCTCTCCCATCATTTTGTTGTTTAAATTGGAACCATTATCAGTAATGATTCGCTCGGGAACTCCGTATCGACAGATGATATCTCTCTTCAGAAATCGGGCTACCACTTGCCTTGTAACATTTGCATAGGAAGCTGCTTCGACCCACTTGGTGAAATAGTCAATGGCAACCAGGATGAATCTGTGGCCGTTTGAAGCAGTGGGTTCAATTTTGCCAATCATATCAATGCCCCACATAGCAAAAGGCCAAGGTAAAGACATCACATTCAAAGGATTGGGAGGCACATGCACTTTATCCGCATAAATCTGGCATTTATGACACTTCCTGGCATAAGCACAACAGTCGGCATCCATTGTGATCCAGTAATAGCCTGATCTTAACAACTTCTTAGCCATTGCATGCTGTTGCACCCCAAAATTTGCCCTCACAATACAAGACTTTGTGTGCTAAGAGGTTCACAAGGTTCACAAGACCTTTCATGAGGTTCATGAAGTTTACAAGACACTTTATGAGGTTCACAAGGTTCACAAGACCTTTCATGAGGTTCATGAAGTTTACAAGACACTTTATGAGGTTCACAAAGTTCACAAGACCTTTCATGAGGTTCATGAAGTTTACAAGACACTTTATGAGGTTCACAAGACCTTTCATGAGGTTCATGGAGTTTACAAGACACTTTATGAGGTTCACAAGGTTCACAAGACCTTTCATGAGGTTCATGGAGTTTACAAGACACTTTATGAGGTTCACAAAGTTCACAAGACATTTCATGAGGTTCACAAGGTTCACAAGACATCTTATGAGGTTCACAAGACATCTTGTGAGGTTCACAAGGTTCACAAAGTTCATCATGGGTCAGAAGATTTGACAATTCCCTCAGACAATGCATCCTCCTAAGCAGTGCATCCAAAACTAGGGTTTTGACTTTAATCAGGCTAAATGGACTTCCAAGACTTCAAGTGAGCTTCATAACATCTTATATGTGTTTAAGAATCCCCATGACAAATTTCAGAACTTTTCTCAAAGGTTTGCTCAGTCAGATGATCAGCTAAGTCAAAATCAGTCAAAGCAGTTAAAAAGTCAAACTGAGGTCAACTGTGGTCAAACCAAAGTCAAACTTCATGATTTTTTGCCAACATCAAGTATATGAAGTAAAATTCATCATTTGATCAAGGTTTGATCATGATTCATCAAGGAGATTTCAGATCATCAAGAATCAGGAGTTTCTAAATTAGGGTTTCCTCAGGAAAAGTCAACTGAACTTTGACCAGCCATAACTTTCACATGCTTCATCAAATTTTTTCCATCCAAAGCTCATTTTGAAGGAAATTGAATTCTCTACCACTTTGTGTCTCACAAGCCAAGCCCAAAAATGCTTCATTTGGAAGGTATGAGCTAAGACATTATAGGTCCTTTTAAAAAGTCAACAACTTCAAAGGAGCATAACTTGAGAATGGTAAAAGATATGGACATGAAACCAATGATGTTGGTTAGAGGACTCTTTAAGCTTTCCAAAATGTCCAAGAACACCTTCATAGCATTAAAATTGAAGGCTTTGTGCCCTTGCAAAGTTGGGAAATATTTGGGAAGTTTATGAAGCAAATAAGGCCTTAAAACTAATTTTTGCTAAATGAGCCCACCAAATTGCCATCCAAACTTTTCAATATCATCAAGCACGACCTAGCCCATACATTTTCTGATTTTTTATATTTTATTTGATATTTATTTGAATTTTATTCATTAAAATACAAATTAAATTAAAATAAAATATGAAAATCATATATTTGGAAGAGATTGTGATTCTAGAAGGACATAAACACCATTCAAGACCAATTATTCATATCCAAATTCGTGCTAGACCAAGATAGTAAGGATATATTGGATTTTTTGATATTTTTGGATAAGAGATTTCTTCATAATCAAGTAATCAATTTTCATGATACAAAGCCCATTCTTTTTGACCTAATTCAATCCTTATATATACATGAACACATAGCAATGCACGAGGGACGAATTGGCAGCCTCTTGCACATTGTTCAAAACTTCAAATTTCATCCAAAATATCAAATTCGGATTTCAAGCTAGAGCCACTTTCAAGACAATTTAAAGGTTGTTTTAGCTTCAGTGAACCTCATTGAACATGCCTGGATCATTTTCAACACCTAAAACATCCTCATTCGCATAAACCGAATGAACATTGTTCTTGTTTTTTCATTTTTCGATTTCATTCATTCGTTCATTATAAACTGTTTTTGTGCCCGTAATCTTGTTTGTTATTGCATAAGGATGATTTCTGGGCAGGTGAATTGAAGTTTTGATGCACGGATGCTTAGACGCCATTGTTAGGGTTTTGAGGACGAAATTAGGGTTTAATGCTTAAGCTAATATAAATGAATTTTGATAACATAGCTTAACCGTAATTGATGTATGGATTGACTTGGTGTGTTCAATTTTGAAAGAAATTACAGGTTTCATGGCCATTGAAGAATCATAGGAATCCCTGCAAAAATCAATTCGCAGGAAAACTCGTAAGAAATTTCGCAGGAAATTTCGCAGGGCAGGAGGAAGAAGAAGCTGCGCGCGAATTCAAAATTCAAATGTGAATATATATTATATATTTATGTTCGTATTATAATTCATGAAGGATGCTGATGGTGTAGTGGTAAGAGAACGCGCGTGTGAGCCAAAAGGCCTGGGTTCGATTCCCAGGTTTCGTATTATTTTTTTACTTTGTTATATTTTCCAGGTTTTACATATAATTGTTTGTGGCTATTTCATATCACCAAGCGCAGCGCAGCCCAGTGGTAGTCCTCCTTGCAGGTACAGGGGAGGTCCTGGGTTCAAATCCAGGCCTCCCCATTTTTTTTAACCTAATTGTTTTTCTATTTCTTTTTCTTTTCTTGTTCTTTTATTTTAATTAAATATTATATAAAAAATTAATAATAATAATATAATATGTTTTCATAGGATAAAATTGTATATGTTTAAAATCAATATTTTATTTTCTCAAATATAATTTATTTGTATGTCCATATTATTATTCTACATAATTTATTTTGTTAAAAATTGAATTAGTAATGTAAATTAAGATATAAACCCTAATTTATTTTCTAAAAAATCTCTAATCATAATATTTTTATTAAAACCCTAAAATTATTTTTACAAACACTAATCTTCTTCTATTTAAAATTTAATTTTAATTTAGTCATGTATGTATATATTATATAATTTGTTTAATTCTTGTATGTAAATATGCTTAAAATAATTAAAATTCTTAATTTAATTTTGTAATTATAATTCTATTTTCATAATATGTTTATAATTAACTTAATTTTTATAATTTGCATATAACTTAAAATTTTATAATAATTAGTATAATTGTTTATATTTCTTATTAATCTTAAATAATAATTGCTTATAAAAATTGATTTTGTTAATTATTATGTTAATATTATTAATTATGTTTATATGATACTAACCCCATTTAATTTTGTATTATTCTTATTATTATATTTTTTACTAACCCAATTATTATCATTATTTATTTTTGCTTATTATATTTAATTTGCTTTAATAATTATTATTATGTAATTGTTCCTTTGATGTAATATTTTAATAATAGTATTTAAATATTTATTTTTATGCTATGGTTAGTAAAATAGGGAGTGTAACATGTTTGTATATTTAAAATTAATTTAGCTCATTAAATTTAAAGATAAATATTAAAATTGTACACTCACACACGTAAGTCGATCTTTGATCGCCATCTCACTTCCTTAAGGATACCTCTCATGTTGCCCATTACAAAAAAAAGGTCAAGTAGGGTGTATAAAGCAAAGTCCCTAATTTCACATCATCTAGTCCCTTAACAGATAAAAGATCAAGTCCCTTTCGAATGTTGCCTTCGTAATGATCTTGTCCCTTTCAAAATAAAGATGATACGTCCCTTTCGAATTGCTTATACACCCCACAGTTGCCTAAATAACAATGTCCCTTCACTTGTCCCTCACATCCAAGGTAATGACTACCTATTCCTTAATAATAGGGATAGTCTTACCATTTAAAGGATTCAAGAACAGAAAAGATTTAAACTTAGGGTAGGTTCCTCTTAGATACTTGCTCACTCTTCAAAACAATTTCAAACACTTCACACATTTCAAACAATTTTCAAAATAAAGGTTTTTTACGCATCCGTACATGGATCATTATAAAACTCTTAAGAAAATTTTTATTCACACACTTCACATTTCAAAAATATTTTAAAGTGAGCTAAGTAACTAAGAGCCCATGGATAACCATGGATGTAAAGGGTGCTAACACCTTCCCTTTACATAACCTACCCCCCGGACCCAAAAATCTTTTAAAAGGTCTTTCCTGTTCTTTTATGCCTTTCCTTTGGATAAAATAAAAGTCGGTGGTGACTCTTGCTATCCGCAACATAACTAAAAGTCAGTTCTCCCACCGTGTTACACATGCCCTCCAGCATGGGTACCAAAGGATCCTTCGTGCACCTCGTGCATCAACAAGTATGCTTCTGTTCTATCAACGCATCTGAGGAGTACCATATCAAAGTTTCTCTTGTACAGGGAACCATCAGCATTCAGGAAGAAACTACCAGCAAGCCTTCTTAATGTCTTCTTGTCATTGGAAGATGCCCCAGGTGGGTATGTCTGATCCTCCAAGAAGCACTTAATGTCATGGAACCAAGGCTTATCATCTTTGGCAATGTCTGCTGCAAATACATATGCTGGTCTGTCAAGTCTGGACACTGAAATCCGAGGTACAATGTTGGCAGCTTGAACTTTGATCATGGATGAAATGGTGGCAAGAGCATCTGCAAATTGGTTCTCGTCTCGAGGGATATACTCAAGCTTGACCGTTGTAAAGAAAGTCAATAACCTCCTTGTATAATCCCTGTAAGGTATCAGATGATCCTGGTGTGTGTACCATTTGCCGTTGGTTTGATTGATTACCAAAGCTGAATCTCCGAACACAGTCAAAGTCTTGATCCTGAGGTCAATGGCTTCCTCAAGACCCATAATGCAAGCTTCGTATTCAGCTTCATTGTTAGTGCAATTAAAGGTGAGTTTTGCCGAGAAAGGCATGTGAACTCCTTTAGGTGTAATGAGTACTGCACCAACACCACGACCATTCATATTAACAACTCCGTCAAACATCATAGTCCATTCTTCTTCTGGGTCAGGCCCTTCGGTGTGAACAGGCTCTTCATGATCTTTTGCTTTTATGAACATGATGTCTTCATCAGGGAAGTCAAATCTCATAGGCTGGTAATCATCAATGGGTTGCTCAACAAGATAATCAGACAGTACACTGCCCTTGATGGCCTTTTGAGATGTGTACTGGATGTCGTACTCTGTGAGGATCATTTGCCATCTTGCAACCCGTCCGATAAGTGCTGGCTTCTCAAAAATGTACTTAACTGGGTCCATCTTTGATATCAACAAGGTAGTGTGGGTCAACATATACTGCCTTAGTCGGCGAGCAGCCCACGCTAAAGCACAACAAGTTTTCTCGAGCAATGAATAACGTTGTTCACAGTCGGTAAACTTTTTGCTCAGGTAGTATATTGCATACTCTTTTCGACCAGACTCGTCATGCTGGCCCAGCACACACCCCATTGACTCTTCTAATACTGTCAAGTACATGATTAGAGGTCTTCCTTCAACTGGAGGCATAAGGATTGGAGGTTCTTGCAAGTACTCCTTGATTTTGTCAAAAGCCCTCTGGCAGTCTTCGTTCCACCTGACCGTTTGTTCTTTTCTTAACAGTTTGAACAAAGGTTCACAGGTTGCTGTAAGGTGAGATATGAACCGTGAAATGTAGTTCAATCTACCTAAGAAACCCCGAACTTCTTTTTCTGACTTTGGTGCAGGCATTTCTTGAATGGCTTTAACTTTATCAGGGTCGACTTCAATCCCTTTCTCACTTACAAAAAATCCCAGCAGCTTACCAGATCTCACCCCGAATGTGCACTTGTTGGGGTTCAGCTTTAGTTGGTACTTTCTCAGACGCTTGAATAGCTTCAATAGATTTACCAGGTGGTCTTCTTCTGTGAGGGACTTGGCAATCATGTCATCCACATAACATTCAATTTCTTTATGGATCATGTCGTGGAATAATGTTACCATAGCCCGTTGATAAGTTGCACCAGCATTCTTCAGTCCGAATGGCATCACCTTGTAACAGAACGTGCCCCACGGTGTGATGAAAGTTGTCCTCTCCATGTCTTCAGGTGACATTTTGATCTGATTGTATCCCGAAAATCCATCCATGAAGGAGAACACCGAGAACTGAGCCGTATTATCAACCAATACATCAATGTGAGGTAAAGGGAAATCATCTTTCGGGCTGGCTCTGTTCAGGTCCTAGTAATCCACACACATTCTCACCTTGCCGTCTTTCTTGGGCACAGGTACAATATTAGCAACCCACGGCGGATAGCTAGTTACAGCAAGGAACCCGGTGTCCCACTGCTTTTGTACCTCTTCTTTGATCTTCATTGCCATATCTGGGCGAGTACGACGCAGTTTCTGCTTTACTGGCGGGCAGTCTTCTTTTAAAGGCAGCTTATGCATGACAATATCGGTGTCCAACCCTGGCATATCCTGATAAGACCAGGCAAACACATCCGCATATTCACGAAGCAGGTCAATCAGTTGCTTTTTCACTGAGTCTTGTAAGCAGGCCCCGATCTTAACCTCTTTCACATCTTCTTCCGTACCAAGATTAACCGTTTCGACCTCCTCCTGATGAGGAGCGATAACCTTCTCCTCTTGCCTTAACAACCTGGCCAGCTCTTCAGGAAGCTCATAGTCTTCTTCAACCCCTTCATCAGCTTGATTGATTGGATTATCAAAGTCATACGAAGCCATAGCTGTGCTGTTGTCGGTGCAGTCTGAAAGGCACTCTCTGCAAGGGTTTAGATTGTTTATTTTAGTGATCGATTTTAATCTTTGTTACTTGTATCGGATTATTCGTTTAATAATAAAAGGCATTTCTTTTTGGTACTTGTATCGGATTATTCGTTTAATAATAAAAGGCATTTCTTTATTATGTTTGTCTTTTAGAATAATAAAGTCCCTAGAATAGTTAGTCTGTTTAATGAAATGTTAAGTGTGACTTAATCATGAGATCCCATTAAACATAAAGACATTATTCTTAAAATATCCGTAGTCAAGCTTTATTGCAAAGTGGGATAACATTAAAGCATTGAGACTATTATGAAGATAGACTGATGATCACATCTCATGGATCATGGATAAAGAGTTATCAAGTCTTGACATAGGTATAAATATTAGGAGTAATATTTATACCGGATTGACCCGCTATGAGAATACTACATAGTATGTTATGCAAAGTGTCATAAGTTATTCTCATGGTGATAATGGTGTATTACCACCCTTCGACCTGAAACCACTATGGACCCTAGATGTAGAGTCGGGTGCTTTATTGCTGATCAAACATTATCCGTAACTGGATGATCATAAAGACAGTTGATGGGCACTCCACGAAGCATGCTGAGGGACATGAGTGTCCTAGATGGAATTTGCCAATCCTGCATAACAGGAGAAACGTCTAAGGGCCCAATATTGAACTGGACAAGGATGACACAGTGTATGCCTTGTGTTCAATATAGACATAGGGGCAAAAGGGTAATTGTACAAACATATATTATCACGAAAAAGGTTTTGTCAGATCACATGACATTTTCGTGACTTGGGTAGCAGTGATGTGTTGCTAGATACCGCTCACTGTTTATTATGTTAAATATATAATTTAATATAATTACCAACGTTACGAAATCCTACAGGGTCACACACATAAGGACAGTTTGATGAGAGATAGAGAAATCAAAGGAACACCGTAAGGTACGGTGCACTTAAGTGAAAAATAGAAATTCGGATAATATAATAATAATTATTGTTATTTTATAATGGTTATAAAATAATAATAAAATAAATATATTTATTATAATAATAGTTATTATAATAATATATATATAATATTATTATGGATCATGTGAATTGGGCTTTTAGCCCGCAGCCCACAAGAGAGTCTATAAAAGGAACCCTTGTGATGAAGCTTTCACTTGATGCAATTTCGTTTTTGATTCTCTTTTCTCACTCAAATAATTCCGTTCGTAAGCAGCTAGCACTGTGACCGGAAGCTGTTCGTGTGGACTGAGTAGAGGCGTTGCACTTCATCAACGCTTGTGATCGCTGCATCAAAGATCTGAATTGCCACAAAGAGGTAACGATTCTATCACTGACCATGCTCATTCGTAAGGATCACTAAAGGAAATTTTGTTTTTCCGCTGCGTTTAGATCGCAATTTTCCTTCAGATTAACCGTTTCGACCTCCTCCTGATGAGGAGCGATAACCTTCTCCTCTTGCCTTAACAACCTGGCCAGCTCTTCAGGAAGCTCATAGTCTTCTTCAACCCCTTCATCAGCTTGATTGATTGGATTATCAAAGTCATACGAAGCCATAGCTGTGCTGTTGTCGGTGCAGTCTGAAAGGCACTCTCTGCAAGGGTTTAGATTGTTTATTTTAGTGATCGATTTTAATCTTTGTTTAGAAAAAGTGAAGTAAAGTCATCATTTTTGAAAACATTGCCATTTTTATTTTTGTACAAAAAGAAAAAATGAAAAACAGTGAGCGGAAAAGAAAAAGACTCATTTGCAAAAGATGTCCGATATTCATTGATTGATCTGTTTGCACAAAATTACAAGATGGCCCGATTACAAAATGAGTCTTGTCATCTTGGGCAAGATGCAAGACTTGATGCATGCTTAAAATATACAGGAAATAATAATTACTCTGCAGGAGTAACCCTTATAATTTCCTGGGAAGACCAGTTTGAGATATGGCTCCCCGGGATCCTTGGACATATCCAGCTCTCCAGGTTGCGCTCATCTTCCGACTCATCTTCCAAGTTGTTCACTGCATCCGGGGTGAGCATCCCCCCGCTGACAAAGTTGGGCTTCTTGGCAGCCTCAGATTGATCTTGTTGAGTTGGTTTGTAACCCAACCCAAATCTGTCCTCCTCCTTCTCCACAGGCAACAACTTGCCCCAGCCTTGGACAGTCCCCTCTTCAACAACCTTCCTGGCTTGCTGATAAGACGTCATGGAGGTTCCCAGTACAGCAGATGCTTCATTTATGTTCAGGGCCTCAAATCCCTGGCTCATAGTTTCATGGATTTCTCCATCCATCTCAATATACTTGTACGTAGCCAGATGGCTAACAAAAATGTCCTCTTCACCACAGATGGTGATGATTTGGCCTTCCCACTCGAATTTCAGCTTCTGGTGAAGGGTAGACGTAACAGCGCCAGCGGCATGGATCCAAGGTCTACCCAACAAACAGTTGTAGGCCGGCTGAATGTCCATCACATAGAAGGTAATTTTGAAGGTCTGCGGGCCAATCATCACAGGCAGATCAATCTCCCCTAGCACTGATCTTTTAGAGCCATCAAAAGCTCTCACCACCAAATTACTTGGGCGCAGTGCCAAGCCATCATTCTCCAGCTTCACTAAGGCTTTCTTTGGTAGAACATTGAGTGAAGACCCAGTGTCCACCAGTACATGAGATAGAACAGCTCCCTTGCATTCCAGGGTAATATGTAAAGCCTTGTTGTGGTTACGTCCCTCAGTTGTTAAATCAGCATTGGTAAAGCCCAGTCCATGACTGGTGTTGACATTTGCTACCACGGTTTCCAGCTGATTAACAGTGATCTCTTATGGCACGTATGCTACGTGCAAGACTTTCAGTAATGCATTCCTGTGAGCTTCAGAACACATCAGCAGAGATAATATGAAGATCTTTGAGGGAGTTTGGTGAAGCTGATCCACCACCTTGTAATCACTTCTCTTTATAATTCTCATAAACTCGTCTACATCTTGTTCAAAAGATGTCTTCTGAGTTTCTTTGATAGCCGGTTCTTCAAATACCACACTCTTTCCTTTTGCTTTCGCAGCAGCTTCTGCTTCGGCACTAGGTCTTTGTAATTGTGAGGCAAAAAGGCGTCTGCTTCTGGTAAAGCCTCCGCCTCCCCCAACATTATCAATTTGTGGAGAAGAGGTTGAAGAATCCAAAGTAATTTTCTCCCCATTGCAGTAGAGGTCAGAGCCATAATGCCAAGGTATGGCATGACTGCTTTCATATGGAATGGGTCCAAGCATCGTGATGGTAACTGGACTGACTGCTGCAGAGGAGGGAACTGAAATGGTGTGCGGATCGTAGTAGATGGTGACTGGTGACTGTTGCACCCCAAAATTTGCCCTCACAATACAAGACTTTGTGTGCTAAGAAGGTTCATAAGGTTCACAAGACCTTTCATGAAGTTCATGAAGTCTACAAGACACTTTATGAGGTTCACAAGGTTCACAAGGTTCACAAGGATCACAATACTCACAAGACCTTTCATGAAGTTCATGAAGTCTACAAGACACTTTATGAGGTTCACAAGGTTCACAAGATTCACAATACATACAAGACCTTCCAGAAGGTTCATGAAGTCTACAAGACACTTTATGAGGTTCAAAAGGTTCATAAGACCTTCCATGAGGTTCACAAAGTTCACAAGACATCTTATGATGGTTTACAAGGTTCACAAAGTTCACAAATAGTCAGAAGAGTTGACAATTCCCTCAGACAATGCACCTCCTAAGCAGTGCATCCAAAACTAGGGTTTTGACTTTAATCAGGCTAAATGGACTTCCAAGACTTCAAGTGAGCTTCATAACATCTTATATGTGTGTAAGAACCCCCATGACAAGTTTCAAGACTTTTCTCAAAAGTTTGCTCAGTCAGATGATCAGATAAGTCAAAATCAGTCAAAGCAGTTAAAAAGTCAAACTGAGGTCAACTGTGGTCAAACCAAAGTCAAACTTCATGATTTTTTTGCCAACATCAAGTATATGAAGTAAAATTCATCATTTGATCAAGGGTTGATCATGATTCATCAAGGATATTTCAGATCATCAAGAATCAGGGGTTTCTAAATTAGGGTTTCCTTAGTAAAAGTCAACTGAACTTTGACCAGCCATAACTTTCACATGCTTCATCAAATTTTTTCCATCCAAAGCTCATTTTGAAGGAAATTGAATTCTCTACAACTTTGTGTCTCACAAGCAGGGCCCAAAAATGCTTCATTTGGAAGGTATGAGCTAAGACATTATAGGTCCTTTTGAAAGTCAACAAAAAGTCAACAACTTCAAAAAGGCATAACTTGAGAATGGTAAATGATATGGACATGAAACCAGTGGGTTGGTTAGAGGACTCTTCAAGCTTTCCAAAATGTCCAAGAACACCCTCATAGCATTAAAATTGAAGGATGTGTGCCCTTGCAAAGTTGGGAAATTTTAGGGAAGTTTATGAAGCAAATGGAGGTTTAAAACCAAATTTTGCTAAGTGGGTTGAATTTTTAATGACCCAAAGCAATCCATGACATCATGCACGAAAATTATTTGATATTTTCATAATTTTTATTTAATTTAATTAATTTATTATGATTTTTTATACTAAAAATCATTTTAAATTTAAATAAAATATTAAATGTGAAGATTTAAAATTATTTTTGATTCTAGAAGGTCATGAATTCAATATGGATCAAATTGATACAAAGATAATGTTGATTGGCTTGAAATAGAAAGTGTTTATGCAAAAATATTTGAATTTCAAAGCTTATCTTTCTCAATCTTTTTGGATCAAATCTTTCACACAAACATCAAGTTTTTTTGACCTAGAATGATCACACTATAAGTACATAACTTAAACCTAATCATAAGAGACGAATTGCAGCCTCCAAAGAGTAAGTTTCAAAGTTCAAAAATCATCCAAAAACCAATTTTCGGTTTCATTGATTCAAGAGGTTTCAAGGTATTTTGAGGACACAAGAATGTTTCTAAGACATCATAGAATCATTCCCAATGCTCATATACATCCATAACACCCTAAATCATTCAAACCGAATTCATGTTCTTCATCAATTTTCAATTTTTCGATTTCATTCATTTAACAATTATGAATTGTTTTTGGGTTGTTAATCTTGTTTATTATGATGCTTAGATGGTTTCTGGACAAAAACATTGAAGAAACATGCCCAAAACCGAAGGACACCATTGTTAGGGTTTGAGTTCTCAAATTGGGAATTCATGATTTATTTGAGATAAATGAATTTTAAGAACATGGTTATGATGTATAAGTTTCGTATGTTTGATATGGACTGTCAATTTGTATTAATTTTGTTGTTTGCGTGATGATCCAAAAACCTAGGATTTCTGGTTTATGAACACCCAGGAAATTTCGCAGGAAAATTCATATCAATTTTCGCAGGTAACCTAAGGAAGAAGATGATGTCCTGGCGCGAATTTCAGATTTTGAATGCTGGACATAATATTTTTTGTTTTGGTTTTGATATTGTTTCACAATTGTATGACTGGCTCAGCTGGTTGTGAACATGCGCGTATTGCTTGAGGGTCTAGGTTCGATTCCTGGGCCAGACCACTTTTTCCTTATTTTTTCATTTAATTAGTAGTTTGAATATATTATGCATTGTAGTCACCATGCTAACAGGTGCGCTCTCCCAGCTGGAATGGTTAATGTGTTTGTGTGTATTGCGAAGGTCCTGGGTTCGATCCCCCCAGGCCTTTTGTTTTTCTTTCTTTTTCTTTGATTTTCAGGAATCAACAACAAAACCAACGTTACCTCTCCCTTGGTCACCTGCGCGCGCTGGCCTGGTGGTGGATGTTGCTGGCTTAGAGTTCCTGGAAGCAAAAGGGGCTGGGTTCAATTCCCAGCCCAAGTAAGTTTTTTTTTATCCCTATTTCTTCTTGTTTTTATTTAATTCATATTCTTGTTTGTTTAATTAATTTAATAAATTATAAAATGTTAAAAAATAATAATGTATGTTATTTCTTGTATATAAATTCTAAATTTGTATTGTTAAAAAAAAAACTATTTTATTATATATGTTATTTGATTTGTATAAAATAGTTGTATTTAGGTTAAATAATATATCAACCCTAATTTTATAAAATCAAAAATATTTTTTTTAAAACCCTAATTGTAATTCTTATTAATAAATAAATCTTAATATTTTTAAATCAAACCCTAATTCATAACTTAATCTTATTTTTTATTTAATCATGTACATATTTTTATAATTTGTTTATAATCTTGTTTAAAATAATGGAAATTTTGTAAATATAATTATAATTCATCTTATTTTCATAATATGCATATATCCCATAAGTTGTTTATAATTTAATTTTATATAAATTTTAATAATATGTTTAGAAATAGTTAAAATTGCTAATTAAATTTTGTATTTATTATTTTTTTTATTAATATGTTTATATTTAAATTAATTTTTATAATTTATATCTAACTTAAAACTTTATAATAATTAATATAATTGTCCATATTTTCTTATTAATCTTAAATAATTGTTTATATAAAATTTGATCTTTTAATATTTTTGTTTATATTATCTATTATGTTTATTTTCTTATTTATTTATTACTAACCCCAGTTATCTTTAAATTGTTTTATTATTATTTTCACTAACCCAATTATAATTATTTATTTATTTTGCTTATTATATTTAATTTTGCTTAATTATTATTATGTAATTGCTCCTTGGTGTAATATTTATTTATAATGTTTATTATTTATATTTTATGCTATGGTTAGTAAATAGGGAGTGTAAATATACTTGTAATTTAAAATTAATTTAGCTCATTAAATTTAAAAGATAAATATTAAATTGTACACTCACACACGTAAGCCGATCTTTGATCGCCATCTCACTTCCTTAGGGATACCTCTCATGTTGCCTAATCAAAAAGGTCAAGTAGGGTGTATAAAGCAAAAGTCCCTCAAAATAAAGTCATCTAGTCCCTTAACAAATAAAAGATCAAGTCTCTTTCGAATGTTGCCTTCGTAATGATCTTGTCCCTCTCGAATAAAGATGATAGTCCCTCCAAATTTGCTTATACACCCCACAGTTGCCTACATAAACAGATGTCCCTTCACTTGTCCCTCACATCCAAGGTAATGACTACCTATTCCTTAATAATAGGGATAGTCTTACCATTTAAAGGATTCAAGAACAGAAAAGACTTAAACTTAGGGTAGGTTCCTCTTAGATACTTGCTCACTATTCAAAAACAATTTCAAACACTTCACACATTTCAAACAATTTTCAAAACAAAGGTTTTTTTTACGCATCCGTACATGGATCATTATTAAACTCTTAAGAAATTTTTTTCACACACTTCACATTTCAAAAACATTTTAAAGTGAGCTAAGTAACTAAGAGCCCATGGATAACCATGGATGTAAAGGGTGCTAACACCTTCCCTTTACATAACCTACCCCCCGGACCCAAAAATCTTTTAAAAGGTCTTTCCTGTTCTTTTATGCCTTTCCTTTGGATAAAATAAAAGTCGGTGGCGACTCTTACTATCCACAACATAACTAAAGTCAGTTCTCCCACCGTGTTACAGAACTGGCGACTCTGCTGGGGATTTAATAAAAGAGGGGTACCCTTAGGAATTAGATCACTTTAAAATTGTTTGCCTTGTTTGCTTTACTTTACTTGTTGGGTGCTCTTATGTGTGAAAGATCCTAACCCGGATCTAGTGTACCTTAGGTAAATGACAATAGACCAAGGAAACTGTACGGCGTATACCGATATGGTTGATCTGGTGGCCATAGTTAGTGTGACTTCTTGGTTGGTGCTTATGTTCCTTAAGTCAAGTTGAGGATAATATGAGGATGCCATATGTTGTCAATGCACTAACTAACTTTTAGAACCCTAGTTATCCCATCTTGGCCTTTAGAAAAGTAGTGAGATAACCGGCTTTGGTGCAGACTGAAGTTGGTTGATACTCGATGCTACGCTCATTGAGATTCTAAACTTGGAGGGTTTTGGTTGGCAAGTAAGTTGCCTACTGAACAACCACCCTTGTGAAGGATCAATGATATTGAGATTCCTTAAAACCTGGTTACTTTTGTAGGACAGGATGAACCAACCAACTTCAGGGGAGGGTACTTACCTTTAAACCTCATGCAAGCCTTCAAACCTAGGGCTATTGTGTGACTTGTTTGTGTGTGCCACATGTTTGTGTTTGAGCATAACATCATGACATCATCATGCATCATAAGCATAGCATTTTCACTAACCATTTCAAGGACCAAAGGATTTATCTTTGTTCTTTGTTGCAGGTCATGGCTTCTGCTCGTAGAAACACCATCAGGATCAACTTTGTGGGCATACCTGCTAAGCTTAAAGAGTTGGTTTCTCAAGTGTCTGATCATTCCCAGTTCATCAAGAGACATGGTCACCTATTGGATCTAGTCACCTCAGGATTCAATGAAAACATGATGAGTGTCCTGTTTCATTTCTTTGACCCTAAGCACCATTGCTTTACATTCCCCGACTATCAGCTGGTTCCTACAATGGAAGAGTTCTCTAAACTTCTGGGTATACCTGTACTTGATCAGAAACCATTCTCAGGCTTAGAAAAAGAGCCTAAACCTGAGGTTATTGCTGCAGCTCTACATCTGAAGAAGTCTGACATTGTTCTAGAAACGAGAAGTGGAGTTAAGGGTATTCTTGCTAAGGTATTAATGGATAAAGCTCAAGTGTTCTTGAAAGCTATGAGCTATGATGCTTTTGAAGAGATCTTAGCCTTGTTGATATATGGCTTAGTGTTGTTCCCCAATCCTAATCAGTTCATAGACGTTCATGCCATCAACATATTCCTGAGTCACAATCCAGTGCCTACCTTACTTGGAGACATCCTGCATTCTCTTCACACCCGTACTACAAGGGCAAGAGGAACTCTGATGTGCTGCATACCTTTGCTGTCTAGGTGGTTTATTTCTCACCTTCCTCGCTCAATGATGAAGAATGAACAAGGGTTCAGGTGGTCCAAGAGGATTATGTCACTCTCTCATTCAGATATCCATTGGTGCTCCAGATCTATGGAGAATGTCACTATCATTGACCGTTGTGGGGAGTTTCCTAATGTGCCACTTCTAGGCATAAGAGGAGGCATCACCTACAACCCCTCTCTAGCTTTACGACAGTTTGGTTACACTCGGAGTGATGGTCCACATGACATGTTGATTCAGGGTATTGTGTTTGACTATGACAACGATCTTCAAGGTTACCGTCAGAGATTCATACGAGCATGGGGGAAAGTGAACAAGGTTGACAGCAAGACTTTGGAGCCTAAGTACACTATTCCTATGGAAGCTTATCTCAGATGGGTACGATCTCGTGCTCAGACTCTCATGATGCCATATCCTGCTATCCTGCCAGTTACCATGGAACCTGTTGCTGAAGGAGACACTGCTTATACCATCCTTCACCCAGACATGCCTACTGACATGGAAGACTTACAGAGATCCTGGATCCAGTTGAAGGAGCAAAGGGATACTTTCGAGGCTCATTACAAAGTAAGCCAAGAAAGAATCCTGGAACTAACAAAGCAACTTCACGAGGAACGGAATCTTAACTCATACCTCAACACAAAGAGGAAACGTCCATGGGAGACTTAAAACCCCATCCCTTGTATTTATTTCATTTCATTTTCTGTAAGCCCAAGAGGCAAAACAAATTTATTACTAATAAAAGTTTACCTTCTTGTTTGTTTAAGCAAATTTAAATCCTGCGGTCCTTGAAAACATTGCATATACATTCGCATATCATTTCATTGCATCACAGGTTTATAATTGTGCACAGGTTTCTTATCTTCTCGCTATTTATTTCAGCAATGGCTCTTGAACAAACAGTTAAGGATCTCCAGGCACAAAATGCACAGTTCCAAGAGCTGATCCTGAACCTGACCAAGGGGCAGGATGAATTGAAGATGCTGCTGGCCAAGAAGACTAAGAAGACTAGAAGGTCAGGTGGCCTGATCAACATGGGAAGAAGGTTCAAGGGTCTTGCCAAGACCAAAGAACCAGTTGAAGATTATGAGTCTGAAGAGTCTGGAAAAGAGGGAGGCAGTCTCCACAACACTATGGGGGACTCTGATTCTGAGGCTAATTACTACCATGAGCCTAATGAAGACAAATTCAAGATGCTGGTGGATAGAATGGATGCTATGGAGTTGCAGAAGTCTTCTGGGCTGGATTTTGAAGATTTGAGTCTGATATCTGGGGTAGTCATACCCATTGGTTTCAAGGTTCCTACCTTTGTTGTTTATGATGGGGTCTCTTGTCCCAAGCTGCATCTGAGGTCTTATGTCAGAAGAATCCAACCTCACACTGCTGATAAAAAGTTATGGATCCATTTCTTCCAAGATAGCTTATCTGGAGCTCAATTGGAGTGGTACTATCAGTTAGAGAGTGTCAACATCAGGGATTGGAATGATCTTGCTGAAGCTTTCTATAAGCAGTATCAATACAATGCTGATTTAGCCCCCACTCGCATGCAGCTGCAAAGCATGTCTATGGGTGCCAAAGAAAGTTTCAAGGAGTATGCTCAGAAGTAGAGAGATTTAGCTGGAAGAGTACAACCCCCTTTAACTGACAGGGAGTTGGTTGATATGTTCATGTGTACATTGAATGGTCCTTTTTACAGTCATCTCATTGGAAGCTCATCATCTGGCTTCACTGAGTTGATAATGACAGGAGAGCGCGTGGAAAATGGTATAAAGAGTGGCAAGATTCAAGTGGGTACTTCTTCATCAAGTACTGCAAAGAAGCCTCCCACTGGGAAGAAATAGTCCAATGCTGTTTATGGTCAACCTGATCATAATAGAAGGCATCAGTCTGTTAGTGCAGTTCATATCTCCAATCCAACTCCTACAACACCAGAGCAGCCACAGGGAAACCAACAGAGGGCTAGAAGACAGTTCACTAAGATCAACAAGTCAATGGCTCAGGCATTGCAACATTTGTTGAAGGCTGAACTTATCACTCTGAAAGAGGCTCCTCAGAATCCCAATGTTACCTCTCCCAGGTACAATCCCAATGCACGGTGTGCATATCATTCAAATTTTCAGGGACATGATACTAATAGCTGCTGGGTCTTGAAAAACAAAATTCAAGATATGATTGAGGCTGGAGAGATTGAGTTTGACCCTCCGGGTACTCCAAATGTGATTACTGCTCCCATGCCAAATCATGAGAAGACTGTCAATGCAATTGATGAAGATTTACATATCTATTCAGTTGCAGAGTTGACCACACCATTGTCTGTCATCAAGAAGAAGTTAGTGCAAGCTGGGTTCTTTCCAGGTTGTCGTGAAGATTGTCTGTATTGTACCTATAAGCCGGATAGTTGCTGGAGATTGAGAGATGGAATTCAACGTCTCATGGACAAGTATACCATAGTGTTTGAGAGGACTCCATCGTCTGTAGAGAGTATGGTGGATCATATTACTCAAAGTAGGAAGATTGAAGAGGTTGATATGGTTGACAAAGTGCCGGTAAGGATCACTTCTAAGGGACCTGTTAAAATCACTCATAAGGGTCTAATCAAGATTACTGCTGAAGGCCCTGTGAAGACTGTTGCTGAAGCCAGAGTGGCTCCTATGGTTATCACCACTCCTGGTCCAATTCCGTATACGTCTGATAAAGCTGTGCCTTGGCATTATGGGTCTGATGTTTATATCCATGGTGTTAAGCAGGAACCCTTAGCTGATGTGCCTGTTGATGTTGATAATATTGCTGGATCTAGTAAGATCACACGAAGCGGAAGGGTTTTCTCTCCTCCAGCTACCTCCAAGAATGCAGTTACTCCTGCTGCTACCTCCACCACTGATGCTCGGGGCAAAGGTCCTGTTCTTGAACCTATACCTACTGATGTGCCAGCTGTTGATGATCTTGCTAAGCATATGGAAGAAGTATTGAAAATCATTCGCAAGAGTGATTATGACATTGTTGATCAGTTGGGGCATACTCCCTCCAAGATTTCCATGCTGTCTTTGTTGTTATGTTCTGAAGCTCATGCCAAAGCTTTGATTAAGTTTCTGAAGACTGCTCATGTACCCAATGCAATTTCTGTTGACCAGTTTGAGAATTGTGTTGCCCACCTGACCTATGATAATGGGTTAGGGTTTTTTGATGTTGATTTGACTCCTGCCAAGAGGGATCATAACAGGGCTCTGCATATCTCAATTGAATGCAGGGGCACTACCCTGTCTCATGTGTTGATAGACAATGGTTCCTCTCTGAATGTGTTGCCCAAAGAAGTCCTGAATAAGCTAAGTCCTGAAGATGCTGTGCTGAAGCCCAATAATATAGTGGTGAAGGCTTTTGATGGTTCGAGGAGAGTGGTGCATGGAGAAATTGATCTCCCAATCAAAGTTGGTTCTCAGGTTTTTAATGCTACATTTTATGTGATGGATATTCTTCCTTCGTACTCTTGTTTGTTTGGTCGTCCCTGGATCCATGGAGCAGGTGCTGTAACCTCTACATTACATCAGAAGTTGAGATATCCGGTAGAAGGAAAAGTTGTTACTGTCTATGAAGAGGAAGAATATTTTGTTAGCCATGTGAACACCTTCAAGTATCTGGAAGTGGAAGGTGAATATGTTGAAACTCCGTGTCAGACATTTGAAGTGGTTCCTTGGATTGTTAATGATTATGAAGCTCCTCCTGTTGTCAAGAAAGTTCTTGTGGTCACCAGAGTACCTCCTACAATGGCCTCCCTTAAAGATGCTAGAGCTGTGGTGGATGAAGGTGGTTGTACTATTTGGGGTCAGCTTCCTGATATTCCGTACAAGTCTGACAAATTTGGTTTGGGTTTCACTGCAGAGTCCCAGAAGGCTGTTCGTCGTGCTCGTGCTGTTCGTATCACCAATCAAGGGGTTATGAAGAACCAGATCAATGCTGTGGGTGACTATGATGAAGACTACGATCTGGATGTTTGGATTTTTCCTACTGTGGGTGCTGGGCTCAATAATTGGAAAGCTGAAGATGTTATTCCTATCTCCTTTAGTCAGGAGTAAATACTATTATTGTGTTGTTGCTTTTTAAGTTTGTAATTTCTGAACAATTGAACTCTTAAGCCTTGTGCCTTACCCGGGGCACAATGGTGTGCTTGTTACGGGATGTCATTTCATTTGCATACTTCATTCAATAAAAATCAGTGGACGTTTCGTTTTCGTAAATATTGTGTTCCTTGTCTTTCTTTTCTTTTTTGTTTTATCAGCTATGTGTTCTTACACACACCCACATCACTAAAATGCAGATCCTCATCCACTCTAGATCCTGTTGATAACAGTTCTACTATTGCCAATTATAATTTCGAGAATCCAATTTATCAAGCTGAAGATGGAAATGAGGACGATTGTGAAGTACCTGTAGAGCTTGCTAGGTTGTTACAACAAGAAGAGAAAGCTATACAGCCACATGAAGAGCCAGTTGAAGTTGTGAATTTGGGAACTGAAGAAAATAGGAAAGAGGTCAAGATAGGGGCTGAATTGGAGGATAGTGTCAAGAGCAGATTGATTCAGATGTTACATGATTATGTGGAGATCTTTGCTTGGTCTTATGAAGATATGCCAGGATTGGATACAGACATTGTGGTTCACCGTTTACCAGTAAAAGAAGATTGTCGTCCAAAGAAGCAGAAGGTTCGTCGCATGCGTCCTGAAATGTCAGAGAAAATTAAGGCAGAGGTAATGAAACAGTTTGATGCAGGGTTCTTAGCTGTGACTTCTTATCCTCAATGGGTTGCAAATGTGGTACCGGTACCTAAGAAAGATGGTAAGGTACGTATGTGTGTAGACTACAGGGATTTGAACAAGGCCAGCCCCAAAGATGACTTTCCACTTCCTCATATTGATGTTCTGGTAGACAACACTGCTCAACATAAGGTATTCTCTTTTATGGATGGTTTCTCTGGTTACAATCAAATCAAGATGGCACCTGAAGATATGGAAAAGACAACATTTGTTACACAGTGGGGCACCTTTTGCTATAAAGTGATGCCATTTGGTTTGAAGAATGCAGGGGCAACATATCAACGTGTTATGGTGGCTTTGTTTCATGATATGATTCATCATGAGATAGAGGTATATGTGGATGATATGATAGCCAGGTCCCAGAATGAAGAACAACATCTTGATCATTTGCATAAATTGTTTGAGAGGTTGAAGAAATACAAACTGAGACTGAACCCAAACAAGTGTACTTTTGGAGTTAGATCTGGTAAGCTCCTGGGTTTCATTGTCAGTGGAAAAGGTATTGAAGTGGATCCTGCGAAAGTGAAAGCTATACGAGAAATGCCAGCTCCCCGTACTAAGAAGGAGGTTAGAGGTTTCTTGGGACGATTGAATTACATTGCAAGATTTATTTCCCAATTAATAGCTACCTGTGAGCCAATCTTCAAATTGTTGAAGAAAGATCAGGTGATGGAATGGAATGATGAGTGCCAGACTGCCTTTGATGAAATCAAGAGATACCTGCTGGAACCACCAATTTTGATGCCACCAGTTGATGGAAGACCCTTGATTATGTACTTAACAGTATTAGACAACTCAATGGGGTGTGTCTTGGGGCAACATGACGAGTCTTGTAGATGTTTAAGAATTGGCAGAATTTTTGACCAAACAAGAAATGTTAAATTCAGTTCAGAATGTCCTATCAGATGTTGGGACATTATCAAACAGAGTATGTGAATTTATTTCAGGATGTCTCATCAGATGTTGGGACATTGTGTGAATAAATTAAGTTCAGTTTTTCAGGATG
The DNA here is from genome assembly GCA_963966055.1 of Lathyrus aphaca. Taxonomy (NCBI): domain Eukaryota; kingdom Viridiplantae; phylum Streptophyta; class Magnoliopsida; order Fabales; family Fabaceae; genus Lathyrus; species Lathyrus aphaca. The sequence goes on from OZ014519.1 coordinate 643,904,816, forward strand.
TCCCAACAGATGTTGAGACATCTCAGACCTGCTATCAGAATTAATTAATGATTAACTGATCAGAGATATTTAAGGAGAAGTATCTGGAATTAATTAATGATGGATAAAAACAGAACAAGGCGCATCTGTAGGGTGTTTTATATTGAAGATTCAGATTAAAACAGAAGACCTAAATCACCTAGAATATAGGAGGTAACAAACCCTAAATTCAAGGTGACAGTTGCTGCACATTAGGGCTGGATCATTCTACAGAAAGCCCAAAATTCAGATACCTATTTAAGCAACAGAAACTCATAGAATTGAGTACGAATTTCAGAAGACCAAATAGGGAGTCTAGAGTTTTAATAGCAGATTGTTTTATGTACCACTTTATGAGCTTTTAAGCAAAAGTGCATTTGTGACTTGATTGAAACTGTTAAGTAAGATCAAGCTGTTTTGTTTGAAGGATGTCTTCAATTTCAGTAAACTTGTAAACTTGATCACTGTGTGATTGAGGGGGAGTGAGTAGGGTACTCTTATCTAAGTGAGTCTTAGGTAGAAATTGCATTGGGTAAGTATTAAGTGATAGATTAAACAGGGTGGTTTAAGTCTAGAATTAATATTACTAATAGTGAATTTCCTCCTGGCTTGGTAGCCTCCAGATGTAGGTGTGGTTATACACTGAACTGGGTTAACAAACTTCTGTGTTGTTTACTTTTCCTGCTGTTTAAGTTTTGGTTAAATTTGTCAAATGTCCTATTAAGTGTTGGGACATCTCTTAGGACATCTCATACCTGATCACAGAATTTCAATTGGCATCAGAGCAGGCACCCTGCCTGTTTATACTGGGTGAGATCTAGGGAATACAAATTCTGTAACATGGACAGAGATTTAGGGTCAGTAAATAGACCACCTATACTGGATGGATCTAATTATGACTACTGGAAGCCAAGAATGATTGCATTCTTAAGGTCACTTGACAACAGGGCATGGAGAGCAGTCAATGTTGGATGGGATTACCCTATCCAAGACACCAAAGATGGATCAAAAGTGCTGAAACCTGAAGAAGAATGGAGTAAGGAGGAAGAAGACTCAGCACTAGGCAACTCAAAAGCCTTAAATGCTTTATTCAATGGCATTGATAGGAACATTTTCAGACTTGTGCATCATTGTGAGCTGGCCAAAGATGTTTGGGACACTCTCAAAACAACTCATGAAGGAACATCAAAAGTAAAAATGTCAAGACTTCAACTTCTCACCACCAAGTTTGAAAACTTGAGAATGAAGGAAGATGAATCAATTCATGAGTTCTATATGAACATCTTGGATATAGCCAATACTTCTGGAGCTTTGGGAGAAAAGATGACTGATGAGAAGCTTGTAAGAAAGATTCTCAGATCTTTGCCAAAAAGATTTGACATGAAAGTCACTACAATAGAAGAAGCTCAAGACATATGCTCCATGAAAATTGAAGAACTCATTGGTTCCCTTCAAACTTTTGAGATGGGAATGAATGACACAAATGCCAAAAAGAACAAAAGCATAGCTTTGGTGTCAAATACAGATGAAGAAGAAGATGATGAATCAGCAAATGATAAAAGCTTATCAGAAAACCTTGCCTTGCTTGGAAGACAAGTCAAACAAATTCTCAGAGGAATGGAAGGCAAATCCAAACCTAGTGGAAGAAACACAAGCTCTGAGAACAGAAGACCTTATGATGCTAACAAAAGATTAAAGTATGCTGAAAAGATCAGTCAAGATAAAGGAGTCAAATGCCATGAATGTGAAGGATATGGACATATCAAGTTTGAATGTCCTACCTACTTAAAGAGGCAAAAGAAAGGACTCTCTGTGACCTGGTCTGATGAAGACTCAGGAGAGTCAGAAGAAGAATCAGCTAAGCATTTTACTGCTCTAGCTGGACTGTGTGAATATGATAGTGATTCCAGTTGTGGAGAGCTTACTTATGAAGAACTTGAGCAAGCATTCAAAGATCTATACAAAAGAAGCTCTGAAATATGCAGTGAGGTTATAAAGCTAAAGAAGCAGAATGAGGTATTAGAAGATGAAAAAGCAAGTGATCAAGTAATCATTGATACCTTGAAAAGTGAAGTAACTCTTCTCAACTCTAAGTTGGAACATATGTCAAAATCTGTTAAAATGTTGAACAGTAGCTCAAATACACTGGATGTTATTCTCAGCAATAATAAACATTCAGGGGACAAAAGTGGACTGGGATATAACAGAGATGAAGCCAGTTCTAGCAAAGCTACTGCAAAAACTACACAGTCAAACAAGATGTCCCAACAGATGCTTCAACATCAGAACACAAAGGCAAACATAATGTTCCAACAGATGTCTAAACATTCTGGAAAGAACAAAATGAAGAAGAAGTATCAAAGATGGAGATGCCATCACTGTGGAAGATTTGGGCATATAAAACCTCACTGTTATAAGTTACATGGATATCCAAATCAGGTGTATCAGCAATCTTCCAAACAAAAAGTAGAAGGTACCAAGAAAGAGCTGCATAATCAGCAATCTCCTAAGCAGAAGACAGAGGTCATCAAGAAGGTTTGGAGACCAAAATCTGACTCTCAGACTAATCAAAGTCACATACCCAAGAACAAGATCAACAATCAAGCTTGGAAATCAGCTGAACAACACATAGGGCAGAGGCATCAAAAGAAATCTCAACTCATCTGGTCAAAGAAAAGTACTGCATACATAGCACATACATCTCTGAGAGTATCAGCTAAAGAAGACTGGTACTTTGACAGTGGATGCTCAAGACACATGACTGGATTGAAGAATTTGCTAGTAAACTTAAAATCACATTCATCCAGGTTTGTTACCTTTGGAGATGGAGCTAAAGGAGAAATCAAGGGAGTTGGAACCTTGGATGGTCAAGATGTTCCAAGACTAGATGATGTGCTGCTAGTTAAAGGTTTAACTGCTAACCTGATCAGCATAAGTCAACTATGTGATCAAGGATACAGTGTAAACTTTACCAAATCTGAATGTATAGTGACTAACAAAGAACAAGAGGTTGTCATGAAAGGAGCCAGATCTAAAGACAACTGTTACATGTGGGAATCCCAAAATCTCAGTCTCACTTCAACCTGCTCTCTAGCTAAAGAAGAAGAAGTGAAACTGTGGCATCAAAGACTAGGTCATCTTCATTTCAGAGGCATAAAGAAGATCATATCTATGGATGCTGTAAGAGGTATTCCTAAACTGAAGATTGATGATGGCAAAATATGTGGTGAATGTCAAATAGGCAAGCAAACCAAGATGTCCCATCCAAAGCTCCAACATCTGACAACTTCCAAAGTTTTGGAACTTCTACATATGGATCTTATGGGACCTATGCAGGTTGAAAGTCTTGGTGGTAAGAGGTATGCCTATGTTGTGGTTGATGATTTTTCAAGATATACATGGATAAACTTCATCAAAGAAAAGTCAGATGTATTTGATGTATTCAAAGAATTATGTCAAAGATTGCAAAGAGAAAAATCCAGCTGTGTGATCAGAATAAGAAGTGATCATGGAAAAGAATTTGAGAATCAAAAGTTCTTAGATTTCTGCTCTTCAGAAGGAATCAATCATGAGTATTCTTCACCTATCACTCCTCAACAGAATGGGATTGTTGAAAGAAAGAATAGAACTATTCAAGAATCAGCAAGAGCTATGATCCATGCTAAAAAGTTACCTCTGTATTTCTGGGCTGAAGCTATGAACACTGCCTGCTACATCCATAACAGAGTTACTTTGAGAAAAGGAACCCTGTCCACAATATATGAAGTCTGGAAGGGCAGAAAACCCACTGTGAAGTACTTTCATGTGTTTGGAAGTAAATGCTATATTCTGGCAGATAGGGAGCAAAGGAGAAAAATGGATCCTAAAAGTGATGAAGGGATTTTCCTTGGATACTCTATAAACAGCAGAGCATATAGAGTATTTAATTACAGAACAAAGGTTATCATGGAGTCCATAAATGTGGTAATTGATGATGTTTCTACAGATGTCCCAGAAGATGTTGGAACATCTGCTGATATCAAGATTGAAGCTGAAGAAAAGAATGATCAATATATCTTTACTCAAACTGATACAAGGACAGAAGAATCAAGCAAACCTCCCTCCATCAGAATACAGAAGAATCATCCCAAAGATTTAATAATTGGTGATCCCAACAGAGGTGTAAGCACTAGATCAAGAGAAGTGATTTCAGGTTCTTGTTTTGTTTCCAAAATAGAACCTAAAAATGTCAAGGAAGCTCTCACTGATGAATACTGGATTTGTGCTATGCAAGAGGAATTAGGTCAATTCACAAGGAATGAAGTGTGGAATCTTGTACCTAGACCTGATGACATAAATGTGATTGGTACAAAATGGGTGTATAAGAACAAGTCAAATGAACAAGGAATTGTTACAAAGAACAAAGCTAGACTTGTGGCTCAAGGATACACTCAAATTGAAGGAGTAGACTTTGATGAAATCTATGCACCAGTAGCAAGGCTTGAATCAATAAGACTACTGTTGGGAATTGCTTGCATCTTGAAGTTCAAGCTATTTCAAATGGATGTGAAAAGTGCCTTTCTTAATGGTTATCTCAATGAAGAGGTATATGTAGAACAGCCTAAAGGATTTGTTGATCCAAGCTGTCCAAATCATGTATACAAATTAAAGAAAGCACTGTATGGTATGAAGCAAGCTCCAAGGGCATGGTATGAAAGACTAACCACATATCTTATCCAGCAAGGATACAGAAAAGGTGGGATTGATAAAACCCTGTTTATTAAAGATGAAGAAGGAAATGTCATGATTGCACAAATATATGTTGATGACATTGTCTTTGGTGGGATGTCTGACAGGATGGTCAAACATTTTGTCAAGCAGATGGAATCTGAATTTGAAATGAGCCTAGTAGGAGAATTAACCTACTTTCTTGGGCTGCAAATAAAGCAAATGGAAGACTCAATGTTCATCTCACAAAGCAAGTATTCCAAGAACATAGTCAAGAAATTTGGAATGGAAAATACTGCTCACAAGAGAACTCCTGCCCCCACACATTTGAAGCTGACTAAAGATGAAAAGGGTGAGAATGTAGATCAAAGCTTATACAGAAGCATGATTGGAAGCTTGTTATACTTGACTGCTAGCAGACCAGACATTGCTTTTGCAGTAGGAGTTTGTGCAAGATATCAAGCTGATCCAAAAGTTAGTCATCTTAATCAAGTCAAGAGAATCCTTAAATATGTTAATGGTACTTGTGACTATGGCATAATGTACTTTCATGGTTGCAAACCAATTCTCACTGGCTTTTGTGATGCTGATTGGGCAGGAAGTGCTGATGACAGAAAAAGCACTTCAGGAGGATGCTTCTTTCTAGGAAACAATCTGATTTCTTGGTTCAGTAAGAAACAGAATTGTGTATCCTTATCTAAAGCTGAAGTTGAGTATATAGCAGCAGGTAACAGTTGTTCTCAGTTGGTTTGGATGAAGCAGATGCTCACTGAGTACAATGTCCCACAGGATGTCATGACATTGTACTGTGATAACTTAAGTGCAATCAACATATCAAAGAATCCTATCCAACATAGCAGGACAAAGCATATTGATATCAGACATCATTTCATCAGAGATCTTGTAGAAGAAAAGGTGATTTCATTGGAGCATGTAGCTACAGATCTGCAGTTAGCTGATATCTTTACCAAAGCATTGGATGCTACACAATTTGAGAACTTAAGGGGCAAACTTGGAATCTGTTTATGTGATATCTAGCAGTTAATGAGATGTGCCAACATGTCATATGACATTGTATGGCATAAGGTCCAGATGGCAAAACTAATCTGGACAAGATCCTTGGGAATTCCAGCTCTAATCATTTGCACTGTAACGGCTACTTATTTAGTAACTGCTTATAATCAGCTATCAAGATTCCCATCATACTATCACAAGCGAATCACATTAACCAGCTATTCTCCAGAAATTAAAAACCCTAAAGCTTTCTATCCATCTTCCTCAACAATGTCTCAAAACCCTAACTCAACTGAAGAAGTTCTCAATCAAGAAGACGTAGTTCATGCCACTCCCATTTCTGTAGTACCAATGCAATCAACCCCATTGGACGAACTCAGGGGAAGCGTTTCTCACACTAAAAAGGCAAGAACTCCAAAGAGAGGTAAAGATCAAGTCAGAAGCAAAGCTAAAGGCACTCCCTCTCCAGCTAACATGCCCCCTAAATCTTCACAATATGTGGATGATTCAATCAAGGAGATTGTCACTCAAATTCTGTTTGAACAAAGAAAGGTGAGTGGAATCTCTGTTCCTCTGAACACAATGCCTGCACCTCAAGAAGAACAAGCTCAAGCTGCAGAAGAACAAGATGTCCCAACAGATGTTGGAACATCTGAAGATAAGAGAAAGAACTCATCTGATGTTGAGTTGGAACAAACTGAGGACCAGAATAAGGTCTCAAATGAAAATGATGAAGAAATCTCTGAGGATCAGACCAAAGTCTCAAATGAAGGTCAAATCCCTGCTGATCAACAAGCTGAAGAGGAGACTGCTCAATCTCCTCCAGTGGTGAACCTGGAGCAGGATTCTGATGCAGAGATCATAGCCTCTGTTAAACCTAGCATAGCCAAAAGGCTCAGGTCCAGGAAAGGCAAGATGCAGGCTGAAGCAGCAATTCCTGAGAAGAAGAAAGCCTCTCCAAAGAAAGGCAAAGCTAAAGCCATTTTTGGGCCATCAAAACAATGGAGTAAAGTCCAAACTCAGAAAAGGAAAGCTGTCACCCCATCTGACTCAGATGTTGAATCAGATGTCCCAACATCTCCTCCCAAGAAGAGACCAGCCCCATCTAGGGCTTCAACAGCTGTTCCAGAAGCTCCATTAGACAACATATCTTTCCACCATGTCTCTAGTGTGAACAAGTGGAAGTTTGTGTACCTAAGAAGAGTTGCCCTAGAAAGAGAACTGAGCAGCAATGCACTTGAGTGCACTGAACTGATTGACCTCATCTCTGCTGCAGGACTATTCAAGACAGTCTCAGATTTCTCTCCCTGCTATGAACTTCTTGTCAAAGAGTTCATTGTGAATCTTCAGGAGGATTGTTCAAATGGTAAGTCATCTGAGTTCAGAAAAGTGTTTGTGAGAGGTAAGTGTGTTGAGTTCTCTCCTCAAATCATAAATCAATACCTAGGAAGAGAAACAGATGGACCAAATGAGCTAGGCAAAACAGATAATCAAATCTGTAAGGTGATCACTGCAAATCAGGTCAAGGCTTGGCCTGTGAAGGGAAAGCTCTCTGTGAGCATGCTTACCAGAAAGTATGCCATGCTGAACAGGATTGGAACTGCTAACTGGGTGCCTACCAACCACACTTCTTCAATCTCAACTGGTCTGGCCAGATTCATCTATGCTGTGGGAACTCAAACCAAGATGGATTATGGAGCTTATATTTTTGATCAGACTATGAAGCATGCCATCTCTTCTGCAACAAAGCTGCCAATAGCTTTTCCATCTTTGCTGTGTGGTATTGTGCTCAATCAATACCCTGGAATTCTCACTGACAAGGATACAGCCTGCAAAAGAGAAAGCCCCTTGGCTTTTCACTACAAGTTATTCCTCAGTCATCATGCAGCAGATGTTGAAGCACCTTCTGGGACATCTGCAGGTCCTTCAACTACTAGGAATCCAATCTCCAAGAAGGCTTTAATTGCTGAACTCAAAAGCACCTGCGAAGAGCTTGAAGCTAGAAAGCAGAAGCTTGAGGAAATCATTAAAAGATTGGAAAGTGAAGAAGATCAGAATGCTGCATCTGATGAAGACAGTGAAGCTGATGAAGAAAGTGAAGCTGATAAAGAAACTGAAGTGGAGGAAGAAACTGAGAGTGATGAATCTGAGTGATCAATGTATGTGAGGCAAATGTAATGACAGCAATGTAATGACAGTAATAGTGTCTTTGGCCCCTAATTTTGTGTCTACCAAGGGGGAGAACAACAACAAATTTGTACTGCTGTTTAATTTTTGAATGAAATCTGTTTGTTTCTGTCTGAACTGAATCAGTGTGTATTTCTGTTGCAACAAGACTGGACACATATTTGTTTGAGGGGGAGTAATCTCAAATAAGAATCAACAGAAAAGTAATGCTATACTCTGATAAAAAGAACTTCTGCTGCACTCTGAAATCCAGAAAAGATGTTAGCCAAAAATTAGCCAAAGGGGGAGTTTGTAGATGTTTAAGAATTGGCAGAATTTTTGACCAAACAAGAAATGTTAAATTCAGTTCAGAATGTCCTATCAGATGTTGGGACATTATCAAACAGAGTATGTGAATTTATTTCAGGATGTCTCATCAGATGTTGGGACATTGTGTGAATAAATTAAGTTCAGTTTTTCAGGATGTCCCAACAGATGTTGAGACATCTCAGACCTGCTATCAGAATTAATTAATGATTAACTGATCAGAGATATTTAAGGAGAAGTATCTGGAATTAATTAATGATGGATAAAAACAGAACAAGGCGCATCTGTAGGGTGTTTTATATTGAAGATTCAGATTAAAACAGAAGACCTAAATCACCTAGAGTATAGGAGGTAACAAACCCTAAATTCAAGGTGACAGTTGCTGCACATTAGGGCTGGATCATTCTACAGAAAGCCCAAAATTCAGATACCTATTTAAGCAACAGAAACTCATAGAATTGAGTACGAATTTCAGAAGACCAAATAGGGAGTCTAGAGTTTTAATAGCAGATTGTTTTATGTACCACTTTATGAGCTTTTAAGCAAAAGTGCATTTGTGACTTGATTGAAACTGTTAAGTAAGATCAAGCTGTTTTGTTTGAAGGATGTCTTCAATTTCAGTAAACTTGTAAACTTGATCACTGTGTGATTGAGGGGGAGTGAGTAGGGTACTCTTATCTAAGTGAGTCTTAGGTAGAAATTGCATTGGGTAAGTATTAAGTGATAGATTAAACAGGGTGGTTTAAGTCTAGAATTAATATTACTAATAGTGAATTTCCTCCTGGCTTGGTAGCCTCCAGATGTAGGTGTGGTTATACACTGAACTGGGTTAACAAACTTCTGTGTTGTTTACTTTTCCTGCTGTTTAAGTTTTGGTTAAATTTGTCAAATGTCCTATTAAGTGTTGGGACATCTCTTAGGACATCTCATACCTGATCACAGAATTTCAAGTCTGGTCGAAAAGAGCAGGCAATATACTACCTTAGCAAAAAGTTTACCGACTGTGAAACAAGATACTCACTGCTCGAGAAAACTTGCTGCGCTTTGGCATGGGCTGCTCGCCGACCAAGACAGTATATGTTGACCCATACTACCTTGTTGATTTCAAAGATGGATCCAATCAAGTATATATTTGAAAAACCTGCTCTCTCCGGAAGAATTGCAAGATGGCAAATGATCTTGACAGAATATGACATACAGTATACTACTCAAAAGGCCATTAAAGGAAGTGGTGTAGCTGATCATTTGGCTCATCAAGCAGTGGATGATTACCAGTCAATGAGTTTTGAGTTCCCTGATGAAGACATTATGATTATTACCAAAGAACCTGGACAATATGACGGACCTGAACAAGGATCCCGATGGACTATGGTTTTTGATGGTGCCTCTAATGCACTTGGTAATGGTGTTGGTGTTGTGATTAGTTCCCCTGAAGGTTGTCATACCCCGATTATTGCCAGACTTTGTTTCTATTGTACCAATAACATGGCTGAGTATGAGGCATGTATCCTGGGTATTAAAGCTGCTATTGATATGAAGATTCAGTTCCTTGATGTGTATGGAGATTCAGCCCTGGTAGTAAGTCAGATTAAAGGAGATTGGGATACCAAACATGATAACCTCATTCCTTATAGAGAGCATGTATTGTCTATGATCCCACATTTCAAAGAGATTACCTTTGGACATATTCCACGGAGGGAGAATCAGTTGGCAGATGCATTAGCCACCATGGCATCCATGTTTGAGATCAGCTGGGATGATGAAGCTCCCAAGATTACTATTGATAGATTTGAAAAGCCTGCATATTGCAATGAGATTGGTACTGAAGAAGCAGAGGAGAAGCCTTGGTTTTATGAAGTGAAAAGATACCTTGAAGCTCAGGAACTCCCTGAAGGGGCATCTGTCAAAGATAGGAAGTTTCTGAGAAGGTTTTCTGCTAAGTTCTTTTTGAGTAATGGTATTCTGTACAAGCGCAATCATGATTCAACTTTGCTTCGTTGTGTGGATAAGAAGGAAGCAACAGAAATCATGGAAGATATGCATGATGTGATCTTTGGCACTCATTCTAGTGGACATACCATGGCAAAGAAGATATTGAGAGCAGGTTACTATTGGTCTACCATGGAAGCTGACTGCTATCAACATTCCAGAACGTGTCACAAGTGTCAAATTTATGCTGATAAAGTACACATACCTCCATCACCATTGAATGTGTTGACTACTCCTTGGCCATTTGCCATGTGGGGCATTGATATGATTGGTTAGATCAAGCCTACTGCTTCTAATGGGCATCGTTTCATCTTGGTTGCTATTGATTACTTCACAAAGTGGGTAGAGGCAGCTTCATTTGCATCTGTTACTAAGAATGTTGTGGCTCGATTCATTAAGAATAATCTCATATGTAGGTATGGCATCCCCGAAAGGATTATTACTGACAATGGCTCTAATCTGAACAACACTATGATTACTAATCTCTACACGCAGTTCAAGATTAAACATCACAACTCTTCTTCGTATCGTCCAAAGATGAATGGGGCAGTTGAAGCTGCTAATAAGAACATTAATAAGATTGTACAGAAGATGACTGTTACTTATAAGGATTGGCATGAGATGTTACCATTTGCTCTTCATGGTTATCGTACTACAATACGTACTACAACAGGGGCAACCCCATTCTCCTTAGTGTATGGTATGGAAGCAGTTCTGCCCATTGAAGTTCAGATTCCCTCCTTAAGAATTATGAAGGATGCAGGCTTGGATGAAGATGAATGGATTCAGACTCGACTTGACCAGATAAATTTGATTGATGAGAAGAGGTTAGCGGCAGTTTGTCATGGCCAGATGTACCAGAAACGAATGATCAAAGCTTTTAACAAGAAGGTTAAGCCAAAGGTATATCAGGTTGGTGACTTGGTAATCAAGCGTATCATATTACCACAGGGTGATCCTAGGGGCAAATGGACTCCTACATATGAAGGACCATTTGTAGTCAAGACAGTATTCTCAGGAGGTGCCATGATACTCACTACTATGGATGGTGAAGACTTCCCGCAGCCTGTAAACGCAGACATAGTTAAAAAATACTACGCATAAAAAGAGACCCGCTAGGTTGACTGGCCTAGGCACAAATAAGGGCATCCCGACAAACCAAAAGGGTTTGGGCAAAAATTAGGGATATATATATAAAAAGGTGTACACCCGGCAAGTCGAAAACCTGAAAAGGCGGCTTGGGCAAAAAAGGGTATCCCGGTGGATTGAAAACCTGAAAGGGCAATCCAGGCAAAAGTTAGGGATTAAAGCGTATGACTATGTCTCGTATGGATCACCCATGAAACTGCAACCAGTTGTGTTACTTACTCAAGTTTGAACAGATAAAGCTCAATCTAATCGTTTCCGTCTCAACAGCAGAAGATGAGATACTTGAAGATAATGGCAATAGTAGAATTGAAACTCAGTAGGATTGTTTTCCACATAGCTGATCTTCTTTGTAAAATTTTTTATGACAAATTCCTCTTACTAGGATTTCTGTCTCCTTGTACAAACTTACCCATGTATGGGTCACATTTTGATATGAATAAAATTCCATCTTTAAATACAGATTTACTTTTACCCTATTTACATAAGCGAAACGTCCATTGGTTGTGTTTGAATGTATGTATGTTTTTGAATATGATTGATGTTTGCCAGAAATGCATGTATGCTTAATATGATTGATGTTTACCAGAAATGCATGAAAATGCAGTAATAGTATTTACTAAGGACGAACGAGGGAAGGATTTCAACGAAGCTTCGCCGGTTCATCTCTACAAAACAGTTACAAATCCCCAGTAGGACAAATCCATCTTTATAAAGTCACATCTCCCCTGGAATTTATATCCATCTCTTTTATCCTCATACGGATATTCGGGAATTTACTTTCCAATAAGAGTACGACGAACGAAGACGGGAGAGTATATATACCCTACTATCGAACGAAGACGGGAGGTTATGTATACCTTGCTATCCCCAGCAGACGGAAGGTTATGTATACCCTACTATCAAACAAAGACGGAAGGTTATGTACAATATATTATCAAACAAGACGGGAATGAGTTCCTCATGTTCTTCAGCAACGAATCGAGATTTATTTTCCCTGGCCAGCAGTTATTATACGAAGATATCCAGACGCTTCAGGCAGCATCATATCATACATACATCATTTACATCATACCATACATATACATAAATACATCATACATTACTTAAGTGCATCATATTATACATGCATACATAATGCATAAATTAATATTACCATACAGAATGCTGACTTGTTTTCAGGTTAATGCTCCAGCAGACAAATTTCATCAACAAATTGTGACTATTGGGACGTTGTTTATCTTCCCAAAAGTTATCATTTCCTTAGGACGTTGTTCATCCTCCTAAAAGCTTCTTATACCTCAGGATGTTGTTTATACTCCTGAAAGCATATTATCTCCTCGGGACGTTGTTTATCTTCCTGAAAGCTATCATCACTTCCTCAGGATGTTGTTTATACTCCTGAAAGCATATTCTTACCTTGGGCCGTTGTTATCTTCCCAAAGGTTACCACTTCCTCAGGATGTTGTTTATCTTCCTGAAAGCTATCACCCCTACCTCAGGACGTTGTTATCCTCCTGAAAGCTATCATTCCCTCAGGACGTTGTTTATCTTCCTGAAAGCATATTATTACCTTGTGCCGTTGTTTATCTTCCCAAAGGTTACACCATTTCCTCAGGACGTTGTTTATCCTCCTGAAAGCATATCATGACTATTGGGCCATTGTTTATCCTCCCAAAAGTTATACTTATACCTCAGAACGTTGTTTATCCTTCTGAAAGCATATCATTACCTCAGAACGTTGTTTATCCTTCTGAAAGAATATCATTACCTCAGGACGTTGTTTATCCTCCTGAAAGCTATCATTACACCTTCATATTTTGGACTGCTTTATCCTCCAAGAAATGTACCTGAAGAATTTTCTCCAAGTGGCATCTTTAAGCCCACTCAAGTATATTCAACTAGTCATCAGTATCACTCTATGCACCGGTGAGTGCAAATTTTTGGGCTTTTATGTTCAATCCCCTTCAACCTTCCAGGTCACGACTGGCAAATATACCAATCTAACCCCTCAGGTTTCAGAAAATTGAACAGGGGCAGCTGTTGCACCCCAAAATTTGCCCTCACAATACAAGACTTTGTGTGCTAAGAAGGTTCATAAGGTTCACAAGACCTTTCATGAAGTTCATGAAGTCTACAAGACACTTTATGAGGTTCACAAGGTTCACAAGGATCACAATACTCACAATACCTTTCATGAAGTTCATGAAGTCTACAAGACACTTTATGAGGTTCACAAGGTTCACAAGATTCACAATACATACAAGACCTTCCAGAAGGTTCATGAAGTCTACAAGACACTTTATGAGGTTCACAAGGTTCATAAGACCTTCCATGAGGTTCACAAAGTTCACAAGACATCTTATGATGGTTTACAAGGTTCACAAAGTTCACAAATAGTCAGAAGAGTTGACAATTCCCTCAGACAATGCACCTCCTAAGCAGTGCATCCAAAACTAGGGTTTTGACTTTAATCAGGATAAATGGACTTCCAAGACTTCAAGTGAGCTTCATAACATCTTATATGTGTGTAAGAACCCCCATGACAAGTTTCAAGACTTTTCTCAAAAAGTTTGCTCAGTCAGATGATCAGATAAGTCAAAATCAGTCAAAGCAGTTAAAAAGTCAAACTGAGGTCAACTGTGGTCAAACCAAAGTCAAACTTCATGATTTTTTGCCAACATCAAGTATATGAAGTAAAATTCATCATTTGATCAAGGGTTGATCATGATTCATCAAGGATATTTCAGATCATCAAGAATCAGGGGTTTCTAAATTAGGGTTTCCTTAGTAAAAGTCAACTGAACTTTGACCAGCCATAACTTTCACATGCTTCATCACCAAGTCTCCATCCAAATCTCATTTTGAAGGAAATTGAATTCTCTATAACTTTGTGTCTCACAAGCCAAGCCCAAAAATGCTTCATTTGGAAGGTATGAGCTAAGACATTATAGGTCCTTTTGAAAGTCAACAAAAAGTCAACAACTTCAAAAAGGCATAACTTGAGAATGGTAAATGATATGGACATGAAACCAGTGGGGTTGGTTATAGGACTCTTCAAGCTTTCCAAAATGTCCAAGAACACCCTCATAGCATTAAAATTGAAGGATGTGTGCCCTTGCAAAGTTGGGAAATTTTAGGGAAGTTTATGAAGCAAATGGAGGTTTAAAACCAAATTTTGCTAAGTGGGCTGAATTTTTAATGACCCAAAGCAATCCATGACATCATGCACGAAAATTCTTTGATATTTTCATAATTTTTATTTTATTTAATTAATTTATTATGATTTTTTATACTAAAAATCATTTTAAATTTAAATAAAATATTAAATGTGAAGATTTAAAATTATTTTTGATTCTAGAAGGTCATGAATTCAATATGGATCAAATTGATACAAAGATAATGTTGATTGGCTTGAAATAGAAAGTGTTTATGCAAAAATATTTGAATTTCAAAGCTTATCTTTCTCAATCTTTTTGGATCAAATCTTTCACACAAGCATCAAGTTTTTTTGACCTAGAATGATCACACTATAAGTACATAACTTAAACCTAATCATAAGAGACGAATTGCAGCCTCCAAAGAGTAAGTTTCAAAGTTCAAAAATCATCCAAAAACCAATTTTCGGTTTCATTGATTCAAGAGGTTTCAAGGTATTTTGAGGACACAAGAATGTTTCTAAGACATCATAGAATCATTCCCAATGCTCATATACATCCATAACACCCTAAATCATTCAAACCGAATTCATGTTCTTCATCAATTTTCAATTTTTTGATTTCATTCATTTAACCATTATGAATTGTTTATGTGTTGTTAATCTTGTTTATTATGATGCTTAGATGGTTTCTGTACAAAAACATTGAAGAAACATGCCCTAAACCGAACGACACCATTGTTAGGGTTTGAGTTCTCAAATTGGGAATTCATGATTTATTTGAGATAAATGAATTTTAAGAACATGGTTATGATGTATAAGTTTCGTATGTTTGATCTGGACTGTCAATTTGTATTAATTTTGTTGTTTGCGTGATGATCCAAAAACCTAGGATTTCTGGTTTATGAACACCCAGGAAATTTCGCAGGAGAATTCATATCAATTTTCGCAGGTAACCTAAGGAAGAAGATGATGTCTTGGCGCGAATTTCAGATTTTGAATGCTGGACATAATATTTTTTGTTTTGGTTTTGATATTGTTTCACAATTGTATGACTGGCTCAGCTGGTTGTGAACGTGCGCGTATTGCTTGAGGGTCTAGGTTCGATTCCTGGGCCAGACCACTTTTTCCTTATTTTTTCATTTAATTAGTAGTTTGAATATATTATGCATTGTAGTCACCATGCTAACAGGTGCGCTCTCCCAGCTGGAATGGTTAATGTGTTTGTGTGTATTGCGAAGGTCCTGGGTTCGATCCCCCCAGGCCTTTTGTTTTTCTTTCTTTTTCTTTGATTTTCAGGAATCAACAACAAAACCATCGTTACCTCTCCCTTGGTCACCTGCGCGCGCTGGCCTGGTGGTGGATGTTGCTGGCTTAGAGTTCCTGGAAGCAAAAGGGGCTGGGTTCAATTCCCAGCCCAGGTAAGTTTTTTTTTATCCTTATTTCTTCTTGTTTTTATTTAATTCATATTCTTGTTTGTTTAATTAATTTAATAAATTATAAAATGTTAAAAAAATAATAATGTATGTTATTTCTTGTATATAAATTCTAAATTTGTATTGTTAAAAAAAAAACTATTTTATTATATATGTTATTTGATTTGTATAAAATAGTTGTATTTAGGTTAAATAATATATCAACCCTAATTTTATAAAATCAAAAATATTTTTTTTAAAACCCTAATTGTAATTCTTATTAATAAATAAATCTTAATATTTTTAAATCAAACCCTAATTCATAACTTAATCTTATTTTTTATTTAATCATGTACATATTTTTATAATTTGTTTATAATCTTGTTTAAAATAATGGAAATTTTGTAAATATAATTATAATTCATCTTATTTTCATAATATGCATATATCCCATAAGTTGTTTATAATTTAATTTTATATAAATTTTAATAATATGTTTAGAAATAGTTAAAATTGCTAACTAAATTTTGTATTTATTATTTTTGTATTTATTAATATGTTTATATTTAAATTAATTTTTATAATTTATATCTAACTTAAAACTTTATAATAATTAATATAATTGTCCATATTTTCTTATTAATCTTAAATAATTGTTTATATAAAATTTGATCTTTTAATAGTTTTGTTTATATTATCTATTATGTTTATTTTCTTATTTATTTATTACTAACCCCAGTTATCTTTAAATTGTTTTATTATTATTTTCACTAACCCAATTATAATTATTTATTTATTTTGCTTATTATATTTAATTTTGCTTAATTATTATTATGTAATTGCTCCTTGGTGTAATATTTATTTATAATGTTTATTATTTATATTTTATGCTATGGTTAGTAAATAGGGAGTGTAAATATACTTGTAATTTAAAATTAATTTAGCTCATTAAATTTAAAAGATAAATATTAAATTGTACACTCACACACGTAAGTCGATCTTTGATCGCCATCTCACTTCCTTAGGGATACCTCTCATGTTGCCTAATCAAAAAGGTCAAGTAGGGTGTATAAAGCAAAAGTCCCTCAAAATAAAGTCATCTAGTCCCTTAAAAAATAAAAGATCAAGTCCCTTTCGAATGTTGCCTTCGTAATGATCTTGTCCCTCTCGAATAAAGATGATAGTCCCTCCAAATTTGCTTATACACCCCACAGTTGCCTACATAAACAGATGTCCCTTCACTTGTCCCTCACATCCAAGGTAATGACTACCTATTCCTTAATAATAGGGATAGTCTTACCATTTAAAGGATTCAAGAACAGAAAAGACTTAAACTTAGGGTAGGTTCCTCTTAGATACTTGCTCACTATTCAAAAACAATTTCAAACACTTCACACATTTCAAACAATTTTCAAAACAAAGGTTTTTTTTACGCATCCGTACATGGATCATTATTAAACTCTTAAGAAATTTTTTTCACACACTTCACATTTCAAAAACATTTTAAAGTGAGCTAAGTAACTAAGAGCCCATGGATAACCATGGATGTAAAGGGTGCTAACACCTTCCCTTTACATAACCTACCCCCCGGACCCAAAAATCTTTTAAAAGGTCTTTCCTGTTCTTTTATGCCTTTCCTTTGGATAAAATAAAAGTCGGTGGCGACTCTTGCTATCCGCAACATAACTAAAGTCAGTTCTCCCACCGTGTTACAGTGACCTGGCAGGAGATGCCACTGCTTGTTGTTGAAAATTGTTGTTTGGAGGAACGTATGCTGGATCATAGTAAATGGTGACTGCTGAGATATCTTCATTAATTTCTGTTGGCGTTGTAGAAGATCCTGCTGAATAAATGGGTGCTGATGTTGTAGAAGGAATGGTTGGTGACATCTGATTTGCTGAAGTGATGGACGGAGCCATTGTTGATGATATTGATGAATTGGTTGGAATGATTGTTGTTGCAGTTGTAGAAGAGTCAGGAATTGTTGTTAAAGGGATTGCTGGATTTGTAGGAGTCGATGTTGTGATCTGAAGGATACCACTTTTGATAAGACCATCTATGCCGCTTCTCAAGTTATCACACCCGTTGACCGAAATGTTGCAATGACCACAACCGAGCTCACACCCGGGGAACATCTGGCACTCTAGAAGCTGAGCTTTAATTTCTACCAGAGGTGTTCGAATCTGCCCAACACTGGTGATTAAGAAAGATGGCTTGTCTTCCCCAATGGCATTAATTCTTGGTCCTCCATGATTGGGCATGGGATTCTTGTTGACATTTGGCGGGGGTGCAAAGTCGAGGGCTTTAGAATCTACCAGATCTTGTACCTTCATTTGTAATGCCCTGCATTTCTTTGTATTGTGGCCAGGTGCATTAGAATGAAAAGCACACCTGGCGTTGACGTCATAATTTCTTGGAAGATTGGAAGGATCTGGTGGTGCCAATGTCCTTAACTCAACCAAGTTGAGTTTCAGGAGTTGTGGCAATAAAGCGGCATAAGGCATAGGGATAGGGTCAATCACCCTATTTGCCTATGATGGTCTTTGCTGAAAGGGTCTTTGTTGTTGATTGCTGTTGTTGTTGTTGTAGGCCCTCTGTGGCGGATACTGAACTTGCTGTTGGTAATGAGGTTGTTGTTGTGGCTGATATGCTGGTTGCTGAAGAATCGGAGCTGGAATAGTGACAGCTGCTACTGATCTGTGAAGGTACTGAGGCCTGCCCCTGGTGGCATGAATGGCATTTGTCTCACCGGTTCTTCTAGGTCCCACAAAAGGCTTCCTGGAGTTACTGGAAGAACTTGCACCATTATCAGAAATTTTACCCATCTTCAGAAGGCTTTCAATTCTTTCTCCAGCTATGACTACGTCAGCGAAGCTGGTGGAAGAAAAGGCAGCTAGCCTATCAATGTATGTTCCTTGCAGAGTATTCATGAACATGTCGGCCATTTCTCTTTCCGACATGGGTGGCTGGACAGCAGCAGCAAGCTGTCTCCACCTCTGGGCATACTCCCTGAAGCTTTCCCTGGAGGATTGAGACATTCCCATTAGAAGGGTTCTGTTAGGAGCCATATCCAGATTGTATTGGTACTGCCTGATGAAAGCTTCAGCTAAGTCCTTCCAGCATCTGATAGTAGCTCTGGTTAAATGTGAGTACCACTCCCTTGAAGCCCCAGTCAAACTATCTTCAAAGTAAAACATCCACAGTTTTTCATCCATGGTGTATGCCTTAAGTCTCCCCAGAAAAGACTGCAAGTGAGTTCGTGGACAGGAAGTTCCATTGTACTTCTCGAAGCACGGGGGTTTAAACTTATGAGGAATCCTTACCCCATCCACTAACCCCATATCCATGACATCAAAACCCAAAGAGTTTTGAGACTCCAGAGATCTCAATTTCTCAGCAATTTCATCGAGCCTCCTATCATAAACTTCATCCCCAGCTCCCATCACAGTAAACTGCTCTTCCTGGGGATCTTCTTGTGATACTCTTCCTTCAGTAGTATTTCCTTGCACAATACCCGGGATGTTGACTTCCGGATGCAGATGAGGCCCATATATTGGTGGATTAACATGAGGCTGACCCCTTTCATTGTTACTCGTTCCTCCAGTTCCCAGGGGAGGTTCTTCTGGGGTTTGTCTTTCCACTAATGCCCTCAGCCTTTCTTGACTTTAAGCCAAGCCATTCATTACCTCCATGAACTGGGTCATTTGGTTTCTCATCTCCAGTCTTTCGTTAACCATCTGGGTTCTGACCTCTGTCAGCTCTTGCTGTACTTGGTCCATCTGGATACCAGGAAGGTTGTTGCGAGTAGGATATCTGTGTGGACGGTTGAGAGGGAACACCCGACGGCAAGCAATAATTCCTGAATCACAGCAGAGTTAGAAACAAACAAAACAAAAACAAAACCTATAAAACAAAACAAAGGTTAGTATGCAATGCAGTATGCTTATTTGTTTCCAACGTATCCGGCTTGGTACTTGGTTTTGACCTTTCCAGACCCGGAGGAAGATGCTTTGATGTTGCTTGAGAGAGAGAGAGAACTCAGTGAAACAAACTGACAAATACATTACAAATGGTGAATCAATACATAGTCTGGTTTTTACAAAAAATGCCCCTGAAGGGTCAAAATACAACATAAAAGGAAAAGTACATCAAATGGAAATAACAATCAATCAAAGAAATCAAACATCTAAGCCAAATTCATCCTCCTTAACCTCCTTCAAAAGTGCTTCAGTTACAGGACCAGCCGGATGCTCTGTGATGTTCCTGATAAGAAGGTTCCTGGTGGCAATAGCAGCAGTCAGCTTCTTGTGCTTGTCCTGGTCCTTTGACCTCTTCACACCAGCCCTAAGCTTCAATTCTGAAATTTCCTTCTGGGCTGCCAACAAAGCCTCCTGTTGCTTCTTCTCATTGGCCTCCAACTGCTCAATCCTGGCTTGAGTCCTCTTATCCTCCTGAGTGCGAGCTTCAGTGATTCTGACCCACCTATCTTGACTTTCTTTTAGATAAAGATCAGTCCTAGCCTTCTGAAACTGGGCCTCTTTGCAGGCATTCTTCAAAATTTGCTCTCCAGCTCTTGATTTCTTGATGTAGTCCTCTACTTTCCCAATCTTGGCCAGATGTTCTACTTTAAGTTTCTCTAACCTCTCAATGTCTAGACGACCATCACTCCTTTCCCAGAGGGTCTTCTTCAGAGCTTGAGACAGATTCTCATTCCTCTCCTTCAGTTTCTCAAATTCCTCCAGGCTGACAGTGACTGGAGGTGGTACTGTGGATGGTCCAGGTGCATCCTCAATGGTGAAAGGCATCCCAGAAATCTGAGCCCTAGCATGAGACCATTCATAATACTGAGCTGAAGCCACATTATTGCACCTCCCAAGAATGGTCATCCCTTTGGTCTGGACGTTGTCCCAAGCCCAGGATGCTTGCCTGACAACAGCTAGATTAGGTTTTATCTCACAATACAGGGTTTCAGCCAAGTCTTGCACTCTAGGAGGGTGAACCAAAGCATAGCCCAGTTGTCTCTTGAACAACAAAGGATTGTAATTGATGCAACCCTTCACTCCTACCAGAGGTACATTGGGGAACTGCCCACAGCTAGTAATTATGTCCCTTCCTTTGGTGCTCTGGGTGCACCATCTGATGTCATCTGAAGTCAGAGCAATGAGTCTTCTAGCCCAATTCTTCTGTTGGTGAGGATTTAGGAAAGCATCAGTCTTGGGTAAGTGTTTGAGCAGCCAGGTATGAAATAGAGGAGCACAACACCTTACCAACCTCCCTCTCTGCTTCTCATTCCTTTGGTGAACAGAATAATAGAAGTCTCCCAGCAAGGTGGGCACTGGGTTCCTCAAAAGGAAGAGATGAATAGCATTCTTGCTGATAAACTTGGGCTCATCTGCAAAAAGTATAACCCCATATATACTGAGGGCTAACAATGCACAAACTGCCTTCCATTCTCCCAAGGAGGCCTTCAGGATGGCCTGAGAAGTCAAGAAATCTAAGTGCAACCCAGGGATCCCAGCCTTTGTAGTCATGTTCTGCTCAATCAATATAGGTTCCAAATACAGTGCCTTTGCCACTTCTTCATTGCTGGGAGAGGACATCTTAGGGTTGAAGGGAATTCCCCCCTAATAGGCACTCCAATCAATGATGAAAACTCCTCCAACAGAGGTCCCAACTGAAAATTCTGGAAAGTGAAGCATCTCAAAGGAGGATCATAGAACTGTAGGCAAGTGTGAATCAAACTCCTCTGAGAAGGGTCCAAGTCCATAACCATATCAAGGATGCCTCCATAATGTTCTCTGAATAATGGGATATGGTCTGGAGTGATAAGTGCCTGGACCTGTCTGATGCCAGCCAGCACAGGCTCAAAGAAATGGTATGAAATGTTGCTCTTCTTGGGTGCCATGACTGCTGATGAAGAGCTGAAAAAAGATGCTGATGATGAAGACTGATACTGGAGATGAACCACTGATAGGCTGAGGATGATGATGGAGGTAGCTGAAGCAGGAAACTGATGAAGAGAGCTGAAGCAGATAACTGGTGAACAGGGGTCTATGCAGATGAAGGGGTCAAAACCAAGCCAGATGTAATGTGGATACCCTGAAAACAAATAAACAAATGTTAAATGATGCAAATGATGAGTATGCAAATGATATGCAAGGGTTTGTGATCAAGCTGGATCTGATTACTGCCTTGATATAAGTCCATGTATGTTTAAGAAGTCCAGATGGAGGTTCAGAAATCCAGTAACCAAGGTGGGGGACTCAAATAAAGAGTCACAGGTCCTGGGTTAAATCACAAGAATTGTCCAAAGCGAAGCATTCTTAAACACAACAAGTATCAGGGTATGATGTGGCCAAAGGGTTCCTGCAAACCTGTAAACAGCCCAACCCCCTCACAGGTGATGTTCTAAAACAAGGATCCTCAGACTTAAATCAGTTATGAGAAGTGTAAACACTTCTAACCCGGAGGTACAATGTTTACAATAACCATAAAAGATCCTCCTCTAATTCACCTCAGTTTCTGAAGGTCAATAATAAAGGTCATCCAGACTTAGCAGGCTTCCCAGATAGCCCTAGCACTACAGGAAATCTGTAGCACAGAGTTCTCAAGAAGAAACCCACATCTGAACCGTGTTTCATATTCCCGCACCAGACCGAAATGGAATGGGAAAGAACATGAACCACTCTAGCCTAGGTGTCACTCAAGTCCCAGGTATAGGACCTTATCTTTCAATGAAACCCCACCCACCAAGACAAAAAATCAGATCCAGCCAGATGACAATATGACAGTATGATATATAAAGCTGTAAAGAAAGCAATAAATAACTGTACATAAAGCAATAAATAAAGCAACTATATAAACACAATTAGCACATAACACCCCAGTAAACACAAATCAATCAAGCGCTAGGAGGAACCCACAAAAAGAACCAGAAGCACTGGTTACAGTATAAGGTTCCCCAACAGAGTCGCCAAGCTGTCGCTCCCACCAAAATGACACCTCAGGTCAGAAGGGGTACAGACGCGAACGGTTGGCGAAAGAAGTGAGAACACACAGGGGTGAACTCAGAAAAGACAAGAGTCTCCAGCTAGGCATTTTTATCCCGGAGGAAAGGTAATGCTGCATAGACCTAGAAAGATATGGATAAGACGGTTGCGAACCAGAGAGACTGAGAAAGGGGGTTGGTTACAACCTGGGAAGGTATTAGCACCCAGATTGTCCGCCGTACTCGACGGGATCCACGCTTAAAAGATTTGTGTTTTAAAGGGGTAGTGTCAGTGCCAAAATGTGTATCATAGCTGGAAAAGAATGCAAGTGTCAGTGTAAAAGAAATGTGAAGTGTATAAGTGAAGTGTCAGTGTGAGAATAAGAATGAAATGCTCAAGGTTATGAGGCTTAAAGAATAAGGCTGGAAAGAGGGGGAATATACAGAGACTTTTGTTCGATAACCGTTAAGTTATGCCTACGTATCCTCTCGTGCAATGAGGAAGTCAGAACACCGTAGTTCGACCCAAAGAGACTGAAAGATAAATTGACTGATGAACTGCTTGCTTGTCTATGCTCAAGTGTATGACCTGTCTGGCTCAGGTGCAAACTGTCTTGCATTAAACGGAAGAAGCAAGTTCTCGTTTGTGAGTGAATGAGATGAGAAAAGAATCCCGGAGGAGACGATTATTGTTTGTTTTTTGATGTTTTCAGTCTTTTATTGCTTTTTGAAGTTTGTCATAAGTTAATGAGCTTAAGCCTAAACCAATGGGTTAGTAAACTCATCACATCTTCCCTCTGATTAGGGGTGAATGAGAATACCTTAAGTGTGAAGTCAGGGTCTCACACTTAGTTACCATGATGTAGGATTAAGATCATTAACCTACTTGTGATTAATTAAATGTTTTTGTTGTTTTTGTTTAGTGTTGAGTAATGAGCTTAAGCCATAATCAGGGATTAAACAGACTCATTACACCATCCTAATAGAAGGATAATAGATGAGAATGTTTAAGCTGAGGAAAAATCCTCAACTTAATCCATGATTAGGGATTAACCTCATGACAAAACAAAGCCTTTATTAGATGGATTTTAGTTAATGATAAGATGAAGAAGTGAGTTTTATGGTTTGTAAGACAACTTGAGGGGGACTTGTCCATTAACACTAGGGTTAGTCCTTCTTAACCAATTAAGGAAGAATTAGAACCCTAATGCAAGACCCAAGTTACAAGCTTGATGTCTTGATGATTATTAAGTGAATTGATTAAAGGATTTAAACACATTAAGGGTTTAACACTTAGGATTAAAGTTATACACTCCATCCTAATAGAAGGATGCAGGCATAAGCTTAATCACAAAGCCTTAAAGCCTTTAGGGTTTAGTCCCTGATTATGAGATGAGAAGAGAAGACTCAAAGAGACACAAAGGTAAAAGCTAAGTGGGGGACTAATAAACCCTAATTATTATCATGCTTGGTCATTCCTAGGGTTTGTGAGGTTTAAGAAAGAAATCTTCAAAGAACCACCAAGGAGGGAAGCAGATGAAAGGAGCAAGAAACAGAGAGAAGCAAGACAACTTGCTTCACTTAAGAAGACAAGTTGCTTGAGGAAAGAAAGTAAGATGAACAAGAATGAGCAAGCTCAATCCAAAGC
Source organism: Lathyrus aphaca (assembly GCA_963966055.1). Taxonomy (NCBI): domain Eukaryota; kingdom Viridiplantae; phylum Streptophyta; class Magnoliopsida; order Fabales; family Fabaceae; genus Lathyrus; species Lathyrus aphaca. The sequence continues at coordinate 643,929,391 of OZ014519.1, forward strand.
ACAAGATAAAATGCAGCAATGATGCATAAGAGAGATGAAAAAAGATTGTGAGAAGCGAAGGCAAATCTCCACTTCTCAAAACAACTTACCACCTGAAAAATTAGCAAAAGAAATGAAATGCAATGAGAATGGGATGAAATGCCATGATGCAAACCAAAGTCAGAAGAATAAGTATGATGTTAATGATGCTAAGAGATGATGCAAACATGAGGCAAGGCATTAGGATGATCATACAAACATATGGATGCAAAAGAAGTATGCTTTGAACCATGGATGTTCATGAAAAGTTATGAAATGCAAATGACATACAACATGGCAAATGAGAGATGCAATGACCAAACATGATTCTAATATGTCCTAAGATGTCATATGAATCAAATGGAAGCACAAAATGTCATGACAAGTCATGGTATGCAAGCAAATGGAAGATGGATGCAAAGGAAGGCATAAATTAGGGTTTATGATCAAAGCTCAAAGCAAAATTCAAAACCAGAAGCATATGACATGATAAAAATTTGAAAATGCAATCAAAGGAACCCTACACCTATACAAACTCACTGCCCAAAGGAGGGGATCCAATTCTTAACCTAGTGGGAGTTATGAATTTCCTAAGATTACTAGGGTTTTAAAGTACCTTGACAAGAAAAATGCAAAACAAAATGAAAATGCAAGATCAATTCATGCCAATTTTATCCTATAAACTACATGTTATGCAAGATGCAATGCAAAAAGAATCATCATCCAACTCTCAATGGTTAGGCAGAAATGAATTTTTGAAGTTTGAAATAAAATATTGCCTTGAAATGGAATTAAATCCAAAGAAAATTGTCAAAAGGCATCAAGATCAAAAAAGAAATTTGGTTTGAGGGTTGGATAATGTTTCTAAATGTTTTTAAAGGTTACATGAATTTTTTGGTGATTTTTAAATACCTAAAAGTATTTTTAATTAATTAATTTTCATTAATTAATTAAAAATAAACTTTTAAATGATTTAAAAATAAATTTTAATGCAAAAATAAAAAATAAAAATATTTTTGGGTTCTGAAAATTAATAAAAGGTTTGATAAAAATTTTCAGAATTTTTCAATGTATTTTGCTATTTTTTAAAATTCGTGCAAATTAAATAGAAACAAATGAATTAAAAATTAAATAAAATGAGAAAAAGGGGAAAGTCAACTAATCCCAAGGCTGAGATTCAAAGCTGGGTTGGAGGGAATTGACCCCGCGCGCATCTGGACGGCTGAAATTCAAACTACACTAATTATGATTAAAGCCCTAATCTGAACCCTAATGACTTTCAGATGACCGGAACAGTGTTCCGGTCATCTTCTCCGGCGAGCACAAAACCTAATCTTCTTCTCTAGACAAAATCAAGAGCTCTAAAGCTCCAGATCACATCTCCTAATCACCCTGAACACGAATCAAGCATCAAAACAAATTTATATAACCTACAACTCAAGATATGGATCAAAACATAAAATCTGGAAAAGTTTCAGAGCTTCGATACAGGCTTATTTCTCAACCATTTCAAAAAGTAAAAACATCAGAGTGATCAGCAAAGCATGAGGAACAATCTAGGAACTTAAAAACTCATTTCTGGAAAATTTGTTCATCATGTTACCTGAGGTTGAGCTTTCAATCCAGGAGCTTTCTGGCTGCTTCTTTGGCTCAAACAAGTCCCAATGATCCTCCTTAGAAGCTTTTGACACTTAGCTGGAGTTTATATGGCCTTTAGAGAGAGTTGGCAGAAGCTCAGGCCAAGGGAGTGTGAAAATCGTATTTGTGATGTGGGAGGTTTCAGGCCAAAACAATGGTTGGTTTGTGATCAGTGGAACATTTTGAGATCAATGGTGAAGTTTGTTTTTGTGTTTGAAGGTTGTGCTGTGTGTTTCGAATGGTTTTGCATATGAGGCATAAACTTTGAACTATGGCTTATGATCTCTTTCAGGCTTGTGTGTGTGGTGTGTTATGCTGGCTTTGGTCCACTTATCACAACTAGAGAGGTCAGAGGAGTTGGTGTGGACTGTTGTGATTGGTATGGCTCAAGTTGCAAAAAGTCAAGAAAGTTGTACTTGGAGGTATGGGCAAGTGGCAGGCTGAGATAGGGGCATGGCTATGCGCAGCAAGGATCAAGGAGTGTCATGAAATCAGATTTTGTGAGTTGGCTCAAGTGGATGAAGAGTTATGGATCATTTTGCAAATTTGTGAACTTTTGGCCCCTTTGGAACTTCTTGATCCACAAGTCATAAAAATGAGCAAACTCTTGATGCAATCTGACTTTTAGACATTGTTTCATGTTTGTGTAAAGTTTAGAAGTCCATTTGAAAGCTCAATTTGCTTTGGCAAGGGATTTTGCAACTTTGCCTCTTTGGTGGAAAACTTGAAATTATGTGATTTTTCCCAACTTTGACAAGCCATAACTTTTGATCCAAAATGAATTAGAATGAGTTCTTGTACTTTTTGAAAAGGGAATGATCCATTCTACAACTTTCATGACCAAAGTTTTCCCATTTGAGGCATTTTTGAATCAAAAAGCAAGGGTTGAAAAAGTTTCCCAAAATGGCAAGTTTCCATTACAAGTCATTTTCCCAAAAAGTCAACTTTGCAAATGGCTTGAAATTCTTCAATTTTGTGAACTTCTAACATCTTATATGATCAAATAAAGATCATACATAATCAAAATGATGAAGAACACCGTTTGGTTGGGTCATTGAGGGCCTCAGATGCCCTGATTTTGCACTGACTTGCTCAAAAAGTCAACTCTTGATCAGATGACTTCCCCATGGAATTTCTTCATGAAAATGGATATGCATGATCCCTATACCATATAGAGACCAATAGAAACAAGAATGACCAAAAAAATTGGAGTTATGGCCTTTGAAACCAAAACCCTAATTCTAGGTCATCTGTGCAGTCAAACCTGGCTCTGCTTCCATACCATTCTCAGTTCTTGTGATTTTTGACATTCTTGACTTTATGGGGATACAATATGATGCTTGAACATACATGGACCCCTTTTAAGTGATTGATGACCTTTGGAGTGGCTCAAATGGCTCAGGGATAGCTCAGATCACAAACCCTAGATGCAGATGACTTAGAAGTAATGCAGTGAATCAAAAATGCAATATGAGATGCTATGGTTGAAATTATGCAAATGAAAAGAGTCACAAGCCATGGTGTGAATGGGTGAGGGCAAATTTGGGGTGTTTACAAGAGGTTCTTGTAAACAAGAATCAAACAAAATGCCAAGCATTGCCAATACACGACTTACGCGTCGAAAACATGAAAGCATACATCAACCAGCAAGCAAATCACCCTAAAATATCATGTTTAATGATCATGTAATGATCCATGGCAATTAGAACAAGCAAAGGGATCAAACAAGCTCAAAACAACACTAAAAAGTCATTCTGCTTTAGTGTTAACCGGTTAACCAAATGCGTTAACCGGTTAACCAGTTCAAACCTGCACAAAATACGCATGAAACAGGTGCGTTAACCGGTTAACCCTATGCGTTAACCGATTAACACTGTTAAAACAGCAGCAAATCCTGTAGAAAACAGCAACTCAAAACAGCTTATTCAAATAATCTTGCACCAGACCAGCAATCAATTATACATGAAAAATTAGATCAATTCACATTAATTCCTATCATTAAGCTCATGAACAATAGCAATCGGATCCGGATACAAATCAACCAATCAAATACACAAGCACATGGTAGATTTAAAGCACAAGCATACAAATAAGCTAAAAATAGAGCTAGATCTGAAATTAACCAACCTACAAAGCTGAGGTATGCTTTGGTAATTGTTGATTAAGCTGAAAATGAGAGATCTCGCGCAAAACTTTGAAGATCCGATGCTAAGCTCCACACTCCATGCAAAATAAATGCAAGAACAAGCTCTTGATGCAGAATTTTGGATCCAAAAGCACTTCTAGGTCTCAAACCAGATCTGAATCTCCAATAAAACCAGCAAAAAGATGCAAAGAAGCTGTGAATGGAGGTTTAGTTCCAAGATCCACACACCTCAAGGCAAGGTTATGTGATCTTCAAAGAGGAACTTTGAGTGATTTGGAAAATTGGGAGAGAAAAGTGAGAGAATTGTGAGTGAGAAGAATGAAAATTCAGAAAATGAGAGTGAAAATGAGGGAGAGGTCTTTGGTTTGGAGGGAAATGGAATAAATATGGCTTAGGTTTGGGGCCCAAAATTTTGGTTAGGGATCCAAAAATATGGCTTGGCATTAGCTTAGAAAATGATTTGAATTTAGCATTGGAATGAGGCTTGGATAAATGCTCTAGATCCTTCTCTCAAATTCAAATTTAATTCAAATGAATAAAAAATCAGAAAATCAGAAAATGGAGCCAAAACACACATGTTGAACTTGCTGCTGGAAATTCAAATTTCGCAGCCGTTAACCGGTTAACCATATGCGTTAACCGGTTCACGCAAGGAAAATTTGAATTTCCCTCCCTTTGGTGGGAAACCTCAAGAATAGACCGGCACCAACCGTTTCAACCAAATTTTGATCCACCCTCTCTTTTTTAGGGCTCTGAACATGATACCAAGCTTGCAAAATGATCCTGTGAAATTCTTGCCAAATCACCATGCTCCTGATTTTGACCTGCAGGTTCAGATTTTCCCGGATGACCGATCATATGCCTTATGCTAGTACTATGCTTCATTTTTCTATGCAAAATGCTAAGGATATGGTATGCTCATGATGATTATGATATGATAATGATACTAAACAAGAAGAGGGCAAATTTGGGGTGTTACACCTACGTACCCACAAAGTGCAATGCGAGATCAAAACCCCGTAGTTCGTGGTACAAATTGTGAAAAGACAAATGAGTTGAATTGATTTTAGAATGTAGAGATAAGTCGTCATTCTTTAGCGAATAATTCCGCTAGAAAGAATGAATCATATCTAAACATGAAAATGGTTGAAAAGAAATGTGCACGAGGGCACAAAAACAATTGAATGAGTTTTGAATGTTTTAAAGTTTTTGAGAAGAAAGTTTCGATATGCTTATGTGGTTTAGCATTTATTAAGGAAATGAAATGAAAAAGTAAAATCGCTTGACCTAAGTCAAGGTTTGATTGAGAAAATGTTTGAAGTTTGAAAACAAAGAAAGTTTTGGAAAATAGGAAGGAGATTTGAAAATTTAAGAAGTGGGAAGAGATGAAGGGACTATCCTAAAACTTGAATGTAAAAGTTAAAGGAAGAACGATCAAACCGTATGACAAACATTCCTCAAGAACAATGGGATTTCCATCTTCATGAACAAGATGAATTTAATCGGGACCAAAGTATTCAATCCATAACAACTTGAGCAAAGGGAGAGATCCTAAAATCTAAGTCCAACTCCAAGTCCAATGCTAAGGATAGTAACTATAGTCCGAAATTAAAGTCACAAGTCTTTTAGATGTTTAATCCGTTATTAATGTTTTTGTGTCCAAATGGACAAAGGAAAAATCACAAGCATAACAATATAACCATAAACAATATGATGGATGATATAGTATAATGAAAGCATAATAAAAGAGGTAAGGAGCGAGAGATTGAAATAAAGAGGATAAGGTGCGAGAGATTGAATTAAAATGGTTAGTATATTAATATTATTATAATATTTACTTAGAAATGGTATGATGAACTTAATCAAACACAACCACAAAAAGATAACCAAAATCGAGGCAACCGGATCCAAATGGATCTTATTCCGAATTTGGGACAAATTTAGGTCTATGTTAAGCAATCACCGAGTAATTTACAGAGTAATTACCCTACAAATGAGGTCGGCCACCACCAATTAAGGTGGAAAATATTTGTGCTAATACATGTTAGAGAAATGATATTATGAATCATTCTCCGAAAACATGTCGCACGAAAAGAAAAGTTAACGGTCTAATCTTAATCGAGATTTCACATTGAATTATCGAATGCAACCTATCACGACCCCAAAGTATGGAGAATGATCCAAATGATCATTCATCCATAGATTTGGAATAATGAAGATTAAACAACTTCAAAAGCCAATAATCGTCGAATCCGAGATCTCATCGACCAAAAATAGAAAATAAGATGAAAAGAAGTGGATCTAACGTTTATGATCCACACAACCAGACAATTGAAAATGCCAAAGAATTAAAAACAAACACTAACATATTTTTTAAGATTTTTATTAAAAGATTTTTTTTAATATATATCTTTAATGATTTTTTTCACATTTTAAGAAGTAAAATGTGTCTAAAATGAAGACACGTTTTTATTAAAGTCATAAAACCAAAGTAATAATAAAATAAAAAAAAACTAAGTGAAGGAAGGGGATTGTAGTGCATGAACATGCTGGTGTGAAAAGAAATATGTGGACCAAACCTTAAGTCCAAACACATTAATTCCTTTTTCTTTGTTAAAACCAAAAAGAAAAGAAATAATAATATAAAAGAAAGAGCAAAAAACAGAAATAGAAGCGGAAGCTTCTTCTTCTTCAACACAAGCCGCGGCCGGCACTGTTCACGGCGGAAAGGGAAACGGCGAAAACCTCCATGTAAGCGACGACGGAGCTTGTATCTCATATCATTATCCTTACAACGCAAAGCTCTACTCAAATATATCTCTAATTTCAAACAATACCTAACCACGAATTCGAATCGGGACCGCGAGACTTACATTGGAGAATTTTGATTACTTTCAATTCAGGTGAAATTCGAATCAAATCCTCTTCTCTCCTTCTTTTTCGATCCGTTTATGTGTGGTTGGTGATTTCTAATCGAAAACTGAGTTGTTGAGTTGGATTCAATTGAAGTTTTCTGATGGAGGTTTTTATTTGTGCAGGGCTTTATTATGGCTATTCAAGCTTGAAATTGAAGAGGGAAAAGGTTCAATTTATAGAAGAAAAGTGAATTTGGCAGCTGCGTTTTGAGTCTTTGCGTGATGTGTTTTGAAAGTCATGAAAAGGGTGTGAACTGCTGCGTTTTGTGTTGTTTGCGGTGTGCGTTTGGTATAGTTGAGCTGCGTTTTGCTTGTGTTTGATTACTAGCAGCTGCCATTTTGATGTTTCCTGGGTGTGTATGGCATGTGTTGCGTTTTGTCCTCGTGAGTGTTGCGTTTTGGACGGATTGTGAAGCTGTTTTGCAGCGTGCGTATTCATGTGATGCTGATATTTTCTGCGTGCGCAGGTGTATATGAAGCCGACTGAAACTTGGCTTGGATGCGGCATGTGACAACTGATGGCTGAAGCCTTGTGTTGTTCACGTGTGGTACGGAAAGGTTGAATGTATGAGCTGAAAAAGCTGAAGTTGGGAATCATTGGTGCTGTTTGGATGCAGCTGGTAGTGTTGTTTGTGGCGTGATGGTCTTGTCACGTGTTGGAGCTGCTGAAGCTTGGCTAGCTGTGTGGGGCTTGGAGTGTATGTTGCAGCGTGATGTTTGAAAGCTGGTTGTTTTGGAGTGTGCTGGAAAGTTGTTTTTGTTGTGTGAACGGCTGATGGCTGATGTGCAAGCTAATGACGTGCGTTATGTGTGCAGCTTGTGGAAATAGTCACATGTGAGAAAATGAAGCCGAGGGAAAAGCTGATGAAATCAGCGTGTAATAGGATGACCTCCTTAGTTACTTTTCTATTTTTTTTATATATTTGGTTGTAAAAATAAGAAATGGGCTTAGTGATACACACAAAATGATGGGCCCTTATGGTAATGGGTATATTTGTTTTTGTGATTGGAATTGAACAAAAAAAGATGATGGAAGGATAAAATAAATTGGATTTTTTTTTTGGTATAATTTTGTGATGGTTTAAAAAATGGAAATAGAAATAAAAGGTTTATGAATGAATGACTAAAAAAATGGAAATTAATTTGTGGTAATATAATAGAATATTTGGACATTGGATGAAAAGGAAATACGGGTGAATAAATGGTTATAAAAAATGGTTTAATCGAAAAATGAATAATGGATATGAAATGATGATTTTTCTTGCACAAGCCACCTGTAAAATGAACACAGTCAATCCTGAACCACTTGCAACTTAAAACACAACCAGCTGAATTGCCTGAAACTTGTCTTTGATGATTTGAATTCATGCTGAGAAAAATAAATTATCATATGAATCACTGATAAACTGGTGAACACTCAATCAAGACCACACTTTTCAAACACCACTGCCTGATGAAACGATGATCTTAGCACGCAACACAGCTTAAACTTTTGAATACGCACTGTCTGAGAAATGAACCACTGGCACACACAACTTGCAGTCGAAATAATATTTTGATAGTTTGACCAAGATCAGGTCAAACGTCCATCTGAATCGAATTGTGACTGAACAAACGCCTCTAAATTAAAAATCAATGCCCTGACTTTTAAATCCTGCAACACAGAGAGAAGAAGAAGCAAACTGCAACATTTTTGGTATTTTGGTTAGAGGTTAGTAAATATAAACAAATAAAGGAAGTAAAAACATGGTGATCCCTTGTGAGGCATAAACCTGCAACTGAGAAGGATACATGAACCAGTACGTGATCTTGTTTGTATGCGAAATGCAGATGAGATGCGAAAAATCTTAGGGTAAAAAATTAGGGTATGACAAATACTCAGTCGACTCTTGTGCCCCTCTTCTAAAATACTCTTTTTAATTCCTATAATATCCGGAACACATACTTTATCTCGGAATCTCAAAACTCCATCTTCATCAACTCGAAAGTCACATGCATTACCTTGATCAACCAACATCAATTGATCAACTAATTTCAAATCAGATTTCTGACCCTTACGAATCTCTTCCAAAATCTCACTGGTCAGCTTTAACATTCCCAATTTCACACTATCAGTAGTAGTTTCACACAACAAGCTCATGTCTCTGAATTGCTCGATCATTTCCAATTCTTTCACCATAAGCATCGAAATATGCAACGACTTCCTACTCAAAGCATTAGCCACAACATTTGCCTTACCAGGGTGGTAATTCAAATCAAAATCGAAATCTTTCAATAATTCAAGCCACCGTCTCTGTCTCATATTTAACTCTTTTTGATCAAACAAGTACCTTAAACTTTTGTGATCACTGAATACTTCAAATTTCGAACCAAACAAGTAGTGCCTCCAAATCTTAAGCACAAACACCATAACTGCTAACTCAAAGTCGTGAGTAGGATAGTTCCTCTCATGAACTCTTAATTGTCTAGAAGCATAAGCAACCACCTTATTATCCTGCATCAAAACTCCACCAAGACCCATCTTGGAAGCATCACAATAAACTACAAAGGACTCATCTGGATTCGGTAAGACCAACACTGGCGCGGTCGTTAATCTTTTCTTCAGTTCTATAAAACTCTCTTCACAAGCAACATCCCACACATACGCTTGACCCTTCCTAGTCAATTGTGTCAACGGTAAAGCTATCTTAGAAAAACCTTCAATGAACTTACGATACTACCATCCTTCTTCTTAACGAGCAACACCTGAGCAGTAGCAGCATTCTTCTTTGGTTTCTGGCATTGGGCGCTGATATGCCCCTGCTCACCATAATTGTAACAGGTTGGGCCTTCATTAGGACAATCACTCATCTTATGCCCAAGCTTGCCACAACGGTAACATTTCATAACTCTGGTGGTACACACATCGGCCTTGTGACCTGTCTCTCCACACTTGTAACACTTAACAGGTACATTAGCAGCTCCCCTACTTTGCTTCTTCTCATAAGATGCTTTCTGCTTCCCCTTATCACCAGTAGTCACATAAGGTTTCCCTCTATACTGACTCTTGTCTTTCTTCTCGCTCAGCTGTTTATAGTGAGCTAACCGAGCTCGGCTGTCCTCGTCATAAATACGGCTCTTATCGACCAACTCTGCATACTTGCAAATTTGTTGGCATCCAATTCCCTGCTTAATTTCAGGTCTCATCCCATTCTCAAACTTAAGGCACTTGGAAAGTTCCGCATCTGCCCTGTTGTAGTGAGGACAAAACTTCACCAGCCTTTCAAATTTGGCAGCATACTCTGCCACTGTCATGTTTCCTTGATTCAGCTCAAGGAATTCTACCTCCAACTTACCACGAGCATCTTCCGGAAAATACTTCTTAAGGAACTCCTCCTTAAACACAGTCCAAGTCACCACAATAGCCTCATCCTCTAGACGCTGACGAGTATTATCCCACCAGTCTTCAGCTTCCTCAGACAACATATGAGTCCCGAATTGAACTTTCTGCACGTCAGCACACGCCATCACTCTGAAAATCTTCTCAATTGCCTTGACCCACTTCTGTGCGCTCGCCGGGTCATGAGTTCCTTCAAACACAGGTGGATTATTCCTATGGAATTTCTCCAAGGCACGAAACTCATCATGCGCATTGTTACGAGCAGTAGTCTGAGCAAGAGCTGCAATAGCATCAGCGAGAGCATGCATGTTGTTTCCAGCCATTCTGCACAACACTTACCACATCAGAAGAGAATAATCGTTAATTAAATAACGACTTGACAACAGACTGACAACAACAAGACTTGGGCGGACATACCGACCTTCTCTGATACCACTAATGTAACACCCTTCTACCCCAAAATAAAATATTTAAATAATATCAGAGTAATCATCTAAAAAGGGTATCACATATCATCATAATTCAACACAAACAGTGTCCTGTCCCGTAACACGGGTTAATCAACATCAAGAATATCATAAATCATTTCGCAACGGAATTTAAACTTCATAAACATAATTTTCACCATCCTGAATTTAACATCAGAAAATGGAAAACATTTATCCAAATAACAACATAACTGAAAACAGTTTAACAAAATAAAACCCATCCCAGTGTTACATGACACAGAGCAGGACACATAAACCAGAACCACTTCTAAGGAACACTAAAGCACGCTCCGAGACTCGTGAAACTCCTATTGCACTGCAAGCCTACTCTTTATCATCTGCAAGTTACCCACGAAAGAGGCAACAATTCCAAGCAGGCAGGATGAGTAATCATAATATATCATAAACGTACAAGAATATAGAACATAAATACATTAGTACAACATATCATGACATCATCAACTATAAAATTCAGCACAACAACAACACGATCGTGAAACTAAGCAACACCAACACAGTCATGAAATTCATCCAGAATATGCAATTCTAACATCCTGATATTCAATATGCATGAGGTACCATTTTCATCGTGAGATGGATACATGACCATCAACCCTCCACAAAGGAGCACATCGTAAATCATCGAGACACTTCAATCTACACAATGGGATTGAAGCAAATAAATAGGCCGAAGCCTCATCGTGAATGTTATGAAATGCAATGATGCGCTACATCGTAAAATTCATTAAAATAATTTGCATCATACATTTCACATCAGCAAACCAATCATCAAATAATCATATATATCATCATGACATTACACCCAGAACACTAGTTCTATAACCACTCTGACACATCAAGAATTGACCCGTACCCGGTAAATTATGAGTCAATTACAAGGTTATTTCATAACTTCATTTATAAAAACTTTTGCATTTTTCTCATTTTTATTCATCAAGATAAAGTTCAGTTTATGCTCGTACCGACGCTTCAAACGGAATGCGAATCGGACTTACGGTTTGAAAGTTATGAATTTTTAAAGACTTAAAATTTTCTTCTCAAACAGTGTTAACCGGTTAACCCATAGCGTTAACCGGTTAACGCCTACGAAATTCCATATTTTCACCAAAATTACAATGGTTAACCGGTTAACCCATAGCGTTAACCGGTTAACGCACGTTTTCCAGCAGTTCTCTGCTATACAATTGCAGACTGTTTCAACATCAAAAGCCCCCAAATCTCATTACGGGTTTCACCTCAAAACACTCAAAAACCATTCAAAAACATAAATCGAACATCAACAACATCAAGATAACAATTATACCAACAAATATATGTTTATAACTCATTATAATCACTCTAATTCATCAAGACTTTCTCATAAACTCAACCTAACTCAAAACCCCAAAAACTCCTAAAACTCATACCATCCCAATCCATTCATATTCCAATTCCTACACATTTATCATAGATTATAAAAACTCCCCATACCTTAGAGAATTTCTTAGCTTTACACTCTTCTCTGGGGTTCTCCACAGCCTCCTGACTCTGAGCTTCCTCTTCCTCTCCCTTTCTCCTTCAGAGTACCTCTTTTCCCAAAAACACGATAATGTTAGAAAACTAATCGTATTCCCCTCTTTGGATACATTATCCCAGTTTAGTCTTTTCCCACCTTACCCTCATAATTTTCACAAAAGGACCACCTTACCCTTTTCTTTAATATATTTTTAATAATAATAATAAAATAGCATAATAAAACACTATTTATCCTTATTATATAAAAATACTCATTTTCTCCAAAATTCTCTAATTAATCCAAACTCTCCAATTTTTCTAAATTAATTAAATAAATGATTAAATAATTAAATTTAGATTTTCGGGGCGTTACAGCCTCCCTCAAAGATGCTAGAGTTGTGGTTGAAGAAGGTGGTTGTACTATTTGGGATCAGCTTCCTGACATTCCTTACAAGTCTGACAAGTTTGGTTTGGGTTTTTCTGCAGAATCTCAGAAGGCTGTTCGTCGTGCTCGTGCTGCTTGTATCACTCATGGAGGAATCATAAAGGACCAAGTCAATGCTGTGGAAGACTATGATGAAGGTTACAACCTGGATGATTGGATTTTTCCTACCATGGGGGATGGACTCAACAATTGGAAAGCTGAAGACGTTATTCCTATCTCCTTTAGTCAGAAGTAAATGCTATTCCATTTTTTTAAAAATTTATTTTTGTAACTTTGAACAATTAATTACTTTTAAGCCTTGTGCCTTGCCTGGGGCACAATGGTATACTTGTTAGGATTGTAATTTCATTCACATATTTTCATTCAATAAAATCAATGGACGTTTCTCGTTTTTGTAAATATTGTGCTCTTTGTCTTTCTTTTATTTTCATTTTTCTTTCTTTTATAAAAAAAAAGCTATGTGTTCTTACACACACCCACATCACTAAATGCAGATATCCATCCACTCTGGATCCTATTGATAACAATTCTGCTATTGCCAATTATGACTTCGAAAATCCGATCTATCAAGCCGAGGATGGAAAGGAGGAAGATTGTGAAGTACCTATAGAGGTTGCTAGATTACTACAACAAGAAGAGAAAACTATACAACCACATGAGAAACCAATTGAAGTCGTGAACTTGGGAACCAAGGAAAATAGGAAAGAAGTCAAGATAGGGGTTGAATTAAAAGATAGTATCAAGGACAGTTTGATTCAGATGTTACATAAATATGTGGAAGTTTTTGCTTGTTCCTACGAAGATATGCCAGGGTTGGATACAGATATTGCGGTTTACCGCTTACCAGTGAAAGAGGATTTTCGTCCGATAAAACAGAAAGTTCGTCGTATGCGTCCAGATATGTCAGAAAAGATTAAGGCAGCGGTGATGAAACAATACAATTCCAGATTTATAGCAGTTACTTCTTATCCACAATGGGTTGCAAACGTGGTGTCGGTGCCTAAGAAAGATGGTAAAGTACGTATGTGTGTAGATTACAGGGATTTGAATAGAGCCAGCCCAAAAGATGATTTTCCACTTCCACATATTGATGTTCTGGTAGACAACACTGCTCAGCATAAGGTATTCTCTTTTATGGATGGTTTCTCTGGGTATAATCAGATCAAGATGGCACCTGAAGATATGGAGAAGACTACATTTGTTATACAATGGGGCACTTTCTGCTATAAGATAATGCCATTTGGTTTGAAGAATGCTGGGGAAACATATCAGCATGCTATGGTAGCTTTGTTCCATGATATGATTCACCATGAGATAGAGGTATATGTGGATGATATGATAGCCAGATCTCAGAATGAAGAAGAGCACCTTGATCACCTGCACAAGTTGTTTGAAATGTTGAAGAAATACAAGTTGAGGTTAAATCCAAACAAATGTACTTTTGGAGTTAGATCTGGTAAGCTTTTGGATTTTATTGTCAGTGGTAAAGGTATTGAAGTAGATCCTGCAAAGGTAAAAGCTATACAAGAAATGCCTGTTCCTCTTACTGAGAAAGAAGTTAGAGGTTTCCTGGGACGATTAAATTACATTGTAAGATTTATTTTCCAGTTGACTGCTACTTGTGAACCAATCTTTAAGTTGTTGAAGAAAAATCAAGTATTGGAATGGAATGATGAATGCCAGACAGCTTTTGATGAAATTAAAAGGTACTTACAGGAACCTCCCATATTGATGCCACCAGTTGAAGGAAGACCCTTGATTATGTACTTGACAATATTGGATAACTCAATGGGGTGTGTGCTGGGACAACATGACGAGTCTGGTTGAAAAGAGCAGGTAATATACTACCTTAGAAAAAAGTTTACCGACTGTGAAACAAGATACTCACTGCTCGAGAAAACTTGCTACGCTTTGGCATGGGCTGCTCGCCGACTAAGACAATATATGTTGACTCATACCACTTTATTGATTTCAAAAATGGATCCAATCAAGTACATATTTGAGAAACCTGCTATCTCCGGACGAATAGCAAGATGGCAAATGATCTTGACAGAATATGACATACAATATACTACTCAGAAAGCAATCAAAGGAAGTGTAGTAGCTGACCATTTGGCTCATCAAGTAGTGAATGACTACCAATCTATGAATTTTGAGTTTCCAGATGAAGACATTATGATTGTTACTAAAGAACCTAGACAATATGAAGGACCTGGACAAGGATCCCGATGGACTATGGTTTTTGATGGAGCTTCTAATGCGCTTGGTAATGGTGTTGGTGTTGTGATTATCTTTCCTAAAGGTTGTTATACACCAGTTACTGCAAAGCTTTGCTTTAAATGTACCAATAATATGGCTGAGTATGAAGCATGCATCATGTGTATTAAAGTTGCTATTGAAATGAAGATTCAATTCTTGGATGTGTATGGAGATTCAGCCTTAGTAGTTAGTCAAGTTAAAGGAGATTGGGACACCAGGCATCCTAATCTTATCCCTTACAAAGAGCAGGTTTTGTCTTTGATCCCGTACTTTGAAGATATTACCTTTGGACATATTCCACGAGAAGAGAATCAATTGGCAGATGCATTAGATACCATGTGTAATACCTCAAAATTTTCCCCCTTATTAATAACCTTAACTTACTTTTCATAATCATTCATATCGTTGCATTAGGTCATGTTCACAATCATTCATATCATTGATTTTCTCGAAGCATGCATATGATCAGGGGTTCTTTGGGCCAGTGCTTCTGTTTTGTTTAGATTCATTTCTCTTGTGTTTGGTGACGGATTTTGAAGCATTATTATCATAAGCACTGGTTTCATGCTTCATCAAGCGTTCAGACTATCTTTGTTTTCCAACATTAAGATGTTCACCTGGTCATCAAGTTCAGGATTAGTGGCTTTTGTGGTTCAATGTGCTATAAGTGTGGGTCATGTTACAAGACATAACGGGAGATTGCATTGTGATTGAGGCTATTTTTTCCCCTTCTCGCTACTCGACGTACCAATTTGTGTTGAATTGAGGAATTAAACCAAGTTAAGGTGCACGAAATTGAAGCTTTATTTTCAAGATCTTTAAGACACTAAGTCTCTTTTATCAAAGAATCTACACATTAGAATTTCTTGGGAAGGAAGATTCATCCTAGGAAAAAGTTGGTGAGTTTCTAATGGGCCAAGGAAAGCCCGTCATGTGTATTGATGCAAATTAAGGAGTCTAACTCAAGATTTCCTTTATGATGCCAACATGGTCCAAGGTGGTCAAAGATTTTCTTTAGTTCATACATCTCATGTGTTACTATACTTTGCTAAAATTCTTGATTTATGGATTAGGTTCAAAGTGTTATGTATCGTGTTTGCTTCCAAATCGAAGTGTGTGAGTTGAAAACAAGTCCAATGGATCCGGGTTGCAATACATTCAAGCTTAGTGCATTTGGCTTAGGTTTGAAATAATGGCTTATAATAGAAGGATATCTCCATTTCGGTTCACAATTGATCTTTTTGTTGTCAAAAGAAATTCAAGTCAGATTATCGCATGAACTAAATTGGCTTTACTATTCCACATCATTTGAAATCTAATGCATAAAGAGCTATTGAAGTTCTAGAAACAGATAAAGATCAAATTGTTGGGATTACCTTTTGTCAAACAACCACTTATCAAGAGTCTAGCAGGATGTAAAGTGATATATATTCTTCCTAACTACAGCATGGTGCAGAGACGGAAGTCACGGGAACACAAAAAAATTGCAAAATATAACAGATAAAATTCACAAGTAAATTTGTAACATCAGAACACACAAAAATTCAGAAAAAGAAAGAAGTCATTATCCATCGTTCAACTGAAGAGTTTTCGTTTCTCTTCATGCGCCAACTTCGTCAGCTCATTGGCAATGCCCATCAACAATAATTGCGTCATCGTTGCATCCTGAAGTAATGAGAAGAAGAGTGTCACAAGATTAATCGAAGAAGAGTACACCAAGAAAAAGAATTAACAACAGACTAACGGAAAAATAACAAAGAGAAGAAAGTTCAGTTACTAACTTCTGACAAAGCCCCGGTAAATACCAACCCAGATCCATCTTCAAGCATCAAATCGCCATTACCAAATCCTTAGCCTCATGTTCCCGATCTCAGCCATTTAAGCCTTCAAATCCACAATATCAGCTTCTCAAGAGATAATTTCAGCTTTTCTTCCCCAGCCAGCAGCAAAACCTGACAGATACAGTTGGTGGACTATAGTTGATAGTTGAAGTGGAACTTTAAAGGAAGCAGATTCACGAGTAACAATTCCTATATCCTTCACGAAGATATCAAGTGTTGAATAATGTGTGTAATCATTGTTTAGCATGTGTGGAACGCAATTTTCAAACATCCATGATGTTCCCCCACTAGTTGTAATAAAATCAAATAATAATCTGGTATTCAAACCCAATCTTGCTCCAAATGCCATTGCCTTGGCAGCTGATGCAATATGAACTCCAGCTAGCAATTGGTTTACCATCTTTATACCACTTCCAGAACCACAAACACCTTTGATAATATAAAGCTTTTCGCTCAAGGCTGCTAAGACATTACCAACACTCTTGAGAGCATCATTAGTCCCTGAAGCCATTATCGTAAGTGTTCCTAATGATGCCCTCTGAACACCACTAGAAACAGGGGCATCCACCAACTTTAAATTTTTTCCTCCATTTTTGCAATCTACGCTCTAGCTGACCCACATATGCCGGAGAAACTGTAGAAGAGAGAATGATAGATGCACCCGGAGGAAGAACTGAAACAGCACCATATTCTCCATATAAAACACTCTCTGCTTGAACTTCATTCGCGACCATGATTATGAGAACATCAACATCTTTACTGACTTCCGCTGGAGAATTTCCGATAAAGCCACCAGCATCTGAAAATCGGATTCGAGTTGGTTCATACACATCAAAACCGAAAACGGAGAAGTTTGATTTGACCAAATGAGTTGCCATGCCAAATCCCATAGCTCCAAGACCAATAAAACCAACCCGCTTCGCACTCTTAGAAGATGCAATGATTTCAGATGCAACTTGCTCAGGGTTATATGCATCTTCATTTGCTGCATCTGAAACTTTCACTCCATAAATATTGTCCCAAACCTTAATTAATGTTGTGTCACCACCATCTTCGAAACAAGCATGTGAAACCCCCATGAATAAGTTGTTGGTGAGTTGTCACCAAAAGTGGAAGTGGAAAAGTAAGTGACTTGGCCATATCCAAAATTGTTTCCAATTCCTTAATCAAAGTGTTAAGAATTTGATGCTTAACCTCTCCCTTTAACAACAGTGGAACGTTATTCTTGAATACCCATGAATTTCCAGCGGCATTAGAAATTACACCATAGATTATCCATGGATGAATTCCAGCTGTTACACCAAGAGAAAGAGCCTCCACAGAAGCAATGAAATGAATTCCTTCCAGCATCACAGAGACCATTTTAGCTTTACTGCCACCACCCAGTTCAACCCTACAATCCAAAAAAATATACAAAATCAGCAAGAAAGTTAGAAGCTGAAGCTAACACTTTCAATTACTATCCTAACTGTCAAAACAACCAACAGAAATAAAAAATCATAACTAACAAGCTCATAACTAATCACAACTGATTCTAACCGAATTCCATAACTGAATCCTAACTAAAAGTTTCTAGAACTCACCTAAAGTATTCCAGAAGGATCCGGAAAATCGGCAGATATAAATCAAAGGCCTCCTCTTCAATCTTGGGGTTCCCACCATTTCTTCCACAATTTTCCAAACATTCCACCATTTTTTCCAAAATCCCTCTCTTGACACTTACCATTTTTTCCCCAAATCGTCTTCAATCCATAACCCTTCACCATTCATCAATCCTTCAACCATTTTCCTTCAATCAATTCCATAATCATTCTTCTTCTCCTACACAACTTCAAGCCTTCAGCCTCATCAATCTCAATCTCCCTCACCTTTTCTTCTGCCTCCATAGCTTCATCCACTACAAACCATTCTCCACACGCAATTTCTCCAATCTCATTCACCATTTTCGATCCTTCTAGCTTCAGCTTCACACACAACTTCTTCAGATATATATCTCTACCATCCTTCTTCAGTCAACTTCAACGGGCTACCTGTTCTCAGAATATCGTCACCAAGTTTCATCATCTCTTATCAACATTTTTGGCCCAATTTCTTCCTGACCTGTAAAAAAGGAAAGAAAAGGAAAACATCATGGAGCCACAATAGGAAAGAGATGGCAGAAGATTGACAGAAAAGGTTGATTCGGTTACGAAAATCTGATGAATTCTTCGATTCCGCAACCTCATCGATTACCTTCAATCGAACCTCATGGCCGCTACTGAGCATTCAACCCGCAACACGCTTGTATCGTCAAAGAACCAATAACAGCTTTCGCAACGACTCCGCATTGAATCTTAGAAGCTCCAACTGAGCAACAATCTTCGAGTCGATATTCTTCGTCTCGGTTGTGATTACGGCAACAAGTCTTCAGAGCGTCTATCCTTCTCATCAATTGGTTATTCGACGCGCTTCCTCGAACTGAACGGACACAAGAGCTTCGTAGTTCTTCATCAGTCGTCGCGTTTCGTTCTCAGGTACACGAATCTTTATCCACAATATGATAGATAGAGTTGTAGATTGTGGAATTTTGTTGTGCTTCGTGAGGTTTTTGAAAGATGCGATCCGGTGGTGTGGTGGAGTTTGTTTTTGGGGATTTTCGTTTCAGATTCATAGTGAGAGGTAAATTTAGGTTGAAGCTAGGGTTTAAGCTTTTGGAGATAGTTAATCGGAATCCACCAGCGGCGGCTAGGGTTAGCGCTGAGTGGGAGGTGACGGCGTTGTGAAGAGAGGGGGTTCAACTGTTGGTTTGATGCGGCGAAGAAGGAAGAAGTTGAGGTGGTGTTCGGAAGTCGCAATGAAGAAGAAGATGGAGATGGTGGGGGTTCGGCGGCGGAAGGGATAAGAGAAGGGATTTAGGGTTTCAGATCTTTCTTTCCAGCCCTTCTGTTTATGTTATGTTTTTTTCATTTCTTTTTAAATTATGAAAACAATTAAGTCAACTTAATAGGAGTTTTTGGAAATCATAGTCAATTAAGGAGCATAATTTCATGTTTAATCCTCATTAATCACGTTTTGAGTGCCGTTAGAGATAATGGTGGGTGATCTTTTGGGATTCTTCAGCCATACCGGCGGTGACACTTGTCACCGTCCGGTAGGCTCTTTTTGCCTTGCTTTCTACACCTCACTCTAAAGCCCATAATAGAAAATCAATTAAAAAATTCTGCTTATTGCACCTCCTTCCAATTCCTGCGAAAATGGGCCTTATGGTTTTACTAATTTCACCACCATTTCTGGGCCCATCATGAAAACAACATACAAATAATGCTTCTTGCACCCCTCTGGTTTCCAGCGAATTGGGCTTTATTATTTTTGCTATCCGCACACCTGATCTAGGCCCAGTTAAGAAAAGCACTATAAAAAATCACTTTATCCACCCCTTTCATTTTCTTTAGATTTTATATCTTTAGTTTAGCATAATTTCCAAATAATTCCCAAAAAAAAATAGTAAAAATTCTAGGAAAATTCTAAGAAAATTCCATTAGCTTTTTAAATCTAATTAGAAAATTTTGACAATTTTATTTTTCTGAATTTTAGCTATTTTTGATTAAATTCTGATTTTTCTTGTAATTAGCTTTTATTGAATTTCTTTTAATGGTACTTGAGTTTGTTCATTTTATTTTGATAACTTCCAGCAACTTTTTTAGCCCACTCTTTTTACTGTAGTTAGATGACCCATAATAGTGCTTAGGATATTTTTTGTAGATTTTTTAGAACATTTTATCTTAGGTTTTAGAGGCCATTTCTTTAGAAATTAAGGATTAATTCATAGCTGAAAATAATCATTTTTTAGACCTAGTTAAATTTTGATTTTGTAGGATTCCTTTTAGTATAATGTTATAGATAATATTAGGTCCCTATAGTTTAATTTTCATAATTTTTCCAGAAGTTTTAATATTTTTTTTAGAATATTATTTTTTAGGCTTAGTTACATATAATTCCCAGTAGTTTAGGCTATGTAAATAAATAAAAAAAGATATAGTTTAGATTAGATTTAATCCTAAAATTTAATATAGACTTAGGTTAGTTTAATGTGGATTTTTAGAATGAAAATATTAGGCTTAACTTTGATTTAGAATGTAGGTTAAAGTTCCCTTTTTAATTAGGATTAGAATAAATAAAATAGGACTTTTTTTAATTCATGCCTTTAAATGCATTTTTAGAATTTTATTCCTTATATCCAATTTTATGTTTTGCCTTATCATTTGATCTTATAACTTGTATAGGCTTCCCCATTGTTCTTAGAATCAACTTAACTTCATTAGGAAGTAAGTTGAATTCTAGTAGTTTCTAGTTTCTCATTAGGAATAGAAAACCTTATTAACCATAGGATCTCCCTCTTGTAAATAAATAAACAAAATTAGGATTGAGTCTTAGTCCCTTAGATTTTGTCCTTTTATCAACTTGAGTCTTTCTTTCTCATCTCATGAAGAAAAGCAATAAAACATTTAAGAATAAAAGCCGAACAATCTTGTACGACACGAGACTTTGTTGCGGAGTGTTTATATGCGTCCTGTTTCGGGGCGAGGTGTAAATACTTCCCGCGATGGATAGGTCTTAGTACAAGACAGTTCACAAACAAATTCAAAACATTTCTCTTAAAAGACCGAAAACACACAACAAGCGACTATCCTGCAGGAACTTCTCTTCTCATCTCATTCACTCACAACGCGAACTCGCGACGACTTGTCTCATTTGCAAGACGGTAAACGCACTCGTACCAGACGAGCCTGCAACACCTGAGCATAGACATACGCAGTTCTAGCTATAAAAAACACAATCAAATAGTTCCCGCCTAGGTTAGGCGAACTACGTCGACTCTGATCCTCATTATCCCGATGAGGTACGTAGGCAGCGGGGTAGGGCCCGTTCGAGCACACTCTTTATTTTCCCTACATTTCCACTTTTGTTCCTTCTCTTTTTAAGTTCCTTTCTCATTTCTCATTTCCATTCCAGTTAGCGGTTTTATTCAGCAGCAGTTATTCTTCTCACCCTTTGAAACAAAGCAAGCAAGCGTGGATCCCGTCGGGTACGACGGATGGATTGGGGTGCTAATACCTTCTCAATTCGTAACCGACTCCCGAACTCAGATCTTTGGTTCGCAGGACCTTGTCCTTTCCTTCTTCCTCAGGTTTGTGCAACATTACCTTTCCCATTCCTTTGGGATAAAAATGTCTGGCTGGCGACTCTACCTTTTCCGCGCCACTTTCGCGTTTGTACTAGGATGAAAATCCCGGGAGCGACAGCTGGCGACTCTGCTGGGGACTAACCTGATTCTTCCGGTTTCCCTTGTAGAGTCAATCCTAGCGCCTGTTTGGTTTTTCTTCTTTGGGTGTTTGTTTGCTGTTGTGTGCTTGAGTTTAGCTTTACTGTTTTTATTTACAGTTTTACTTTACAGTTTTACTTTATCGCATTTATTTACCGCTTTCAGTATTTTATTTTCCATGCATCATATTATACTGGACTGTCTGGCTATGCTGGTTTTCATTTTTTCTGTGGGATAGGAGTTACTGTGAGATAAGCCAACTACCCGGCTTGAGTGCACCATAGGATTAGCGTGGACACGTTGTGCTCGCATGGTTACATGATGAGTGGTGATGTGTTCCACACCCAGGTTGCGACTGTCTTGGAACTATCTTGTGGGGGGGTTCTTCTCCACTTCAGGATACAACCTTGATGGTTATGTGCAGCTGGGGACCGATCATTGAGAACCTTAATGGAAACACCCCTCTCCAGTGATGACAGTGGCAGACCACATTTGTTGGCAAACCCACTCGCATCCGAGGGCCCATTGGGAACTCGCATAGGATGGCCTGGTTCTCTCATAGGAATTCAGTTAAAGCAAAACTGTTCGTATGACGATAGTATTGTACCCTTCGGGATGAATGTACTATTGTTTCTCGATTCAGTGCTTGAAGCTGGAGACTTGTGAGGGATGCTTGTTTTTCCGGACTCAACTGAGACCTCCCTGAGTAGTACATAATGCTAAACCGATTTCCTGATTTGGTCATGAGCCATTTCTCGGAAATGGTGAACGTATTATTGCTATTCGGCTTTGAGAGTCCGTGATGTTGACCCGAGTAGCACACCCATGAGATTGGGAGGGATTTACAGGTTTGCAGGAACCCTGATACCTTCAGCATACCCACTTTGCCTTTGGTTCAGTTTTGTCATCTGGATTTCTGTTCTTAAGATATGGATCCCGGATCAGAGGGATGATTATTGTGATATATGGATTCTGAGACCTTGCACCGACACCTGATTATATGATTGGCACATCGCAGACACTTCACTGATCACATGCATGTTGCATACATCACATCATAGCATTCTATCATACATGTTCGGCTATTTCCAAAGATCCTATGTTTGAACCATGTCATTATATGTTCCTATACCCAAATTGGAATCAAAGCAGATGGATCCCTTGGAAATAATCGAACATAGCATTTGCATGCATCCTTACTCTCATTACAGGTGTTCGGGGACAGATTCTCATCCTGTTTCGTTTACTCTTCAGAATGGCCAATTTGAATCACAGTCATCAAGAGGTGGATATGGAACAATGCCGAGCAGAAATAGCTGAAATGAAAGTCCGAATGGACCAACTTTCGGAGGACATGCAGACCTTGTGCCATGATCACACGCTATTGATAGAGAAAGTTTACCAACTGAAGAAACAGGAGAACCAGACCAGGGAAGCCCCAAAGCTCCAAGAAGGGCACCATCTCCCCTTTATGGCTACTGAAGTTAGTGGTCATCCCAGTCCAGTGATTTTGTTCCAAGATCAGGAAGCGTTTCGCGGAAATTCTCCTCAACTTTGGGATCCTAAGCCTCACAATTTGCAGACTATTCCAGTTCATCAAAGGGAAGATAAAGACAAAAGCCGCAGACAAATGCCAAAGACGTCTGAAGCCAAGTTTGATTTGATCCCGGTGTCATATGCACAGTTGCTTGTTTGTTTGATCGAGCTTAATCTGGTTGAACTTGTCACCGTGACAGCCACACCCAAAAAGCTTCCTCCAGATTTTGACGCCAATGCCAGGTGTATTTTCCATTCTGGGGCACCTGGTCATCATGTGGAAAACTGCAAAAGGCTTAAACATCAAGTTCAAGAGCTCATTTATGCAAAAGTAATCGAATTCGCACCGATCAACGGGGATGAGTCAAAGGATTTCATATCACTAGGAGGAACTTCTCCTTTCCTTACCACAAGAATTATCCCCAATCAGGGGTGTGTGTTGCACCCCAAAATTTGCCCTCACAATACAAGACTTTGTGTTCTAAGAAGGTTCACAAGGTTCACAAGTTTCACAATGCTTTCAAGACCTTTCATGAGGTTCATGAAGTCTACAAGTCACTTCATGAAGGTTCACAAGGTTCACAAGCTTCTCAATACTTACAAGACCTTTCATGAGGTTCATGAAGTCTACAAGTCACTTCATGAAGGTTCACAAGGTTCACAAGTTTCTCAACACTTTCAAGACCTTCCCTGAGGTTCATGAAGTCTACAAGTTACTTTATGAAGATTCACAAGGTTCACAAGTTTCTCAACACTTTCAAGACCTTCCCTGAGGTTCATGAAGTCTACAAGTTACTTTATGAAGGTTCACAAGGTTCACAAGTTTCCCAATGCTTCCAAGACCTTTCATGAGGTTCATGAAGTCTACAAGTCACTTCATGAAGGTTCACAAGGTTCACAAGATTCACAATGCTTTCAAGACCTTCCATGAGGTTCATGAAGTCCACAAGTCACTTTATGAGGTTCACAAGGTTCACAAGGTTCACAATACCTCCCATGAGGTTCACAAGACATTTTATGATGGTTCATAAGGTTCACAAAGTTCACAATTGGTCAGAAGAGTTGACAATTCCCTCAGACAGTGCATCTCCTAAGCAGTGCCTCCAAAACTAAGGTTTTGACTTTAATCAGGCTAAATGGACTTCCAAGACTTCAAGTGAGCTTCATAACATCTTATATGTGTGTAAGAACCCCCATGACAAGTTTCAAGACTTTTCTCAGAAGTTTGCTCAGTCAGATGATCAGATAAGTCAAAATCAGTCAATGCAGTTAAAAAGTCAAACTGAGGTCAACTGTGGTCAAACCAAAGTCAAACTTCATGATTTTTTTGCCAACATCAAGTATATGAAGTAAAATTCATCATTTGATCAAGGGTTGATCATGATTCATCAAGGAGATTCCAGATCATCAAGAATCAGGAGTTTCTAAATTAGGGTTTCCTTAGTAAAAGTCAACTGAACTTTGACCAGCCATAACTTTCACATACTTCATCACCAAGTCTCCATCCAAAGCTCATTTTGAAGTAAATTGAATTATCTACAACTTTGTGTTTCACAAGCCAAGCCCAAAAATGCTTCATTTGGAAGGTATGAGCTAAGGCATTATAGGTCCTTTTGAAAGTCAACAAAAAGTCAACAACTTCAAAAGGGCATAACTTGAGATTGGTAAATGATATGGACATGAAACCAGTGGGGTTGGTTAGATGACTCTTCAAGCTTTCCAAAATGTCCAAGAACACCCTCATAGCTTTAAAATTGAAGGATATGTGCCCTTGCAAAGTTGGGAAATTTTGAGTTGGTTTATGATGAAAAAGGAGGTCTAAAACCAATTTCTTCCAAATGGGCTTGCCAAATAATGACCCAACCCATACAATGACTTCATGCACGACCCAAACCATTAAAAATCAGATTTTTTATTATTTTATTTTTATTTATTTTGATTTAATTCATTAAAAATCATTTTAAATAAAAATAAAATATGAAAATGTAAGATTTGATTGGGATTAAGCTTCTAGAAAGTCTTAAATATTGATTTGAATTGAAGAGGAAAGAAATCATGAGGTTTGGCCAAAAATAGCAAGCATTCACACATGAATATTTGATTTTTAAGGCATGATCATTGTGGATCTTTTCATATCAATTTTTCCACACAAGTAATCAATCTTTTTGACCTAATTCACTCTCCTATAAGTACTTAACTGATTGCTATCACAAATACACAGATTCCATAGCCCTAAGAGTAAGTTCACAATTTCAAAAATCTCTCTCAAAACTCACATTCGGATTCTTTGATTCAGGACATTTGAAGGTAAAACAAGAACATAGAAAGACTCCTTGGACTTCCTTGATCATGAATCATCACTCACATGCATCGAAACCATGCTATATTGCTCAACCCGAATCCACTTTGTTCTTGAAAATAAGTTTTTCGATTTCACTAATTTGTTGCTTTTCCATGAATTTTGTTTGCATAATCTTGTTTGTGATGTTGTGTAGAACGTTTCTGGATCATTAAACCAAAGCTTCACTGCCTAGAATGGATTCGGCCATGATTAGGGTTTGGACCTCCAAATTAGGGTTCTTCAATTCACTAAATATAAATGAATTTGAAGAACACAGGGATGTTGTGTGAACCATAAGGATCATAAAACACTAATTAATTTCATGAATTGGTACTGTTTTGTTGGAGTTTCATTTTCGCAGGTTTGAAACATTGAAGAACACGCAGCAAGATTCGCAGGAAAAAGGGCATGAAAATTCGCAGGAAATTTGGAGAAGAAGAAGGCTGTTGGCGCGCTTCCAGAATTTGAATATTACATATAATATTTTTTGAATTGATTATGGTTTTATTTCACAATGGCTGCGCAGCTCAGTTGGTGAACAGACGCGCGTGTTAGGGGGAAGGCTGGGGTTCGAACCCTGGCTCCAACTCTTTTTGTTTATTTTTTTCCAAATATTAAGCCTTTATTATATATTATGCATTGTAGTTGATATGTTAACAGATTGGCTCACCCAGCCGGATGGTCATACGTGCGTTTGTGTGTTTGAGAGGTCCTGGGTTCAATCCTCCCCCAGGCCTTTTTGCTTGTTCACTATTTTTCTGATTTTTCAAAGTTAAAGAACAAAACAACTTGGAGTTCCTCTTTCTTGCAGCAGCAGCACGCAGCCCAGTTGGCAAGCCTCTCCAATATTCAGGTTAGGGACCTGGGTTCAAATCCCAGGTCCAGTTTTTTTTTGATTTTTCTTATTTTCTTTTATATTTCCTATTTTCTATATTATATTAAAATATGTTTCTAAATTATAAAATGCAAATATTATATTTTCTAAATTATAAAGTATATATGTTTTCTAAATCCTAAAAAATTAATTTTTATTATATATTTATCTAAATTATAAAATGTATATATGTACTATTTAATTAATTAAATTGTTATTATAAATTAAACCCTTAAATATTTTTCTAAACAAAACCCTAATTTTAGAAACCCTAGTTTATCTTTTCTAAATAATTATTAAAAACCTAATTTTTATTTTCTAATTTTTAATATAATTAGTATGTACATATTTATTTAATATAATTAATTTTTGTAAATATACTTATAACCTATTTTCTTTATATAATATGTAAATATTTTTATAATTTGTTTATAATCTAAATTTTATATATATAAATAATTTTTAAATATGTGCATAGAAATGACTAAACCTATGATAATTTTATTTTGTAATTATAATATGTTTAAAAATAATTTAGTAATTTGTACATAAATTAAAATATTATAATAATTATTTAATTGTTCATATTTCCTTTTGTTTTTTTTAATAATTGTCTATATTAAAAATCTAACTTTTGTTTATTATTTTAATTATGTGTATTAATATTTTTGCTAATTCTATTTATTTTAATCATTATTATTATTACTAATCATATTATTACTAATCCATTTATTTTAATTATGCTTATTATTATTATTTCACTAACCTTTTTTTTATTATTATTACTAACCCCTTATTATATTTATTATTGCTTATTTATTTATTTTTTGCTTATTATTTATATTTTGCCTCTATATTTATTTTTTCTATTTATTTTTAATTGCTTATTATAATTATTATGTAATTGCTCCTGGATGTAAATTTTTGAAATATTTAAATTATTTAATTTTTATGCCATGGTTAGTAAAATAGGGAGTGTAAACATGTATTCTATTTAAAAATTGAATGTAGATCACTTTAATTAAAAGATAAATAAAATTAAACACTCACACACGTAAGTCGATTTTTAATCGCCATCTCACTTTCTAGGGTTGCCTCTCAATGTTGCCTAATCATAAGGTCAAGTGGGGTGTATAAAGCAAGTCCCTTAAAAAGAAAAGTCATCAAGTCCCTTAAATGGTTGCCTTCATAAAAAATCTTGTCCCTTTCGAATAATGATGACAGTCCCTCCTAATTGCTTAATACACCCCACAGTTGCCTTCATTAAACAGATGTCCCTCACTTGTCCCTCACATCCAAGGTAATGACTACCTATTCCTTAATAATAGGGATAGTCTTACCATTTAAAGGATAAAGAACAGAAAGACTTAGTACTTTAGGGTAGGTTCCTCATAGTTGCTTACTCACTTCATTTAAAAACTTTTCAAACATTTCACAATTTCAAACAATTTTCAAAATACAAGTTTTTTACGCATCCGTACATGGATCATTATTAAACTCTTATGAAAATTTTTTCACACACTACACTTTTCAAAAACAATTCAAAGTGAGCTAAGTAACTAAGAGCCCATGGATAACCATGGATGTAAAGGGTGCTAACACCTTCCCTTTACATAACCTACCCCCCGGACCCAAAAAAATCTTTTAAAAGGTCTTTCCTGTTCTTTTATGCCTTTCCTTTGGATAAAATAAAAGTCGGTGGCGACTCTTGCTATCCGCAACATAACTAAAGTCAGTTCTCCCACCGTGTTACAGAACTGGCGACTCTGTTGGGGAAATAAATTTAAGAGGGGTACCCTTAGGAATTAGATCACTTTAAATTATTTGCCTTGTTTGCTTTATATTATCTTGTTGGGGTGCTCTTATGTGTGAAAGATCCTAACCCGGATCTAGTGTACCTTAGGTAAATGGCAATAGACCAAGGAAACTGTACGACGTATATCGATACGGTTGATCTGGTGGCCATAGTTAGTGTGACTTCTTGGTTGGTGCTTATGTTCCTTAAGTCAAGTTGAGGATAATATGAGGCTGCCATATGTTGTCAATGCACTAACTAACTTTTAGAACCCTAGTTACCCCATCTTGGCCTTTAGAAAAGTAGTGAGGTAGCTGGCTTTGGTGCAGACTGAAGTTGGTTGACACTCGATGCTACGCTCATTGAGATCTTAAACTTGGAGGGTTTTGGTTGGCAAGTGAGTTGCCTTCTGAACAACCACCCTTGTGAAGAATCAATGATATTGAGATCCCTTAGAACCTGGTTACTTTTGTAGGACAGGATGAACCAACTAACTTCAGGGGAGGGTACTTACCTTTGAACCTCATGCAAGCCTTTAAACCTAGGGCCATTGTGTGACTTGTTTGTGTGTGCCACATGTTTGTGATTGAACATAACATCATGACATCATCATGCATCATAAGCATAGCATTTTCACTAACCATTTCAAGGACCAAAGGATTTATCTTTGTTCTTTGTTGCAGGTCATGGCTTCTGCTCGTAGAAACACCATCAGGATCAACTTTGTGGGCATACCTGCCAAGCTTAAAGAGTTGGTTTCTCAAGTGTCTGATCATTCCCAGTTCATCAAGAGACATGGTCACCTATTGGATCTAGTCACCTCAGGGTTCAATGAAGACATGATGAGTGTTCTATTTCAGTTCTTTGACCCTAAGCACCATTGTTTTACATTCCCCGACTACCAGCTGGTTCCTACAATGGAAGAGTTCTCTAAACTTCTGGGTATACCTGTACTGGATCAAAGACCCTTCACAGGCTTGGAGAAGGAGCTTAAACCAGAGGTTATTGCTGCAGCTCTACATTTGAAGAAGTCTGACATTGTTCTAGAAACGAGAAGCGGAGTCAAGGGTATTCTTGCTAAAGTACTAATGGATAAAGCTCAAATGTTCTTGAAGGCCATGAGCTATGATGCTTTTGAGGAGATCTTAGCCTTGCTGATTTATGGCTTAGTATTGTTCCCCAATCCAGATCAGTTCATAGATGTTCATGCCATCAACATTTTCCTGAGTCACAATCCAGTGCCTACATTGCTTGGAGACATCCTGCATTCTCTTCACACCCGTACTACAAGGGCAAGAGGAACTTTGATGTGCTGCATACCTTTGCTTTCTAGGTGGTTTATTTCTCACCTTCCTCACTCCGTAATGAAGAATGAGTAAGGGTTCAGATGGTCCAAAAGGATCATGTCACTTTCTCACTCAGATATCCATTGGTGCTCCAGATCTATGGAGAGTGTCACCATCATTGACCGTTGTGGGGAGTTTCCTAATGTGCCACTTCTAGGCATAAGAGGAGGCATCACCTATAACCCCTCTCTAGCTTTACGACAGTTTGGTTACGCTCGGAGTGATGGTCCACATGACATGTTGATTCAGGGCATTGTGTTTGATTACGACAACGATCTTCAAGGGTACCGTCAGAGATTCATACGAGCATGGGGAAAAGTAAACAGGGTTGACAGCAAGACACTGGAGCCTAAGTACACTATTCCTATGGAGGCTTATCTCAGATGGGTGTGATCTCGTGCTCAGACTCTCATGATGCCATATCCTGCCGTCCTACCAGTTACCATGGAACCTGTTGCTGAAGGAGACACAGCTTATACCATCCTTCACCCAGACATGCCTACTGATATGGAAGACTTGCAGAGATCATGGATCCAACTGAAGGAGCAAAGGGATACTTTCGAGGCTCATTACAAAGCAAGTCAAGAAAGAATCCTGGAACTAACAAAGCAACTTCATGAAGAACGGAACCTCAACTCATACCTCAACACAAAGAGGAAGCGTCCATGGGAGACTTAAAACCCCATCTTTTGTACTTATTTCATTTCATTTTTTGTAAGCCTAAAAGGCAAAACAAAGTTATTACTAATAAAAGTTTACCTTCTTGTATGTTTAAGCAAATTTAAATCCTGCGGTCCTTGAAAACATTGCATATGCATTCACATATCATTTCATTACATCACAGGTTTATAATTGCGCACAGGTTTCTCATCTTCTCGCTGTTTATTTCAGCAATGGCTCTTGAACAATCAGTTAAGGATCTCCAGGCACAAAATGCACAGTTCCAAGAGCTGATCTTGAACCTGTCCAAGGGGCAGGATGAATTGAAGGCACTGCTGGACAAGAAGACTAAGAAGACTAGAAGGTCAGCTGGTTTGATCAACATGGGAAGAAGGTTCAAAGGTCTTGCCAAGACCAGAGAACCAGTTGAAGACTATGAATCTGAGGAATCTGAAAAAGAGGGAGGCAGTCTCCACAACACTATGGGGGACTCTGATTCTGAGGCTAATTACTACCATGAGCCTAACGAAGACAAATTCAAGATGCTGGTGGATAGGATGGATGCCATGGAGTTGCAGAAATCATCTGGGCTGGATTTTGAAGATTTGAGTCTGATATCTGGGGTAGTCATACCCATTGGTTTCAAGGTTCCTACATTTGTTGTTTATGATGGGGTCTCTTGTCCCAAGCTGCATCTGAGGTCTTATGTCAGAAGAATTCAACCTCACACTGCTGATAAAAAGTTGTGGATCCATTTCTTTCAAGAGAGCTTATCTGGAGCTCAGCTGGAGTGGTATTATCAGTTGGAGAGTGCCAACATCAGGGACTGGAATGATCTTGCTGAAGCTTTTTATAAGCAGTATCAATATAATGCTGACTTAGCCCCCACTCGCATGCAGCTTCAGAGCATGTCAATGGGTGTCAAAGAAAGTTTTAAAGAGTATGCTCAAAAGTGGAGAGACTTAGCTGGAAGAGTTCAACCCCCTTTAACTGACAGGGAGCTGGTTGATATGTTCATGTGCACGCTGAATGGTCCGTTTTACAGTCATCTCATTGGGAGCTCATCATCTGGCTTCACTGAGTTGATCATGACAGGAGAGCGAGTAGAAAATGGTATAAAGAATGGTAAGATCCAAGTGGGTACTTCTTCATCAGGTGCTGCAAAGAAGCCTCCCACTGGGAAGAAAGAATCCAATGCTGTTTATGGTCAACCTGATCGTAACAGAAGGCATCAGTCTGTTAGTGCAGTTCATATTTCAAATCCAACCCCTGCAACAACAGAGCAGCCACAGGGCAACCAACAGAGGGCTAGAAGACAGTTCACGAAGATCAACATGTCAATGGCTCAGGCGTTGCAACACTTGTTGAAGGCTGAACTTATTACTTTGAAAGAGGCTCCTCAGAATCCTAATGTTACCTCTCCCAGGTACAATCCCAATGCACGGTGTGCATACCATTCAAACTGTCAGGGACATGATACTAATAATTGTTGGGTCTTGAAGAACAAAATTCAAGATATGATTGATGCTGGAGAAATTGAGTTTGATCCTCCGGGTACTCCAAATGTGATTACTGCTCCAATGCCAAATCACGAGAAGACTGTCAATGCCATTGAGGAAGATCTGCATATCCATTCAGTTGCGGAGTTGACCACACCATTGTCTGTCATCAGAGAGAAGTTAGTACAAGCTGGGTTCTTTCCGGGTTGTCGTGAAGATTGTGTTTATTGTGAGTATAATCCAGAAAAGTGTTGGAGGTTGAAGGACGGAATTCAACGTCTCATGAATAATTACACCATAGTGTTTGAGAGAAGACCATCTTCAGTGGAAAGTATGGTAGATCATATTACGCAAGGTAAGAAGACTGAAGAGGTTGACATGGTTGACAAAGTACCGGTAAGAATCACTTCAAAGGGACCTATTAAAATCACTCATCAGGGTCCAATCAAAATTACTGCTGAAGGTCCTGTGAAAGTTGTTGCTGAAGCCAGAGTTGCTCCTGTGGTTATTACTACTCCTGGTCCTATCCCGTATACGTCTGATAAAGCTGTGCCTTGGCATTATGGATCTGATGTTTACATCCATGGTGTTAAGCAAGAGCCCTTAGCTGATGTGCCCGTTGATGTTGACAATATTGCTGGATCCAGTAAGATTACACGTAGTGGAAGAGTCTTCTCTCCTCCAATTGCTTCCAAGAATGCAGTTACTCCTGCTGCTACTTCCACCACTGATGCTCGGGGCAAGGGTCCTGTTATTGAGCCTATACCTACTGATGTGCCAGCTGCTGATGATCTCTCTAAGCAGATGGAAGAAGTATTGAAAATCATTCGCAAGAGTGATTATGACATTGTTGATCAGTTGGGGCATACTCCCTCTAAGATTTCTATACTGTCCTTGTTGTTATGTTCTGAAGCTCATGCAAAGGCTTTGATCAAGTTTCTGAAGACTGCTCATGTACCCAGTGCAATTTCTGTGGATCAGTTTGAGAATTGTGTTGCCCACCTGACCTATGACAATGGGTTAGGATTTTCTGATGCTGATTTGACCCCTGCCAAGAGGGATCATAACAGGGCCTTGCATATCTCAATTGAATGCAGGGGCACTACCCTGTCACACGTACTGATAGACAATGGTTCCTCTCTGAATGTGTTACCTAAGGAAGTCCTGAATAAGCTGAGTCCTGAAGATGCTGTGCTGAAACCCAGTAACATTGTGGTGAAGGCTTTTGATGGTTCTAGAAGAGTAGTACATGGGGAAATTGATCTTCCAATCAAAGTTGGCTCCCAGGTTTTTACTGCTACATTTTATGTGATGGATATTCGTCCTTCGTACTCTTGTTTGCTTGGTCGTCCCTGGATCCATGGGGCAGGTGCTGTAACCTCTACATTGCATCAGAAGTTGAGATATCCGGTAGAAGGAAGGGTTGTTACTGTCTATGGAGAAGAAGAATACTTTGTCAGCCATGTGAATACTTTCAAGTATCTGGAAATGGAAGGTGAATACATTGAGACTCCGTGTCAGACATTTGAAGTGGTTCCCTGGGTTGTTAATGATTATGTAGCTCCTCCTGTTGCGAAGAAAGTTCCTGTGGTCACCAGAAAACCTCCAACAATGGCAATGGCCTCCCTCAATGATGCTAGAGCTGTGGTGGATAAAGGTGGTTGTACTATTTGGGGTCAGCTTCCTGATATTCCATACAAGTCTGACAAATTTGGTTTGGGTTTCACTGCAGAGTCCCAGAAGGCTGTTCGTCGTGCTCGTGCTGTTCGTATCACTAATCAAGGGGTTATGAAGAACCAGATCAATGCTGTGGGAGATCAAGATGAAGACTACAACTTGGATGCTTGGATTTTTCCTACTGTGGGTTCTGGGCTCAATAATTGGAAAGCTGAAGATGTTATCCCTATCTCCTTTAGTCAGGAGTAAATACTATTACTGTGTTGTTTTTTAAGTTTGTAATTTCTGAACAATTAAAACTCTCAAGCCTTGTGCCTTACCCGGGGCACAATGGTGCGCTTGTTACGGGCTGTCATTTCATTTGCATACTTCATTCAATAAAATCAGTGGACGTTTCGTTTTCGTAAATATTGTGTTCTTTGTCTTTCTTTTCTTTTATTTTGTTTTATCAGCTATGTGTTCTTACACACACCCACATCACTAAAATGCAGATCCTCATCCACTCTGGATCCTGTTGATAACAGTTCTACTATTGCCAATTATAATTTCGAGAATCCGATCTATCAAACTGAAGACGGAAATGAGGACGATTGTGAAGTACCTGTAGAGCTTGCTAGGTTGTTACAACAAGAAGAGAAAGCTATACAGCCACATGAAGAGCCAGTCGAAGTTGTGAATCTGGGAACTGAAGAAAACAGGAAAGAGGTCAAGATAGGGGCTGATTTAGAGGACAGTGTCAAAAGCAGACTGATTCAGATGTTACGTGACTATGTGGAGATCTTTGCTTGGTCTTATGAAGATATGCCAGGGTTGGATACAAACATTGTGGTTCACCGTTTACCAGTAAAAGAAGATTGTCATCCAAAGAAGCAGAAGGTTCGTCGTATGCGTCCTGAGATGTCAGAAAAGAACAAAGCAGAGGTAATGAAACAGTTTGATGCAGGGTTCTTAGCTGTGACTTCTTATCCTCAGTGGGTTGCAAATGTGGTACCAGTTCCTAAGAAATATGGTAAGGTACGTATGTGTGTAGACTACAGGGATTTGAACAAGGCTAGCCCCAAAGATGACTTCCCACTTCCTCATATTGATGTTCTGGTAGACAACACTGCTCAGCATAAGGTATTCTCTTTTATGGATGGTTTCTCTGGTTACAATCAGATCAAGATGGCACCTGAGGATATGGAGAAGACAACATTTGTTACACAGTGGGGCACCTTTTGCTATAAGGTAATGCCATTTGGTTTGAAGAATGCAGGGGCAACATATCAGCGTGCTATGGTGGCTTTGTTTCATGATATGATTCATCATGAGATAGAGGTATATGTGGATGATATGATAGCCAGGTCCCAGAATGAAGAACAACATCTTGATCATTTGCATAAATTGTTTGAGAGGTTGAAAAAAATACAAGTTGAGATTGAATCCAAACAAATGTACTTTTGGAGTTAGATCTGGAAAGCTCCTGGGTTTTATTGTCAGTGGAAAAGGTATCGAAGTGGATCCTGCAAAAGTGAAAGCCATACGAGAGATGCCAGCTCCCCGTACTGAGAAAGAGGTTAGAGGTTTCTTGGGACGATTGAACTACATTGCAAGATTTATTTCCCAATTAACTGCCATCTGTGAGCCAATTTTCAAGTTGTTGAAGAAAGATCAGGTGATGGAATGGAATGATGAGTGCCAGACTGCCTTTGATGAAATCAAGAGATATCTGCTATAACCTCCAATTTTGATGCCACCAGTTGATGGAAGACCCTTGATTATGTACTTAACAGTGTTAGAAAACTCAATGGGGTGTGTATTGGGGCAACATGACGAGTCTGGTCGAAAAGAGCAGGCAATATACTACCTTAGCAAAAAGTTTACCGACTGTGAAACAAGATACTCACTGCTCGAGAAAACTTGCTGCGCTTTGGCATGGGCTGCTCGCCGACTAAGACAGTATATGTTGACTCATACTACCTTATTGATTTCAAAGATGGATCCAATCAAGTACATATTTGAGAAACCTGCTCTCTCCGGAAGAATTGCAAGATGGCAAATGATCTTGACAGAATATGACATACAGTACACTACTCAGAAGGCTATTAAGGGAAGTGTTGTTGCTGATCATTTGGCTCATCAAGCAGTGGATGATTACCAATCAATGAGTTTTGAGTTCCCTGATGAAGACATTATGATTATTACCAAAGAACCTGGACAATATGACGGACCTGAACAAGGATCCCGATGGACTATGGTTTTTGATGGTGCCTCTAATGCACTTGGTAATGGTGTTGGTGTTGTGATTAGTTCCCCTGAAGGTTGTCATACCCCGATTACTGCCAGACTTTGTTTCTATTGTACCAATAACATGGCTGAGTATGAGGCATGTATCCTGGGTATTAAAGCTGCTATTGATATGAAGATTCAGTTCCTTGACGTGTATGGAGATTCAGCCCTGGTAGTTAGTCAGATCAAAGGAGATTGGGATACCAAACATGATAACCTCATTCCTTACAGAGAACATGTGTTGTCTTTAATCCCACATTTTAAAGAGATTACCTTTGGACATATTCCACGAAGAGAGAATCAGTTGGCAGATGCCTTGGCCACCATGGCATCCATGTTTGAGATCAGTTGGGATGATGAAGCTCCTAAGATTACCATTGATAGATTTGAAAAGCCTGCATACTGCAATGAGATTGACACTGAAGGGGCAGAGGAGAAACCTTGGTTCTATGAAGTAAAAAGATATCTTGAAGCTCAGGAGTTCCCTGAAGGGGCATCTGTCAAAAATAGGAAATTTCTGAGAAGGTTTTCTGCTAAGTTCTTTTTGAGTAATGGCATTTTGTACAAGCGCAATCATGATTCAACTTTGCTTCGTTGTGTGGATAAGAAAGAAGCAACTGAGATTATGGAAGACATGCATGATGGAATCTTTGGCACTCATTCTAGTGGTCATACTATGGCAAAGAAGATATTGAGAGCAGGTTACTATTGGTCTACCATGGAAGCTGATTGCTATCAACACTCCAGAACATGTCACAAATGTCAAATCTATGTTGATAAAGTCCATGTACCTCCATCACCATTGAATGTGTTGACTGCTCCTTGGCCCTTTGCCATGTGGGGCATTGATATGATTGGTGAGATCAAGCCTACTGCTTCTAATGGGCATCGTTTCATCCTGGTTGCTATTGATTACTTCACAAAGTGGGTGGAGGCAGCTTCATTTGCATCTGTTACCAAGAATGTTGTGGCTCGATTCATTAAGAACAATCTCATATGTAGGTATGGCATCCCTGAAAGGATTATCACTGACAATGGCTCTAATCTGAACAACACTATGATTACTGATCTCTGCACGCAGTTCAAGATTAAGCATCATAACTCTTCTCCGTATCGTCCAAAGATGAATGGGGCAGTTGAAGCTGCTAATTAAGAACATTAAGAAGATTGTACAGAAGATGACTGTTACTTACAAGGATTGGCATGAGATGTTACCATTTGCTCTTCATGGTTATTGTACCACAATACGTACCTCAACAGGGGCAACCCCATTCTCCTTGGTCTATGGTATGGAAGCAGTTTTGCCCATTGAAGTTCAGATTCCCTCCTTAAGAATTATGAAGGATGCAGGCCTGGATGAAGATGAGTGGATTCAGACTCGACTTGACCAGATAAATTTGATTGATGAGAAGAGGTTAGCAGCAGTTTGTCATGGCCAGATGTACCAGAAACGGATGATCAAAGCTTTTAACAAGAAGGTTAAGCCAAAGGTATATCAGGCTGGTGACTTGGTAATCAAGCGTATCATATTACCACATGGTGATCCTAGGGGCAAGTGGAATCCAACATATGAAGGACCATTTGTAGTCAAGACAGTGTTCTCAGGAGGTGCCATGATACTCACTACTATGGATGGTGAAGAATTCCCACAGCCTGTAAACGCAGACATAGTTAAAAAATACTACGCATGAAAAGAGACCCGCTAGGTTGACTGGCCTAGGAAAAAATAAGGGCATCCCGGCGAACCAAAAGGGTTCGGGAAAAAATTAGGGATATATATAAAAAGATGTACACCCGGTAAGTCGAAAACCTGAAAAGGCGGCTTGGGCAAAAAAGGGTATCCCGGTGGATTGAAAACCTGAAAGGGCAATCCAGGCAAAAGTTAGGGATTAAAGCGTATGACTATGTCTCGTTTGGATCACCCATGAAACTGCAACCAGTTGTACTACTTACTCAAGCTCGAACAGATAAAGCTCAATCCAATCATTTCCGTCTCAACAGCAGAAGATGAGATACTTGAAGATAATGGCAATAGTAGAATTGAAACTCAATAGGATTATTTACCACATAGCTGATTCTCTTTTGTAAAATTTTATGGCAAAATCCTCTTACTAGGATTTATGTCTCCTGGTACAAACTTACCCGTGTATGGGTCACTTTTTGATATAAATAAATTCCATCTTTTGAATCCAGATTTACTTTTACCCTATTTACATAAGCGAAACGTCCATTGGTTGTGTTTGAATGTATGTATGCTTTTGAATATGATTGATGTTTACCAGAAATGCATGTATGCTTAATATGATTGATGTTTACCAGAAATGCATGAAAATGCAGTAATAGTATTTACTAAGGACGAACGAGGGAAGGATTTCAACGAAGGTTCGCCGGTTCATCTCTACAAAACAGCTACAAACCCTCAGTAGGACGAATCCATCTTCATAAAGTCTCATCTCCCTTGGAATTTATATCCATCTCTTTTATCCTCATACGGATATACGGGAATTTACTTTCCAATAAGGGTACGACGAACGAAGACGGGAGGTTATATCTACCCTACTATCAAACGAAGACGAAGGTTATGTATACCTTACTATCCCCAGCATACGGGAGGTTATCTTTACCTTACTATCCCCAGCAGACGGGAGGTTATGTATAATATATTATCAAACAAGGTGGGAACGAGTTCCTCATATTCTTCAACAACGAATCGGGATTTATTTTCCCTGGCCAGCAGTTGTTATACAAAGATATCCAGACGCTTCCGGCAGTGTCATATCATACATACATCATTTACATCATACCATAACATACATATCCATAGATACATAGTACATTATCTAAGTGCATCATATCATACATGCATACATAATGCATAAACTAATATTATTATACAGAATGTTACCTTGTTTTCAGGTTAATTATCCAGCAAACAGACTTATGATTATCAGGATTGCTTTATCCTCCTGAAGGTTATCATCCCTCAGGATTGCTTTATCCTCCTGAAAGCATATCTTACATCAGGACTGCTTTATCCTCCTGAAAACTTATTACCTCTCAAGATTGCTTCATCCTCTTGAAGACATTATTATTACCTCAGGATTGCTTCATCCTCCTGACAGCTTATTATTACCTCAGGATTGCTTTATCCTCCTGAAATCATATTATTACCTCAGGGCTGCTTTATCCTCCTGACAGCTATCATCACTACATCAGGATTGCTTTATCCTCCTGAAAGCATCACTACCTCAGGATTGCTTTATCCTCCTGAAATCATATTATTACCTCATGGCTGCTTTATCCTCCTGACAGCTATCATCATTACCTCAGGATTGCTTCATCCTCCTGAAAGTATATTATCAATCTCTCAAGACTGCTTCATCCTCTTGAAAACACATTACTACATCAGGATTGCTTTATCCTCCTGAAAGCATATTATCAATACTACAGGACTGCTTTATCCTCCTGACAGCTTCTTGTACCTCAGGATTGCTTTATCCTCCTGACAGCTTCTTACAGCTATCATCATTACATCAGGACTGCTTTATCCTCCTGAAAGCTATCACTATATCTTCATATTTTGGACTGCTTTATCCTCCAAGAAATGTGTCTAAGAACTTTTCTGCAAGTGGCATCTTTAAGCCCACTCAATCATATTCAACTAGCCATTTGTATCACTTTATGCACTGGTGAGTGCAAATTTTTGGGCTTTTGTGTTCAATCCCCTTCAACCTTCCAGGTCACGACTGGCAAATATACCAATCTAACCCCTCAGGTTTCAGAAAATTGAACAGGGGCAGCTGTTGCACCCCAAAATTTGCCCTCACAATACAAGACTTTGTGTTCTAAGAAGGTTCACAAGGTTCACAAGTTTCACAATGCTTTCAAGACCTTTCATGAGGTTCATGAAGTCTACAAGTCACTTCATGAAGGTTCACAAGGTTCACAAGCTTCTCAATACTTACAAGACCTTTCATGAGGTTCATGAAGTCTACAAGTCACTTCATGAAGGTTCACAAGGTTCACAAGTTTCTCAACACTTTCAAGACCTTCCCTGAGGTTCATGAAGTCTACAAGTTACTTTATGAAGGTTCACAAGGTTCACAAGGTTCACAAGTTTCTCAACACTTTCAAGACCTTCCCTGAGGTTCATGAAGTCTACAAGTTACTTTATGAAGGTTCACAAGGTTCACAAGTTTCCCAATGCTTCCAATACCTTTCATGAGGTTCATGAAGTCTACAAGTCACTTCATGAAGGTTCACAAGGTTCACAAGATTCACAATGCTTTCAAGACCTTCCATGAGGTTCATGAAGTCCACAAGTCACTTTATGAGGTTCACAAGGTTCACAATACCTCCCATGAGGTTCACAAGACATTTTATGATGGTTCATAATGTTCACAAAGTTCACAATTGGTCAGAAGAGTTGACAATTCCCTCAGACAGTGCATCTCCTAAGCAGTGCCTCCAAAACTAGGGTTTTGACTTTAATCAGGCTAAATGGACTTCCAAGACTTCAAGTGAGCTTCATAACATCTTATATGTGTGTAAGAACCCCCATGACAAGTTTCAAGACTTTTCTCAGAAGTTTGCTCAGTCAGATGATCAGATAAGTCAAAATCAGTCAATGCAGTTAAAAAGTCAAACTGAGGTCAACTGTGGTCAAACCAAAGTCAAACTTCATGATTTTTTTGCCAACATCAAGTATATGAAGTAAAATTCATCATTTGATCAAGTGTTGATCATGATTCATCAAGGAGATTCCAGATCATCAAGAATCATGAGTTTCTAAATTAGGGTTTCCTCAGTAAAAGTCAACTGAACTTTGACCAGCCATAACTTTCACATACTTCATCACCAAGTCTCCATCCAAAGCTCATTTTGAAGGAAATTGAATTCTCTACAACTTTGTGTCTCACAAGCCAAGCCCAAAAATGCTTCATTTGGAAGGTATGAGCTAAGACATTATAGGTCCTTTTGAAAGTCAACAACTTCAAAAGGGCATAACTTGAGATTGGTAAATGATATGGACATGAAACCAGTGGGGTTGGTTAGAGGACTCTTCAATCTTTCCAAAATGTCCAAGAACACCCTCATAGCTTTAAAATTGAAGGATATGTGCCCTTGCAAAGTTGGGAAATTTTGAGTTGGTTTATGATGAAAAAGGAGGTCTAAAACCAATTTCTTCCAAATGGGCTTGCCAAATAATGACCCAACCCATACAATGACTTCATGCACGACCCAAACCATTAAAAATCAGATTTTTTATTATTTTATTTTTATTTATTTTGATTTAATTCATTAAAAATCATTTTAAATAAAAATAAAATATGAAAATGTAAGATTTGATTGGGATTAAGCTTCTAGAAAGTCTTAAATATTGATTTGAATTGAAGAGGAAAGAAATCATGAGGTTTGGCCAAAAATAGCAAGCATTCACACATGAATATTTGATTTTTAAGGCATGATCATTGTGGATCTTTTCATATCAATTTTTCCACACAAGTAATCAATCTTTTTGACCTAATTCACTCTCCTATAAGTACTTAACTCATTGCTATCACAAATACACGGATTCCATAGCCCTAAGAGTAAGTTCACAATTTCAAAAATCTCTCTCAAAACTCACATTCGGATTCTTTGATTCAGGACATTTGAAGGTAAAACAAGAACATAGAAAGACTCCTTGGACTTCCTTGATCATGAATCATCACTCACATGCATCGAAACCATGCTATATTGCTCAACCCGAATCCACTTTGTTCTTGAAAATAAGTTTTTCGATTTCACTAATTTGTTGCTTTTCCATGAATTTTGTTTGCATAATCTTGTTTGTGATGTTGTGTAGAACGTTTCTGGATCATTAAACCAAAGCTTCACTGCCTAGAATGGATTCGGCCATGATTAGGGTTTGGACCTCCAAATTAGGGTTCTTCAATTCACTAAATATAAATGAATTTGAAGAACACAGGGATGTTGTGTGAACCATAAGGATCATAAAACACTAATTAATTTCATGAATTGGTACTGTTTTGTTGGAGTTTCATTTTCGCAGGTTTGAAACATTGAAGAACACGCAACAAGATTCGCAGGAAAAAGGGCATGAAAATTCGCAGGAAATTTGGAGAAGAAGAAGGCTGTTGGCGCGCTTCCAGAATTTGAATATTACATATAATATTTTTTGAATTGATTATGGTTTTATTTCACAATGGCTGCGCAGCTCAGTTGGTGAACAGACGCGCGTGTTAGGGGGAAGGCTGGGGTTCGAACCCTGGCTCCAACTCTTTTTGTTTATTTTTTTCCAAATATTAAGCCTTTATTATATATTATGCATTGTAGTTGATATGTTAACAGATTGGCTCACCCAGCCGGATGGTCATGCGTGCGTTTGTGTGTTTGAGAGGTCCTGGGTTCAATCCTCCCCCAGGCCTTTTTGCTTGTTCACTATTTTTCTGATTTTTCAAAGTTAAAGAACAAAACAACTTGGAGTTCCTCTTTCTTGCAGCAGCAGCACGCAGCCCAGTTGGCAAGCCTCTCCAATATTCAGGTTAGGGACCTGGGTTCAAATTCCAGGTCCAGTTTTTTTTTATTTTTCTTATTTTCTTTTATATTTCCTATTTTCTATATTATATTAAAATATGTTTCTAAATTATAAAATGCAAATATTATATTTTCTAAATTATAAAGTATATATGTTTTCTAAATCCTAAAAAATTAATTTTTATTATATATTTATCTAAATTATAAAATGTATATATGTACTATTTAATTAATTAAATTG
Organism: Lathyrus aphaca; assembly: GCA_963966055.1. Lineage (NCBI taxonomy): Eukaryota > Viridiplantae > Streptophyta > Magnoliopsida > Fabales > Fabaceae > Lathyrus > Lathyrus aphaca. The sequence continues at coordinate 643,972,114 of OZ014519.1, forward strand.
TTATTATAAATTAAACCCTTAAATATTTTTCTAAACAAAACCCTAATTTTAGAAACCCTAGTTTATCTTTTCTAAATAATTATTAAAAACCTAATTTTTATTTTCTAATTTTTAATATAATTAGTATGTACATATTTATTTAATATAATTAATTTTTGTAAATATACTTATAACCTATTTTCTTTATATAATATGTAAATATTTTTATAATTTGTTTATAATCTAAATTTTATATATATAAATAATTTTTAAATATGTGCATAGAAATGACTAAACCTATGATAATTTTATTTTGTAATTATAATATGTTTAAAAATAATTTAGTAATTTGTACATAAATTAAAATATTATAATAATTATTTAATTGTTCATATTTCCTTTTGTTTTTTTTAATAATTGTCTATATTAAAAATCTAACTTTTGTTTATTATTTTAATTATGTGTATTAATATTTTTGCTAATTCTATTTATTTTAATCATTATTATTATTACTAATCATATTATTACTAATCCATTTATTTTAATTATGCTTATTATTATTATTTCACTAACCTTTTTTTTATTATTATTACTAACCCCTTATTATATTTATTATTGCTTATTTATTTATTTTTTGCTTATTATTTATATTTTGCCTCTATATTTATTTTTGCTATTTATTTTTAATTGCTTATTATAATTATTATGTAATTGCTCCTGGATGTAAATTTTTGAAATATTTAAATTATTTAATTTTTATGCCATGGTTAGTAAAATAGGGAGTGTAAACATGTATTCTATTTAAAAATTGAATGTAGATCACTTTAATTAAAAGATAAATAAAATTAAACACTCACACACGTAAGTCGATTTTTAATCGCCATCTCACTTTCTAGGGTTGCCTCTCAATGTTGCCTAATCATAAGGTCAAGTGGGGTGTATAAAGCAAGTCCCTTAAAAAGAAAAGTCATCAAGTCCCTTAAATGGTTGCCTTCATAAAAAATCTTGTCCCTTTCGAATAATGATGACAGTCCCTCCTAATTGCTTAATACACCCCACAGTTGCCTTCATTAAACAGATGTCCCTCACTTGTCCCTCACATCCAAGGTAATGACTACCTATTCCTTAATAATAGGGATAGTCTTACCATTTAAAGGATAAAGAACAGAAAGACTTAGTACTTTAGGGTAGGTTCCTCATAGTTGCTTACTCACTTCATTTAAAAACTTTTCAAACATTTCACAATTTCAAACAATTTTCAAAATACAAGTTTTTTACGCATCCGTACATGGATCATTATTAAACTCTTATGAAAATTTTTTCACACACTACACTTTTCAAAAACAATTCAAAGTGAGCTAAGTAACTAAGAGCCCATGGATAACCATGGATGTAAAGGGTGCTAACACCTTCCCTTTACATAACCTACCCCCCGGACCCAAAAAAATCTTTTAAAAGGTCTTTCCTGTTCTTTTATGCCTTTCCTTTGGATAAAATAAAAGTCGGTGGCGACTCTTGCTATCCGCAACATAACTAAAGTCAGTTCTTCCACCGTGTTACAGTGTGTGCCTCCGATCTGGGTTTTAAAGACATCGTGCCAGTCACCTTTACCCATTCACTGATCCGACATAAAGAAGAAAGTGCAGAAGAACTTTAGGTGTTCGAATTCATCTCAGCATCAGAATTATCAACGACAGGGGAGACTCAAGCTCAAGCAAGCTGAAGAAGTGTTTGCTCCTAGTCAAGTGTTTGCCCGTTTGCTCAAGAATTCTTTGATTCAGCCAGGGAATGCCTTGCCAATGCCCTACCCCATTCCCCCAGATTACAATATGGATGTTAGGTGTGAATTCCACTCCGGAACATTTGGACATACCATCGACGAGTGCAAAGCCTTTAAGCAAAATGTCCAATATCTAATTGATTCAGGGATCATTACACCAGAAGGGTACCTCAGGAGCTGAAGCCTTTGAAGGGTACCTGTAGATTTCTTTGATACATGTATTTTGCTTTATTGTGTTTCTAGATTACCTTCAGAGCTGTTGAAGGAATCTTTTGTTTTTCTGTTGTGGATTATGACATTTTCCTGTATTTCAGTATTATTGGCAAATAATTGTATAAGGTTTCGCATGTTGGTGTATTCTTTGCTTTATGGAAGTGTGTCGGTACCATTGTTGCAACTCTTTTATCCTGGCAATTTTATTTTGAATTCCCGATACACAGCACTTTCTCCCTGCACACTCACAGAGTTTATCTTATGATGTGGCATCCCGTGGGTATCTGTCCCCTGATCTGAATGAAGTGGGATTAGTGACATGGCATTTTCACGCATATCATTTTTGCATACTATTGAGTTATCTGGATTTCCTAATTTATTTGACCATTCCAAGAGAAATATCGGCCGTACCAGTACGCTACCCGAGTCAAATCATGAATACAGTACAAGCCGAGTTGAACGAGTTTCGCACTCAGATGGGGGAGTTCATGGTGGCAATGCAGAGTATAGTGCAGGGACAACAAGAAATGAGAACCGCCATGCTGAGGCTTAATCGTCCACAGGTTGATCCTCCAATGATTACCTTGGACACCGAAAGCAATCTGATCAACAACACAGTCATCCCATCTACGGATAATAGGCCTCCTATCCCTGAAGGTGTTGGTCCAATTCATGTTCGTATAGCAGACCAACAAGAGGGTCAACTTACTTCTCTCAATGAAGATAAGGGATTTGGTTATGGGGCCAATGACCAGGACTTCCAGATGCTAGCCGAGAAGGTAAAGACTCTAGAATGCAAAGATACCCTTGGCATTGACGTTGCTGATATGGGGCTGGTTTCAGGAGTGGTCATCCCTCCAAAGTTCAGACCTCCCGTTTTCGACAAGTACAGTGGTAGATCTTGCCCGAAAACTCACTTGCAGGCCTTCTATCGCAAAATCGCTGCACATACGAAAGATGAGAAGCTTTGGATATACCACTTCCAGGACAGCCTTTCCGGGGGTTCGTTAGAGTGGTACATGAAGCTGGAAAAGAACTCTGTCCGTAATTGGAAAGAACTTGGGGAAGCCTTTCTCAAGCAGTACCAGTATAATATTGACATGGCTCCCAACCGAACCCAGCTTCATAGCATGTCACAAAAGGAATCCGAGAGCTTTATGGAGTACGCGCAGAGGTGGCGCGAGGTCGCAGCCAGAGTACAACCATCATTGCAGGAGAGAGAAATGGTAGACCTATTCGTGGATACCCTCCCGGGGCACTTCATAGAACGTTTGGAGGGCTGTTCAGCTAACAGTTTTTCTGATATCGTCTTGACTGGTGAAAGAATTGAAAATTGGGTGAAGCGAGGAAAGATTCAGAGCAACGATGTCTCCACTCCTGGAACCAAGAAGTCGTTATCCAATGAGCAAAGGAAGCGGTACGAAGAAGCAGGGGCAGTTTGTGTCCAGCGAAAGAAGAGAAATCAAGGTTCGCGTTACCAGACGGCATCTACGATCATCCCAAGTGCCACACGTTCACAACAGCAAAATCATCGTCAGCGTAATCCTCAACAGGGTCGGCAACAAAGGAAAGAAAGATTTTTTGACCCTTTGCCAATGTCTCACACTGATCTTCTCCAGCATTTGCTTCAGTTGAATTTGATTGGGCTTCGCAAGCTATCTCCACCCCCTTTTCCACTACCGGAGGGATGGGATGCCAATGTCAACTGTGATTTTCATTCTGGGGCACCAGGGCATCATATTGATAGGTGTAAAGCTTTTCACCACACGGTGCAGGACTTAATCGACTCGAAAGTCGTCAACTTTGCACCAAACATATAAGAGAGAGGACACTTTCTTTGATTTGAAGTCTTGAAGCCAGAAGTATTCCGGATACTCTTGTTTTTGATAATGGTGCGTCTTTGCAGTACAGTTTCATCCCTATTGAGGGGAACTACGTCGCTCTGATTCTTCATTGGTCTTGGGTCAATGGAGATACGTAGGCAGAAGATCGTCAGGTCTTTCCGAGCAACCTTATGGGGAAACTTTACTCTCCAGCTTCACTTCTCCCTTCAGATGTCTCGTGTCGGAGTTAGAATAACTAGAAGAAGAGGTATGATCGTCGTGGATAGTTATACCACTGCAAATTGAAGACTACAAGTCCGTGAAAGAGCTGTTGATCGCTGAAAGTATCCAAGACTGACAGGTCTAGACGGAGCCAAGCCTCCTCAACTACGGCAATATTCAGTTTCTTTACTGCATTTCCATTTGTAGTTTCTTTTATGTGCTAAACATTTGTCTACTTGTATGAAATTTGTTTGCTTTCGAATGTAGCAATAATAAAACTCACATGTTTTTCTTGAAGTAATTCATTAGCATTCACTTATATTTTTGCATATGTACATCGCAATACCAATTGTCATGCTTAAACTCTATGAGGGAGAATGACGAAACAAAAACGCAAAATTGTGTGCTCTCGAGTAAGGCCCTATTGACGATGTACAGGCTTTGTTTCAAATCCCTAAACACCGGAGATATAAGGAAGATAGACCCTCGCTAACCCCTTTTTGAGCCTTGAAGTAGGAGTTTCTTTTCACATAAAAAAAAAACCTCACATGTAACCCAGGGGCAGGGTAGATGTCAGCTAGTCAGACCGAGCATTCAGACTTTCATAAAGGAATGTATTTGAAGATCCATTGCCTTCCACTATGCTAATCAGAAAGTCCAAAGACCCGAAACCACAACGGTTGTCCAAGTCAAAAGGTCCAAAGATTGAAAACCGCAATGTTTATCCTTCGTCGACCAAAGATTGGGGCAGTCACAACCCTCGCAAAGCAATCAAGACGAACCGTGTCATGCGACTTGTTCAAAATGCAAAAAGAAAAAAAAAAGAAAAGGAGAAGCCCGCTAAGTCGAAACTTGAAAACAAGTGACTTAGGCAAAAGTTAGGGCATCCCGCTGGACTTCACAATCAAAGATTCACAAGAATCAGTCCAGGAAAAAGTTAGGGATAAGCAAAATAATGCAAAAGAGAAAAAACGGAAAGGATTTCACAAGAAAGATCCTCGAACAAGAACAAAGTCGTGTGATACAGACACGAAAGGCTAAGGGGTGACTGACTCCAAGCAACAACCTGATTAGTGTTAGTGTCATTGGTTCTTCAACCATCACAAAACTCTTTTTGAGAGGTGAGCGCTTGCGAAAGCTAGCTGAACATAGGAATGGAGAACATCACGAAGATGGGTGGGCACAAATAAACTTCGAGCCTATATCTTTTGTTTCTATAACCGTGAACCAGGCCACGATACAACCCTCAAAAGTCCTAACTGAAACAGGGTTATTTTTTGAGAGCATACTACCACGATATCGCGTTCCTGACTCCTATGAGTGATGTTGAAAGATCTTTGTTGGTATTGCATGTGCATGCTTGCTATTATTCAAAAGTTAATGTCGTATCTTAACCAGTGATTCGCTCATAAAGGTTTGCGACATCTTTTTCAGTAAAACTTCAAGATTAATATGTGTGTTGCATTAGAATTTTCATTCTTAGAATAAACATTTTCTGCTTGCATACATTTGTTAGGCATTATAAAAATTCACATACAAAACTTCAGTCCAGAAGCTTAATCTTGCCAAGTTGAGAAGTCTGAAACTTCCGAAGGACAATCTGTCGAGGTGTACTTTTCAAGAAAACTCCATCGAGTAGGGACTTTCCCAACAGTTGTGGTAAGAGCCAACTAATCTGGTGAAATCATGGCGAGCAATCTCTTCAAAGTTCAGCCAAGCTGGGGCAATCCCTTCGAGATACAAATCTCTCAAAGAGCCATCAGGCGGAGGCATTATTCAAATTTCAACCAAACTGGGGCAATCACTTCGAGATCAAATCTCTCATGAGTCTGATGCATGCATTCAAATTTTAGCCAAACTGGGGCAATTACTTCGAGATCCAATCTCTCAAAGAATAGTCGGTCTGGGTGTTTTCTTCAAAGCACGGTCAGTCAGAGGTGGTCACTTCAAGGCTCGTACCGGGGCAGGCCACCCCAAGAGCACTGGAAGTTACTTTCTCCTGAAGACGGTTAATCAGAGGCACCCATCCAAAGTTCAAAATACTGGGGCAAAATATTTCACGGTGATATGAGGTTTTTCATGAATCCTTGCGAGGCAAATTCTTGCACAGACCATGCAGTCAGAGGCAGTTATTTCGAGATCCGAAGAATCTCTCCAAGAGTTTGAAGACACTGAGGCATTTCGTATGTCATGTTTTCTGTAAAATCCTCTTGAGACATTTTCTTCTGATGGACTTTAATCTGAGGCGAGTCGAAAATTGCAAAGAACCATTGTTCACTCATGATTAGTCGGCAACCTATCAACCCAAGGCTAGGGGCAAAGCCAGTGTTAGCACAGTACTGCAAAAGTTGTTTCATCTGCGGACTTCATCGATCAAGTTTCCTTAGCAAGTCTCATGGAAGGTTACTTCTTGAGAAGAAGGGTCATCGTCTCTCATCACCAGCATGAGACGCCTTACATCTCTCATTCCCAACATGAGAGGATTTATCTCTTATCCCCAGCAAGTGGCAACTTAAACTCTTATCTTCAGCAGGAAGCTTCATCATTGACATCCTCCATCATCCCCAGTAGAGGTAGAAGTTGAAATCTCTCCCAGCAAGGCAGCAGAATGTGGGTGTCATCCCCAAGTAGAAGTTTCCCTTCAGACAGGGGCAATCCTCAACAATACAAGGAGTTCTTTCCTCCCCAGCAATTGCTTCCTCAGCAGTATCAGGCCTTGGGTTCCCAGCCAAGTCAGGAAGGTCCTCACTTCCCCATCAGAGTTCAAGAAGAGTCTATCTCCAGCAGGATCTTGGCTCTCCAATCTCAAAGTCTAATTTATTTTTGGCAATGGCGGCAGTTCAGAGCCGGTATATCATTGACAAACCTTCCCCGCAGAGTTGTCTTATCCTCACAAGGATCAATCAGATCAATGCAGTGATCATCAGTTCCTCCCCAGTCAAGCCATTTGGAATATATCTTATCTCCTCATCAGGAGATCTCCTTGCATTTGCATATGTATAATCATCATCACATTTGCATCCTCCAAAGCGTAGCATTTCCATCGTCATGGAGCATTACGCCATAAATCCAAACATATGCATACTAGCATGGGCCAGTTTTGAGGTATATTACATAAGACCCGTTACATCTCCAATCAAATTGAAGTATTCCCCACAGAATGCAATTCCGTTTCCCAGGGTGGTTACTTCTACCAAGTCTTGTTGTTATCCCCAGTTGAGTCTTGTTTCAGTACAACAGTCTCATTTTTTCGCGTCTCCGTTTCAGTACAACGGTTGCGTCTTGGGCTCTCGTTTAAGTACAACGATCCCGTTCCTTTTGAGTCTCCATTGAAGTACAATGGTCTCGTCTTTGAGTCTTGTTTCAGTACAACAGTCTCATTTTTTCACGTCTCCGTTTCAGTACAACGGTTGCGTCTTGGGCTCTCGTTTAAGTACAACGATCCCGTTCCTTTCGAGTATCCATTTAAGTACAATGGTCTCGTCTTTGAGTCTTGTTTCAGTACGACAGTCTCATTTTTTCGCGTCTCCGTTTCAGTACAACGGTCGCGTTTTGGGCTCTCGTTTAAGTACAACGATCCCATTCCTTTCTGAAATTCTGTGGTCAGGTATGAGATGTCCTAAGAGATGTCCCAACACTTGACAGACTTAACCAAAACTTAAATAGCAAGAAAAATAAACAACACAGAAGTTTGTTAACCCAGTTCAGTGTATAACCACACTTACATCTGGAGGCTACCAAGCCAGGAGGAAATCCACTATAAGTAATATTAATTCTAGACTTAAACCACCTTGTTTAATTTATCACTTAATAACTACCCAATGCAATTTCTACCTAAGACACAACTTAGATAAGAGTACCCTACTCACTCCCCCTCAATCACACAGTGATTTTGTTTACAAGTTTAATGAAATTGAAGTCATACTTCAAACAAAACAGCTTGATCTTACTTCACAGTTTCAATCAAGTCACAAATGCACTTTTGCTTAAAAGCTCATAAAGTGGTACAATATAAAACACCTGCTATTAAAACACTAGACACCCTATTTGGTCTTCTGAAATTCTTACTCAATTCTGTGAGTTTCTGTTCATTAAATAGGTATCTGTAATTTTGGGCTTTCTGTAGAAAGATCCAGCCCTAATGCGCATGCAGCTTCCACCTTGAATTAGGGTTTGTTACTTCCTAGATTCTAGGTGAATTAGGTCTTCTGTTTTTAATCTGAATCCTCAATATAACATTCCCTACAGATGCGCCTTGTTCTGTTTTTATCAATCAATAATCAATTCCAGATAACTCTCCTTAAATACCTCTGATCAGTTAGACATTAAGTAATTCTGGTAGCAGGTTTGAGATGTCTCAACATCTGTTGGGACATCCTGAAAAACTGAACTTAAGTCATTTACACAATGTCCCAACATCTGGTGAGACATCCTGAAATAAGTTCATATACTTTGTTTGATAATGTCCCAACATTTGATAGGACATTCTGAACTGAATTCAATATTTCTTGTTGGTCAAAAATTCTGCCAATTCAAGACATCTACAAACTCCCCCTTTGGCTAATTTTTGGCTAACATCTTTTCTGGTTTTCAGAGTGCAGCAGTGTAACACGGTGGGAGAACTGACTTTAGTTATGTTGCGGATAGCAAGAGTCGCCACCGACTTTTATTTTATCCAAAGGAAAGGGTATAAAAGAACAGGAAAGACCTTAAGAGATATTTTTGGGTCCGGGGGGTAGGTTATGTAAAGGGAAGGTGTTAGCACCCTTTACATCCATGGTTATCCATGGGCTCTTAGTTACTTAGCTCACTTTTGAATTGTTTTTGAAAGTGTAGTGTGTGAATAGAAAAATTTTCATAATAGTTGATAATGATCCATGTACGGATGCGTAAAAACTTGTTTTTGAAAATTTGTTTGAAATTGTGAAGAGTTTGAAAAGTTTTTGAAGTGAGCAAGTACATAAGAGGAACCTACCCTAAAATTTTAAGTCTTTCTTGTTCTTTATCCTTTAAGTGGTAAGACTATCCCTACTATTAAGGAGCAGGTAGTCATTACCTTGGATGTAAGGGACATATGAGGGACATCTGTTTTGAAGGCAACTGTGGGGTGTATTAAGCATATAGGAGGGACTATCATCATTATTCGAAGGGACTTGATCTTTAAAGGCAACCATTAGGGACTTGATGATTTTTTCTTTTAAAGGGACTTGCTTTATACACCCCACTTGACCTTATGATTTAGGCAACTTGAGGGATAACCTTAGAAAGTGAGATGGCGATTAAAAATCGACTTACGTGTGTGAGTGTTTAATATTAATTATCTTTAATTAAAATGAGCTAAATTTATTTTTAATAGAATACATATTTGCACTCCCTAAATTACTAACCATAGCAAAAAAAATTAAATAATTAAATATTACAAAATTTACATCCGGGAAGCAATTACATAATAATTATAATAAGCAAATTAAAATAATTAGCAAAATATAAATAAATAAGCAAAGATAATAAATAAACAGTAAATAAATAAATAGGGGTTAGTGATAAATATAATTAAGAATAAGGTTAGTAGAAATATTAAAAATAAATAAAGTTAGTGAAATAATAATAATTAGAAAGATAAACAAGGTTAGAGAAATAATAATAAAAATATAAGATAATAATAAACAAAAATAATAAATAATAATATGGTTAGCAACAATAATTAAAATAAATAAAATTAAATAAATAAAAAAATATTATAGTGACATGATTAGAATAATAAACACAAAATTGGATTTTAATTTATAAGCATTTATTTAGAAACATGAATAATTACTATAAAATTTTTAAATATAATATAATTATAAATTTTAATCATTACAAATTTAGTTATTTCTAAATATATATCAACAATTATTTTAAAAAAATATTTACACATTGTATGAAGAAAATAAATTTTAAATATCATGTTCACAATATTAATCATATTTATAAAATTTACAAGAATCATATTAAATAAATAAATAAATATACATAATAATTACATTAAAAATTAGAAAATAAAATTATTTAGAAAAAATAGAATTAGGTTTTATTTTAGAAAATATTTTTAGGGTTTGTTTAGAAAAATAATCTTAGGGTTTAATTTATAATACAAAATTACATACATATATTTATAATTTAATCACAAGATATAAAAACATAATTTATGAAAATTTATATATTTTAGAAATTTGAAAAAAATATTAAACATGCTTCATTGTTTTTTAATTATTTAGAAAAAAACATATATACAAAACTATATTTAATTTAATTAATAGAATAATCAAAATAAAAAAGAAAAAGAATATAAAAAAAAACTTACCTGACTGGGATTTGAACCCAGGTCAGTGTGTTTGCCAGCAAGAAGAACCACCACCAAGCCATTGTGTACGTAGGTGAAAGAGAGAGGAGAATAGTTGCTTTTGATCTTTGTCACAAAAACCTGGAAAATAAAAGAAATAAAAAGGCCTGGGGGAGGATTGAACCCAGGACCTTTGAACATTCACACGCACATATCACCACCCGGCTGGAAGAGCCCATCTGATTATATGGTGACTATAATTGGTTATATGTTAAACCTGTGAAATAAACAAAATAAACAAGCAAAATGCCACAAACGGGGAATCGAACCCCAGACCAAGCCACTGCATACGCTCCCTCCATCCACTGGGACAACACAAGTTGTGTGACTTTAAATAGCAAACAATTAATAAAATAGAATACAAATAATTTGAATTTAAACACGCGCGGGAAGAGGTCATCTTCTACCTCCAGAACTGCGAACTTTGCTGCGAATATAGCTAGGAATTTACCTGCGAATTTTCATGCACACATACCCTGCGTTTTTCAAACTACCATCAAACAACATCATTTTGTCAAATCAAGGACACCTTTGAGTTCCTTACAACCTGTACAGTTCAATTATATCCAGAAAATACATTTATATTGGGTGAATCGAAGAACCCCATTTTTGAACTCGAAACCCTAACTATGGCCGTTTGTCCATTAGGTCATGAAACTTCAAGTTTCTTGTCCAGAATCGTACTAGGCATCAAGATAAACACATATCAGTCATCAAAAACAATTTATAATGCACATGTTATCGAATTCGGAAAAAAATTAAATTCAAGACAAAGTTTGATTCGGGTAGAGCCATATGAGATGATATTGATGCATATGGGTGATGGTTTAGCTTCAACAATGTCCAAAGAACATCTCTATGTTCTTACTTTACCTTCAAATGCCCTGGATTGAAGAATCCGAATATGAGTTTTTGGTGAATTTTTTGACTTTGTGGACTTACCTTTGGCTGCTGGAAATCGTGTCTGAGGGCTAGGGTTGTGATCAGCACTTATATGTGAATCATTTAGGTCAGAAAAAATCATTGGTTGTATGGAAGATTTGATATTTGAAGATTGAAAAAGATTGTGCCATGAAATTCAAATATTTGCTCATGAAAGCTTGCTATTTTTGGATCAATCACATGATTTCTTTCTCTTTCACCTTCAATCAATATTGGTGAGATTCTAGAAGCTCAATCTTCATCCAAAAATATATTTTCATATTTTATATTTATTTAAAATGATTTTTTATGAATTAAATCAAAATAAATAAAAATAAAATAATAAAAATTATGATTTTTAATCAATTGGGTCGTGCATGATGATATGGTATGGATTGGATCACAATTTGGCCAGCCCATTTGGAAAGAAGTGGTTTTAAACCTCCATTTTCAACATAAACCATCATAAAATTTCCCAACTTTGCAAGGGCACATCTCCCTCAATTTTAATGGTATGAGGGTGTTCTTGGACATTTTGGAAAGCTTGAAGAGTCCTCTAACCAACCCCACTGGTTTCATGTCCATATCACTTACCAATCTCAAGTTATGCCCTTTTGAAGTTGTTGACTTTTTGTTGACTTTTGAAATGACCTATAATGTCTTAGCTCATATCTTACAAATGAAGCATTTTTGGGCTTAACTTGTAAGATCAAAGTTGTAGAGAATTCAATTTCCTTCAAAATGAGCTTTGGATGGAGACTTGGTGATGAAGTATGTGAAAGTTATGGCTGGTCAAAGTTCAGTTGACTTTTACTGAGGAAACCCTAATTTAGAAACTCCTGATTATTGATGATCCGGAATCTCCTTGATGAATCATGATCAACCCTTGATCAAATGATGAATTTTACTTCATATACTTGATGTTGTCAAAAAATCATGAAGTTTGACTTTGGTTTGACCACAGTTGACCTCAGTTTGACTTTCTGACTGCATTGACTGATTTTGACTTATCTGATCATCTGACTGAGCAAACTTTTGAGAAAAGTCTTGAAACTTGTCATGGGGGTTCTTATATACATATAAGAGGTTATGAAGCTCACTTGAGGTATTGGAAATCCATTTAGCCTGATTAAAGTCAAAACCCTAGTTTTGGATGCACTACTTAGGAGGTGCATTGTCTGAGGGAATTGTCAACTCCTTTGACCAATTGTGAACTTTGTGAACCTTTTGAACCATCATAAAATGTCTTGTAAACCTCATGGGAAGTATTGTGAAGCTTGTGAACCTTGTGAACTTTATGAAGTGACTTATGGACTTCATGAACCTCATGAAAGGTTATGTAAATGTTGAGAAACTTGTGAACCTTGTGAACCTTCAAGAAGTAACTTGTAGACTTCATGAACCTCATGAAAGGTTTTATAAGCATTGTGAATCTTGTGAACCTTGTGAACCTTCTTAGCACACAAAGTTCTTGTATTGTGAGGGCAAATTTTGGGGTGCAACAGCTGCCCCTGTTCAATTTTCTGAAACCTGAGGGGTTAGATTGGTATGTTTGCCAGTCGTGACCTGGAAGGTTGAAGGGGATTGAACACAAAAGCCCAAAAATTTGCACTCACCAGTGCATGGCTAGTTGAATATGATTGAGTGGGCTTAAAGATGCCACTTGGAAGAACTGGGGATGAGCTTAGAGATGCCATCAGGAAGAACTGGTGATGGGCTTAGAGATGCCATCAGAACATGATGATGTCTTTATGTTGATACTGACATCAGTACTAGGTCTTTGTATAGGCCGTCTCTGAATCATTTATGCAACATGATTTTGAGTTGGAAATATTTTGGATTAGGGAATGGATCTTTATACAGACCATTTGCCTATTCTCCAAGGGCCAAAAGAACGTCAGGATTTGTTCTTAAGGATCAAAAGAACGTCAGGATTTGTTCTTCTGAGTAAGATGTCTTGAACAAGTGGCCAAAAGAGCGTCAGGATTTGCTCTTGAGGATCAAAAGAACGTCAGGATTAGTTCTTCTGAAAGATGTCTTGAACAATGGGTTAAAAGAGCGTCAGGATTTGCTCTTAATGATCAAAAGAACGTCAGGATTTGTTCTTCTGAAAAAGTCTTGGAGGATGAAGCAGTCCAGAAGTAATGATGATAGCTGTCAGGAGACTGGAGTAATCCTGAGGTAATGATATGATTTCAGGAGGGTGAAGCAATCCTGATGTAATAAAAGCTGTCAGGAGACTGGAGTAATCCTGTGGTAATAATATGATATGCTTTCAGGAGACTGGAGTAATCCTGATGTAACAGCATGTCTTCAGGAGGATTGAGCAATCCTGATGATATTAATGATATGCTTTCAGGAGACTGGAGTAATCCTGATGTAACAGCATGTCTTCAAGAGGATAGAGCAATCCTGATGATATTAATGATATGCTTTCAGGAGACTGGAGTAATCCTGATGTAACAGCATGTCTTCAAGAGGATTGAGCAGTCCTGATGAGATTATAAGCTTTCAGGAGAATAGAGCAGTCCTGATGATCATAAGTTTGTTTGTTGGATAATTACCCTGAAAACAAGGTAACATTCTGTATAATAATATTAGTTTATGCATTATGTATGCATGTATAATATGATGCACTTAGGTAATGTATTATGCACTCATGTATATGTATGTTATGGTATGATGTAAATGGTGTATGTATGATATGATACTGCCGGAAGCGCCTGGATATCTTCGTATAACAACTGCTGGCCAGGGAAAATAAATCCCGATTCGTTGTTGAAGAATATATTATACATAACCTTACGTCTGCTGGGGATAACAGGGTATAGATAACCTCCCGTATGCTGGGGATAGCAAGGTATATATAACCTCCCGTCTGCTGGGGATAACAAGGTATATATAACCTCCCGTCTTCCGGGGATAGTAAGGTATATGTAACCTCCCGTATGCTGGGGATAGTAAGGTATACATAACCTCCCGTCTTCGTTTGATAGTAGGATAGATATCACCTCCGTCTTCGTTCGTCGTACCCTTATTGGAAAGTAAATTCCCGTATATCCGTATGAGGATAAAAGAGATGGATATAAATTCCAGGGGAGATGAGACTTTGTGAAGATGGATTCGTCCTACTGAGGGTTTGTAACTGTCTTGTAAAGATGAACCGGCGAAGCTTCGTTGAAATCCTTCCCTCGTTCGTCCTTAGTAAATACTATTACTGCATTTTCATGCATTTCTGGTAAACATCAATCATATTAAGCATTCATGCCTTTTTGGTAAACATTAATCATATTCAAAAGCATACATACATTCAAACACAACCAATGGACGTTTCGCTTATGTAAATAGGGTAAAAGTAAATCTGGATTCAAAAGATGGAATTTATTTATATCAAAAAGTGACCCATACACGGGTAAGTTTGTACAAGGAGACATAAACCCTAGTAAGAGGATTTTGTCATAAAGTTTTATAAAAGAGAAGCAGCTATGTGGGAAACAATCCTATTGAGTTTCAATTCTACTATTGCCATTATCTTCAAGTATCTCATCTTCTGCTGTTGAGACGAAAACGATTGGATTGAGCTTTATCTGTTCAAGCTTGAGTAAGTAGTACAACTGGTTGCAATTTCATGGGTGATCCAAACGAGACATAGTCATACGCTTTAATCCCTAACTTTTGCCTGAATTGCCCTTTCGGGTTTTCAATCCATCGGGATACCCTTTTTTGCCCAAGCCGCCTTTTCAGGTTTTCGACTTGCCGGGTGTACATCTTTTTATATATATCCCTAATTTTTGCCCAAACCCTTTTGGTTTGCCGGGATGCCCTTATTTTTGCCTAGGCCTGTCAACCTAGCGGGTCTCCTTTTATGCGTAGTATTTTTTAACTATGTCTGCGTTCACAGGCTGTGGAAAGTCTTCACCATCCATTGTAGTCAGTATCATGGCACCTCCTGAGAACACTGTCTTGACTACAAATGGTCCTTCATATGTTGGAGTCCACTTGCCCCTAGGATCACCCTGTGGTAATATGATACGCTTGATTACCAAGTCACCAACCTGATATACCTTTGGCTTAACCTTCTTATCAAAAGCTTTGATCATCCTTTTCTGGTACATCTGGCCATGACAAACTGCTGCTAACCTCTTCTCATCAATCAAATTTAACTGATCCAGTCGAGTCTGAATCCACTCATCTTCATCCAAGCCTGCATCCTTCATAATTCTTAAGGAGGGAATCTGAACTTCAATGGGTAGAACTGCTTCCATACCATAGACCAAGGAGAATGGGGTTGCCCCTGTTGAAGTACGTATTGTAGTACGATAACCATGAAGAGCAAATGGTAACATCTCATGCCAATCCTTGTAAGTAACAGTCATCTTCTGTACAATCTTCTTAATGTTCTTATTAGCAGCTTCAACTGCCCCATTCATCTTTGGACGATACGGAGAAGAGTTGTGATGCTTAATCTTGAACTGCGTGCAGAGATCAGTAATCATAGTGTTGTTCAGATTAGAGCCATTGTCAGTGATAATCCTTTCAGGGATGCCATACCTACATATGAGATTATTCTTAATGAACCGAGCCACGACATTCTTGGTAACAGATGCAAATGAAGCTGCCTCCACCCACTTCGTGAAGTAATCAATAGCAACCAGGATGAAACGATGCCCATTAGAAGCAGTAGGCTTGATCTCACCAATCATATCAATGCCCCACATGGCAAAGGGCCAAGGAGCAGTCAACACATTCAATGGTGATGGAGGTACATGAACTTTATCAGCATAGATTTGACACTTGTGACATGTTCTAGAGTGTTGATAGCAATCAGCTTCCATGGTAGACCAATAGTAACCTGCTCTCAATATCTTCTTTGCCATAGTATGACCACTAGAATGAGTACCAAAAATCCCATCATGCATATCTTCCATAATCTCAATTGCTTCCTTCTTATCCACACAACGAAGCAAAGTTGAATCATGATTGCGCTTGTATAGAATCCCATTACTCAAGAAGAACTTAGCAGCAAACCTTCTCAGAAACTTCCTATCTTTGACAGATGCCCCTTCAGGGAACTCCTGAGCTTCAAGATATCTTTTCACTTCATATAACCAAGGCTTCTCCTCTGCCCCTTCAGTGTCAATCTCATTGCAGTATGCAGGCTTTTCAAATCTATCAATAGTAATCTTGGGAGCTTCATCATCCCAACTGATCTCGAACATAGATGCCATGGTGGCCAATGCATCTGCCAACTGATTCTCTCTTCGTGGAATATGTTCAAAAGTAATCTCTTTGAAATGTGGGATCAAAGACAACACATGCTCTCTGTAAGGAATGAGGTTATCATGCTTGGTATCCCAATCTCCTTTAATCTGACTTATTACCAGGGCTGAATCTCCATACACATCAAGGAACTGAATCTTCATATCAATAGCAGCTTTAATACCCAGGATACATGCCTCATACTCAGCCATGTTATTGGTACAATGGAAACAAAGTCTGGCAGTAATCGGGGTATGACAACCTTCAGGGGAATTAATCACAACACCAACACCATTACCAAGTGCATTAGAGGCACCATCAAAAACCATAGTCCATCGGGATCCTTGTTCAGGTCCGTCATATTGTCCAGGTTCTTTGGTAATAATCATAATATCTTCATCAGGAAACTCAAAATTCATTGACTGATAATCATCCACTGCTTGATGAGCCAAATGATCAGCAACAACACTTCCTTTAATGGCCTTCTGAGTAGTATACTCTATGTCATATTCTGTCAAGATCATTTGCCATCTTGCAATTCTTCCGGAGAGAGCAGGTTTCTCAAATATGTACTTGATTGGATCCATCTTCGAAATCAACAAGGTAGTATGGGTCAGCATATACTGTCTTAGTCGGCGAGCAGCCCATGCCAAAGCGCAGCAAGTTTTCTCGAGCAGTGAGTATCTTGTTTCACAGTCGGTAAACTTTTTGCTAAGGTAGTATATTGCCTGCTCTTTTCGACCAGACTCGTCATGTTGCCCCAACACACACCCCATTGAGTTGTCTAACACTGTTAAGTACATAATCAAGGGTCTTCCATCAACTGGTGGCATCAAAATTGGTGGTTCTAGCAGATACTTCTTGATTTCATCAAATGCAGTCTGGCACTCATCATTCCACTCCATTACCTGATCTTTCTTCAACAACTTGAAGATTGGCTCACAGATGGTAGTTAATTGGGAGATAAATCTTGCAATGTAGTTCAATCGTCCCAAGAAACCTCTAACCTCCTTTTCAGTACGGGGAGCTGGCATTTCTCGTATAGCTTTTACTTTTGCAGGATCCACTTCAATACCTTTTCCGCTGAAAATGAAACCCAGGAGTTTACCAGATCTAACTCCAAAAGTACACTTGTTTGGATTCAATCTCAACTTGTATTTCTTCAACCTCTCAAACAACTTGTGCAGATGATCAAGATGTTGTTCTTCATTCTGAGACCTGGCTATCATATCATCCACATACACCTCTATCTCATGATGAATCATATCATGAAACAAAGCCACCATAGCACGCTGATATGTTGCCCCTGCATTCTTCAAACCAAATGGCATTACCTTATAGCAAAAGGTGCCCCACTGTGTTACAAATGTTGTCTTCTCCATATCTTCAGGTGCCATCTTGATTTGATTGTAACCAGAGAAACCATCCATAAAAGAGAATACCTTATGCTGAGCAGTGTTGTCTACCAGAATATCAATATGAGGAAGTGGAAAGTCATCTTTAGGGCTGGCCTTGTTCAAATCTCTGTAGTCCACACACATACGTACCTTACCATCTTTCTTAGGAACTGGTACCACATTGGCAACCCACTGAGGATAAGAAGTCACTGCTAAGAACCCTGCATTGAACTGTTTCATTACCTCTGCCTTGATCTTTTCTGACATTTCAGGACGCATACGACGAACCTTCTGCTTCTTTGGATGACAATCTTCTTTCACTGGCAAACGGTGAACCACAATGTCTGTATCCAACCCTGGCATATCTTCATAAGACCAAGCAAAGATCTCCACATAGTCACATAACATCTGAATCAATCTGCTCTTGACACTGTCCTCTAAATCAGCCTCTATCTTGACTTCTTTTCTGTTTTCTTCAGTTCCCAGATTCACAACTTCGACTGGCTCTTCATGTGGCTGTATAGCTTTCTCTTCTTGTTGTAATAACCTAGCAAGCTCTACAGGTATTTCACAATCGTCCTCATTTCCGTCTTCAGTTTGATAGATCGGATTCTCGAAATTATAATTGGCAATAGTAGAACTGTTATCAACAGGATCCAGAGTGGATGAGGATCTGCATTTTAGTGATGTGGGTGTGTGTAAGAACACATAGCTGATAAAACAAAAATAAAAGAAAAAGAAAGACAAGGAACACAACATTTACGAAAGCAAAACGTCCACTGATTTTATTGAATGAGGTATGCAAATGAAATGACAGCCCGTAACAAGCACACCATTGCGCCCCGGGTAAGGCATATGGCTTGAAAGTTTTATTGTTCAATAAATTACAAACTTAAAAGCATAACATAGTAATAGTATTTACTCCTGACTAAAGGAGATAGGGATAACATCTTCAGCTTTCCAATTATTGAGTCCAGCACCCATAGTAGGAAAAATCCATGCATCCAAGTTGTAGTCTTCATCTAGATCTCCCACAGCGTTAATCTGGTCCTTCACAACCCCTTGACTAGTGATACGAGCAGCACGAGCACGACGAACAGCCTTCTGGGACTCTGCAGTGAAACCCAAACCAAACTTGTCAGACTTGTATGGAATATCAGGAAGCTGACCCCAAATAGTACAACCACCTTCATCCACCACAGCTCTGGCATCATTGAGGGAGGCCATTGCCATTGTTGGAGGCTTTCTGGTGACCACAGGAACTTTCTTCACAATAGGAGGAGCTACATAATCATTAACAACCCAGGGAACCACTTCAAATGTCTGACACGGAGTCTCAATGTATTCACCTTCCATTTCCAGATACTTGAAGGTATTCACATGGCTGACAAAGTATTCTTCTTCCCCATAGACAGTAACAACCTTTCCATCCACCGAATATCTCAACTTTTGGTGCAATGTAGAGGTTACAGCACCTGCCCCATGGATCCAGGGACGACCAAGCAGACAAGAGTACGAAGGGCGAATATCCATCACAAAAAATGTAGCAGTAAACACCTGGGAGCCAACTTTGATTGGAAGATCAATTTCTCCATGCACTACCCTTCTAGAACCATCAAAAGCCTTTACCACAATATTGCTGGGCTTCAGTACAGCATCTTCAGGACTTAGCTTATTCAGGACTTCCTTAGGCAACACATTCAAAGAGGAACCATTGTCTATCAGCACATGCGACAAGGTAGTGCCCCTGCATTCAATTGAAATATGCAATGCCCTGTTATGATCCCTCTTGGCAGGGGTCAAATCAGCATCAGAGAATCCTAACCCATTATCATAGGTCAGGTGGGCAACACAGTTCTCAAATTGGTCAACAGAAATTGCACTGGGTACATGAGCAGTCTTCAAAAACTTGATCAAGGACTTGGCATGAGCCTCAGAACATAACAACAAGGACAACATAGAAATCTTCGAGGGAGTGTGCCCCAACTGATCAACAATGTCATAATCACTCTTGCGAATGATTTTCAATACTTCTTCCATCTGCTTAGAGAGATCATCAGCAGCTGGCACATCAGTAGATACAGGCTCAATAACAGGACCTTTGCCCCGAGCATCAGTGGTGGAAGTAGCAGCAGGAGTAACTGCATTCTTGGAAGTAACTGGAGGAGAGAAGACTCTTCCACTACGAGTGATCTTGCTAGATCCAGCAATATTGTCAACATCAACAGGCACATCAGATAAAGGCTCTTGCTTAACACCATGGATGTAAACATCAGATCCATAATGCCAAGGCACAGCTTTGTCAGACGTATACGGAATAGGACCAGGAGTAGTAATGACCACAGGAGCTACTCTGGCTTCAGCAACAACTTTCACGGGACCTTCAGCAGTAATCTTGATTGGACCCTGATGAGTGATTTTAATGGGACCCTTTGAAGTGATTCTTATTGGTACTTTGTCAACCATGTCAACCTCTTCAGTCTTCTTACCTTGAGTCAGATGATCCACCATACTTTCTACAGACGACGGAGTCTTCTCAAACACTATAGTATATTTATCCATGAGACGTTGAATTCCATCTCTCAATATGAAGCAACTATCCGGCTTATAGGTACAATACAAACAATCTTCACGACAACCTGGAAAGATCCCAGCTTGTACTAACCTCTTTTTGATAACAGACAATGGTGTGGTCAACTCCATAACTGAATAAACATGTAGATCTTCATCAATGGCATTGACAGTCTTCTCGTGATTTGGCATTGGAGCAGTAATTACATTGGGAGTACCCAGAGGATCAAACTCAATTTCTCCAGCATCAATCATATCTTGAATTTTATTCTTCAAGATCCAGCAGTTATTAGTATCATGTCCCTGACAATTTGAATGGTATGCACACCGTGCATTGGGATTGTACCTGGGAGAGGTAACATTGGGATTCTGAGGAGCCTCTTTCAAAGTAATGAGTTCAGCCTTCAACAAGTGTTGCAATGCCTGAGCCATTGACATGTTGATCTTCGTGAACTACCTTCTAGCCCTCTGTTGGTTGCCCTGTGGCTGCTCTGTTGTTGCAGGAGTTGGATTTGAAATATGCACTGCACTAACAGACTGATGCCTTCTGTTACGATCAGGTTGACCATAAACAGCATTGGATTCTTTCTTCCCAGTGGGAGGCTTCTTTGCAGCACCTGATGAGGAAGCACCCACTTGGATCTTACCATTCTTTATACCATTCTCTACTCGCTCTCCTGTCATGATCAACTCAGTGAAGCCAGATGATGAGCTTCCAATGAGATGACTGTAGAATGGACCATTCAGCGTACACATGAACATATCAACCAACTCCCTGTCAGTCAAAGGGGGTTGAACTCTTCCAGCTAAATCTCTCCACTTCTGAGCATACTCTTTAAAACTTTCTTTGGCACCCATAGACATGCTCTGAAGCTGCATGCGTGTGGGGGCTAAGTCAGCATTGTATTGGTACTGCTTATAGAAAGCTTCAGCAAGATCATTCCAGTCTCTGATGTTAACACTCTCCAACTGATAATACCACTCCAACTGAGCTCCAGATAAGCTCTCTTGAAAAAAGTGGATCCACAACTTCTTATCAGCAGTGTGGGGTTGAATCCTTCTGACATAGGACCTCAGATGCAGCTTGGGACAAGAGACCCCATCATAGACAACAAATGTTGGAACCTTGAAACCAATGGGTATGACTACCCCAGATATCAGACTCAAATCCTCAAAATCCAGCCCAGATGACTTCTGCAACTCCATGGCATCCATCCTATCCACCAGCATCTTGAATTTGTCTTCATTAAGCTCATGGTAGTAATTAGCCTCAGAATCAGAGTCCCCCATAGTGTTGTGGAGACTGCCTCCCTCTTTTTCAGATTCCTCAGATTCATAGTCCTCAGCTGGTTCCTTGGTCTTGGCAAGACCTTTGAACCTTCTTCCCATGTTGATCAAACCAGCTGACCTTCTAGTCTTCTTAGTCTTCTTGGCCAGCAGTGCCTTCAATTCATCTTGCCCCTTGGACAAGTTCAAGATCAGCTCTTGGAACTGTGCATTTTGTGCTTGGAGATCCTTAACTGATTGTTCAAGAGCCATTGCTGAAATAAACAGCGAGAAGATGAGAAACCTGTGCACAATTATAAACCTGTGATGCCATGAAATGATATGTGAATGCATATGCAATGTTTTCAAGGACCGCAGGACTTAAATTTGTTTAGACAAACACGAAAGTAAACTTTTATTAGTAATAACTTTGTTTTGCCTTTTAGGCTTACAAAAATGAAATGAAATAAGTACAAAAGATGGGGTTTTAAGTCTCCCATGGACGTTTCCTCTTTGTATTGAGGTATGAGTTGAGGTTTCGTTCCTCGTGAAGTTGCTTTGTTAGCTCTAGGATTCTTGCTTGGCTTGCTTTGTAATGAGCCTCAAAAGTATCCCTTTGCTCCTTCAGTTGGATCCATGATCTCTGCAAGTCTTCCATATCAGTAGGCATGTCTGCGTGAAGGATGGTATAAGCTGTGTCTCCTTCAGCAACAGGTTCCATGGTAACTGGTAGGACGGCAGGATATGGCATCATGAATGTCTGAGCACGAGATCGTACCCATCTGAGATAAGCTTCCATAGGAATAGTGTACTTAGGCTCCAGTGTCTTGCTGTCAACCCTGTTTACTTTTCCCCATGCTCGTATGAATCTCTGACGGTAACCCTGAAGATCGTTGTCGTAATCAAACACAATGCCCTGGATTAACATGTCACGTGGACCATCACTTCGGGCGTAACCAAACTGTCGTAAAGCTAAGGAAGGGTTGTAGGTGATGCCTCCTCTTATGCCTAGAAGTGGCACATTAGGAAACTCCCCACAACGGTCAATGATGGTGACATTCTCCATAGATCTGGAGCACCAATGGATATCTGAGTGAGAAAGTGACATGATCCTCTTGGACCATCTGAACCCTTGCTCATTCTTCATTACTGAGCGAGGAAGGTGAGAAATAAACCACCTAGAAAGCAAAGGTATGCAGCACATCAAAGTTCCTCTTGCCCTTGTAGTACGGGTATGAAGAGAATGTAGGATATCTCCAAGCAATGTAGGCACTGGATTGTGACTCAGGAAAATGTTGATGGCATGAACATCTATGAACTGATCTGGATTGGGGAACAATACTAAGCCATATATCAGCAAGGCTAAGACCTCCTCAAAAGCATCATAGCTCATGGCCTTCAAGAACATTTGAGCCTTATCCATTAGCACCTTGGCAAGAATACCCTTGACTCCGCTTCTCGTCTCTAGAACAATGTCAGATTTCTTCAGATGTAGAGCTGCAGCAATAACCTCTGGTTTGAGCTCCTTCTCCAAGCCTGTGAAGGGTCTTTGATCAAGAACAGGTATGCCCAGAAGTTTAGAGAACTCTTCCATTGTAGGAACCAGCTGATAGTCAGGGAATGTAAAGCAATGGTGTTTAGGGTCAAAGAACTGAAACAGGACACTCATCATGTTTTCATTGAACCCTGAAGTGACTAGATCCAATAGGTGACCATGTCTCTTGATGAACTGGGAGTGATCAGACACTTGAGAAACCAACTCTTTAAGCTTGAGAGGTATCCCCGCAAAGTTGATCCTGATGGTGTTCCTACGAGTAGAAGCCATGACCTGCAACAAAGAACAAAGATAAATCCTTTGGTCCTTGAAATGGTTAGTGAAAATGCTATGCTTATGATGCATGATGATGTCATGATGTTATGTTCAATCACAAACATGTGGCACACACAAACAAGTCACACCATATACCTAGGTTTAAAGGCTTGCATGAGGTTTAAAGGTAAGTACCCTCCCCTGAAGTTAGATGGTTCATCCTGTCCTACAAAAGTAACCAGGTTCTAAGGGATCTCAATATCATTGATCCTTCACAAGGGTGGTTGATCAGAAGGCAACTTACTTGCCAACCAAAACCCTCAAAGTTTAGAATCTCAATGAGCGTAGTATCGAGTGTCAACCAACTTCAGTCTGCACCAAAGCCGGTTACCTCACTACCTTCTAAAGGCCAAGATGAGTTAACTAGGGTTCTAAAAGTTAGTTAGTGCATTGACAACATATGGCAGCCTCATATTATCCTCAACTTGACTTAAGGAACATAAGCACCAACCAAGAAGTCGCACTAACTATGGCCACCAGATCAACCGTATCGATATACGTCGTACAGTTTCCTTGGTCTATTGCCATTTACCTAAGGTACACTAGATCCGGGTTAGGACCTTTCACACATAAGAGCACCCCAACAAGATAATATAAAGCAAACAAGGCAAACAATTTAAAGTGATCTAATTCCTAAGGATACCCCTCTTAAATTATAAATCCCCAGCAGAGTCGCCAGTTCTGTAACACGGTGGGAGAACTGACTTTAGTTATGTTGCGGATAGCAAGAGTCGCCACCGACTTTTATTTTATCCAAAGGAAAGGGTATAAAAGAACAGGAAAGACCTTAAGAGATATTTTTGGGTCCGGGGGGTAGGTTATGTAAAGGGAAGGTGTTAGCACCCTTTACATCCATGGTTATCCATGGGCTCTTAGTTACTTAGCTCACTTTTGAATTGTTTTTGAAAGTGTAGTGTGTGAATAGAAAAATTTTCATAATAGTTGATAATGATCCATGTACGGATGCGTAAAAACTTGTTTTTGAAAATTTGTTTGAAATTGTGAAGAGTTTGAAAAGTTTTTGAAGTGAGCAAGTACATAAGAGGAACCTACCCTAAAATTTTAAGTCTTTCTTGTTCTTTATCCTTTAAGTGGTAAGACTATCCCTACTATTAAGGAGCAGGTAGTCATTACCTTGGATGTAAGGGACATATGAGGGACATCTGTTTTGAAGGCAACTGTGGGGTGTATTAAGCATATAGGAGGGACTATCATCATTATTCGAAGGGACTTGATCTTTAAAGGCAACCATTAGGGACTTGATGATTTTTTCTTTTAAAGGGACTTGCTTTATACACCCCACTTGACCTTATGATTTAGGCAACTTGAGGGATAACCTTAGAAAGTGAGATGACGATTAAAAATCGACTTACGTGTGTGAGTGTTTAATATTAATTATCTTTAATTAAAATGAGCTAAATTTATTTTTAATAGAATACATATTTGCACTCCCTAAATTACTAACCATAGCAAAAAAAATTAAATAATTAAATATTACAAAATTTACATCCGGGAAGCAATTACATAATAATTATAATAAGCAAATTAAAATAAATAGCAAAAATAAATAATTAGCAAAATATAAATAAATAAGCAAAGATAATAAATAAACAGTAAATAAATAAATAGGGGTTAGTGATAAATATAATTAAGAATAAGGTTAGTAGAAATATTAAAAATAAATAAAGTTAGTGAAATAATAATAATTAGAAAGATAAACAAGGTTAGAGAAATAATAATAAAAATATAAGATAATAATAAACAAAAATAATAAATAATAATATGGTTAGCAACAATAATTAAAATAAATAAAATTAAATAAATAAAAAAATATTATAGTGACATGATTAGAATAATAAACACAAAATTGGATTTTAATTTATAAGCATTTATTTAGAAACATGAATAATTACTATAAAATTTTTAAATATAATATAATTATAAATTTTAATCATTACAAATTTAGTTATTTCTAAATATATATCAACAATTATTTAAAAAAAATATTTACACATTGTATGAAGAAAATAAATTTTAAATATCATGTTCACAATATTAATCATATTTATAAAATTTACAAGAATCATATTAAATAAATAAATAAATATACATAATAATTACATTAAAAATTAGAAAATAAAATTATTTAGAAAAAATAGAATTAGGTTTTATTTTAGAAAATATTTTTAGGGTTTGTTTAGAAAAATAATCTTAGGGTTTAATTTATAATACAAAATTACATACATATATTTATAATTTAATCACAAGATATAAAAACATAATTTATGAAAATTTATATATTTTAGAAATTTGAAAAAAATATTAAACATGCTTCATTGTTTTTTAATTATTTAGAAAAAAACATATATACAAAACTATATTTAATTTAATTAATAGAATAATCAAAATAAAAAAGAAAAAGAATATAAAAAAAAACTTACCTGACTGGGATTTGAACCCAGGTCAGTGTGTTTGCCAGCAAGAAGAACCACCACCAAGCCATTGTGTACGTAGGTGAAAGAGAGAGGAGAATAGTTGCTTTTGATCTTTGTCACAAAAACCTGGAAAATAAAAGAAATAAAAAGGCCTGGGGGAGGATTGAACCCAGGACCTTTGAACATTCACACGCACACATCACCACCCGGCTGGAAGAGCCCATCTGATTATATGGTGACTATAATTGGTTATATGTTAAACCTGTGAAATAAACAAAATAAACAAGCAAAATGCCACAAACGGGGAATCGAACCCCAGACCAAGCCACTGCATACGCTCCCTCCATCCACTGGGACAACACAAGTTGTGTGACTTTAAACAGCAAACAATTAATAAAATAGAATACAAATAATTTGAATTTAAACACGCGCGGGAAGAGGTCATCTTCTACCTCCAGAACTGCGAACTTTGCTGCGAATATAGCTAGGAATTTACCTGCGAATTTTCATGCACACATACCCTGCGTTTTTCAAACTACCATCAAACAACATCATTTTGTCAAATCAAGGACACCTTTGAGTTCCTTACAACCTGTACAGTTCAATTATATCCAGAAAATACATTTATATTGGGTGAATCGAAGAACCCCATTTTTGAACTCGAAACCCTAACTATGGCCGTTTGTCCATTAGGTCATGAAACTTCAAGTTTCTTGTCCAGAATCGTACTAGGCATCAAGATAAACACATATCAGTCATCAAAAACAATTTATAATGCACATGTTATCGAATTCGAAAAAAAATTAAATTCAAGACAAAGTTTGATTCGGGTAGAGCCATATGAGATGATATTGATGCATATGGGTGATGGTTTAGCTTCAACAATGTCCAAAGAACATCTCTATGTTCTTACTTTACCTTCAAATGCCCTGGATTGAAGAATCCGAATATGAGTTTTTGGTGAATTTTTTGACTTTGTGGACTTACCTTTGGCTGCTGGAAATCGTGTCTGAGGGCTAGGGTTGTGATCAGCACTTATATGTGAATCATTTAGGTCAGAAAAAATCATTGGTTGTATGGAAGATTTGATATTTGAAGATTGAAAAAGATTGTGCCATGAAATTCAAATATTTGCTCATGAAAGCTTGCTATTTTTGGATCAATCACATGATTTCTTTCTCTTTCACCTTCAATCAATATTGGTGAGATTCTAGAAGCTCAATCTTCATCCAAAAATATATTTTCATATTTTATATTTATTTAAAATGATTTTTTATGAATTAAATCAAAATAAATAAAAATAAAATAATAAAAATTATGATTTTTAATCAATTGGGTCGTGCATGATGATATGGTATGGATTGGATCACAATTTGGCCAGCCCATTTGGAAAGAAGTGGTTTTAAACCACCATTTTCAACATAAACCATCATAAAATTTCCCAACTTTGCAAGGGCACATCTCCCTCAATTTTAATGGTATGAGGGTGTTCTTGGACATTTTGGAAAGCTTGAAGATTCCTCTAACCAACCCCACTGGTTTCATGTCCATATCACTTACCAATCTCAAGTTATGCCCTTTTGAAGTTGTTGACTTTTTGTTGACTTTTGAAATGACCTATAATGTCTTAGCTCATATCTTCCAAATGAAGCATTTTTGGGCTTAACTTGTAAGATCAAAGTTGTAGAGAATTCAATTTCATTCAAAATGAGCTTTGGATGGAGACTTGGTGATGAAGTATGTGAAAGTTATGGCTGGTCAAAGTTCAGTTGACTTTTACTGAGGAAACCCTAATTTAGAAACTCCTGATTATTGATGATCCGGAATCTCCTTGATGAATCATGATCAACCCTTGATCAAATGATGAATTTTACTTCATATAATTGATGTTGGCAAAAAATCATGAAGTTTGACTTTGGTTTGACCACAGTTGACCTCAGTTTGACTTTCTGACTGCATTGACTGATTTTGACTTATCTGATCATCTGACTGAGCAAACTTTTGAGAAAAGTATTGAAACTTGTCATGGGGGTTCTTATATACATATAAGAGGTTATGAAGCTCACTTGAGGTATTGGAAATCCATTTAGCCTGATTAAAGTCAAAACCCTAGTTTTGGATGCACTGCTTAGGAGGTGCATTGTCTGAGGGAATTGTCAACTCCTTTGACCAATTGTGAACTTTGTGAACCTTTTGAACCATCATAAAATGTCTTGTAAACCTCATGGGAAGTATTGTGAAGCTTGTGAACCTTGTGAACTTTATGAAGTGACTTATGGACTTCATGAACCTCATGAAAGGTTATGTAAATGTTGAGAAACTTGTGAACCTTGTGAACCTTCAAGAAGTAACTTGTAGACTTCATGAACCTCATGAAAGGTTTTATAAGCATTGTGAATCTTGTGAACCTTGTGAACCTTCTTAGCACACAAAGTTCTTGTATTGTGAGGGCAAATTTTGGGGTGCAACAAGCAGAAGTTCTTTTTATCAGAGTATAACATTACTTTTCTGTTGATTCATTTTTGAGATTACTCCCCCTCAAACATATATGTATCCAGTCTTGTTGCAACAGAAATATTTATCAAAACACACTGATTCAGTTCAGACTTAAACAAACAGATTTTTCATTCATAATTAAACTGCAATTTGTTGTTGTTGTTCTCCCCCTTGTTAGACACAAATTATGGGGCCAAAGACACTAATCCAGAAATACAATGCAGTGCTGTCATTACAATTTGCCTCACATACAATGATCACTCAGACTCCTCACTTTCAGTTTCTTCATCAGCTTCAGTTTCTTCATCAGAGGCAGTTTCTTCATCAGATGCAGCTTTCTGATTTCCTCAAGTTTCTGCTTTCTAGCTTCAAGCTCTTTGCAAGTGCTCTTGAGTTCAGCAATTAATGCCTTCTTGGAGATTGGAGTCTTAGCATTTGAAGGACCTGCAGATGTCCCAGAAGGTGCTTCAACATCTGCTGCATGATGACTGAGGAACAGTTTGTAGTGAAATGCCAGGGGGCTTTCTCTCTTGCAGACTGTGTCCTTCTCAGTGAGAATCCCAGGGTATTGACTTAGAACTATACCACATAGCAAAGAGGGAAAAGCTATTGGCAGCTTTGTTGCAGAAGAGCTGGCATGCTTCAAGGTCTGATCAAAAATGTAAGCACTATAATCCAGCTTAGTCTGAGTTCCCACAACATAGATAAACCTGGCCAGACCAGTGGATATTGAAGATGTGTGGTTGGTAGGCACCCAGTTTGCTGTTCCAATCCTGTTCAGCATGGCATATTTTCTTGTTAACATGCTCACTGAGAGCTTTCCTTTAACAGGCCATGCCTTGACCTGGTTTGCAGTGATAACCTTGCAGACTTGGTTATCTGTTTTACCTAGCTCATTTGGTCCATCTGTTTCTCTTCCTAGGTATTGGTTGATGATTTGAGGAGAGAACTCTACACACCTACCTCTAACAAAGACTTTTCTAAATTCAGAGGACTTACCATTGGCACAATCCTCCTGAAGATTAACAATGAATTCTTTGACAAGAAGTTCATAGCAGGGAGAGAGATCTGAGACTGTTTTGAAGAGGCCTGCAGCAGAGATGAGATCAATCAGTTCAGTGCACTCAAGTACATTACTGCTCAGTTCTCTTTCAAGGGCAACCCTTCTTTGGTACACAAACTTCCATCTGTTAACACTGGAGACAAGATGGAATGAGATGTTGTCCAAGGGAGCTTCTGGAACAGCAGTTGAAGCCCTAGATGGTGCTGGTTTCTTCTTGGGAGGAGATGTTGGGACATCTGATTCAACATCTGAGTCTGATGGGGTAACAACTTTCCTCTTCTGGGTTTGGACTTTACTCCATTGTTTTGTTGGACCAAAGGCAGCTTTAGCTTTGCCTTTCTTTGGTGTAGCTTTCTTCTTCTCAGGAATTTCAGGTTCAGCTTGCATCTTTCCTTTCCTGGACCTGAGCCTTTTGGCTATGCTAGGTCTAACATAGGCTATGATCTCTGTATCAGAGTCCTGTTCCAGGTTCACCACTGGAGGAGATTGAGCAGTCTCCTCTTCAGCTGGTTGATCAGCAGAGATTTGATCTTCATTTGAGGCTTTGGTCTGATCCTCAGAGACTTCTTCATTACTTTCATTTAAGGCCTTTTTCTGGTCCTCAGTTTGTTCAATATCAGCATCAGCTGAGTTCTTTTTCTCATCTTCAGATGTTCCAACATCTATTGGGACATCCTGTTGAACAGGAGTGTCCTCTGCAGCTTGAGCTTGTTCTTCTTGAGGTGCAGGCATGGTGTTCAGAGGAATAGAAATCCCACTAACCACTCTCTGTTCAAAAAGAATCTTGTTGACTATCTCCTTGATGGAAGCATCCACATAGTCAGAAGATTTTGGAGGCATGTTTGCTGGAGAAGGAATGCCTCCTTTGGATTTGCTGCAGACTTGATCTTTAGCTCTTTTAGGGGTTCTTGGCTTTTTAGCATGAGAAGCACTTCCTCTGAGTTCATCCAATTGGGTTGATTTCATTGGTACCACAGAGATGGGAGTTGCATGAACTACGTCTTCTTTGTTGAGAACTTCTTCAGGAGTGTTAGGGTTTTGAGACATTGTTAAGGAAGATGGATGAAGAGCTTTAGGGTTGATGATTTCTGAAGTACAGCTAGTTAATGTGATTCGCTTGTGATAGTATGATGAGAATCTTGATAGCTGATTATAAGCAGTTACTAAATAAGTAGCCGTTACATTGCAAATTATTAGGAATGGAATTCCCAAGGTTCTTGTCCAGACTGGTTTTGCCATCTGGAACTTATGCCATATAATGTCATATGACATGTTGGCACATCTCATTAACTGCTAAATATCACATAAACAGATTCCCAGTTTTCCCCTTAAGTTCTCAAATTGTGTAGCATCCAATGCTTTGGTAAAGATATCAGCTAACTGCAGATTTGTAGCTACATGTTCCAATGAAATCACCTTTTCTTCTACAAGATCTCTGATGAAATGATGTCTGATATCAATATGCTTGGTCCTGCTATGTTGGATAGGATTCTTTGATATGTTTATTGCACTTAAGTTGTCACAGTACAATGTCATGACATCCTGTGGGACATTGTACTCAGTGAGCATTTGCTTCATCCAAACCAACTGAGAACAACTGCTGCCAGCTGCTATATATTCAGCTTCAGCTGTAGATAAGGATACACAATTTTGTTTCTTACTGAACCAAGAAATCAAATTGTTTCCTAGAAAGAAGCATCCTCCTGAAGTGCTTTTTCTGTCATCAGCACTTCCAGCCCAATCAGCATCACAGAAGCCAGTAAGAATTGGTTTGCAACCATGAAAGTACATTATGCCATAGTCACAAGTACCATTAACATATTTAAGAATTCTCTTGACTTGATTGAGATGACTGACTTTTGGATCAGCTTGATATCTTGCACATACACCTACTGCAAATGCTATGTCTGGTCTGCTAGCAGTCAAGTATAACAAGCTTCCAATCATGCTTCTGTATAAGCTTTGATCTACATTCTCACCCTTTTCATCTTTAGTCAGCTTTAAATGTGTGGGGGCAGGAGTTCTCTTATGAGAAGCATTTTCCATTCCAAATTTCTTGACTATGTTCTTGGTATACTTGCTTTGGGAAATGAACATTGAGTCTTCCATTTGCTTTATTTGCAGACCAAGAAAGTAAGTTAACTCTCCTACTAGGCTCATTTCAAATTCAGATTCCATCTGCTTGACAAAATGTTTGACCATCCTGTCAGACATTCCACCAAAAACAATGTCATCAACATATATTTGAGCAATCATGACATTTCCTTCTTCATCTTTAACAAACAAGGTTTTGTCAATTCCACCTTTTCTGTATCCTTGCTTGATAAGAAATGTAGTCAGTCTTTCATACCATGCCCTTGGAGCTTGCTTCAGACCATAAAGTGCCTTCTTTAGTTTGTATACATGATTTGGACAGCTTGGATCAACAAATCCTTTAGGCTGTTCTACATATACCTCTTCATTAAGATAACCAATTAAAAAGGCACTTTTCACATCCATTTGA
Source organism: Lathyrus aphaca (assembly GCA_963966055.1). Taxonomy (NCBI): domain Eukaryota; kingdom Viridiplantae; phylum Streptophyta; class Magnoliopsida; order Fabales; family Fabaceae; genus Lathyrus; species Lathyrus aphaca. Next base: position 644,004,297 of record OZ014519.1, read on the forward strand.
AATAGCTTGAACTTTAAGATACAAGCAATTCCCAAAAGTAGTCTGATTGATTCAAGCCTTGCTACTGGTGCAAAGGTTTCATCAAAGTCTACTCCTTCAATTTGAGTGTATCCTTGAGCTACAAGTCTAGCTTTGTTCTTTGTAACAACTCCTTGTTCATTTGACTTGTTCTTATACACCCATTTTGTTCCAATCACATTTATGTCATCAGGTCTAGGGACAAGATTCCACACTTCATTCCTTGTGAATTGACCTAATTCCTCTTGCATAGCACAAATCCAGTATTCATCAGTAAGAGCTTCCTTGATGTTTTTAGGTTCTATTTTAGAAACAAAACAGGAACCTGAAATCACTTCTCTTGATCTAGTGCTCACACCTCTGTTAGGATCACCAATTATCAAATCTTTGGGATGATCCTTCTGTATTCTAATGGAGGGAGGTTTGCTGGATTCTTCTGTCCTTGTATCATTTTGAGTGAAGTTATCATGATCATTCTTTTCTTCAGCTTCAATCTTGATATCAGCAGATGTTCCAACATCTTCTGGGACATCTGTAGGAGCATCATCAATTATTACATTTATGGACTCCATGATAACCTTGGTTCTAGAATTAAATACTCTATATGCTCTGCTGTTTATAGAGTATCCAAGGAAAATCCCTTCATCACTTTTAGGATCCATTTTTCTCCTTTGCTCCCTATCTGCCAGAATATAACATTTGCTTCCAAACACATGAAAGTACTTAACTGTAGGTTTTCTGCCCTTCCAGACTTCATATATTGTGGACAAAGTTCCTTTCCTTAAAGTAACTCTGTTATGGATGTAACAAGCAGTGTTCATAGCTTCAGCCCAGAAGTACAAAGGTAACTTTTTAGCATGGATCATAGCTCTTGCTGATTCTTGAATAGTTCTATTCTTCCTCTCAACAATCCCATTCTGTTGAGGAGTGATAGGAGAAGAATATTCATGATTGATTCCTTCTGAAGAGCAGAAATCTAAGAATTTTTGGTTCTCAAATTCTTTTCCATGATCACTTCTTATTCTGATCACACAGCTGGATTTTTCCCTTTGTAATCTTTGGCATAATTCTTTGAATACATCAAATACATCAGACTTTTCTTTGATGAAATTTATCCATGTATATCTTGAAAAATCATCAACCACCACATAGGCATACCTCTTACCACCAAGGCTTTCAACTTGCATAGGTCCCATAAGATCCATATGCAAAAGTTCCAAAACTTTGGAAGTTGTCAGATGTTGGAGCTTTGGATGGGACATCTTGGTTTGCTTGCCTATTTGACATTCACCACATATTTTGCTATCATCAATCTTCAGTTTATGAATACCTCTTACAGCATCCATAGATATTATCTTCTTTATGCCTCTGAAATGAAGATGACCTAGTCTTTGGTGCCATAGTTTCACCTCTTCTTCTTTAGCTAAAGCACAAGTTGAAGTGAGACTGAGGTTTTGGGATTCCCACATGTAACAATTGTCTTTAGATCTGGCTCCTCTCATGACAACCTCTTGTTCTTTGTTAGTCACTATGCATTCAGTTTTGGTAAAGTTTACACTGTACCCTTGATCACATAGTTGACTTATGCTGATCAGGTTAGCAGTTAAACCTTTAACTAGCAGCACATCATCTAGTCTTGGAACATCTTGACAATCCAAGTTCCCAACTCCCTTGATTTCTCCTTTAGCTCCATCTCCAAAGGTTACATACCTGGATGAATGTGACTTTAAGTTTACTAACAGATTCTTCAATCTAGTCATGTGTCTTGAACATCCACTGTCAAAGTACCAGTCTTCTTTAGCTGATACTCTTAGTGATGTATGTGCTATATATGCAGTACTTTTCTTTGACCATTTGAGTTGAGATTTCTTTTGATGCCTCTGCCCTGTGTGTTGTTCATCAGCTGATCTCCAAACTTGATTGTTGATCTTGTTCTTGTAGCTTTGATCAGCCTCAGTGCTAGCTTTTGGTCTCCATACCTTCTTGATGACTTCTGTCTTCTGCTTAGGAGGTTGCTGATTTCTTTGATGTTTATGCAGCACTTTCTTGTTAACTTCTATTTTATTCTTGGAAGGTTGCTGATACATCTGATTTGGATATCCATGCAGCTTATAACAATGAGGTTTGATATGTCCAAATCTTCCACAGTGATGGCATCTCCATCTTTGATACTTCTTCTTCATTTTGTTCTTTTCAGAAAGTTGAGACATCTGTTGGAACATTATGTTTGACTTTGTGTTCTTTTCCTGATGTTGAAGCATCTGTTGGGACATCTTGTTTGACTGTATGGATTTTGAAGTTGTTTTGCTAGAGCTAGCTTCATCTTTATGTACTCTGTTAAATCCCAGTCCACTTTTATCCCCTGAGTGCTTATTGTTGTTGAGAATAACATCCAGTGTATTTGAGCTGCTGTTCAACATTCTAACAGATTTGGACATATGTTCCAACTTGGAATTGAGGAGACTTACTTCACTTTTCAAGGTGTCAATGATCTCTTGATCACTTGCTTTTTCATCTTCTAATGCCTCATTCTGCTTCTTTAGCTTTATAACCTCACTGCATATTTCAGAGCTTCTTTTGTATAGATCTTTGAATGCTTGCTCAAGTTCTTCATAAGTAAGTTCTCCATCACTGGATTCACTTTCAGACTCACATAATCCAGCTAAAGCAGTGATGTGCTTAGCTGATTCTTCTTCTGAATCACCTCCTGAGTCTTCATCAGACCAGGTCACAGAGAGTCCTTTCTTTTGCCTTTTTAAGTAGGTAGGACATTCATTCTTGATGTGTCCATATCCTTCACATCCATGGCATTTGACTCCTTTTTCTTGACTGGTCTTTTCAGCATAATTTGACCTTCTGTTAGCATCATAAGGTCTCCTGTTCTCAGAAGAGTTTGTGTATCTTCCACTGGGTTAGGATTTTCCTTCCATTCCTCTGAGAATTTGTTTGAATTGTCTTCCAAGCATAGCAAGATTGTCTGATAAGCTTTTATCATTTTCTGATTCATCATCTTCTACTTCATCAGTATTTGTCACCAAGGCTATGCTTTTGTTCTTCTTAACATTTGTGTCATTCATTCCCATCTCAAAAGTTTGAAGGGAACCAATGAGTTCTTCAACTTTCATAGAGCATATGTCTTGAGCTTCTTCTATTGCTGTGACTTTCATGTCAAATCTTTTTGGCAAAGATCTGAGGATTTTTCTTACAAGCTTTTCATCAGTCATCTTCTCTCCCAAAGCTCCAGAAGTATTAGCTACTTCTAATATGTTCATGTAGAATTCATGAACTGTCTCATCTTCCTTCATTCTCAAGTTTTCAAACTTGGTGGTGAGAAGTTGAAGTCTTGACATCTTCACCTTTGATGTTCCTTCATGAGTTGTTTTGAGAGTATCCCACACATCTTTGGCTAGCTCACAATGATGCACAAGTCTAAAGATGTTCCTATCAATGCCATTGAATAGAGCATTTAAGGCCTTTGAGTTGCCTAGTGCTGAATCTTCTTCCTCCTTACTCCATTCTTCTTCAGGTTTCAGCACTTTTGATCCATCTTTGGTATCTTGGACAGGATGATCCCATCCAATGTTGACTGCTCTCCATGCCCTGTTGTCAAGTGATCTTAAGAATGCAATCATTCTTGGCTTCCAGTAGTCATAGTTAGATCCATCCAGAATAGGTGGTCTATTTACTGACCCTATATCTCTGTCCATGTTACAGAATTTGTATTCCCTAGATCTCACCCAGTATAAACAGGCAGGGTGCCTGCTCTGATACCAATTGAAATTCTGTGGTCAGGTATGAGATGTCCTAAGAGATGTCCCAACACTTGACAGACTTAACCAAAACTTAAATAGCAAGAAAAATAAACAACACAGAAGTTTGTTAACCCAGTTCAGTGTATAACCACACTTACATCTGGAGGCTACCAAGCCAGGAGGAAATCCACTATAAGTAATATTAATTCTAGACTTAAACCACCCTGTTTAATCTATCACTTAATAACTACCCAATGCAATTTCTACCTAAGACACAACTTAGATAAGAGTACCCTACTCACTCCCCCTCAATCACACAGTGATTTTGTTTACAAGTTTAATGAAATTGAAGTCATACTTCAAACAAAACAGCTTGATCTTACTTCACAGTTTCAATCAAGTCACAAATGCACTTTTGCTTAAGAGCTCATAAAATGGTACAATATAAAACACCTGCTATTAAAACACTAGACACCCTATTTGGTCTTCTGAAATTCTTACTCAATTCTGTGAGTTTCTGTTCATTAAATAGGTATCTGTAATTTTGGGCTTTCTGTAGAAAGATCCAGCCCTAATGCGCATGCAGCTTCCACCTTGAATTAGGGTTTGTTACTTCCTAGATTCTAGGTGAATTAGGTCTTCTGTTTTTAATCTGAATCCTCAATATAACATTCCCTACAGATGCGCCTTGTTCTGTTTTTATCAATCAATAATCAATTCCAGATAACTCTCCTTAAATATCTCTGATCAGTTAGACATTAAGTAATTCTGGTAGCAGGTTTGAGATGTCTCAACATCTGTTGGGACATCCTGAAAAACTGAACTTAAGTCATTTACACAATGTCCCAACATCTGGTGAGACATCCTGAAATAAGTTCATATACTCTGTTTGATAATGTCCCAACATTTGATAGGACATTCTGAACTGAATTCAATATTTCTTGTTGGTCAAAAATTCTGCCAATTCAAGACATCTACACTTTCGAGTCTCCATTTAAGTACAATGGTCTCGTCTCAGTGCGAAGATAATGGATCGGTTGATACCATTTCTGTTAGATCGGTTGATCTTATTTGAGTTATGAATCGGTTGATATCATTTCTCTTCGAGTGTAAATCGGATGATATTGCATTCTCGCTTTCCGGGGTGGATCGGTTGATACCATTTCCGTGTTAGATCGGTTGATCATATTCGAGTTATGAATCGGTTGATATCATTTCTCTTAGAGTTGTAAATCGGATGATATTGCATTCTCGCTTTCCGGGGTGGATCGGTTGATACCATTTCCGTGTTAGATCGGTTGATCATATTCGAGTTATGAATCGGTTGATATCATTTCTCTTCGAGTTGTAAATCGGATGATATTGCATTCTCACTTTCCGGGGTGGATCGGTTGATACCATTTCCGTGTTAGATCGGTTGATCATATTCGAGTTATGAATCGGTTGATATCATTTCTCTTCGAGTTGTAAATCGGATGATATTGCATTCTCGCTTTCCGGGGTGGATCGGTTGATACCATTTCCGTGTTAGATCGGTTGATCTTATTGGAGTTATGAATCGGTTGATATCATTTCTCTTCGAGCTGTAAATCGGATGATATTACATTCTCGCGTTTTCTTGGTTATGGATCGGTTGATACCATCTCCATGTCAGATCGGTTGATCTTATTTGAGTTATGAATCGGTTGATATCATTTCTCTTCGAGTTGTAAATCGGATGATATTACATTCTCGCGTTTTCTTGGTTATGGATCGGTTGATACCATCTCCATGTCAGATCGGTTGATCTTATTTGAGTTATGAATCGGTTGATATCATTTCTCTTCGAGTTGTAAATCGGATAATATTACATTCTCGCTTTCCGGGGTGGATCGGTTGATACCATCTCCGTGTTAGATCGGTTGATCTTATTTGAGTCGCAAATCGGTTGATGTTGCGTTAAGTCCTGTTTCGCCAACAGGCACCCTCCTTGTGGTTTCGGTTCATTCAGCAGTCGCAGTGATTGCATTGATTCTATTCCACCTGGTTCTATCCCCGTTACCTATTCAGAGGTCAAAATCAAAAATATATAAATAAATAAATGGGCAGATGGCATTTCCATTACCCTCAGTGTGCAAATTTTCCGGTTTTATTCGAGTATTCAATCACTCCATACCTTGAACGTCTAAAAGTTGTTGCAATTATCCATTCAAGTCTGCAGATGATTGAATAGGGGCAGCTGTAATACCTCAAAATTTCCCCCCTTATTAATAACCTTAACTTAATTTTCATAATCATTCATATCGTTGCATTAGGTCATGTTCACAATCATTCATATCATTGATTTTCTCGAAGCATGCATATGATCAGGGGTTCTTTGGGCCAGTGCTTCTGTTTTGTTTAGATTCATTTCTCTTGTGTTTGGTGACGGATTTTGAAGCATTATTATCATAAGCACTGGTTTCATGCTTCATCAAGCGTTCAGACTATCTTTGTTTTCCAACATTAAGATGTTCACCTGGTCATCAAGTTCAGGATTAGTGGCTTTTGTGGTTCAATGTGCTATAAGTGTGGGTCATGTTACAAGACATAACGGGAGATTGCATTGTGATTGAGGCTATTTTTTCCCCTTCTCGCTACTCGACGTACCAATTTGTGTTGAATTGAGGAATTAAACCAAGTTAAGGTGCACGAAATTGAAGCTTTATTTTCAAGATCTTTAAGACACTAAGTCTCTTTTATCAAAGAATCTACACATTAGAATTTCTTGGGAAGGAAGATTCATCCTAGGAAAAAGTTGGTGAGTTTCTAATGGGCCAAGGAAAGCCCGTCATGTGTATTGATGCAAATTAAGGAGTCTAACTCAAGATTTCCTTTATGATGCCAACATGGTCCAAGGTGGTCAAAGATTTGCTTTAGTTCATACATCTCATGTGTTACTATACTTTGCTAAAATTCTTGATTTATGGATTAGGTTCAAAGTGTTATGTATCGTGTTTGCTTCCAAATCGAAGTGTGTGAGTTGAAAACAAGTCCAATGGATCCGGGTTGCAATACATTCAAGCTTAGTGCATTTGGCTTAGGTTTGAAATAATGGCTTATAATAGAAGGATATCTCCATTTCGGTTCACAATTGATCTTTTTGTTGTCAAAAGAAATTCAAGTCAGATTATCGCATGAACTAAATTGGCTTTACTATTCCACATCATTTGAAATCTAATGCATAAAGAGCTATTGAAGTTCTAGAAACAGATAAAGATCAAATTGTTGGGATTACCTTTTGTCAAACAACCACTTATCAAGAGTCTAGCAGGATGTAAAGTGATATCTATTCTTCCTAACTACAGCATGGTGCAGAGACGGAAGTCACGGGAACACAAAAAAATTGCAAAATATAACAGATAAAATTCACAAGTAAATTTGTAACATCAGAACACACAAAAATTCAGAAAAAGAAAGAAGTCATTATCCATCGTTCAACTGAAGAGTTTTCGTTTCTCTTCACGCGCCAACTTCGCCAGCTCATTGGCAATGCCCATCAACAATAATTGCGTCATCGCTGCATCCTGAAGTAATGAGAAGAAGAGTGTCACAAGATTAATCGGAGAAGAGTACACCAAGAAAAAGAATTAACAGCAGACTAACGGAAAAATAACAAAGAGAAGAAAGTTCAGTTACTAACTTCTGACAAAGCCCCGGTAAATACCAACCCAGATCCATCTTCAAGCATCAAATCGCCATTACCAAATCCTTAGCCTCATGTTCCCGATCTCAGCCATTTAAGCCTTCAAATCCACAATATCAGCTTCTCAAGAGATAATTTCAGCTTTTCTTCCCCAGCCAGCAGCAGAACCTGACAGATACAGTTGGTGGACTATAGTTGATAGTTGAAGTGGAACTTTAAAGGAAGCAGATTCACGAGTAACAATTCACATATCCTTCACGAAGATATCAAGTGCTGAATAAGGTGTGTAATCATTGTTTAGCATGTGTGGAACGCGATTTTCAAACATCCATGATGTTCCCCCACTAGTTGTAATAAAATCAAATAATAATCTGGTATTCAAACCCAATCTTGCTCCAAATGCCATTGCCTTGGCAGCTGATGCAATATGAACTCCAGCTAGCAATTGGTTTACCATCTTTATACCACTTCTAGAACCACAAACACCTTTGATAATATAAAGCTTTTCGCTCAAGGCTGCTAAGACATTACCAACACTCTTGAGAGCATCATTAGTCCCTGAAGCCATTATCGTAAGTGTTCCTAATGATGCCCTCTGAACACCACCAGAAACAGGGGCATCCACCAACTTTAAATTTTTTCCTCCATTTTTGCAATCTACGCTCTAGCTGACCCACATATGCCGGAGAAACTGTAGAAGAGAGAATGATAGATGCACCCGGAGGAAGAACTGAAACAGCACCATATTCTCCATATAAAACACTCTCTGCTTGAACTTCATTCGCGACCATGATTATGAGAACATCAACATCTTTACTGACTTCCGCTGGAGAATTTCCGATAAAGCCACCAGCATCTGAAAATCGGATTCGAGTTGGTTCATACACATCAAAACCGAAAACGGAGAAGTTTGATTTGACCAAATGAGTTGCCATGCCAAATCCCATAGCTCCAAGACCAATAAAACCAACCCGCTTCGCACTCTTAGAAGATGCAATGATTTCAGATGTAACTTGCTCAGGGTTATATGCATCTTCATTTGCTGCATCTGAAACTTTCACTCCATAAATATTGTCCCAAACCTTAATTAATGTTGTGTCACCACCATCTTCGAAACAAGCATGTGAAACCCCCATGAATAAGTTGTTGGTGAGTTGTCGCCAAAAGTGGAAGTGGAAAAGTAAGTGACTTGGCCATATCCAAAATTGTTTCCAATTCCTTAATCAAAGTGTTAAGAATTTGATGCTTAACCTCTCCCTTTAACAACAGTGGAACGTTATTCTTGAATACCCATGAATTTCCAGCGGCATTAGAAATTACACCATAGATTATCCATGGATGAATTCCAGCTTTTACACCAAGAGAAAGAGCCTCCACAGAAGCAATGAAATGAATTCCTTCCAGCATCACAGAGACCATTTTAGCTTTACTGCCACCACCCAGTTCAACCCTACAATCCAAAAAAATATACAAAATCAGCAAGAAAGTTAGAAGCTGAAGCTAACACTTTCAGTTACTATCCTAACTGTCAAAACAACCAACAGAAATAAAAAATCATAACTAACAAGCTCATAACTAATCACAACTGATTCTAACCGAATTCCATAACTGAATCCTAACTAAAAGTTTCTAGAACTCACCTAAAGTATTCCAGAAGGATCCGGAAAATCGGCAGATATAAATCAAAGGCCTCCTCTTCAATCTTGGGGTTCCCACCATTTCTTCCACAATTTTCCAAACATTCCACCATTTTTTCCAAAATCCCTCTCTTGACACTTACCATTTTTTCCCCAAATCGTCTTCAATCTTCAATCCATAACCCTTCACCATTCATCAATCCTTCAACCATTTTCCTTCAATCAATTCCATAATCATTCTTCTTCTCCTACACAACTTCAAGCCTTCAGCCTCATCAATCTCAATCTCCCTCACCTTTTCTTCTGCCTCCATAGCTTCATCCACTACAAACCATTCTCCACACGCAATTTCTCCAATCTCATTCACCATTTTCGATCCTTCTAGCTTCAGCTTCACACACAACTTCTTCAGATCTATATCTCTACCATCCTTCTTCAGTCAACTTCAAGGGGCTACCTGTTCTCAGAATATCGTCACCAAGTTTCATCATCTCTTATCAACATTTTTGGCCCAATTTCTTCCTGACCTGTAAAAAAGGAAAGAAAAGGAAAACATCATGGAGCCACAATAGGAAAGAGATGGCAGAAGATTGACAGAAAAGGTTGATTCGGTTACGAAAATCTGATGAATTCTTCGATTCCGCAACCTCATCGATTACCTTCAATCGAACCTCATGGCCGCTACTGAGCATTCAACCCGCAACACGCTTGTATCGTCAAAGAACCAATAACAGCTTTCGCAACGACTCCGCATTGAATCTTAGAAGCTCCAACTGAGCAACAATCTTCGAGTCGATATTCTTCTTCTCGGTTGTGATTACGGCAACAAGTCTTCAGAGCGTTGATCCTTCTCATCAATTGGTTATTCGACGCGCTTCCTCGAACTGAACGGACACAAGAGCTTCGTAGTTCTTCATCAGTCGTCGCGTTTCGTTCTCAGGTACACGAATCTTTATCCACAATATGATAGATAGAGTTGTAGATTGTGGAATTTTGTTGTGCTTCGTGAGGTTTTTGAAAGATGCGATCCGGTGGTGTGGTGGAGTTTGTTTTTGGGGATTTTCGTTTCAGATTCATAGTGAGAGGTAAATTTAGGTTGAAGCTAGGGTTTAAGCTTTTGGAGATAGTTAATCGGAATCCACCAGCGGCGGCTAGGGTTAGCGCTGAGTGGGAGGTGACGGCGTTGTGAAGAGAGGGGGTTCAACTGTTGGTTTGATGCGGCGAAGAAGGAAGAAGTTGAGGTGGTGTTCGGAAGTCGCAATGAAGAAGAAGATGGAGATGGTGGGGGTTCGGCGGCGGAAGGGATAAGAGAAGGGATTTAGGGTTTCAGATCTTTCTTTCCAGCCCTTCTGTTTATGTTATGTTTTTTTCATTTCTTTTTAAATTATGAAAACAATTAAGTCAACTTAATAGGAGTTTTTGGAAATCATAGTCAATTAAGGAGCATAATTTCATGTTTAATCCTCATTAATCACGTTTTGAGTGCCGTTAGAGATAATGGTGGGTGATCTTTTGGGATTCTTCAGCCATACCGGCGGTGACACTTGTCACCGTCCGGTAGGCTCTTTTTGCCTTGCTTTCTACACCTCACTCTAAAGCCCATAATAGAAAATCAATTAAAAAATTCTGCTTATTGCACCTCCTTCCGATTCCTGCGAAAATGGGCCTTATGGTTTTACTAATTTCACCACCATTTCTGGGCCCATCATGAAAACAACATACAAATAATGCTTCTTGCACCCCTCTGGTTTCCAGCGAATTGGGCTTTATTATTTTTGCTATCCGCACACCTGATCTAGGCCCAGTTAAGAAAAGCACTATAAAAAATCACTTTATCCACCCCTTTCATTTTCTTTAGATTTTATATCTTTAGTTTAGCATAGTTTCCAAATAATTCCCAAAAAAAAAATAGTAAAAATTCTAGGAAAATTCTAAGAAAATTCCATTAGCTTTTTAAATCTAATTAGAAAATTTTGACAATTTTATTTTTCTAAATTTTAGCTATTTTTGATTAAATTCTGATTTTTCTTGTAATTAGCTTTTATTGAATTTCTTTTAATGGTACTTGAGTTTGTTCATTTTATTTTGATAACTTCCAGCAACTTTTTTAGCCCACTCTTTTTACTGTAGTTAGATGACCCATAATAGTGCTTAGGATATTTTTTGTAGATTTTTTAGAACATTTTATCTTAGGTTTTAGAGGCCATTTCTTTAGAAATTAAGGATTAATTCATAGCTGAAAATAATCATTTTTTAGACCTAGTTAAATTTTGATTTTGTAGGATTCCTTTTAGTACAATGTTATAGATAATATTAGGTCCCTATAGTTTAATTTTCATAATTTTTCCAGAAGTTTTAATATTTTTTTTAGAATATTATTTTTTAGGCTTAGTTACATATAATTCCCAGTAGTTTAGGCTATGTAAATAAAATAAAAAAAAGATATAGTTTAGATTAGATTTAATCCTAGAATTTAATATAGACTTAGGTTAGTTTAATGTGGATTTTTAGAATGAAAATATTAGGCTTAACTTTGATTTAGAACGTAGGTTAAAGTTCCCTTTTTAATTAGGATTAGAATAAATAAAATAGGACTTTTTTTAATTCATGCCTTTAAATGCATTTTTAGAATTTTATTCCTTATATCCAATTTTATGTTTTGCCTTATCATTTGATCTTATAACTTGTATAGGCTTCCCCATTGTTCTTAGAATCAACTTAACTTCATTAGGAAGTAAGTTGAATTCTAGTAGTTTCTAGTTTCTCATTAGGAATAGAAAACCTTATTAACCATAGGATCTCCCTCTTGTAAATAAATAAACAAAATTAGGATTGAGTCTTAGTCCCTTAGATTTTGTCCTTTTATCAACTTGAGTCTTTCTTTCTCATCTCATGAAGAAAAGCAATAAAACATTTAAGAATAAAAGTCGAACAATCTTGTACGACACGAGACTTTGTTGCGGAGTGTTTATACGCGTCCTGTTTCGGGGCGAGGTGTAAATACTTCCCGCGATGGATAGGTCTTAGTACAAGACAGTTCACAAACAAATTCAAAACATTTCTCTTAAAAGACCGAAAACACACAACAAGCGACTATCCTGCGGGAACTTCTCTTCTCATCTCATTCACTCACAACGCGAACTCGCGACGACTTGTCTCATTTGCAAGACGGTAAACGCACTCGTACCAGACAAGCCTGCAACACCTGAGCATAGACATACGCAGTTCTAGCTGTAAAAAACACAATCAAATAGTTCCCGCCTAGGTTAGGCGAACTACGTCGACTCTGATCCTCATTATCCCGATGAGGTACGTAGGCAGCGGGGTAGGGCCCGTTCGAGCACACTCTTTATTTTCCCTACATTTCCACTTTTGTTCCTTCTCTTTTTCAGTTCCTTTCTCATTTCTCATTTCCATTCCAGTTAGCGGTTTTATTCAACAGCAGTTATTCTTCTCACCCTTTGAAACAAAGCAAGCAAGCGTGGATCCCGTCGGGTACGACGGATGGATTGGGGTGCTAATACCTTCTCAATTCGTAACCGACTCCCGAACTCAGATCTTTGGTTCGCAGGACCTTGTCCTTTCCTTCTTCCTCAGGTTTGTGCAACATTACCTTTCCCATTCCTTTGGGATAAAAATGTCTGGCTGGCGACCCTACCTTTTCTGCGCCACTTTCGCGTTTGTACTAGGATGAAAATCCCGGGAGCGACACCATGGCATCTATGTTTGAAATCAGTTGGGATGATGAAGCTCCAAGAATTACTATTGATCGATTTGATAAACCTGCATACTGCAATGAAGTGGGTACTGAAGGAGTAGAAGAAAAGCCTTGGTTCCATGTGTAACACCCCAAATTTGCCCTCTTCTTGTTTAGCATCGTTATCATATCATAATCATCATGAGCATACCATATCCTTATCATTTAGCACAGAAAAATGAGGCATAACACTCGCATGTTCCAGCATAAGGCATATGATCGGTCATCTGGGAAAATCCGAACCTGCAAGTCAAAATCAAGAGCATGGTGATCTGGCAAGAATCCCACAGGATCATTTTGCACAAGCCTGGTATCATGTTCAGAGCCCTAGAAAGAGAAGATGGATCAAAATTTGCTTGAAACGGTGGGTGCAGGTCTATTTTTGAAGGTTCCCACCAAAGGGAGGGAAATTCAAATTTTCCATGCGTTAACCGGTTAACGCATATGGTTAACCGGTTAACAGCTGCGAAATTTGAATTTCCAGCAGCATTTTCAGCATGTGTGTTTTGGCCCCTTTTTCCAATTTTCTGATTTTTATTCATTTGAATTAAATTTGAATTTGAGAGAAGGATCTAGAGCATTTATCCAAGCCTCATTCCTACCCTAAATCCAAATCACACTACCCAAACCATAATTTTGGATCCCAAACCAAAATTTTGGGCCCCAAACCTAAATCATACTTATTCCATTTCCTTCCAAACCAAAGGGGCTCTCACTCATTTTTTCACTCTTATTTCTGAATTTTCATTCCTCTCACTCACAATTCTCTCACTTTTCTCTCCCAATTTTCCAAATCACTCAAAGTTCCTCTTTGAAGATCACACAACCTTGCCTTGAGGTGTGTAGATCTTGGAACTAAACCTCCTTTCATAGTTTCTTTGCATCTCTTTGCTGGTTTTATTGGAGATTCAGATCTGGTTTGAGATCTAGAAGTGCTTTTGGATCCAAAATTCTGCATCAAGAGCTTGTTCTTGCATTTATTTTGCATGGAGTGTGGAGCTTAGCATCGGATCTTTAAAGTTTTGCGCGAGATCTACCGTTTTCAGCTCAATCAACAATTACCAAAGCATACCTCAGCTTTGTAGGTTGGTTAATTTCAGATCTAGCTCTGTTTTTAGCTTATTTGCATGCTTGTGCTTTAGATCCACCATGTGTTTGTGTATTTGATTGTGTTGCATGATTTGATTGTTTGATTTGTATCCGGATCCGAATGTTATTCATGAGCTTAATGATATGGATTAATGTGAATTGATCTAATTTTCCATGTGTAATTGATTGCTGGTCTGGTGCAAGCTTATTTGAATAAGCTGTTTTGAGATGCTGTTTTCTGCAGGATTTGCTGCTGTTTTATCAGTGTTAACCGGTTAACGTATATGGTTAACCGGTTAACGCCCCTGTTTTGTGTGTATTTTGTGCAGGTTTGAGCTGGTTAACCGGTTAACGCATATGGTTAACCGGTTAACACTGAAGCAGAATGGTTTTTTAGTGTTGTTTTGAGCTTGTTTGATCCCTTTGCTTGTTCTAATTGCCATGGATCATTGCATGATCATTAAACATGAGATTTTAGGGTGATTTGCTTGCTGGTTGATGTATGCTTTCATGTTTTCGACGCGTAAGTCGTGTATTTGCAATGCTTGGCATGTTGTTTGTTTCTTGTTTACAAGAACCTTTGAGCATGACTAATTCCATGATTGTGTTGGTCAATTTGCTGGATTTTTGCTAACCTTGCAGGGGCTATGGTAAGTGAGAGATGTGGGATTTGAGTTCCACATCTCCCATTCTCATCTTCCTCTTATGTTTATGTTACTAACCCTTTGTTGTTGGGCTTAGGCCTTTCTCATCTCTTCTTCTATCTTCTTCTTCTTCATTAGGATAGAAACCTCACTAACCCTTAGGGCATCCATGCATGTGAATACTTAGGATTATTTTAGTCCCCCTTTAGAATTTTTCCTTTGAGATCTTTTGGTTCTTCTTCTCTTCTCATCTCATAACTCTTAAAAAGAAAACACTTTAATAAATGTGAAGTGATGCCTTGATCCATAGCCTTATTCCATGAGGTATGCTTGTAGTCTTCCCATCTTGGGATAGTACATGTTTACCTTGTGATGCACAAGTCTGATCAAGGTATCTTCTTCATAAAGAAAAGCATAAAAAACACCTCTTCATGTAAATAACCAAAAAACACTTAATAATTAAACAAGTTAGTGAGCCTAAGCCCTAATCTTTGGGTTCAAGTTTTGGGGATCTTCTCCTTACTTGAGTGTGCTTGTTCTATTATTCCATCTTGGAATGTAGTGACAAGTGCACATTCCATTGGTGAGAGTTTGAGTTCACTTCCTTGTGACACACTCATAAAAGCTTCTAAAAAGCACAAAACAAACAATAAGCGTCTTTCCTTCGGGAATTCTTTTCTCATCTCCTTCGCTCCGTACGCGAACTTGCTCCTACTTGTCACTTTGCAAGACGGTAACGCACTCGTCGTCCGAGTCTGCAACACCTGAGCAATGGCATAGGCAGTTCAAGCCTTAATTCACAAGCAATTTCCTTTTAGTACCCCTAGTTAGGGGAACTACGGCGTCTCTGATCCTCATTATCCTGATGAGGTACGTAGGCAGCGGGGTAGGGCCCGTTCGAGCCCAATCTTTATTTTCCCTACATTTTTCTCTTTTGCTTTCTTATTCAGTTCTTTTTCAGTTCCTGTTTCTTTTCATTTTTATTTCTTTTGCTGCAGTTTTCATACCCTCACCCTCTGAAACAGTTTCTTTGCAAGCGTGGATCCCGTCGGGTACGACGGACGATCTGGGTGCTAATACCTTCCCAGGTCGTAACCGACTCCCGAACCCAGTCTCTTTGGTTCGCAGGACCTGTGTCCTTCCTCTTTCTTTCTTCTGGTTTGTGCAGCATTACCATTCCCTCTCTTCGGGATAAAAATGCATGGCTGGCGACTCTATTCTTCTTCCGCGCCACTTTCGCGTTTGTACCAGGATGGAAATCCCGGGAGCGACAGCTTGGCGACTCTGCTGGGGACCGAACCCAGAATCTCTGGTTCCCCTGTGAGTCTCTCCTAGCGCTTGTGTGTTGCTGTTTCATTGGGTGATGTTTGTTTGATGTGGCTTGTTGTATTATATTGCTGTTTGTTTATTGCTTTATTTACAGCTTTATTTACAGCTTTATTTACAGTTTTCAGTATTTATTTTCTGCATCATATATCATACTGGACTGTCTGGACTGGTTTCCTTTGGTGGGATGGGAGTTACTGGTTCTTGAGAGATATGAGCCAAGTACCCGGCTCGAGTGCACCATAGGACTTAGAGTGGTTCCACTTTGGCCTCATGAGATCTTGTCATGGGGGTAGTAGTGAGTTCCACACCCAGGTTGCGATTGTCTTGGAAATGTCTTGATTTGGGGATCTTCCTCTCTCATTATATAACCTTGACAGTTATGTGCAGCTGGGGACCGATCATTGAGAACCTTTGTGGAAACAACCCTCTCCAGTGGTGACAGTGGCAGACCACATTTTGTGGCAAACCCATTCGCACCCGAGGGTCCACTGGGAACTCGCATAGGATGGCCTGGTTCTCTTATAAGAACTCAGTTAAAGCATCTGGTCATATGACATTAGTACTGTATCCTACGGGCTGAATGTACTATTGTTTCTTGATTTCAGCGCTTGAAGCTAGGGACTTATAAGGGATGCTTATTTTTCCCGGACTCAGCTGAGGCCTCCCTGCATAGTACATAATGCCTAACCGATTCCCTGATTTGGTCATGAGCCATTTCTCGGAGATGGTGACAGTATTATTGCTATGTGGCTTTGAGAGTCCGTGATGTCTGACCCGGAGCCTTTTACCCGTGAGATTGGGGGGTGTGTACAGGTGTGCAGGAACCCATGACCTCAACATACACTCATCTGTTCAGTTATGATCTTTGGTCTTGTGAATATGACCGGTGGTTCTATTGATTCTATGGTTCCGAGGTTATGATCCTGGAATTCTGGATTTCTTGATACTGTGGGTCTGAGATCTTCTATCAGAGGGTTGTGATTACCAGAGGGGGTGACTCAGTGAACTGTTGAGTTTGCCAGTTGTTCCGAGGGGCCCTTGTCAGTGTGCCGGTTCAGATGGTCCCCGTTGGTCATATGCTTGCATCGCATTGCATTTGCATCATTTTTTGCATTAACTGTTTATGTTTCCCATTTTTCAGGTCATTACTCACATCTGTTCCCGGTTCTGGTATTCTTAGCTCCATGGCAGAAATTAAAAGCGATCCGAGAAAAAAGAATGTGCATTACACCTTTCTTCAGCCGGAAGTCAAAAGTGTTCAGAGGTTAGCAGGTCTGATGAATGATCAAGTCTTAGGGAATTTCAAGAAAGGATATGGCCAGATACTGAAGTTTGTGGACAAGCCTACTACAGACCAAAAGGACAGCTTGCATACCTTGTTGCAATTTTATGATCCCCTGCTGCGTT
The DNA here is from genome assembly GCA_963966055.1 of Lathyrus aphaca. Classification (NCBI taxonomy): domain Eukaryota; kingdom Viridiplantae; phylum Streptophyta; class Magnoliopsida; order Fabales; family Fabaceae; genus Lathyrus; species Lathyrus aphaca. The sequence continues at coordinate 644,021,594 of OZ014519.1, forward strand.
GTTTTATTCTTCCAGGTTACATCTTAGCTCCGACATTGGAAGAGATCTTCAGCATGCCGAGTGTTCCGATCAGAGAGACATTGCCGTTCTACGGGTCAGAGGTTGTGCTCAGAGATGAAGATATAGCCAAGGTTTGTAGGTTGTCAGTTGCTTCAGTCAGAAAGGCTTTGCAAGAGAGTAAAGGCAGAGGTCTACCATGGAGTGTGCTTATTCCAGAAGCTGAGAAGTATGCTACAGAAGCTAAGTGGAATGACTTTGGAGCTTTGCTCGCATTAATGGTATATGGGTCTAGCTTGTTTCCCGGAGAGAAAGAGTTTGTCAGCTTAGAAGTGATCTCAATCTTCGCAAAAGGCAATCTGGTGCCTACCTTATTGGGTGACTTTTATTTTAGTGTCCATTACAGAAACGAGAAAGGTAGAGGTGGTCCAGTGGTCTGCTGTGCTCCTTTGTTTGCTGAATGGTTCGCTAGACAGTTGCCTAAGTCAGGTGCCTTCAAGGATATACGAGACGAATGGAGATGGTCCAGAAGACTGATGGGACTGACTGAAGAAGACATTGCTTGGGGTTATGACAGGGATTTGCTAGGAAAAGAGGTGATGGTTAGCTGCGGAAGGTTTGCCGGAGTACCTTTGCTGGGAAGGAAAGGTGTCATCAGTTACTACCCGACATTAGCCAGAAGGCAGTTTGGCTACCCTTTGAAGGATCCTCCTCAGATGGAAATGTTTGTTGAATCTTTGTATTTTCATGTTGATGGAAACAAAGAGCTAGTCCAACAAGCAGTTCAATCCTGGGATCACAGGAAAAGGAAAGGGAAGAAGGACTTCGGCCGAGTTGATCCCAAAGCATATCCACCATACGTTGAATGGTTGCAAAGGCATATCGAGTCAGTTCTCACGCCTTTTTCAGTCGAAGCTCCACTTTATCCTCGAGAGGTACCAGGTCCGAGCAGTACGGTTTCCTTGGAGGAGTACAAGAAGCTAGAAGCTCAGCTGCATGCGGTCAGAGTAGAGAATGTTGAGATGGTAAGCTTATACCACCAGGCCAATGGAGCCAAGAAGGAAGCTGAAGACAAGCTGCAGGAGCTCCAAGCCTCTTTGGAAAACAAAGAGAGGGATTTTGCTGGAAGAGAAGCCCATTTCCACCGATTGGGTATGATGGAAGCGCAAAGAGAAGCCAAGCACAAGGAGACTTTAAGGACTCTCAGGAGTGCTCGACAGTCCATTGTTTGGCTGAAAGGCCAAAGGGAGGAAGAGCAAAAGAAATTCAAAGAGAAGGAAGAGTTCTTTGAAGTTCAGATGGCTTTTAAGAAGGAGGAAATGGAACAAGCCCACGCCATCCGGAGGGAGAAGACCCAACAGCTAGTCCAAAGCCAATTAGCTCTGGAGGAAGCCAGGAAAGAGATTGAAGAGCTCAAGCTGAGAGCAGGCGTCAAGAAGAGCAGGGCAGAGGTGGCAGAGCCGGGGTCTTTAGCTTAGTTTATTTTTCAGACTACCTACAGGCTTGTTGTAGGAGTCTTGCTTTTATTTCCTTTGTCTTTATGTACTGATTTGTAACCCTTCGGGGAATATTCTTGGATGTACTCTGACTTTTAGCCTATAGTGGTTTGTCCATATTCAGTATTAATGTGCAAGTTATCGTTTTGAATGTGCAAGACTCGTTTGTCTGGATACTACTAACGTCTGAACACTTATCAAAGAGAAAGTTTGAAAGCTAAACGCTGAAAGTGATTGCCGAGATAGATACCAGAACTGGGGCATGCCAAATGCTTAGAATTGGGAACATGAACAGTTACATTGCATTGCATATAACCTGTTTGTCTGTTTTGCAGGTGTCGCATCAATTACTAACGTATTTTGTGTTTCAGGCACTATAGCTCCTCGAAAAGTTCGAGAACAACCGGCAGTGCACAGATACCCAACCAAGATTAACAGAGAGCGGGCCATGGATCAAATGCAGGCAGATTTGGCAGATCTAAGGCAGAGGATGGATAACTTCATGACATTAATGGCCGGCATGGGGCAGAATCAAGAACGGCTGCGAGAGTTGGTTGAAAATCAGAACCGGAATGCTGCTGCTGCTGCTAATGCTGATAATCATACCGGTGCGGGCGCACGTCAGGGTGGACCTCATGTTATACAACCAGGGGCGACCGTAGTCAATGACGGGATGCATAACATTCATGTAGATCACCAGGAGGACCAGTTCACTATACTTGATGAGACCGAGGGTCAAGGGGTCGAAATGAACAAGAGGTTTGAAGAGATGGCTGAGCAAATCAAGGCTATTCAGTCCCAGAGTTCTTTGGGATTCGATATAACAGACTTGGGTTTGGTTCCGGGAGTCAGAATCCCGTACAAATTCAAAGTTCCTACTTTCGAGAAGTATAACGGCACTGCTTGCCCAAAAACTCATCTGCAATCATATGTGGGAAGAATCGCCGCTCATACAGACGATGAAAAGCTGTGGATGTATTACTTTCAGGACAGCTTGGTGGGAGCTTCCCTTGAGTGGTACATGAAGCTCAGCAGGGTCAGTGTTAAGAGCTGGAAGGATCTCGCTGAGGCCTTCGTGAAGCAGTACCAGTACAACATGGATATGGCTCCGAATCGCACCCAGTTGCAACATATGGCTCAGACAGCAAAAGAAGGCTTCAAAGAATACGCCCAGAGGTGGCGTCAGCTAGCTGCTAGGGTGCAGCCACCCTTGTTAGAGAATGAGATGGCCGATATGTTTATGGGTACCCTCCAGGGGGTATTTCTTGAGAGATTGGCATCAAGTTCTGCTACAAAGTTCAACGATATCGTCATTGCGGGAGAAAGGGTTGAAACACTGTTGAAAATGGGGAAGATACAAGACCCAGGTGCTAGTAGCTCAAATGGAGCGAGGAAAGCTTTTAGCGGACCTCCAAGAAGGCGAGAAGGAGAGACCAATGCTGTATTCGGCCGAAGTCAGGGCCGTGGTTACAGAAGACCTTATGAACATGTGGCTGCTGTTACTATTCCTGCAGCTCCCGTACAGCAGATGTTACCTCCACCACAACAACATCAACAACAACAACAACCCAGAGCCAACTACCAGCAAAGACCTTATCAGCCGAGGCAGGCTCGTCCTGCTAACAGGGTGATTGAAGCTATTCCGATGACATATGCTGCCTTGTTGCCGAGACTACTAGATTTGAACCTTATTCAATTAAGGACTTTGGCACCACCACCTCCTGGAGAGCTTCCAGCTGGTTATGATATCAACGCGCGATGCGCTTTTCATTCAGGGGCACCCGGGCACTCAACCGAGAAGTGCAGGGCGCTACATCACAAAGTTCAAGATCTCGTGGATTCAAAGGCAATCAACTTTGCGCCACCACCGAATATCAACTCGAACCCTATACCTAATCATGGAGGGGCAAGAGTTAACGCTGTTGAGAGTGATGACAAGTTGAGTTTGGTACTGAGAATTGATGAAGTCAAGACGCCGTTGAAGGTGGTGAAAGAGAGACTGTTGAAAGGTCAAGTATTTCCTGGTTGTTCTCTCGATTGTGAAGACTGTATAAGTGTTGAGAATGGCTGCGAGAAATTGAGGACGGTTTTGCAAGAGTTGATTGATGTTGGGTCCCTACAATTTAGCAAGATTAGTAATGAAAAGGCTGATGATGTGTCAACCATTACTATCTTCTACAATGAGGCTGACATGCCCGTTCGACAAGAGCCTGTTACCGTTTACGCTCCTCAGATTAGTCCTGTGACTATAACTGTACCTGGGCCAGTGCCGTACACCGATGATAGAGCCATTCCGTGGCATTATGGTTCTGATGTCTATGTGGCGGGACAGAAGATGGAATGTAGACCTGTTGCTGACTCGACTATTGAGAATGTAGGAGGTGTTGGGGGTTTTACTCGAAGTGGCCGTTTATTTGCTCCCCCTGCACTGAGAAAGGATCCTGAGGCCGAAGCTTCGTCCAAAGACAAAGGAAAGCAGACTGCGAATGATGAGTCAGATACTCCTGTGGCTGGGCAGGGGACATTTGAAAAGGAGGTAGAGGAGTTCATGAAGATCATCAAAAGGAGTGACTATAAGGTGGTTGATCAACTGAACCAGACGCCTTCAAAGATTTCTATTTTGTCACTGTTGATGTGCTCTCCCGCGCACCGAGAAGCCTTGCTGAAAGTACTTCAAATGGCCTATGTTCCTCAAGAAATCACTGTTAATCAACTCGAAGCTATTGTTGGAAGTGTTAATGCCAGCCCTGGTTTAGGCTTCACTGACCGAGACCTTACCTCGGAGGGAAGGAATCACAATAAAGCACTGCATATCACGATGGAATGCAAGGGCGCTGTGTTGTCTCATGTTCTTGTGGACACAGGCTCTTCCTTGAATGTGCTCCCGAAGAAGGCGTTGATGAAGCTTAACATTGATGGGGTTATTCTGACGCCGAGTGATCTAGTGGTTAAAGCTTTCGATGGTTCAAGAAGATCCGTTTTCGGAGAGGTTGAGTTGCCTGTCAAGATAGGCTCTCAAGTCTTCAAGAGTGTCTTCTATGTCATGGATATCCAGCCTGCGTATAGTTGCTTGTTGGGCAGACCGTGGATACACGCAGCTGGAGCCGTCACTTCAACCCTGCACCAAAAGCTTAAATATGTGGTGGATGGCCAGATCATCACAGTTTGCGGGGAAGAAGATATTTTCGTCAGCCACCTGTCGACGTTTAAATATGTGGAAATGGACGGAGAAATTCACGAGACTTTGTGCCAAGCTTTTGAGGCAGATGTCAGCATCTTGGCTCCGGTGAAGAAAAACAACGAAGGCACGTCAATTCATTCCTACCGGGAAGCAAAAGAGGCCGTCCAATCAGGCAATGCCCAGGGCTGGGGCAAGTTACTGGAGGTGGAAAAGAAGGGTGATAAATTCGGCTTAGGGTATCAACCTGGGGGGTCTATTCAGAGTGGTAAAGCTATCTCATTCACAAGTGCTGGTTTGCTTGACCGTGATCAAATCTGTACGACAAGCCAAGACGGGGATAGTGACAGAGACTGGGACAACAATTGGATCCGCTCGTGTGCACCCGGCGAGGAGCTAGGAAATTGGTCTGCTGAGGACATTGTTCAAGTCACCTGGCTCTCAAAGTAATTGTTTTGTTTCCTTTTATTAGCATACTGCATTGTCAAGTCCAGCATTCTGCCCAAGATGTTTGGATCCATTGTACTGGGCCACCATGTTTTGTATTGCATCGTTATTTTTGCCATGAAATAAAAGGACATTTTCAGACAAATTGTGCTCTCTTTCTTTGTTTTTAAACTTTTTCACAAAAAAAAAACAATATAAAAATGGCAATGTGTTTTTCATTTTTGATTTGTGTTAGCGTCTCTTTTTCAAAATAAGCAGATTCTGAATAAGCACATCATTTGTGCAGTATTGATCATCCGGATTCCACGGATAACGTTCCTGCTATGACTATGCATGACTTTGATAATCCAGTCTACCAAGCTGATGAAGGGGTTGAGGAAGACTGTGACCTCCCTGAAGAGTTGGTCAGATTGTTGAAACAAGAGGAACGAGTTATTCAGCCCCATCAAGAAGAGATTGAAACCATCAATATTGGCAGTGAAGATGCAAAGAAAGAAATCAAGATAGGAGCCAATCTGCAGGCCGACGTCAAGCAAGAGCTGATCAGTATGCTGAGAGAGTATGTAGATATCTTTGCTTGGTCATATCAAGATATGCCAGGGTTGGATACCGACATCGTGATGCATAAGCTACCTCTGAGAGAAGACTGTCCTCCTGTGAAGCAAAAGTTGAGAAGAACTCGCCCGGATATGGCGATGAAGATTAAAGAGGAGGTGCAGAAACAGTGGGATGCCGGGTTCCTTGCCGTGACTAGTTACCCACCTTGGGTAGCTAACATTGTACCAGTGCCTAAGAAGGACGGCAAGGTCCGGATGTGCGTTGACTATCGAGATTTGAACAGAGCAAGTCCGAAGGATGATTTTCCGTTGCCACACATTGACGTGTTGGTCGACAGTACTGCTCAATTCTCAGTATTCTCCTTCATGGACGGATTCTCCGGTTATAATCAGATAAAAATGGCGCCGGAAGACATGGAGAAGACAACGTTCATTACCCCGTGGGGAACATTCTGCTATAAGGTCATGCCCTTCGGTTTGAAGAACGCTGGGGCAACTTATCAACGGGCGATGGTCACGTTGTTCCATGACATGATCCACAAGGAGATCGAATGTTATGTGGACGATATGATTGCAAAGTCCAAAGACGAAGAGGAGCATTTGGTTAACCTGAAGAAGTTATTTGATAGGTTGATCAAATACAAGCTGAGGTTGAATCCGAACAAGTGTACTTTCGGAGTGCGTTCCGGAAAATTGCTGGGTTTCATTGTAAGTCAAAGAGGAATTGAGGTAGATCCTGCTAAAGTGAAAGCTATTCAAGATATGCCTGCACCAAAGACAGAAAAAGAAGTGCGCGGGTTCTTAGGTAGATTGAACTATATTTCTCGGTTCATATCTCACCTAACTGCCACGTGCGAACCGATATTCAAACTGCTAAGAAAAGAGCAAACAGTCAGGTGGAATGATGATTGCCAAAGGGCTTTCGACAAAATAAAGGAATATTTGCAGGAACCTCCAATTCTGATGCCTCCAGTGGAAGGAAGACCGTTAATCATGTACTTGACCGTGCTTGAAGGGTCGATGGGGTGTGTGCTCGGCCAACATGACGAGTCTGGTCGAAAAGAGTACGCCATTTATTACCTTAGCAAAAAGTTTACCGACTGTGAATCCCGATACTCACTGCTCGAGAAAACTTGCTGCGCTTTGGTATGGGCTGCTCGCCGACTGAGGCAGTACATGTTGACCCATACTACACTTCTCATCTCCAAGATGGATCCTGTCAAGTACATCTTTGAGAAACCAGCATTGACCGGAAGGGTTGCTAGATGGCAGATGATTTTAACTGAATACGACATCCAGTACACTTCTCAGAAAGCCATCAAAGGGAGTGTATTGTCGGAATACCTTGCTCAGCAACCTCTTGAGGATGACTATCAGCCGATGAGATTTGATTTCCCTGATGAGGACATCATGTGCCTCAGAACAAACGATTATGAGGAACCACTTCCGGAGGAGGGGCCTGACCCTGAATCCAAATGGAAGTTGATGTTTGATGGGGCTGTCAATATCAATGGTCGTGGAGTTGGTGCCGTACTTATTACTCCTGAAGGTGTTCATTTACCCTTCGCTGCCAAAATTACTTTTGGCTGCACCAACAATGAAGCGGAATACGAGGCGTGTATAATGGGAATAGAGGAGGCAATTGATCTTCGGATCAAGAACCTCGATATATTCGGAGATTCAGCCCTCGTCATTAACCAAATTACCGGCAAGTGGTATACACATCAAGAGCATCTAGTTCCGTACAGGGATTATGCTAGAAAACTGTTGACATTCTTCACGACAGTTGAGCTCAAGTACATACCACGGGACGAAAATCAATTTGCCGATGCTTTGGCCACTCTCTCTTCGTCAATTAAAGTCCTATGTTGGAACTTTGTGCCCAGAATTGACATCTCCAGGCTTGACTCTCCAGCTTATGCTTTCTCTGTAGACGCCGTGTCTGACGAGAAACCTTGGTATTTTGATATCAAGTTATTCCTGGAGAAGCAAGAATACCCAATAGGGGCATCTTCCAAAGACAAAAAGACCTTGAGACGACTTGCTGCTAGTTTCTTCTTGAACACAGACGGGGTTTTGTACAAGAGGAACTTCGACATGGTCTTGCTCAGATGCGTGGATAGACACGAAGCAAGCCTGTTGATGCAGGAAGTCCATGAAGGATCTTTTGGTACCCATGCAGGAGGGCATGCTATGGCAAAGAAATTGCTGAGATCAGGGTATTACTGGATGACAATGGATGCAGACTGTTGTTCATTCGCTCGTAAATGCCACAAGTGCCAAATATATGCAGATAAAGTGCATGTTCCTCCTAACCCGCTCAACATCATGTCATCTCCTTGGCCTTTCTCTATGTGGGGCATTGACATGATCGGGAAGATTGAACCGACTGCTTCGAACGGTCATCGCTTCATCCTGGTCGCGATTGATTACTTTACCAAGTGGGTAGAAGCAGCGTCTTATGCCAATGTCACTCGTCAAGTGGTGGCAAGATTTCTGAAAAGAGATATCATATGCAGATATGGAGTACCCGAAAGGATCATTACTGATAATGGTTCTAATCTCAATAACAAGATGATGGCAGACTTATGTCGGGACTTCAAAATACAGCATCACAATTCTTCTCCTTACCGACCAAAGATGAATGGTGCGGTAGAGGCAGCTAACAAGAATATCAAGAAGATTGTGCAGAAAATGGTTGTCACCTACAAGGATTGGCATGAGATGTTACCGTTTGCTTTGCATGGGTACCGAACGTCGGTCAGGACATCAACAGGGGCAACTCCCTTCTCTCTAGTGTATGGCATGGAAGCAGTCCTGCCTGTTGAAGTAGAGATTCCTTCACTGCGCGTGATGATGGACGTCAAACTGGATGAGGCTGAATGGGTGCGTGCTCGTTACAACCAGCTATGTCTAATTGAGGAAAAGAGATTAGCGGCTATCTGTCATGGTCAGCTTTATCAGAGGAGAATGAAGCGGGCATTCGACCAACGAGTACGTACTCGAGAGTATCAAGTGGGAGAGCTTGTATTGAAGAGGATCGTTCCTCCAGGTTCAGATAACAGGGGCAAGTGGACCCCAAACTACGAAGGACCGTTCATAGTGAAGAAAGTATTCTCAGGAGGGGCACTGATGCTCACCACTATGGATGGAGAAGACTTCCCATCCCCTGTTAACTCGGACGCAGTTAAAAAATACTTCGCATAAAGAGACCCGCTGGACACAAAAACAGAATGTAAGTCCAGGCAAGAAAAGGGCATCCCGGCGAGCTAAAAACAGAATAAAAAGCTCGGGCAAAAATTAGGGAAAATAAACAAAAAAAATGTACACCCGCTGAGTTGAAAAGCCACATTGGACAGCTCAGGCAAAAAAGGGTATCCCGGTGGATTGAAAACCCGAGAGGGCGATCCACGCAAAATAAGGGAATAAGCGAACAACTGTGATCCAAGTTATCTGAACCACGTCATCGTTTCGTACGGTTTGACAATACCGGAAGGATAGGAAACAGTCCCCTTGTCCTCTCAGAAAGCCAAAGCAGAATGGAGAGTCTTGAAGACATGCAGGTCATAGCAGAAATGGAACTCTTTGGAATGCCGTGTACATTGCCATTAGGATAGTTTCTTTTCTCAATTTTTATAGTGGCTACCTCTTTCCAGGTGGTTGCTTCCTGATGTAAATCTGTGCCTATTCAGAGGCCATTCAATAAAAATAATATTCAGTCAAAAAGCTGTGTGTGTTTATTTTTGTCTGCAAAATGTCCTGAATTTTTGACAAAAATAGCATTGCATCTAAACATGGTGATAATCTTGAAAAGAAAACTGACATGCAGGGAAACTGTAACCCTCTTTGAGTGTCGGGTGATAATGGATGAACAGATCACGCCATGCAAATCCCCGGGACACACGTGTGTTTTCTGTTGTTGCAGGTTGCAGGATGGCGTCACATTCACATCAAGCAATTTACTCTCTCCCAGTAGAGTATCTCCCCAAGCAGAGATTTTTTTTTCTTCTCCAGCAGGTAGCTGAAAGCCTGACTTGTCTAAATGGATGTTTTCCTCCAACTAAGTCTTGGCAGCAGCCCAAGCAGGTTCTTCTTCCCAAGTGAAGTAGTAGTCCATTATTCCCCAGCGGAGTGTGCCTAGCAGGTACCTGAGAGCATGTCATCATCAGAGGTGGAATTGACAGCATTTTATCATCAACAAGATTCTTCCCCAGCAAGAGTCCTCTCCTATCAGGTACCCGAAAGCCTGATATCCCCTCAGAGTCTTGAATCATCGGATGCTCTCCCCAGCCAGAGTATTTGCCCAGGAAGCTTCCCCAGCCAAGTCTGAAGATGATTGGTCCCCACAGAGTTCATATTTGATTTTCACCTCCGTCCGTGAACTATTCCCCAGCAGGTTTGCCCTAGTGTTGGTTTATTTGATGATGCAGCCAGGTATTCATCACCTCAGTCGGAGTGGGTATCCAGACCTCTTGACTTTTTCTCCCCTGCAGAGTGGTGTCTCTTGTTGCCGATCAGGCATTCGTTTATTGCTCGTCTGCAATCTTCAACACTCGTATGTGTTATCCCTAAGCAAGTTTCCCCAGCGAGGACATATCACTGCTGTATTGTTGCTCGTCTGCATCTTTCAACACTCGTCTGTGTTAGCTCTAGCCGTTGTTGCTCGTCCGCAACTCCTCAACACTCGTCTGTGTTCTGAGATGATATTTGCTGTTGCTCGTCCGCAACCTTTCAACACTCGTCTGTGTTAGCTCTAGCCGTTGTTGCTCGTCCGCAACTCCTCAACACTCGTCTGTGTTCTGAGATGATATTTGCTGTTGCTCGTCCGCAACCTTCCAACACTCGTCTGTGTTTGGTATGGGGTCCTTCGTTGCACTCGTCTGTGCCTTGACATGTATTCTCTGTTGTTGCTCGTCTGCAACTGTCCAGCACTCGTTTGTGTGTGTTTGAAGCTCGTCTGCTTTTATCCCCCAGAAGTCGTTTGTGTTCTGAAGCTCGTCTGTTTTGCCTGGATACTCGTCGGTATCATCCTCAGCACTCGTCTGTGCTAGCTTGCACCTGAATGGGAAGATTTGCTGTTTACCCTGATATCTCTGTGACTACTTCAAATGCTCGTCTGTGTTTGAACTTCTGGTGTTCGTCTATACCAGTGGCTGATACTCGTCTGTATCATCGCCTGAAGCACTCGTCTGTGTTTCTCAGATCATCGTCCGATACTCGTCTGTATCTTTGACTATTGGCACTCGTCTGTGTTCTCTTGATGATCATCCAATACTCGTCTGTATTGAAGAGGTTTAAAATCCTGACAGTGGGAATTGAATGTCGAAATGGTTACCGGGCCTGGCGTAACAGGTAAATCCGAAGGAGGCTCGTCTGTCTCAGGCACCAATTATGGTTGCTGCACCTGGCATAACAGGTTTGCTCAGAAGACTCGTCTGTCTTATACCATATATCCGCGGATAATATATGAGGAAGGTTCGTCTACCTTGATTGCATGTCTATCCCACAGACTTATATGCATTCCCGGAGCCTGCGTAAGGGTTATCCGAAGAAGACTCGTCCGTCTTATTCCACTTATCTGCGTAAGGATTAGTGAAGGAGATTCGTCCATCTCAGGTTACTTTGAAGATCCTTAAGGGCTCGTCCGCTCTCTGTACCTGGCGTCACAGGTCATGCGAAGACTCGTCTGTCAGCATGATAGTATTTCAGATATCAGTTTCAACTTGGAAGAAGCTCGTCTGTTTTTTTTTCTCTCCTTCTTATCCCCAGAGCGCCATCTGGTCGGGTTTATTTCCCAGTGTTGCATTCTTCGTCAGAGTGCAAATTTCAGGTCTTCTTGGTATTCAATCACAGTTGATCTCGAATGTCTGATAGCCGTTGCTCTCATCCTTTTCAGATTAACAGTTGATTGAATAGGGGCAGCTGTAACACCCCAAATTTGCCCTCTTCTTGTTTAGCATCGTTATCATATCATAATCATCATGAGCATACCATATCCTTATCATTTAGCACAGAAAAATGAGGCATAACACTCGCATGTTCCAGCATAAGGCATATGATCGGTCATCTGGGAAAATCCGAACCTGCAAGTCAAAATCAAGAGCATGGTGATCTGGCAAGAATCCCACAGGATCATTTTGCACAAGCCTGGTATCATGTTCAGAGCCCTAGAAAGAGAAGATGGATCAAAATTTGCTTGAAACGGTGGGTGCAGGTCTATTTTTGAAGGTTCCCACCAAAGGGAGGGAAATTCAAATTTTCCATGCGTTAACCGGTTAACGCATATGGTTAACCGGTTAACAGCTGCGAAATTTGAATTTCCAGCAGCATTTTCAGCATGTGTGTTTTGGCCCCTTTTTCCAATTTTCTGATTTTTATTCATTTGAATTAAATTTGAATTTGAGAGAAGGATCTAGAGCATTTATCCAAGCCTCATTCCTACCCTAAATCCAAATCACACTACCCAAACCATAATTTTGGATCCCAAACCAAAATTTTGGGCCCCAAACCTAAATCATACTTATTCCATTTCCTTCCAAACCAAAGGGGCTCTCACTCATTTTTTCACTCTCATTTCTGAATTTTCATTCCTCTCACTCACAATTCTCTCACTTTTCTCTCCCAATTTTCCAAATCACTCAAAGTTCCTCTTTGAAGATCACACAACCTTGCCTTGAGGTGTGTAGATCTTGGAACTAAACCTCCTTTCATAGTTTCTTTGCATCTCTTTGCTGGTTTTATTGGAGATTCAGATCTGGTTTGAGATCTAGAAGTGCTTTTGGATCCAAAATTCTGCATCAAGAGCTTGTTCTTGCATTTATTTTGCATGGAGTGTGGAGCTTAGCATCGGATCTTTAAAGTTTTGCGCGAGATCTACCGTTTTCAGCTCAATCAACAATTACCAAAGCATACCTCAGCTTTGTAGGTTGGTTAATTTCAGATCTAGCTCTGTTTTTAGCTTATTTGCATGCTTGTGCTTTAGATCCACCATGTGTTTGTGTATTTGATTGTGTTGCATGATTTGATTGTTTGATTTGTATCCGGATCCGAATGTTATTCATGAGCTTAATGATATGGATTAATGTGAATTGATCTAATTTTCCATGTGTAATTGATTGCTGGTCTGGTGCAAGCTTATTTGAATAAGCTGTTTTGAGATGCTGTTTTCTGCAGGATTTGCTGCTGTTTTATCAGTGTTAACCGGTTAACGTATATGGTTAACCGGTTAACGCCCCTGTTTTGTGTGTATTTTGTGCAGGTTTGAGCTGGTTAACCGGTTAACGCATATGGTTAACCGGTTAACACTGAAGCAGAATGGTTTTTTAGTGTTGTTTTGAGCTTGTTTGATCCCTTTGCTTGTTCTAATTGCCATGGATCATTGCATGATCATTAAACATGAGATTTTAGGGTGATTTGCTTGCTGGTTGATGTATGCTTTCATGTTTTCGACGCGTAAGTCGTGTATTTGCAATGCTTGGCATGTTGTTTGTTTCTTGTTTACAAGAACCTTTGAGCATGACTAATTCCATGATTGTGTTGGTCAATTTGCTGGATTTTTGCTAACCTTGCAGGGGCTATGGTAAGTGAGAGATGTGGGATTTGAGTTCCACATCTCCCATTCTCATCTTCCTCTTATGTTTATGTTACTAACCCTTTGTTGTTGGGCTTAGGCCTTTCTCATCTCTTCTTCTATCTTCTTCTTCTTCATTAGGATAGAAACCTCACTAACCCTTAGGGCATCCATGCATGTGAATACTTAGGATTATTTTAGTCCCCCTTTAGAATTTTTCCTTTGAGATCTTTTGGTTCTTCTTCTCTTCTCATCTCATAACTCTTAAAAAGAAAACACTTTAATAAATGTGAAGTGATGCCTTGATCCATAGCCTTATTCCATGAGGTATGCTTGTAGTCTTCCCATCTTGGGATAGTACATGTTTACCTTGTGATGCACAAGTCTGATCAAGGTATCTTCTTCATAAAGAAAAGCATAAAAAACACCTCTTCATGTAAATAACCAAAAAACACTTAATAATTAAACAAGTTAGTGAGCCTAAGCCCTAATCTTTGGGTTCAAGTTTTGGGGATCTTCTCCTTACTTGAGTGTGCTTGTTCTATTATTCCATCTTGGAATGTAGTGACAAGTGCACATTCCATTGGTGAGAGTTTGAGTTCACTTCCTTGTGACACACTCATAAAAGCTTCTAAAAAGCACAAAACAAACAATAAGCGTCTTTCCTTCGGGAATTCTTTTCTCATCTCCTTCGCTCCGTACGCGAACTTGCTCCTACTTGTCACTTTGCAAGACGGTAACGCACTCGTCGTCCGAGTCTGCAACACCTGAGCAATGGCATAGGCAGTTCAAGCCTTAATTCACAAGCAATTTCCTTTTAGTACCCCTAGTTAGGGGAACTACGGCGTCTCTGATCCTCATTATCCTGATGAGGTACGTAGGCAGCGGGGTAGGGCCCGTTCGAGCCCAATCTTTATTTTCCCTACATTTTTCTCTTTTGCTTTCTTATTCAGTTCTTTTTCAGTTCCTGTTTCTTTTCATTTTTATTTCTTTTGCTGCAGTTTTCATACCCTCACCCTCTGAAACAGTTTCTTTGCAAGCGTGGATCCCGTCGGGTACGACGGACGATCTGGGTGCTAATACCTTCCCAGGTCGTAACCGACTCCCGAACCCAGTCTCTTTGGTTCGCAGGACCTGTGTCCTTCCTCTTTCTTTCTTCTGGTTTGTGCAGCATTACCATTCCCTCTCTTCGGGATAAAAATGCATGGCTGGCGACTCTATTCTTCTTCCGCGCCACTTTCGCGTTTGTACCAGGATGGAAATCCCGGGAGCGACACCATGAAGTGAAGAGGTATCTTGAAGTTCAGGAGTTCCCTGAAGAGGCATCTGTCAATGATAAGAAGTTTCTAAGGAGGTTTTCTGCTAAATTCTTCTTGAGTAATGGGATTCTGTACAAGCGCAACCACGATTCAACTTTGCTTCGCTGTGTGGATAAGAAAGAAGCAGTGGAGATTATGGAAGACATGCATGAGGGGATCTTTGGTACTCACTCTAGTGGGCATACAATGGCTAAAAAGATTCTAAGAGCGGGTTATTATTGGTCTACCATGGAAGCTGACTGCTATCAACACTCCAAAACTTGTCACAAATTCCAGATTTATGCTGATAAGGTTCACGTGCCTCCAGTTCGGTTGAATGTTCTAACTGCTCCATGGCATTTTGCCACGTGGGGCATTGATATGATTGGTGAAATCAAACCTACTGCCTCTAATGGACATCGTTTCATCCTTGTAGCTATTGATTACTTCACAAAATGGGTAGAGGCAGCTTCATTTGCTTCTGTTACCAAGAATGTTGTGGCTCGATTCATCAAATATAATCTTATATGCCGATATGGCATCCCTGAAAGGATTATCACGGATAATGGTACTAATTTTAACAACACTATGATTACTGATCTCTGCAAGCAGTTCAAGATTAAACATCACAATTCTTCTCCATATCGTCAAAGATGAATGGCGCAGTGGAAGCCGCCAACAAGAATATTAAGAAGATCTTACAAAAGATGACAGTTACATATAAGGATTGGCATGAGATGTTACCATTTGCTCTTCATGGTTATTGTACCACCATGCGTACTTCAACAGGGGCAACCCCATTTTCCCTTGTCTATGGTATGGAAGTAGTTTTACCCATTGAAGTTCAAATTCCCTCTTTGAGAATTATGAAGTATGCAGGCTTGGATGAAGATGAATGGATTCAGACTCTACTTGACCAGATAAACTTGATTGATGAGAAAAGACTAGCAGATGTTTGTCATGGTTATATGTATCTGTCGCTCCCGATAAATGGGACCAGGCCCAGATAAAGGTACAGACGCGAACGGTCGGCGAGAGGGACAATGAGAACACACAGCAGTGAACTCACTGGAGATGAATAGAGTCGCCAGCTAGGCATTTTTATCCCGGAGGAAAGGTAATGCTGCATAAACCTAGAAAAGATATGGACAAGACGGTCGCGAACCAGAGAGACTGAGAAAGGGGGTTGGTTACAACCTGGGAAGGTATTAGCACCCAGATTGTCCGTCGTACTCGACGGGATCCACGCTTGAAAGGTTTGTGTTTTAAAGGGGTAGTGTCAGTGCAATTTTGTGTGTAAAATAACTGGAAAAAAGGATGTACAGGTGTCAGTGCAAAAGAAGTGCAAAGTGTGACATATACAGTGTCAGTGTAGGAATGGGAATGAATTGCTCAAGATCATGAGGCTAAAAGGATAAAGCTGGAAAGAGGGGGAATATACAGAGACTTTTGTTCGATAACTGTTAAGTTATGCCTACGTATCCTCTCGTGCAATGAGGAAGTTAGAACACTGTAGTTTGACCCAAAGAGACTGAAAGATGAATTGACTTGATGAACTGCTTGCTTGTCTATGCTCAAGTGTATGACCTGTCTGGCTCAGGTGCAAACTGTCTTGCATTAGACGGAAGAAACAAGTTCTCGTTTGTGAGTGAATGAGATGAGAAAAGAATCCCGAAGGAGACGATTATTGTCTGTTTTTGTATTTTCAGTCTTTTATTGCTTTTTGAAGTTTGTCATAAGCTAATGAGCTTAAGCCTAAACCAATGGATTTAGTAGACTCATCACATCTTCCCTCTGATTAGGGGTAATGAGAATACCTTAAGTGTGAAGTCAGATTCTCACACTTAATCACCTTTGATGTAGGATTAAGATCATTAACCTACTTGTGATTATTTAGATGTTTTTTGTGGTTTTTGTTTAGTGTTAAGTAATGAGGTTAAGCCATAATCAGGGATTTAACAGACTCATTACACCATCCTAATAGAAGGATAATAGATGGGAATGTTTAAGCTGAGGAAAGCTCCTCAATTTAATCCATGATTAGGGATTAAACTCATGACAAAACAAAGCCTTTATTAGATGGATTTTAATTAATGGTATGATGAAGAAGTGAATTTTATGATTTGTAAGACAACTTGAGGAGGACTTGTCCATTAACACTAGGGTTAGTCCTTCTTAACCAATTAAGGAAGAATTAGAACCCTAATGCAAGGCCCAAGTTACAAGTGTGATGTCTTGATGATTATTAAGATGGATTGATTAAAGGATTTAAACACATTAAGGGTTTAACACTTAGGATTAAAGTTATACACTCCATCCTAAGATAAGGATGCAGGCATAAGCTTAATCACAAAGCCTTAAAGCCTTTAGGGTTTAGTCCCTGATTATGAGGTGAGAAGAGAAGACTCAAAGAGACACAAAGGTAAAACTAAGTGGGGAGACTAATCAAGACCCTAATCATTGTCATGCTTGGTTGTTCCTAAGGTTTGTGAGGTTTTCAAAAGAAGATCTTCAGAGGAACCACCAGGAAGCAGATGAAAGGATCAAGAGAAGCAAAGTAACTTGCTTCATTCAAGAAGTCAAGTCACTTGAAGAAAGAAAGTGGGAAGAAGAAGAATGAGCAAGCTCAATCTCAAACACATACAAAAATGCAGCATGGATGCAAGAGAGAGATGAGAAGAAAGTTATGAGAAGTGAAGGCAAATTCACTTCCCAAAATTACTTACCACCTGAAAGGTTAGGAAAGAAATGCAATGCAATGCAAAATGGGATGAGATGACATGATGAGAAACAAAACCAGAAGCATATACATGATGCTAATGATGCTATGAGATGCTACAAACATGAGGCAGCACATGGAAATGATCATACAAGCTCATGAATGCAAATGAAGCAAGTTAAGAAGCAAGGACATACATGAAAAGTTATGAAGTGCACATGACATACAACATGGCAAATACATGATGCAATGATCAAACATGCTTTCAATATGTCTTATGATGTCAAATGAATCAAATGGATGCTTGAAATGTCATGGCAAGTCATGTGAGGCAAGAGAATGCAAGATGGATGCATATGGAAGCCCAAATTAGGGTTTATGATCAATGCAACAAACAAAAACCAAAACCAGAAGAAAACAACATTATAAAAAATTGAAAATGCACTCAAAGGACCCCTAAACCTATACTAACCCACTGCCCAAAGGAGAGGTCTCAACTCTTAACCAATTTCAAGTTATGGTTTTCTTAAGATTTCTAGGGTTTTAGGGTTCCTAAACAAGAAAATTACCAAACAAATGGAAAATGAAAGATCAATTCAAGGCCATTTAATCCCACAAACTACATGCTAAACACAATGCAATGCAAAAAGAATCAATGTCCAACTCCTCATGGATAGGCAGAAATGATTTTTGGAACTTTGGATCAAATTAATGCATAAAAATGATTTTAATTCAATGGAAAATTCTCAAAATGCATCAAGATCAAAAAATAAATTTGGTTTGAAGGTTGGACAATGTTTCTAAATGTCTTAGAACATTTCATGAATTTTTTGGTAATTTTTAAATACCTAAAAGTATTTTTAATAAATTAATTTTCATTAATCAATTAAAAATAAACTTTTAAATATTTAAAAATACTTTTTTAATGCTAAAAATAAAAATAAAAATATTTTTGGGTTTTAAAAATTAATGAAACTCTTGACAAAAAGTTTCATAATTTTTAAAACATTTTTACTATTTTAAATAAATTGTATAAAACAAATGAGAAAAATATGAAAAAAAATGAAATAAACTGAAGTCAACTGAATGGAGGGCTAGGATTTGCTCTGGGTTTGAAAATGTTGACTGCGCGCCAGATCTAGTGGCCTGGATTGGTCCTGATTAAATTAATTTAATTAAGATTAATTAAACTAACTAAAGGGGATTAGGGCAAATGAACAAATCTGAGCCATTCATGCACGCGGGAAGTCAACGAAGTCAGGCCATCTAACGCACGAGATTCAAATGGGCTTAATGACTGGGATTAGGGCATAATGACATTCAGGTGACCGGAGGGAAGCTCCGGTCATCTTCTCCGGCGACAACACAACCCTAGATCCTGATTTAGGCTTCTAAACATCAAATTAAACACAGCCAAGTGATCCTCTAACATCCTAGGACACGAATCCACTCTCAAACATCATTTAAACATCAAGAATCAAGCAAATCGAAGGAAACAAATTTCACGGGTGAAATTTCAGAGCAACAATACAAACTCATTTCTTACTCATTTTTGATTCTAAGAGCATCCCCATGACCAGCAAGACATAAGCAACCAATTTATAACTCAAAATGCAAGCTCTGAGAAAAAATGTTCATAGCCATACCTGAGATGGAGACTCCTGTTTCTGGGCTTTCAGAGCTATTCTTTGGTGCAAGCTTGCTCCACTGACTCCCCTAGTGCTAATGGTAGGCTTGGAAGGAGCTTAAACAAGCTGTTTTGAGAGATTCGAATCTGATATATCAGAAAATGGGGTCTGTATATAGGCTGTTTCAGATCATTGTGAAGGGTGGTATTGGTTCTATGGATGTTTTCTGGTTGATTGGTGAAGGTAGAATGAGTGTTTGATGACTGTGGAAGGTGATTCGAAGAGAGGAAAGTTTTTGCAGGTTTTTGGATATGTTGTGTTCTGGCCAGCTTCAATGCTCAATGCTTTGCTATAACATCTCCAACTTGTGTGGATAGCCTGTGGGGCAGGTCAGTAGGGTGGCTGTTTACTGTGCCAAGAGTATGGGAGCTTTTTGCCAAAAAGTCAAATATGTGTCCTTGAGAGTATGGGCCATGGCAGCAACTGTGTGAGGTCATGTCTGGCTTCAGCTTGGGTTAGGGACAGCCCTTGGATGGCTTGAGAGTGACTGCAACATATGGATCATGAATTGAGAGTGATCTTGCAACTTGACAACTTGTGCTTCCTCATGTTTTTATGCTAAGTACATGAAGCATTCTTTGCTGAATTTTGTAGCATAGCACTTCTTTTAGTCATGGCAATGTTTAGAAGTCAGCTAGTGGTCACATAACTTCCTAGAAGATGGTTTTGCCAAGAACCCCCTTTTGCACTCTTATGAAAAATGCTTTATGGAACTTTGAAAATCAAGGCAAGCAATGCAAAAATCCTTGGGCCAATTCTGTTTTTGGGGTCATATATGATCATGTGATGAAGCTTTGAAGTCAATTTGAAGTCACTAGAATGCTTGGTCCATGAAATTGCAAGTTTTCCTTTTAGTGCATAACTTGAAAATTAGTGATTTTTGCTAACTTTAACACACCATAACTTTTGATCCAAGATGAATTAGGTCATGTTCTTGTAATTTTTGAAAAGGGAAAGATCTAATCTACAACTTTCATGACCAAAGTTTTTCCATTTGAAGCATTTTTGGATCAAAAAGCAAGGCTTGAAAAGTGGCATAAAATGACATATTCTTTAAAAGTCAACCATGCCCTAAAAAGTCAACTTTGCAAAAACTTGTAATTTTTGAATTTTGTGAACTTCAACCTTCTTCTATGATCAAATAAAGATCAAATACACTCAAAATGATGAAGATCACCCCTTGGTTGGGTCATTGGGGGCCTCAGATGCCCTGATTTTGCACTGACTTGTCCAGAAAGTCAACTCTTAATCAGGTGACTTCCCCCATGGAATTTCTTCATGAAAATTGATGTGCATACTCCCTATACCATATAGAGACCAATAGAAACAAGAATGACCAAAAAATTTGGAGTTATGGCCTCTGAAACTAAAACCCTAGTTTCAGGTCAACTGTGCAGTCAAACTTGGCTCTGCTTCCATACCAATCCCAGTTCTTGTGATTCTTTGGCATTTTTGACTTTGAGAGGATGTGATATGATACAAGAACACACATGGATCCCTTTGAAGTGATTGATGACCCTTGGAGTGGCTCAAGAAGCTCTGGGATTGCTCAGATCACAAACCCTAGATGCAGATGACTTAGAACCAATGCAATGGATCAAAAATGTGATATGAGATGATATGATTGTGTTTATGCATATGGAATGATCACAAGCCATGGTGTGAATGGGTGAGGGCAAATTTGAGGTGTTTACAGCTGCCCCTATTCAAACATGAGTTAGCTGTGCAGGTTGTAAGCAACGGCTTAACAGGCAAACAGGATAACTTGTGGTTGAATACCAAAGACAGTCCAAAATTTGCACTCACAGAATGAAGAAGAAAAGGGATATAGATTGTAAAGGAAAATAAAGTATATTGTAAAGTGTGGAAATAAAGCAATGACGGGGACGGCCGACATGCTGGGGATAAAAGGTAAAGCCAAGACGGGGACGGCCGACTAGCTGGGAAAAGTAAGAAATTATGATGGGGACGGCCATCAAGATAAAGTTGTAAGATTCTCTGGGAGTTAACGAAACATGACGGGGACGGCCATCAAGTTCACAAAGCAAAGTAACCAACGATGGGGATGGCCATCGGGTTAAACTAAAAAAAGGACCACGACGGGGACGGCCATCGGGTTAAATGAAATAAACAGATGATGAGGTACGGTCATCAAAGGTGAAGGATGATCACCTAGCAGGGGACGGCTGCTCCGTTGGGTTAAGATGAGGGACGGTCATCTAAGGTGGAGGACGACCACCTGGCAGGGTACGGCTGCCGAAAATATCGCGACATAGGACGAATGCCGGATAGAAAATCAACGATGGGGACGGCCATCGGATGAGCATGATGGAGGACGACCATCAAGAGGTGGAGGACGACCACCTAGCAGGGGACGGCTGCTCTCAAGGTTTATCATGACATAGGACGAATGCCAGATAACCAAAAATCGACAATGGGGACGGCCATTGGATAAAACTGATGAAGGACGATCATCAAGAGGTGGAGGACGACCACCTAGCAGGGGACGGCTGCTAAAAATCAACGATGGGGACGGCCATCGGACGAGCATGATGGAGGACGACCATCAAGAGGTGGAGGACGACCACCTAGCAGGGTACGGCTGCTCTCAAGGTTTTCATAACACAGGACGAGTGTCAGATAAAAAAGAAAATTTGTTTGTTGGTAACCTACTGGGGAATAGTAAACACGGACGAGTGCTTACATCCAAGAAACAAAAGGTATAAGTGTTTGGTATTTGTGTATAGATTAAAGATGCGGACGAGCATCCTTAAGACTACGATACGGACGAGTATCGGATAGAAACAAATACTGACGCGTGTTCAAAGATGATGATACGGACGAGTATCAACTGGTTAACAGAGAACACGGACGGGTGTTGAATCTGAGAGGATTCTTCTGGGGAATAGTAGACACAGGCGAGTATCTATATTCAAGAAGACAGAAGTTTTTGACACAGTGTATGGATTAAAGATGCGGACGAGCATCCTTAAGACTATGATACGGACGAGTATCATGTAGAAACAAACGTTTGACGCATGTTCTGAGATGATGGTACGGACGAGTACCAACGAGTTAACAAAGAACAAGGACTAGTGCCGAGTCTGTGGGGATATGAATGGTATATACAAGATACGGACGAGTATCTGTATGAGTGTAACATGAGTAGTGAGTATGAGTATTGTATAGATGAGTGTTTATCTGCTGGGGAGGGTGACACGGACGAGTGTCAAGAGAGAAAAGTATAATAATATCAACAAGTATATGGGTTGTAAAAGTGTAGGCGACTGCGCTGGGGATACGACACGGACGGGTGTCAAGAAAGTGTATATAGGTATATGTGAGTGCAAAGAGGATGTCTTTGGCTTTCTGCTGGGGTATGACACGGACGGGTGTCAGGACGTATCTGTAATATGGGTGATCTTGTTCGTAAAGAGTGTTCAGGTGACTTTACTGGGGAATGATGATACGGGCGGGTGCCAAAAGGAGTATATACGGGTGTTTGTGATTTGTGAGGCAGCTGTTTTTGCTGGGGACTCTGGTGGGGATTTTTTTTTTTTATGTACGTTGACGAACTGTCATTATTCACAAGTGTTGGTTTAAAACATGGCTTATGGTTATGCTATGTGTTGGATTTTTGCCGTAATGCTCCGTGTTAAAACGGAATGCTACGCTTTGTGGGTGAACATGATGCGGATGCTATGATTGTGCAAAGATACCAAACCGGGATCCGGGTCCCGTTGCTGCGAAGATCTTCGATCGATCCGTTTGAAGTAGACATCCCAGCTGGGGATGAGATCATTGGTAGATCTGACGAGATGCTATCTGCTTGGGGATATGGGTCATTGATAGACCTATCCTTATAAATGAGAGACCCAGCTGGGGTTTGTAGAAGCTTTCTTCACTCTGTTGTGATCTTCTATGCGCTGCTCTTCTGGACAGAGGCTGGAGCTCTGTGGGGAGATGATTCCCTGACTTTTGTGCTCGGCTGAGGACGAAATGGCAATTCGGCTGGGGAGAAACAGAGGAATCACTGAGAGGCCTCCCTAGAAATTCTGTTGAGGTAGCTTCTTGACTCAGCCGGGGATATGGGCGTCTTCTGTGATGCCTGGCAACTCTGGTGGGGACAAGTAATACGTGGCGACTCAGCTGGGGAGAAGGCATTTTGGGTGCTGAGTGTTGATCTGTCAGCTTGCTGGGACAAAACTTTCGTGCCCCAAGTTGCATTCTGGATACCTGCAATCCTGCAAAGATAGAGAAACGCACAAGTAATCCCGAGGTATCCTTCACTGGATTCCGTCATAGGAGTTTAGACACTTCTGAGAGTAAGCATATTTCCTGCAAGCATGTTTTTATTTTTGAAGATAAACATTTGTATTCATGCAATCGTTTTTCTTTAAGACATCAGACATTTTTGCAAATAAAAAATGTACAAGACGAGACATGACTGAAAATCTGATTTTATTAATTCACATGCCCTGAATCGGCGAGATACAGTCAAAGAAACAAATCCCCTAAAATGAGGGGATTGCTACAAATTGAGAAACAAAGTGCTGGCAATGTTGATGACGCTCTAAGGAGCTTCCTCTTCGCTATGACTCGCATGACTTTTGACATTCTTCTCATCTTGCTTTCTGAAGAAGGCTGGTTCTGACCGATGCTTGATCCTTTCGAAGCTTACCAAGTTGTAGGTGATACAGACGAATTCAGGATGCAGTTGTTCGCTTATTCCCTTATTTTGCATGGATCGCCCTTTCGGGTTTTCAATCCATCGGGATACCCATTTTTGCCTGAGCTGTCCAATGCGGCTTTTCAACTCAGCGGGTGTACATTTTGTTTATTTTCCCTTATTTTTGCCCGAGTCTTTTATTCTGTTTTTTGACTTGCCGGGATGCCCTATTTTTGCCTGGACTTACATTCTGTTTTTGTGTCCAGCGGGTCATTTTTATGCGAAGTATTTTTTAACTGCATCTGAATTCACAGGGGATGGGAAATCTTCACCATCCATGGTGCTGAGCATCAGTGCTCCACCAGAGAAAACTTTCTTTACCACAAATGGCCCTTCATAGTTTGGAGTCCACTTGCCCCTGTGATCTGTATGAGGAGGGAGGATTCTCTTCAGCACAAGATCTCCTACTTGGTACTCTCGGTGCCTGACTTTCTGATCGAAGGCTTTCTTCATTCTCTTCTGATACAACTGCCCATGACAGATTGCAGCCAATCTCTTCTCTTCAATCAGACTCAGTTGTTCGAATCGGGATCGGACCCACTCTGCTTCGTTCAGCTTAACATCCATCAGTACTCGCAAGGAGGGTAATTCCACTTCAACAGGTAGGACTGCCTCCATACCATACACAAGTTGATACGGCGTTGCCCCAGTGGATGTTCTGATTGACGTGCGGTACCCATGCAAGGCAAACGGTAGCATTTCATGCCAGTCTTTGTAAGTGACTACCATCTTCTACACAATCTTCTTGATATTCTTGTTTGCTGCCTCAACAGCGCCATTCATCTTTGGCCTGTAAGGAGAAGAATTGTGATGTTGGATCTTGAAGTCCCGGCACAGTTCTGCCATCATTTTGTTGTTTAGATTGGAACCATTATCAGTAATGATTCGCTCGGGCACTCCATACCGACAGATGATGTCTCGTTTCAGAAACCTGGCTACCACTTGTCTTGTAACATTGGCATAGGAAGCTGCTTCGACCCACTTGGTGAAGTAATCAATGGCAACCAGGATGAATCTGTGGCCATTCGAAGCAGTCGGCTCAATCTTGCCAATCATGTCGATGCCCCACATAGCAAAGGGCCAGGGTGAAGACATCACGTTCAAAGGATTGGGAGGCACATGCACCTTATCTGCATAAATCTGGCATTTATGGCATTTCCTGGCGTAGGCACAACAGTCAGCATCCATTGTGATCCAGTAATAGCCTGATCTCAGCAACTTCTTGGCCATGGCATGCCCTCCAGCATGGGTACCAAAGGATCCCTCGTGCACTTCATGCATCAACAAATCTGCTTCCGTCTTGTCGACGCACCTGAGGAGTACCATATCAAAGTTCCTTTTGTATAAAGACCCATCAGTGTTCAAGAAGAAACTACCAGCAAGCCTTCTCAAAGTCTTCTTATCATTGGAAGATGCCCCAGGTGGGTATGTTTGATCCTCCAAGAAGCACTTAATGTCATGTAACCAAGGCTTATCATCTCTGACAACATCTGCTGCAAATACATATGCTGGTCTGTCAAGTCTGGATACTGAGATCTGCGGTACAGAATTGGCAGCTTGAACTTTGATCATGGATGAAATGGTAGCAAGAGCATCTGCGAACTGATTCTCGTCCCGAGGGATATACTCAAGCTTGACTGTTGTAAAGAAGGTCAATAACCTCCTTGTATAATCCCTATAAGGTATCAGATGATCCTGGTGTGTGTACCATTTGCCGTTGGTTTGATTGATTACCAAAGCTGAATCTCCGAATACAGTCAATGTCTTGATCCTGAGGTCAATGGCTTCCTCAAGACCCATAATACAAGCTTCGTATTCAGCTTCGTTGTTAGTGCAGTTGAAAGTGAGTTTTGCCGAGAAAGGCATGTGAACTCCTTTAGGTGTAATGAGTACTGCACCAACACCACGACCATTCATGTTAACAGCCCCATCGAACATCATAGTCCATTCTTCTTTCGGGTCAGGCCCTTCAGTGTGAATAGGCTCTTCATGATCTTTTGCTTTTATGAACATGATGTCTTCATCAGGGAAGTCAAATCTCATAGGCTGGTAATCATCAATAGGTTGCTCAGCAAGATATTCAGACAATACACTGCCCTTGATGGCTTTCTGAGATGTGTATTGGATGTCATATTCTGTGAGGATCATTTGCCATCTTGCAACCCGTCCGGTAAGTGTTGGCTTCTCAAATATGTACTTAACTGGGTCCATCTTTGAGATCAACAAAGTGGTGTGGGTCAACATATACTGCCTTAGTCGGCGAGCAGCCCACGCTAAAGCACAGCAAGTTTTCTCGAGCAGTGAATAACGTTGTTCACAGTCGGTAAACTTTTTGCTTAGGTAGTATATTGCATACTCTTTTCGACCAGACTCGTCATGCTGGCCCAGCACACACCCCATTGACTCTTCTAATACTGTCAAGTACATTATTAGAGGTCTTCCTTCAACTGGAGGCATAAGGATTGGAGGCTCTTGCAGGTATTCTTTGATCTTGTCAAAAGCCTTCTGGCAGTCTTCATTCCACCTGACCGTCTGTTCTTTTCTCAACAATTTGAACAAGGGTTCGCAGGTTGTTGTAAGGTGAGATATGAACCTCGAAATGTAGTTCAATCGACCTAAGAACCCTCGAACTTCTTTCTCTGTCTTCGGTGCAGGCATCTCTTGGATGGCTTTGACTTTATCAGGGTCAACTTCAATCCCTTTCTCACTTACAATAAATCCCAGCAGCTTACCAGATCTCACCCCGAATGTGCATTTGTTGGGGTTCAACTTCAGTTGGTATTTCCTCAGACGCTTGAACAATTTCAGCAGATTTACCAAGTGGTCTTCTTCAGTAAGGGACTTGGCAATCATGTCATCCACATAACATTCTATCTCTTTATGGATCATATCGTGGAATAATGTTACCATAGCCCGTTGATATGTTGCGCCGGCATTCTTGAGCCCAAATGGCATTACCTTGTAGCAGAACGTGCCCCAGGGTGTGATGAAGGTTGTCTTCTCCATGTCTTCAGGTGACATTTTAATCTGATTGTATCCTGAAAATCCGTCCATGAAGGAGAACACCGAGAACTGAGCCGTGTTATCCACCAATACATCAATGTGAGGTAAAGGGAAGTCATCTTTCGGGCTAGCTCTGTTCAGATCCCGGTAGTCTACACACATTCTTACTTTGCCGTCCTTTTTAGGCACAGGTACTATATTAGCAACCCACGGTGGATAGCTAGTTACGGCAAGGAACCCGGCGTCCCATTGCTTCTGTACCTCTTCTTTGATCTTCATTGCCATGTCTGGGCGAGTGCGGCGCAGTTTCTGTTTAACCGGTGGGCATTCTTCTTTCAAAGGCAACTTGTGCACAACAATGTCGGTGTCCAAACCTGGCATATCTTGATAAGACCAAGCAAACACATCCACATACTCTTGAAGCAGGTCAACCAGTTGTCTCTTCACTGAGTCTTGTAAGCAAGCCCCGATTTTAACTTCTTTCACGTCTTCGTCCGTACCAAGATTGATCGTTTCAACCTCCTCCTGGTGAGGAGTAATAACCTTTTCCTCTTGTCTTAACAACCTGGCTAGCTCCTCAGGAAGCTTATACTCTTCTTCAACCCCTTCATCAGCTTGATTGATTGGATTGTCAAAGTCATACGAGGTCATAGCCGTGCTGTTGTCGGTGCTGTCTGGAAGGCACTCTCTGCAAGGGTTCAGTTTGTTCATTTTAGTGATTTGATTTTAATCTTGTTTTAGAAAAGTGAAATAAAGTTGTCATTTTGAAAACATTGCCATTTATTTTTTGTACAAAAAGAAAAATGGAAAAACAGTGAACGGAAAAGAAAAAGACTCATTTGCAAAAAGATGTCTGATATTTCATTGATTAATCTTGTTGCACAAAAAGTACAGATGGCCCGATTACAAGATGAGTCTTGTCATCTTGGGCAAGATGCAAGACTTTGATGCATGCTATAAAAATACAGGAAATAATAATTACTCTGCATGAGTAACTCTTATAATTTCCTGGGAAGACCAGTTCGAGATACTGCTCCCCGGGATCTTCGGACGGATCCAACTCTCCAGGTTGCGTTCTTCTTCCAGCTCGTCTTCCAAGTTGTTGACAGCATCAGGGGTGAGCATCCCCCCACTCACAAAGTTGGGCTCTTTTGCAGCCTCTGCTTGATCTTGTTGAGTTGGTTTGTAACCCAACCCAAATCTATCCTCTTTCTTCTCCACCGGTAGTAGTTTGCCCCAGCCTTGGGCATTTCCTTCCTCAACAACCTTCCGGGCTTGTTGGTATGATGTCATCGAAGTTCCAGGTACAGCAGATGTTTCATTCACGTTCAAGGCCTCGAACCCCTGACTCATTGTCTCATGGATCTCCCCATCCATCTCAATGTATTTATAAGTTGCCAAGTGGCTGACAAAAATATCCTCCTCTCCACAGATTGTAACGATTTGGCCCTCCCACTCGTATTTTAACTTCTGGTGAAGGGTAGAGGTCACGGCGCCAGCGGCGTGAATCCATGGCCTACCCAATAGACAGCTGTAGGCAGGCTGTATATCCATCACGTAGAAGGTCGTTTTGAAAGTTTGCGGGCCAATCGTTATGGGCAACTCAATCTCTCCCAGAACCGATCTCTTTGAACCATCAAAGGCTCTCACCACCAGGTTGCTGGGTCTTAACGCCAATCCGTCATATTCTAGCTTCACCAGGGCCTTTTTTAGGTAAGACATTGAGGGATGACCCCGTGTCTACCAGCACATGGGAAAGGACAGCACCTTTACATTCCATGGTTATGTGCAATGCCTTGTTATGGTTGCGGCCTTCCGTTGTCAAATCAGTGTTGGTGAACCCTAGTCCATGACTAGCATTAACATTTCCAACTACAGCTTCCAGCTGATTGACAGTGATCTCTTCAGGCACGTAAGCTGCGTGCAAGACTTTGAGTAGTGCGTTCCGATGGGCTTCGGAGCACATAAGCAATGATAGGATTGAGATCTTGGAAGGCGTCTGATGAAGCTGATCCACTACTTTATAATCACTCTTCTTGATGATTCGCATGAACTCATCAACCTCTTGATCAAAGGGCATTTTCAAAGCTTCTTTAACAGTCTGATCTTCCTGCGCCAAGCTTTTCCCTTTTGCCTTGGCAGCAGCTTCTGCTTCGGCAGTGGGTCTCTGAATTTGTGGGGCAAAGAGACGTCCGCTTCGAGTGAAGCCTCCGCCTCCTCCCACATTGTCTATTTGTGGTGCAGGGGTTGATGATTCAAAAGTGATTTTTTGTCCTTCGCAATACAAATCAGAGCCGTAATGCCATGGGATGGCATTGCTGCTTTCATAAGGTACCGGCCCAGGCACCGTGATAGTGACTGGACTAATTGCAGCTGCGGAAGGAATTGTGATAGTCTGTGGATCGTAATATATCGTGACCGGTGCTCTGATGGGAGCAGCACTTTGTGAGTTGTAAGCAGTATTATTTTCTGGATCATAATAGATTGTAACGGTTGAGACATCTTCATGATTTGTTGCTGATGTTGTAGGAGACATTGTTGGAAGGATGGATGTCGTTGTTGTAGGAGTTTCAAAATGGAGCGGTGCTGGAGTTGTAGAAGGAACATTTGTTGATATCTGACTAGTTGAAACGACAGATGAAATACTTGTTGATGAAGCCGAAGAATTGTCAGGAACAATGGTTGTTGCAGTTGTAGGAGATACCGGAATTGTTGCTGATGAGATTGCTGGATTTGTAGGAAATGATGTGGTGATTTGAAGTTGGCCACTCTGAATGAGACCATCTATGCCATTCCTCAGGTTATCGCACCCATTTACCGAGATATTGCAGTAAGCACACCCCAACTCACACCCCGGGAACATTTGACGTTCGAGGAGTTGAGCCTTAATTTCTACCAACGGTGTCCGGATCTGACCCACACTGGTTATTAAATAAGACGGCTTGTCTCCTTCAATAGCGTTAATTCTGGGACCACCGTGGTTTGGCATTGGATTCTTATTGACATTGGGTGGTGGTGCGAAATTCAAGGCTTTAGAGTCTACCAGGTCTTGTACCTTCATGTGCAAGGCTCTGCACTTTTCTGTACTGTGGCCAGGTGCATTTGAATGAAAAGCACATCTGGCGTTGGAGTCATAATTTCTTGGCAGACTATTAGGATCCGGAGGTGCCAGCGTCCTTAGCTCAACCAGGTTGAGTTTCAGGAGTTGTGGCAGCAATGTAGCATATGGCATAGGGATCGGATCGATCACCCTATTGGCTTGAGATGGCCTCTGCTGAAATGGCCTTTGCTGGTTGTTGTTGTTGGTGTTGTTGTAGTTCCTTGGAGGATACTGAGCTTGTTGATGGTACTGAGGTTGTTGCTGATAGTTTTGCTGCGGAGGTTGATAAACTGGTTGAGGATGAGCTGGAGCGGGAATGGTGACTGCTGCTACTGACCTGTGAACATATTGGGGTCTGCCCCTGTTGGTGTGGATGGCATTGGTCTCGCCAGTTCTTCTTGGGCCTGCAAAAGGCTTCCTTGTACTACTGGACGAGCTGGCACCATTGTCAGAAATCTTGCCCATTTTTAACAGGCTCTCAATTCTCTCCCCAGCTATGACAACATCCGCAAAGCTAGTGGAAGAGAAAGCAGCCAGCCTGTCAATATATGTTCCCTGGAGGGTGTTCATAAACATATCTGCCATTTCCCTCTCAGACATAGGTGGCTGAACAGCAGCAGCCAATTGCCTCCATCTCTGGGCATATTCTCGGAAACTTTCTCTTGACGACTGTGACATTCCCATTAGGAGGGTCCTGTTGGGTGCCATGTCTAAGTTGTACTGATACTGTCTGATAAAGGCTTCTGCCAGGTCTTTCCAACACCTAATAGTTGCTCTCGTCAGATGAGAGTACCATTCTCTTGAAGCTCCTGTCAAGCTATCTTCAAAATAGAACATCCAGAGCTTCTCATCCATAGTATAGGCTTTCAGCCTTCCCAGAAATGATTGTAAATGAGTCCGGGGGCATGAAGTCCCGTTGTATTTTTCAAAACAAGGAGGCTTGAACTTATGGGGAATCCTGACCCCGTCTACCAAGCCCATGTCCATGACATCGAAACCCAAAGAATTTTGAGACTCTAAGGACCTCAATTTCTCAGCTATCTCATCCAGCCTTCTATCATAAGCTTCCTCCCCAGCACCCATTACTGTGAATTGATCCTCCTGGGGGTCTTCTTGCAGTACCCTGCCTGCAGTGGCAGTCCCTTGAACATTTGCAGGAATATTGACCTCTGGATGAAGATGGGGGCCAAATACAGGGGGGTTAACATGAGGTTGGACCCTTTCATTGTTGTTGGTGCCGGAAGTCCCTATATGTGGATCTTCTTGATTTTGCCTTTCCACCATGGCCCTCAATCTTTCCTGGCTCTGAGCCATGTTGTTCATCACTTCCATAAACTGAGTCATCTGCGTTCTCATTTCCAATCTTTCGTTTGCCATTTGATTTCTAACCTCTGCAAGGTCCTGCTGTACCTGATCCATTTGTATGCCCGGAAGGTTGTTACGGGTTGGATAACGGTGCGGACGGTTGAGGGGAAATACCCGGCATCGAGCAATAGTTCCTGGACATCACAACAGAGTTAGCAACAATAAAACAAAAACCTACAAAACAAACAAAGGGTTAGCATGCAATGCAGTATGCTTATTTGTTTTCAAGGTATCCGGCTTGGCATTCAGTTTTGACCCTTCCAGACCCTTGAAGATGCTGTTGATGTTGCTTTCGAAATAAACTCGGATGGAACAAACTAATACATATATTACAAAAAGCAAAATGGTACATAGTTCGTTTACAAATACAAACCCTCTGAGGGGTCAAAATGTATTACAGGAAAACAAAAGTACATGGAATGAAAGCAACAACAAGCAAATGGTCAGACACCAAGACCAAACTCATCCTCCCGAACTTCCTTGAGAAGTGCTTCGGTCACAGGATCAGCTGGACGCTCCGTGAGATTCCTGATAAGGAGATTCCGGGTCGTAACAGCTGCGGTTAGCTTCTTGTGCTGACTTTGGTCCTTTGACCTCTTCACTCCAGCTTTGATCTTCAGCTCTGATATCTCCCTCTGGGCTGCTGCCAGGGCTTCCTGCTGCTCTTTTGCACTAGCTTCCAGTTGCTCCATCTTGTCTTGGACCCTCTTGTCCTCCAGAGTACGAGCTTCGGTGATCCTAACCCACCTAGCCTGACTCTCCTTCAGATACAAGTCTGTCCTTGCTCTCTGGAACTGGGCTTCCTTGCAAGCATTCTTCAGAATTTGTTCTCCAGCCTTAGACTTTTTGATATAATCCCCAGACTTCTCAATCTTAGCCAGATGCTCCACTCTCAACTTCTCTAACCTCTCAATATCCAACCTGCCATCACTCCTCTCCCAGAGGGTCTTCTGCAAAGCCTGAGTCAACTTCTCATTTCTTTCTTTCAAGCTCTCAAACTCCTCCAAACTGGCAGTGGCAGGGGGTGGTGCTGAGGATGGTCCAGGCATATCCTCCATGGTAAAGGGCATTCCAGAGAATTGAGCCCTGGCATGGGACCACTCATAATATTGTGCTGATGCCACATTGTTGCACTTTCCCAGAATGGTTACTCCCTTGGTTTGAACATTATCCCAGGCCCAGGCTGCCTGCCTAACAATAGCCAGATTAGGCTTGTTCTCACAATAAAGAGTCTCAACCAAGTCCTGTGTCTTAGGAGTGTGGACCAGTGCATAGCCCAGTTGTCTTTTGAACAGTAGAGGGTTGTAATTAATACTACCCTTAACTCCTATTAGGGGCACATTGGGAAAATGCCCACAGCTGGTGATGATATCCCTGCCCTTGGTGCTTTGAGTGCACCATCTGATATCGGCTGAAGTTAGAGCAGTGAGTCTCTTAGCCCAGTTTCTCTGCTGATGAGGATTCAAAAATGCATCTGTCTTGGGTAGATGCCTGAGAAGCCAAGTATGAAACAATGGAGCACAACACCTCACTAATCTTCCCCTCTGCTTTTCATTCCTCTGATGCACTGAGTAATAGAGATCCCCCAGTAAAGTGGGCACTGGGCTCTTCAGGATGAAAAGATGGATTGCATTCTTGCTAATGAATCGAGGCTCATCTGCAAACAATACAATTCCATATATGCTCAGGGCCAATAAAGCACAGACAGCTTTCCACTCTCCTAAAGAAGCTTTCAGGGCAGCTTGAGAGATCAAGAAATCCAGATGGAAGCCAGGGATTCCAGCCTTAGAAGTCAAATGCTGTCCAATCAGAACTGATTCCAGATGCAAGGCCTTTGCTACTTCTTCATTACCAGGAAAGACCATCTCAGGGTTGAAAGGGATTCCACCCCTGATAGGTATACCAACTAATGACGAGTATTCTTCCAATAAGGGGCCCAACTGAAAGTCCTGAAAAGTGAAACATCTCAGTGGGGGATCATAAAATTGAAGGCAAGTGTGGATCAGGCTTCTCTGTGAAGGGTCCAGATCCATAACCATATCAAGTATATCTCCATAGTGTTCCCTGAACAATGGTATGTGATCTGGAGTGATCAGGGTCTGAATCCTCTTGATGTCAGCTAGCTCTGGCTGGAAGAAGTGGTAGGTGATGTTGCTCTTTTTAGGTGCCATGATGCTGGAGATGAGTAGAGACAGGTGCTGATGATAACACTGAAGAATGGGCCACTGATTGGCTGGTGCAGGTGACTGAAGTAGATGATTGATAGCTGAAGCAGATGCTGATGAAGATGGGTCAATACTGAAGATGGGGTGAAAACCAAAACCAAATGAAGATGGATACCCTGAAACACAAATAAGCAAATGTCAATATGATGCAATGATTATGTATCCAAATGATATGCAAGGGTTTGTGACTGAGCTGGATCTGATCAAATGCCCTGATATAGATCCAAGTATGTTCAAGAATTCCAGATGGAGGTCTATAGGTCCAGTAACCAAGGTGGGGGACTCAAATAAAGAGCCACATGTCCAGGGTTTTAGAATCACAAGAACTGTCCCAAAATGAAGTACTCTTAAACAAACAAAGTAATAGGGTATTCTGAGGCCAAGGTACCTGCAAACCTGTAAACAGCCCATCCCCCTCACAGGTGGTGTTCTAAAACAAGGATCCTCAGACTTGGATCAGTTATGAGAAGTGTAAACACTTCTAACCCGGAGGTACAGTGTTTACAATAACCATAAAAGTTCCTCCTCTAATTCACCTCAGTTTCTGAAGGTCAATACTAAAGGTCATCCAGACTTAGCAGGCTTCCCAGATAGCCCTAGCATTGCAGGAAATCTGCAACACAGAGTTCTCAAGAAGAAACCCATATCTGAACCGTGTTTCATATTCCCGCACCAGACCGAGATGGAATGGGAAAGAATATGAACCACTCTAGCCTAGGTGTCACTCAGGTCCCAGGTATAGGACCTTAACTCTCAATGGAACACCCACCCACCAAAGCAAAACCAGATCCAGCCAGACAGCATGACAGTATGATATATGTAAAGCAGTAAAGAAAGTAATAAAACAAACTGTACATAAAGCAAAAATAAAACATATACAAACACAAATAAGCACATAACACCCCAATAAACACAAATCAATCAAGCGCTAGGAGGAACCCACAAAAAGAACCAGAAGCCCTGGTTGCAGTATAAGGGTCCCCAGCAGAGTCGCCAAGCTGTCGCTCCCGATAAATGGGACCAGGCCCAGATAAAGGTACAGACGCGAACGGTCGGCGAGAGGGACAATGAGAACACACAGCAGTGAACTCACTGGAGATGAATAGAGTCGCCAGCTAGGCATTTTTATCCCGGAGGAAAGGTAATGCTGCATAAACCTAGAAAAGATATGGACAAGACGGTCGCGAACCAGAGAGACTGAGAAAGGGGGTTGGTTACAACCTGGGAAGGTATTAGCACCCAGATTGTCCGTCGTACTCGACGAGATCCATGCTTGAAAGGTTTGTGTTTTAAAGGGGTAGTGTCAGTGCAATTTTGTGTGTAAAATAACTGGAAAAAAGGATGTACAGGTGTCAGTGCAAAAGAAGTGCAAAGTGTGACATATACAGTGTCAGTGTAGGAATGGGAATGAATTGCTCAAGATCATGAGGCTAAAAGGATAAAGCTGGAAAGAGGGGGAATATACAAAGACTTTTGTTCGATAACTGTTAAGTTATGCCTACGTATCCTCTCGTGCAATGAGGAAGTCAGAACACCGTAGTTCGACCCAAAGAGACTGAAAGATGAATTGACTTGATGAACTGCTTGCTTGTCTATGCTCAAGTGTATGACCTGTCTGGCTCAGGTGCAAACTGTCTTGCATTAGACGGAAGAAACAAGTTCTCGTTTGTGAGTGAATGAGATGAGAAAAGAATCCCGAAGGAGACGATTATTGTCTGTTTTTGTATTTTCAGTCTTTTATTGCTTTTTGAAGTTTGTCATAAGCTAATGAGCTTAAGCCTAAACCAATGGATTTAGTAGACTCATCACATCTTCCCTCTGATTAGGGGTAATGAGAATACCTTAAGTGTGAAGTCAGATTCTCACACTTAATCACCTTTGATGTAGGATTAAGATCATTAACCTACTTGTGATTATTTAGATGTTTTTTGTGGTTTTTGTTTAGTGTTAAGTAATGAGGTTAAGCCATAATCAGGGATTTAACAGACTCATTACACCATCCTAATAGAAGGATAATAGATGGGAATGTTTAAGCTGAGGAAAGCTCCTCAACTTAATCCATGATTAGGGATTAAACTCATGACAAAACAAAGCCTTTATTAGATGGATTTTAATTAATGGTATGATGAAGAAGTGAATTTTATGATTTGTAAGACAACTTGAGGAGGACTTGTCCATTAACACTAGGGTTAGTCCTTCTTAACCAATTAAGGAAGAATTAGAACCCTAATGCAAGGCCCAAGTTACAAGTGTGATGTCTTGATGATTATTAAGATGGATTGATTAAAGGATTTAAACACATTAAGGGTTTAACACTTAGGATTAAAGTTATACACTCCATCCTAAGATAAGGATGCAGGCATAAGCTTAATCACAAAGCCTTAAAGCCTTTAGGGTTTAGTCCCTGATTATGAGGTGAGAAGAGAAGACTCAAAGAGACACAAAGGTAAAACTAAGTGGGGAGACTAATCAAGACCCTAATCATTGTCATGCTTGGTTGTTCCTAAGGTTTGTGAGGTTTTCAAAAGAAGATCTTCAGAGGAACCACCAGGAAGCAGATGAAAGGATCAGGAGAAGCAAAGTAACTTGCTTCATTCAAGAAGTCAAGTCACTTGAAGAAAGAAAGTGGGAAGAAGAAGAATGAGCAAGCTCAATCTCAAACACATACAAAAATGCAGCATGGATGCAAGAGAGAGATGAGAAGAAAGTTATGAGAAGTGAAGGCAAATTCACTTCCCAAAATTACTTACCACCTGAAAGGTTAGGAAAGAAATGCAATGCAATGCAAAATGGGATGAGATGACATGATGAGAAACAAAACCAGAAGCATATACATGATGCTAATGATGCTATGAGATGCTACAAACATGAGGCAGCACATGGAAATGATCATACAAGCTCATGAATGCAAATGAAGCAAGTTAAGAAGCAAGGACATACATGAAAAGTTATGAAGTGCACATGACATACAACATGGCAAATACATGATGCAATGATCAAACATGCTTTCAATATGTCTTATGATGTCAAATGAATCAAATGGATGCTTGAAATGTCATGGCAAGTCATGTGAGGCAAGAGAATGCAAGATGGATGCATATGGAAGCCCAAATTAGGGTTTATGATCAATGCAACAAACAAAAACCAAAACCAGAAGAAAACAACATTATAAAAAATTGAAAATGCACTCAAAGGACCCCTAAACCTATACTAACCCACTTCCCAAAGGAGAGGTCTCAACTCTTAACCAATTTCAAGTTATGGTTTTCTTAAGATTTCTAGGGTTTTAGGGTTCCTAAACAAGAAAATTACCAAACAAATGGAAAATGAAAGATCAATTCAAGGCCATTTAATCCCACAAACTACATGCTAAACACAATGCAATGCAAAAAGAATCAATGTCCAACTCCTCATGGATAGGCAGAAATGATTTTTGGAACTTTGGATCAAATTAATGCATAAAAATGATTTTAATTCAATGGAAAATTCTCAAAATGCATCAAGATCAAAAAATAAATTTGGTTTTAAGGTTGGACAATGTTTCTAAATGTCTTAGAACATTTCATGAATTTTTTGGTAATTTTTAAATACCTAAAAGTATTTTTAATAAATTAATTTTCATTAATCAATTAAAAATAAACTTTTAAATATTTAAAAATACTTTTTTAATGCTAAAAATAAAAATAAAAATATTTTTGGGTTTTAAAAATTAATGAAACTCTTGACAAAAAGTTTCATAATTTTTAAAACATTTTTACTATTTTAAATAAATTGTATAAAACAAATGAGAAAAATATGAAAAAAAAATGAAATAAACTGAAGTCAACTGAATGGAGGGCTAGGATTTGCTCTGGGTTTGAAAATGTTGACTGCGCGCCAGATCTAGTGGCCTGGATTGGTCCTGATTAAATTAATTTAATTAAGATTAATTAAACTAACTAAAGGGGATTAGGGCAAATGAACAAATCTGAGCCATTCATGCACGCGGGAAGTCAACGAAGTCAGGCCATCTAACGCACGAGATTCAAATGGGCTTAATGACTGGGATTAGGGCATAATGACATTCAGGTGACCGGAGGGAAGCTCCGGTCATCTTCTCCGGCGACAACACAACCCTAGATCCTGATTTAGGCTTCTAAACATCAAATTAAACACAGCCAAGTGATCCTCTAACATCCTAGGACACGAATCCACTCTCAAACATCATTTAAACATCAAGAATCAAGCAAATCGAAGGAAACAAATTTCACGGGTGAAATTTCAGAGCAACAATACAAACTCATTTCTTACTCATTTTTTATTCTAAGAGCATCCCCATGACCAGCAAGACATAAGCAACCAATTTATAACTCAAAATGCAAGCTCTGAGAAAAAATGTTCATAGCCATACCTGAGATGGAGACTCCTGTTTCTGGGCTTTCAGAGCTATTCTTTGGTGCAAGCTTGCTCCACTGACTCCCCTGGTGCTAATGGTAGGCTTGGAAGGAGCTTAAACAAGCTGTTTTGAGAGATTTGAATCTGATATATCAGAAAATGGGGTCTGTATATAGGCTGTTTCAGATCATTGTGAAGGGTGGTATTGGTTCTATGGATGTTTTCTGGTTGATTGGTGAAGGTAGAATGAGTGTTTGATGACTGTGGAAGGTGATTCGAAGAGAGGAAAGTTTTTGCAGGTTTTTGGATATGTTGTGTTCTGGCCAGCTTCAATGCTCAATGCTTTGCTATAACATCTCCAACTTGTGTGGATAGCCTGTGGGGCAGGTCAGTAGGGTGGCTGTTTACTGTGCCAAGAGTATGGGAGCTTTTTGCCAAAAAGTCAAATATGTGTCCTTGAGAGTATGGGCCATGGCAGCAACTGTGTGAGGTCATGTCTGGCTTCAGCTTGGGTTAGGGACAGCCCTTGGATGGCTTGAGAGTGACTGCAACATATGGATCATGAATTGAGAGTGATCTTGCAACTTGACAACTTGTGCTTCCTCATGTTTTTATGCTAAGTACATGAAGCATTCTTTGCTGAATTTTGTAGCATAGCACTTCTTTTAGTCATGGCAATGTTTAGAAGTCAGCTAGTGGTCACATAACTTCCTAGAAGATGGTTTTGCCAAGAACCCCCTTTTGCACTCTTATGAAAAATGCTTTATGGAACTTTGAAAATCAAGGCAAGCAATGCAAAAATCCTTGGGCCAATTCTGTTTTTGGGGTCATATATGATCATGTGATGAAGCTTTGAAGTCAATTTGAAGTCACTAGAATGCTTGGTCCATGAAATTGCAAGTTTTCCTTTTAGTGCATAACTTGAAAATTAGTGATTTTTGCTAACTTTAACACACCATAACTTTTGATCCAAGATGAATTAGGTCATGTTCTTGTACTTTTTGAAAAGGGAAAGATCTAATCTACAACTTTCATGACCAAAGTTTTTCCATTTGAAGCATTTTTGGATCAAAAAGCAAGGCTTGAAAAGTGGCATAAAATGACATATTCTTTAAAAGTCAACCATGCCCTAAAA
This sequence comes from Lathyrus aphaca, assembly GCA_963966055.1. Lineage (NCBI taxonomy): Eukaryota > Viridiplantae > Streptophyta > Magnoliopsida > Fabales > Fabaceae > Lathyrus > Lathyrus aphaca. Next base: position 644,060,475 of record OZ014519.1, read on the forward strand.
AGTCAACTTTGCAAAAACTTGTAATTTTTGAATTTTGTGAACTTCAACCTTCTTCTATGATCAAATAAAGATCAAATACACTCAAAATGATGAAGATCACCCCTTGGTTGGGTCATTGGGGGCCTCAGATGCCCTGATTTTGCACTGACTTGTCCAGAAAGTCAACTCTTAATCAGGTGACTTCCCCATGGAATTTCTTCATGAAAATTGATGTGCATACTCCCTATACCATATAGAGACCAATAGAAACAAGAATGACCAAAAAATTTGGAGTTATGGCCTCTGAAACTAAAACCCTAGTTTCAGGTCAACTGTGCAGTCAAACTTGGCTCTGCTTCCATACCAATCCCAGTTCTTGTGATTCTTTGGCATTTTTGACTTTGAGAGGATGTGATATGATACAAGAACACACATGGATCCCTTTGAAGTGATTGATGACCCTTGGAGTGGCTCAAGAAGCTCTGGGATTGCTCAGATCACAAACCCTAGATGCAGATGACTTAGAACCAATGCAATGGATCAAAAATGTGATATGAGATGATATGATTGTGTTTATGCATATGGAATGATCACAAGCCATGGTGTGAATGGGTGAGGGAAAATTTGGGGTGTTTACAGTATCAGAAGCGGATGATCAAAGCCTTCAATAAGAAAGTTAGGCAGTAGGTGTATCAGACTGGTGATTTGGTAATCAAGCGTATTATATTACCAAAGGGTGATCCCAGGGGAAAATGGATTCCCACCTATGAAGGGCCATTTGTTGTTAAGAGAATATTTTCTGGAGGTGCCATGATGCTTACCACTATAGATGGTGAAGATTTCCCACAGCCTGTGAACGCAGACATAGTTAAAAAATACTACATATGAAAAGAGACCCGCTAGGTTGACTGGCCTAGGCAAAAATAAGGGCATCCCGGCGAACCAAAAGGGTTCGGGCAAAAATTAGGGATATATATATATATATATATATATATATATATATATATATATATATATATATATATATATATAATGTGTACACCCGGCAAGTCGAAAACCTGAAAAGGCAGCTTGGGCAAAAAAGGGTATCCCGGTGGATTGAAAACCCGAAAGGGTAGTCCAGGAAAAAGTTAGGGATTAAAGTGTATGACTATGTCTCGTTGGATCACCCATGCAACCTCTACTAGTTGTGTTATCTACGTCAAGTTCAACAGATACCGATCAGTCCAATCGTTTCCTCTCCAATAGCTGAAGATGAGATAATTGAAGTTAATGGCAATAGCAAAGTTGAAACTCAATAGGGTCATGTACACATAGCTATTTTTCCTTGTAAAAATTTCTTTGACGAATTCCTCTTACTAGGATTTTCGTCTCCATGTTAAAACCTGTCTGTTTATAGGCCAAGTTCTAAAATAAATAAAATTTCATTTTTTCATATTCAGCTTTAGTTTTCCCTCTTTATTCAGCTTTACATTTCCCTCTTTATTCAGCTTTACTTTTCCCTCGTTATTCAACTTTACTTTTCCCCTTTTTACTAAAGCGAAAAACGTCCATTGATTATGTTTGAATGAATATATGCTTTTGAATATGATTGATGTTTACCAGAAATACATAAAATACAATAATAGCATTTACTAAGAACGAACGTAGGTAGGAATTCAATGAAGCTTCGCCGGTTCATCCCCACGGAGTAATCTTTACGGATTACTTCAAGTAATATCTTATACTTCCAACTCTACGAAGTCTCCATGCAGTTTCATATCCTCCGAAGAATTGATACTTAACCGAATAGGTCTCCCGGATCTATGTCCATCTCTTTTATCCTCAGTCAGGATATTCAGGAACTTAATTAGAAGTACGAAGAACGAAAAACGGGAAGTTCTAAGTACGATATTCTTAAACAAGACAGGAACGAAGTCTTCATGATCCTCAGCAACGAGTCAAGATTTATTTTCCCCAGCCATCAGTTGTTATATGAAGCTACTGATCAGCTTCCCGACACAATTCATTTGTACATACATCATATCATATCATATCATATCATACGCATTCTCATAAAATATTATCTTGCAGATTATTATATATATCATTATATTTGCACCAAACTAACCTTGTTTTTCAGGTTAATTCTCCAGTAGACAAACTTCATCAACAACTTACCTTGGGCCATCGTTTATTCTTCCCAATGGTTATCTTGTTACCTCGGGCCGTCGTTTATTCTTCCCGCAGGTTATCTCATTTTGGGCCGTCGTTTATTCTTCCCAAAAGTCAACTTACCTTGGGTCGTCGTTTATTCTTCCCAATGGTTATCTTGTTACCTCGGGCCGTCGTTTATTCTTCCCGCAGGTTATCTCATTTTGGGCCGTCGTTTATTCTTCCCAAAAGTCAACTTACCTTGGGCCGTCGTTTATTCTTCCCAATGGTTATCTTGTTACTTCGGGCCGTCGTTTATTCTTCCCCCATGTTATCTCATTTTGGGCCGTCGTTTATTCTTCCCAAAAGTCAACTTACCTTGGGCCGTCGTTTATTCTTCCCAATGGTTATCTTGTTACCTCGGGCCGTCGTTTATTCTTCCCGCAGGTTATCTCATTTTGAGCCGTTGTTTATTCTTCCCAAAAGTCAACTTACCTTGGGCCGTCGTTCATTCTTCCCAATGGTTATCCTGTTACCTCGGGCCGTCGTTTATTCTTCCCGCAGGTTATCTCATTTTTGGGCCATCGTTTATTCTTCCCAAAAGTCAACTTACCTTGGGCCGTCGCTCATTCTTCCCAATGGTTATCCTGTTACCTCGGGCCATCGTTTATTCTTCCCGTAGGTTATCTCATTTTTGGGCCGTCGTTTATTCTTCCCAAAAGTCAACTTACCTTGGGTCGTCGTTCATTCTTCCCAATGGTTATCCTGTTACCTCGGGCCGTCGTTTATTCTTCCTGCAGGTTATCTCATTTTTGGGCCGTCGTTTATTCTTCCCAAAAGTCAACTTACCTTGGGCCGTCGTTTATTCTTCCCAATGGTTATCTTGCTACCTCGGGCCGTCGTTTATTCTTCCCGCAGGTTATCTCATTTTTGGGCCGTCGTTTATTCTTCCCAGAAATCAACTTACCTTGGGCCGTCGTTCATTCTTCCCAATGGTTATCTTGTTACCTCGGGCCGTCATTTATTCTTCCCGTAGGTTATCTCATTTTTGGGATGTCGTTTATTCTTCCCAGAAATGTCATCTCCATATTTAAGAAGCATATCAGAAGACTCTTTAATCAAATGGCATCTTTAAGCCCATTCAAGCATTACAGCCAACCAACAATATCATTCTACACACCGGCAAGTGCAAATTTTTGGGTGTATGTGTTCAATCCTCTTCAATCTTCAAGTCACGAATGACGTACATGCCAATCTAACTCCTCAGATTCCAGAAAATTGAACAAGGGGCAGCTGTTGTACCCCAAAATTTTCCCATACAAAATCAATACAATCTCTCTCAAGACTTCTAAATGATCATAAGATCCTCAAGACTCCCAATTGATCAAGAAGTGTGGATGTTTCCCCAGACAATGCCTTCTCCTAAGCAAAGTGTCCAAAACTAGGGTTTTGAGTTTCCTCAGGTTAAAATGATTTTCAAGGCCTCAAGTGGGCTTCATAACATCCCACATGTATTCAAGAATCCCCATGTCAAGTTTCAAGACTTTCCCAATAAGTTTGCTCAGTCAGATGATCGGATATGCAAAAATCAGTCAAAGAAGTTAAAAAGTCAAACTGAGGTCAACTGTGGTCAAATCAAAGTCAAACTTCAAGATTTTTTGCCAACATCAAGTTTATGAAGTAAAATTCATCATTTTATCAAGGGTTGATCATGATTCATCAAGGAAGTTTCAGATCATCAAGAATCAAGAGTTTCTAAATTAGGGTTTTCTTAAGGAAAAGTCAACTGAACTTTGACCAGCCATAACTTTCACATGCTTCATCAAAAAATTCCCATCCAAAGCTCATTTTGAAGGAAATTTAATTCTCTACAACTTTGTGTCTCACAAGTCAAGCCTAAAAATGCTTCATTTAGAAGGTATGAGCTAAAACATTATAGGTCATTTCAAAAGTCAATAAAAAGTCAACATCTTCCAAAGGGCATAATTTGAAAATGGTAAAAGATATGGACATGAGACCAAAGAAGTTGGTTAGAGGACTCTTTAAGCTTTCCAAAATGTCCAATAACACCTTCCTAGCCTTAAAATTGAGGGATTTATGCCTTGGCAAAATTGAGAAATTTTTGAGGGGTATATTGAGCTAATGAGGTCTTAAAACCAAAATTTCCAAATGGGCTTGCAATTTTGTGATCCAATCCTTACAATGGCATCATACACGACCTAATTCTTATTTATTCAGATTTTTATAATTTATTTTATATTTATTTTGATTTTATTCATTAAAATTCAATTTAAATCAAAATAAAATATAAAAACACAATTATTTGATTGGATTCTTCTTCTAGAAACTCTTAAAAGTCATTTAAGGTTAATTGAGAGGTTCCAATTTCGTGCTAAGGCAATTTGGCATGAATATATTTGATTTTGTGACCAATTTGGCAAGAAGATTTCCTCACACTCAAGGCATCCAAAAAGCCCAAAGCATTGAGTACATGACCTAAGCAAAGCATTGAGGACGAAATTCAGAGGCAAGAGAGGCATTTTCAAAAACCAAAAATCTTCAAAAAAACTCATATTCGGAATTTTGGTTAGAGGCAACTTCAAGGCGTGTTAAAGGTTGAAATTGACTTCTGGAGGTTCACTGGACATTTCCCAACCATTAACATCATCACATTCGCTCACATATGCATGAACCGAACCTCCATGTTCTTGTTTTCTTTTTAATTTTCGATTTCATGGATTTACATCATATAAATTGTTTTTGCTTATGTAAACTTGTTTGTCATTGTGTGTAGAATGTTTCTGGACAATCTATTTTGAGTTTCGATACAGGTTTACAAATATGCCATTTTTAGGGTTCTTGAAGTTCAAATTGGGAACTTCTTGAAAAGGCTATTTAAGGACGAATTGATACTTCCATGAGACCCACAAGACCTCTTTTGATAAGTTCACATCATTAAAAGGAATTTATATTGTGTATCTAACATGTTGTTATGCGTAGGTCTTCTAGTGACAGACAAAAAACCGTCACTAGAACCTTTAGTGACGAATGACTGTCACTATAGCCTAAACCAACAGACGGAAGAAGAAGACAAGCTCTGCGCGCGAATTTCATTTTTAAATTTTGGTTTTATTTTATAATTAATTAATGTGGGATATTTGACACAGGTGGAGCAACGTCCCAGTGGTTGTGTGTTGACTTGGTAAAGGGGAGGTCCTGGGTTCGAATCCAGGCCTCCCCCATATTCTTTTCGTGCGTCTGATTTCTTTCTTTTTCTTGTTTTTTTTCAATTTTTAATAATTAATAATTATATATTATATTAGGATAATTAGATAATCAATTATAACTAATTTAATATAATTAAGATAACCACCATTAATTTTTCTTATTAAAAATAAACAAAATAGAAATAACTTTTTTTCTTAAATAATTTAGTTTTATTATTATTTGTAAAATAACTAGTTAAATATTTTTTATAAATAAATTCACTAATAAATTCTTAAATATATTTTTAAAATTAATTTCACTAATTATTATTTTTTCCTTATGTAAATTAATTTATTTTTATTATATTTTAAATTAATTTAGTAATTAGGTTATGATTTTCTTAATAAACTCTAGTTTTTTTCTAAAATTAACCCTGATTTTTATATAAACCATGATTTCTTTTTAATCTTGATTTCCTAGACCTGATTTTCTTTAAAAAATAATTAATCCATTTTAATTGGCTTTAATTATTTATTAGAAATTTGTGTAGTATGCCCTCTTATGTAATTTAATTTTTTTCGCTCGATTATGTAATTGCTCCTCTAATGTAATAACTTAGGTTTAATTTTCCCGCACTTTAAATTTCCGCACTCCCCCCTAAAAAGACAAATGTACCCCTTTCCCACTATGTAATAACGTAGGACATTTACCTTTTGCCTTTTAAATTTCTGTCATTTATTTTTGTGTGGTTAGTAAATAGGGAGTGCAAAACATAAATGAATAAATTGAATTTGGATCATTAAATAAAAAAGATAAAATATCTGAATATAAACACTCACACACGTAAGTCGATCTAAGATCGCCGTCTGCATCTCCTAGGGTTACTCCTCTTGGTTGCCTTCAATACATGGTTAAGTCCCTCAAATATAGGGATGTCTTAAGCAAAGTCCCTTCGAATATAAATCATCATAGTCCCTACAGTTTAAAAGATCAAGTCCTTTCGAGGTTGCCTACGATAATGATCTTGTCCCTTCGAATAAATGATTATAGTCCCTACGAATTGCTAAAGACACCCTTACATGTTGCCTTCTATGACCATACGATGACCCTACACTTGTCCCTTAACACATCCAAGGTAATGACTACCTATTCCTTATAAATAGGGATAGTCTTACCACTGAAAGAACATACGAGAACATGAAAGACTTAATCTAGGGTAGGTACCTCTTAGTTGCTTGCTCACATTTCAAATTACTTTTTACACCTCACTTTCTTAAACATTTTTCAAAACAAGGCTTTGTATACATCCATACGAGGATCATTACAAAGTAATTAGAAAAATTTCTAATCACACACTGCACTTTTCAAAAACAATTTAAGTGAGCTAAGTAACTAAGAGCCCATGGATAACCATGGATATAAAGGGTGCTAACACCTTCCCTTTGTATAACCTACCCCCCGAACTCAAGTCTTTTAAAATAGGTATTTCCTGTTCTTTTATGTCCTTTCTATTTGGATAAAATAAAAGTCGGTGGCGACTCTTGCTATCCGTAACATGACTAAAAGTCAGTTCTCCCACCGTGTTACACAACCCTTTCATGAATCAAGTCATGTGACAGGCTAGCTACGTTACAACAAGATCTACAAATAGGTATACTCTCTGGGGGAGCTTTCATGCTAGGCTTTCAATGAGCAAGTCCTTGGAGACTAACACTAATTACTTTTAAATCTAAACTTAGGTGTTCCCTCTTCTTTTTTCAAAGCTCGGTATATAGCTTTACTTGTGATGTAATCCCAAGATCCCACAGATAATGAGCATTGTAACAAAGGAAAAAATGATAAGAGAGCAAAATAAACAATCATAAAAATAGAAAACATAAAGAAGACATTCAAGACAAGTCAATAAACAAGCGCAAATTATCCTAAGTTAGGCTCGACTCTCTTATGCATAAGGCATGTAGTCCCCAACAGAGTCGCCAAGCTGTCGTACCTCGAAAAATACAATCCTCACGATGGACGCGTAAAGAACAACAGATTCTCCACCTAATTCTATTTATTCTCACTAAAAAAGGGAGATATAGATACAACTTAATAAGGATAGGAAATGGTCATCGGAACCAAAATCTAAGTTCGAGAGCCAGTTACGCAAGAGGAAGGTATTAGCACCCCTCACGTCTGTTGTACTTAACGGGAACCTCTTAGTTTAACTTGCGATTGAATATTAACTTATGTCTTTGTCTTCTTCTAATGGTAAAGGTTTGCTAAGATTTTTTGTTAAAGGGAAATGAAATATTTTTTTTTAATTATTGATTTATTATGGAGAAAAGGTTAAATTTTTTATTAGTGTGATCGCCAAAGGTTGAAATCCTTGTGCCTGCGTATTCCCTTATGCAATGGGAAAGTCAAAGCTTCGTAGTTCATGCAGCTACAGTTTGTTGGTGTTTTTTAATGAACGATTGTTTAAGCCACTCTCTAACTGCTAAGCGTTGGCTTGTCTGCTTGCGATAGGAGGCCGAAGCGCTAGCTTGTCTGTGAGATAGAAAAATTTTAAACAATGTTCGTTTATAGAAAAGGTTTGATATTGTTTAGTATTTTAAGAATGAAAGGGCGAATGAATCACGTCCCATGGGTCGGGCCTCAGGAATGATTCATTCAAGAATTCGTGGAATGCTAGACTTCAGAACTCAGTTCTTTCGTTATTTGATATGTAATAATTAAGTGTCTTGAAAGACGAAAGGGCGAATGAATCACGTCCCATGGGACGAGCCTCAGGAATGATTCATTCAAGAATTCATGGAATGCTAGACTCTAGAACTAAGTTCTTTTGTTATTTGATTATGAAAAATGATTTGAATATCTGTAATGGAAAAGCTTGATTAGCATTGGTTTAAGGTTAATTGTTGAGTGTGTTTTAGAGACAAAAGAGAGAATGAAACACGTCTCGTGGGGCGGGCCTCAAGAGTGATTCATTCAAGAACCCATGGAATGCAAGATTCCAGAATTCAGTTCTTTCGTCGTTTGATTAAGAAAAATGTTTTGAAGTTTGAAAATTAATATATATTTTCCCATATTAAACCATATGTTATTCTATTTTACAGAAAAAAACTAAGATTATACTAGACCTAATTAATCTATACTGACTAACGTTTTAAATCTAAATTAGAGTACTAATTAACAAAATAATTATATAAAAAAAACTAAATGAAAAAAGAAGTGGACCAGGAGTGTAAAAAGTCATTGGGGATTGATGTGAGTAAATTTGATGGGTTGGGATTTAACAAGCCCAATAACCAAACAAAGATTGAAGATATTTTCATAAATAAAGTAAAAAATAAAATAAAATAAAGGCATAAAGGATCATTAGAAAATAAAATAAATAGTTGCAAAATAAATATTGAAAAGAAACAAATGCATGGTAAAACGATACCCTCGTCCATGAATGAAACCACCACCCTCTCTCTTTCTCTCTCCAGCCGCGTCTTGGCTGTTGTTGCCGCCTCTGCTTTCTCTCGTTTCTACCCGTGCCACTCTCTCTGTTTTGAACTCTTCTTCTGCGGCTTATTCGTACGCGGTGTTGTTGGATGGTTGTGAGGGTTGTGTGATTCTCAGGGATGAACACAGGGGATTTTGTGAAGATTTGTACTCTGTTATGGTTCTGAAAATGGAGTTGTTTTGAAGAGTTTTGATGTGTAAGTCAAGAGGAATCAAGATTTGGAGGATTTTTGGGATTGTGAAGAGTTGTTCTATAGAGGATTTTTCCTGATGTGATTTTCGAGGAGGGATGTAGTAACTAGTTTAGTTTTGAAGGTATTGGGGTGATGATTTAGTGAGGTTGTTTTAAGTGTTGATTCGAAAATGGCGGAAGATTGTGGATGGAGTCGCAGAGATTCTTTTGTGTGAGGGAGGTTGGTATCGGTTTGACGGGAAAAATAGGTTTTATCAGGTTGTTTTTGTTGTTTTGATTTTTGTCCTCCAGCTAAAGGGCGGAAGGAGAGTTTTTTTATGAGTTTTTCCGGAAAAAATCCCTCATGGTCCATCCCCGGTAGAACCCTCTCCCCTTAAATTCTGAAATCTTGTTGTTATTTTTCAGGCCAAAACAAAGTCCCCCTGCTCAACCAATTTCTCTATTTTATTGACTTGTCCTCTTTCACTTTTTGTGTGTAGGTTTTTCATAGGTCTTGTTTTTGTGTATCCTTTGGAGTATAATAGACTTATCTTATGAGATTGGTCAATGGTATAGAGTGTGTAGTTGTTCATAGCAGAATTTCTTTGCCAATTTGATGTTTATCGTGACTTTTGTTGTAAAAAAAAGGTGCAGAGTTTGGAGTGTGATATTGGTGTAGCAAAGGACCTGTGTTATTATTGTAGCAGAAAATATGGCTTTGTAAAGTTTTTGGAATGTTGTGGCAATGAGACTAATTGGACTAATTAAGTTATTTAACCAAATTAAAAGAAAAAAACTAATTCTAAAAAAAAACTCATATACAAAATAAACCTAAACTTAAATTAAAAGTTAAACTAATTAAAAATAATTAGACCAAATAAAAGATAAAAACATTAAATTAATTTTAAAATTAAACTAACTAAACTAAAATCAAACTAAATTTAATTTAACTAAATGAGAATAACCTAAAAAGCATTAAACTAAAATTAAAGTAAAATATAAGCTACTTAAATACTAAACTAAAATTATAAACTAAATTAGAATTGAATTAAACTAAATTATAGTTAAATTAAAATTAGTCCTAAATATTCTAAGATATTCAACTAAAAATAATCTAATTATGAATAATTAAATAGAAATTAGAATAAAAATATAAAACTAATTTTAAAATTCTGAATAGATTCTAAAATCAAGAATGAGATGAAAAATGACATGAAATGTTATGAATGATTGAAAAATGTATGTTTTAAGATTAATGAAATGTTTATGCAAAAAATGCAAAGATGACTGAATCTCGATGCTGTGATAAAAAAGCGTTAGACGAAATGATTTTTTTTAAACTTGGTCAAAATTTAGGGTGTGACAATTGTGTTAATTGGAATTTTCTTCGTTTTATGATAAAGAAAATTGGATTCGGGAATACCTGGATGAGGTGGATGGAAGCATGCGTTTTCAAGAGTCATTTATCAATATTAGTAAACGGGAGCCCAACGAGGGATTTCATAGTGGTTAAAGGATTACGTCAGGGAGAACCTTTATCCCACTTTTTGTTTGTGTTAGTTGCTAAAGGCTTAACGGGGCTGATAAAAAGGCAACATATTTAGGTGAATTTTAAGTATTCAAAGTGGAATATAGGTGTCCGGTGGATCTAATTTAATTTGTGAATTTCATGCTAATCATAGAAGGAGAAGGATGGAAACTTTTATGGATTATAAAAGAAGTACTTAGAGAATTCAAGTTAGTTTCGGGATTAAGTGTTAACTTTTCAAAAAGTAGGTAGGTTGGTTTGAACATTAGTAAACGCTTCTTAGCATCGACAACAAACTTTCTATCTTGCATGATCAAGGATACTAATTTTAAGTTTTTTGGGATTTCCTATTGGATCTAATCCAAGAAAAATAAAAACTTGGTATGTTGTTTTGGATAAATTCAAATCTAAGTTGACCTTGTGGAAAGGGAGACTTCTTTGATTCGCATGAAGGATTACGTTAATCAATTTAGTTTTAAGCAGTCTACATATAATCTACATGTCTTTTTTCAAAGTTCCAGTGAAAATTTGGAAGGAAATTGATAAAATTCGACAATGCTTTCTCTGAGGATTCGAGGAGGGGAATAATAAAATTCATTGGGTTAAGTGGGATAGTGTTTGCAAATCGAAGGAGTTGGGTGGTCTAGGCATAAAAAGTATAGTGGGATTTTATTTGGCTATGTTATTGAAATGAAAGTGGAAGATTTTGGTCGAAGAATAAATGCTTTGGAAGTGTGTACTTAAAGCGATATACGAGAGAGTTGAACATCACTTTCTCATGGAGCATAAGAGCAACCCGAAGAAAGTTACTTCAATATGGTGGAAGGACTTGTCAGACATATGAGAATTATCAACTAATTTAGGTTTTTATTTTGCAGGAACAATCAATCACAAAATTGGAAATGAAGGGTCGATTCCATTTTGGTCTGCAATTTGGTGTGGAGGAATTCAATTGGCTTCAGTTTTTCAAGAGCTATTTAGTCTCAGTGATAAGAAAGAAGGTTTTGTGTTGGAAATAGGGTCTTGGCAGGAAGATAAATGTATTTGGGGAGTGTAATACCCTGTATTTAATTAAATACTCTGGATAATATTAATTAAGGTTAATAGGATTCTGGTGTGCTCTGAGGGTTTAAATTTAAAATAATTAGAGCAATCGACGAATTTAAATTAATTAATTAAGTATTATCTGACTCAGAGGTTTTATTAAATATTTGACTTAAAGACATTTTTGGATACTCTCCAATTTGACCAGTTAGTGTACTAACTGATAATTAATGGTTATTTTTATTAAAAGAGAAAAGAGGGATTTATAAGAAAGAAAGAAGAAGAAAGTTGGTAAGAAAGAAAAGAAAGGAAAAGAGAGGAAGAGAAAGAAATGGAAGAGAAGGAAAAGAAGAGGAAAAACCTAGAAGCTTCAAGATCAAGAATCATCACCATTTCTTCATCAAATCTTCATCTTCACCAACCTCCTCTTCATTGGCAAGGTGGGTTCATAGCTAGAAACTTTTACTTTTGGTTTGGTAGAGTTTTTAGAGTTTATGAGTTTTAGATAAAATTTGTGAAAAATCATAAAATTGGTAGATTAATCGGTTAGAAATCGATAAACTTGCTTGTGTTTGTTGCCTCTAGGTATAGGAACTTGTTGTTATGTTGTTCTAATGATTAATGATGGTTTGAAATGAATTTGGGACTTATTGTCATGAAATTAGCGTATTTGTTGCATTCTATGTTCGGTTAACCGGTTAATGTGTCTTGAATTTGCGCAACTGCCTCTGTTTTGGTTTGGTTAATCGGTTAACCAAATTCGTTAACTGGTTAACACTGTAAGTATGGGAGAAAATGTTTTAATTCCAAACTTTGAAAATTTATAACTTTTTACTCGCTTATCCGATTTAAGTGTTCTTTATACCGTTTGAAAGATAAAATTATGTACTTTCACATGATGCCAACAAATATTATTTTTACCAGACTTTTTCCCGACTTTTCCAATTAACCGTAATTTTGTAAAGTTAAGGAATTGGGGTATTAATCTATTGTTGAAGGTATGCCTAATCATGAGGATTGATTGAGAGTAGAGACATGAGATTATTGTGAGAATTGTTTAATGGTGATAATTAAACTAAAATGTTAGAATTATATGTTTAAGTACTATATAATTAAAAGCATCAAGAATGGAGAAGAGTGAGTAAATCTTACCATAAACCAATAGTGTGACCTAGTATTGTGACTAAAAATTGTTAGATGGTATGAGTTGTGAGGTGCCTAGTTTTACCTAGGTTGTTGCGAACCGTTAACGTGTATTATACGGTGTCCTCCGGAATAGTCTTGTGTAAGTCTTGAGGTGGGTTATTCTTAGTCCCACGAGAAGCATCCGTAAAGTCTTGTGGTACCGCGTAGTGAGACGGGGATAGTGGGTTGATTTGTGTAATACGCTAGGTTCTCCGTAAAAGTCCGAGTAAGTCTTTAGGTGGGTTGACTTTAGTCCCACGGGAAGCATCCGTAAAGACTGGAGGTATATATTACACTGGGACCTCCGTAAAAGTCTGAGTAAGTCTTGAGATGGGTTATTCTAAGTCCCACGGGAAGCATCCGTAAATACTTGAGGTGTGTATGTTATTAGATCCTCCGTAAGGTCTTGAGTAAATCTTGAGATGGTTTGCTTTGAGTCCCACGGGAAGCATCCGTAAAGGCTTGAGGTAGATGTTCCACTCGTTTGGCATCGAGAGTAGGCATGGATTATGTTCCATTTTATTTTATTTCTTATACGAGAAGTGGCCAAAGACTAGAGAATGTTTAGATTGAACCCTTAGAGCCGAGAGAACTCTAAGATAGGGAACCCACTGAGATGTTGATATCTCACCCCACTATTGTTGTCGCTTTTCAGGTTTCTTTTGCAGGTTTGATTTTACAAGTGGAGCTATGCTCGGGATGTTTCAAGTGAAGCATAGTTTTAGTCTTCTACTGTGTATTTTCTATCTTTTGTACAATAATGGATATTGTATCAATCTTAGTGTTTTTATTTTTAGTATGATTTTCATGTCTTGTACCATTGTTGTATAGAATTTTAGAATTGGTCAAGAATGTGAATTATACTAGTAGGCATTTATGATGGTGTCAGTACCAAATTAAACTTTATATGATATTATTCTAGATATATATTATATGGGTGTTACAATTGGTATCAGAGCAGGTCGTATCCTCGACCTAGCCTTGAAACATCATAAGTAAATCTTTCCTGCCTCTTAAGTGTGTCTGGCCGACATAGTTCTTAATATCATATTATGTAGTATTGGGCTTGATCAACCTAATGATATGTATGTGATAGGTAGAATTATGGTTGTGAGACCATGAGGACTCTGAAGTATTGTTGTAACTTGTGCTGTGTGATTAGGCTCAAGCCAAGAGTTGACAGAGAAGGGCTTTGGTCAGCTCAGTTGGAGTCTTCTTAAGAATTTTACTTCCTGTAACATGGATTTACCGAGTAGTGTGTTGTTCGAGGAATCTTTAGGAAGGGATAAAGTCTGAAAGAGTACAAATCTTTGCAAGATGAGTGGTCAGTGTATCAAGGAGTATGTAAGCCACTGGTGGATCAGTATTGGTCACTGGTATGGACAAGAGTGTTCAGAAATCTAATTTCCAAGAAAAGAGAGAATGCTTGTGGATCGTGTGACGTAAGTTCGGGAATGAGTTCATTGTTATTGTCTCAGTTCTAAGGTTGTGGTGGCATCTTGGATGAGCGAGAGTAATTCAAGAATGCATTTGGAAAATACCCCTCGGGTGGATAGAAGTTACAAGTTAAGAATGTTATTTTTTTTAGAACCTAAAGTCGCGGTGTAACGTGAAGAGAAACACAAGAATGTGACTACACGTTTCAAGTGAGACAAGTATACCCCTAACGAAGATTAGAAGTTTGGAGTTGTATGTCCGGTTGTGACCGAAGAGACAAAGTTTATAGTAATGCATCAGGGTGTTATATTTTAGTAAAAGATTAATTCAGAATTGTTGAGTGACCCAAGGAATGGTATGCGGTATAATATCTAAGGGATATGAGGTTTTACTTAGTAACTTGAGGTATATTTGGAATGGACCAGATGGAGTTGTGTTAAGTGTTAGAGTAAGCACCTTAGATTTGGGAGAACTCTAGTAAAACAGATTATGTTTGGGGTATGAGAGGATTGTTGCAGGACGTAAAGTGAACAAGGTATGAAAACAATAATGACAGTGTATTATGAGAAATCTATATCGGAATATATTCTTGGACGAATGTACTATCGAGTTGTTAAGTTGTTATTAAGACTAAAGTTAAGGAAGTGTGAGCAACGACGATTAGCTCATTAGGACTCTGGTGGTGTGACTACTATATGTGTTGAATCGTCGGTGGGCATGGCTGTAACTTTTGTATGTGATTAGGATGAGTTTGGGAGGTTTATGTAACAATGAATACCAAAAGTTTGCATCTGCGTTTGAGTAATCGGATTGCCATCTGGGTAGTACTCGGTTACAGAATTGTGTTTCTAAATCTCCTTTAGATACCGGAAGTACAGGATTGCACTGAGTAATCGGTTACCCTCCTGGGAGTGCCCGGTTATCGTTGTAAAATTTTAGATTTTTCTAAGATGCATACATTTGGACTCGGGTGTCCAAGTGAAGCGTCCTTGGCACCGAAGGGAAGTTATGGAGACTTCCTATGCGATGATCATTAGAGAGTAAAGGAACCCCGGTTAATGCGTAGGTAGAGACAACAAGGCTTTCAGAGGAATGCTTTACCTCAGTCTTCAGGTGTAAAGGAAAACTCATGTGTTTGTGAATAATCGAAGTATTTAAATTATGCCCCTGGTGAGATTAAGAATGCTGTTATTGATACTAATTCTCGTAAGGAATTAGAGAGAGAGGACAAATTTGTATACTGGAGATGAGATGTTCATCATGTTGTTTTAACCGATAAGGATTGTGTGCTGAAATTGTTTATGGACAAACCAAGTGTTAGCTTGCAACTAGAACCCTTTTTGAGGTCGTCGTTGTCGTTTTCCTACTAAATCTGTTGTGCGAGTGGAATCGATCTATTCCATTTAGTATTCGTGTTGTGACCGTAACATAATGGTAGTTCTACTTCGTCGTTTGTTGGAGTATGTGATCTGCATGTGGTGCCCGTTCTGTGTTACCTTGAGTTGTGAATGATGGGCGATTGTTACACGTGTTTAGAAACCGTGAGTGAGAATCATATTACAAGTTAGTGTGGAATAGATTGGTAATTCCAAGTTGGATTATTTTTTAGCAAGAGGAGCAAGTTTAGTTGTGTTTGACCGTTTAGCCTCAGATTGGTAATCGATTGACACACGACTTTTATGGAAGACTTTAGAGAATCGTACTTTCTGAACTGTAAGTTT